>JAQISU010000400.1:0-1200000 GCA_029339505.1 Unio delphinus
ATATTATCCATATTAAATTGATGCATGGTGCTATTTGATGGGAACATTTGATATTATCCATATTAACTTGATGCATGGTGCTATTTGATGGGAACATTTGATATTATCCATATTAACTTGATGCATGGTGCTGTTTGATGGGAACATTTGATATTATCCATATTAACTTGATGCATGGTGCTGTTTGATGGGAAGATTTGATATTATCCATATTAACTTGATGCATGGTGCTATTTGATGGTAACATTTGATATTATCCATATTAACTTGATGCATGGTGCTGTTTGATGGGAACATTTGATATTATCCATATTAACTTGATGCATGGTGCTGTTTGATGGGAACATTTGATATTATCCATATTAACTTGATGCATGGTGCTATTTGATGGTAACATTTGATATTATCCATATTAAATTGATGCATGGTGCTATTTGATGGTAACATTTGATATTATCCATATTAACTTGATGCATGGTGCTATTTGATGGGAACATTTGATATTATCCATATTAACTTGATGCATGGTGCTATTTGATGGGAACATTTGATATTATCCATATTAACTTGATGCATGGTGCTGTTTGATGGTAACATTTGATATTATCCATATTAAATTGATGCATGGTGCTATTTGATGGGAACATTTGATATTATCCATATTAACTTGATGCATGGTGCTGTTTGATGGGAACATTTGATATTATCCATATTAACTTGATGCATGGTGCTGTTTGATGGGAACATTTGATATTATCCATATTAACTTGATGCATGGTGCTGTTTGATGGGAACATTTGATATTATCCATATTAACTTGATGCATGGTGCTGTTTGATGGGAAGATTTGATATTATCCATATTAACTTGATGCATGGTGCTATTTGATGGGAAAATTTGATATTATCCATATTAACTTGATGCATGGTGCTGTTTGATGGGAACATTTGATATTATCCATATTAACTTGATGCATGGTGCTATTTGATGGGAACATTTGATATTATCCATATTAACTTGATGCATGGTGCTATTTGATGGTAACATTTGATATTATCCATATTAACTTGATGCATGGTGCTGTTTGATGGGAACATTTGATATTATCCATATTAACTTGATGCATGGTGCTATTTGATGGTAACATTTGATATTATCCATATTAAATTGATGCATGGTGCTATTTGATGGGAACATTTGATATTATCCATATTAACTTGATGCATGGTGCTATTTGATGGTAACATTTGATATTATCCATATTAAATTGATGCATGGTGCTGTTTGATGGTAACATTTGATATTATCCATATTAACTTGATGCATGGTGCTATTTGATGGGAAGATTTGATATTATCCATATTAACTTGATGCATGGTGCTATTTGATGGGAACATTTGATATTATCCATATTAACTTGATGCATGGTGCTATTTGATGGTAACATTTGATATTATCCATATTAACTTGATGCATGGTGCTGTTTGATGGGAACATTTGATATTATCCATATTAACTTGATGCATGGTGCTGTTTGATGGTAACATTTGATATTATCCATATTAACTTGATGCATGGTGCTGTTTGATGGGAAAATTTGATATTATCCATATTAACTTGATGCATGGTGCTATTTGATGGTAACATTTGATATTATCCATATTAACTTGATGCATGGTGCTGTTTGATGGGAACATTTGATATTATCCATATTAACTTGATGCATGGTGCTATTTGATGGGAACATTTGATATTATCCATATTAACTTGATGCATGGTGCTATTTGATGGGAACATTTGATATTATCCATATTAACTTGATGCATGGTGCTGTTTGATGGGAACATTTGATATTATCCATATTAACTTGATGCATGGTGCTATTTGATGGGAAGATTTGATATTATCCATATTAACTTGATGCATGGTGCTGTTTGATGGGAACATTTGATATTATCCATATTAACTTGATGCATGGTGCTATTTGATGGTAACATTTGATATTATCCATATCAACTTGATGCATGGTGCTATTTGATGGTAACATTTGATATTATCCATATTAACTTGATGCATGGTGCTGTTTGATGGGAAGATTTGATATTATCCATATTAACTTGATGCATGGTGCTATTTGATGGTAACATTTGATATTATCCATATTAACTTGATGCATGGTGCTATTTGATGGTAACATTTGATATTATCCATATTAACTTGATGCATGGTGCTATTTGATGGGAACATTTGATATTATCCATATTAACTTGATGCATGGTGCTATTTGATGGTAACATTTGATATTATCCATATTAACTTGATGCATGGTGCTATTTGATGGGAACATTTGATATTATCCATATTAACTTGATGCATGGTGCTATTTGATGGTAACATTTGATATTATCCATATTAACTTGATGCATGGTGCTATTTGATGGTAACATTTGATATTATCCATATTAACTTGATGCATGGTGCTATTTGATGGTAACATTTGATATTATCCATATTAACTTGATGCATGGTGCTGTTTGATGGGAAGATTTGATATTATCCATATTAACTTGATGCATGGTGCTATTTGATGGTAACATTTGATATTATCCATATTAACTTGATGCATGGTGCTATTTGATGGTAACATTTGATATTATCCATATTAACTTGATGCATGGTGCTGTTTGATGGGAAGATTTGATATTATCCATATTAACTTGATGCATGGTGCTATTTGATGGTAAAATTTGATATTATCCATATTAACTTGATGCATGGTGCTATTTGATGGTAAAATTTGATATTATCCATATTAACTTGATGCATGGTGCTATTTGATGGGAACATTTGATATTATCCATATTAACTTGATGCATGGTGCTATTTGATGGGAACATTTGATATTATCCATATTAACTTGATGCATGGTGCTATTTGATGGTAACATTTGATATTATCCATATTAACTTGATGCATGGTGCTGTTTGATGGGAAGATTTGATATTATCCATATTAACTTGATGCATGGTGCTATTTGATGGTAACATTTGATATTATCCATATTAAATTGATGCATGGTGCTATTTGATGGGAAGATTTGATATTATCCATATTAACTTGATGCATGGTGCTATTTGATGGGAACATTTGATATTATCCATATTAACTTGATGCATGGTGCTGTTTGATGGGAACATTTGATATTATCCATATTAACTTGATGCATGGTGCTGTTTGATGGGAAGATTTGATATTATCCATATTAACTTGATGCATGGTGCTATTTGATGGTAACATTTGATATTATCCATATTAACTTGATGCATGGTGCTGTTTGATGGGAACATTTGATATTATCCATATTAACTTGATGCATGGTGCTGTTTGATGGGAACATTTGATATTATCCATATTAACTTGATGCATGGTGCTATTTGATGGTAACATTTGATATTATCCATATTAAATTGATGCATGGTGCTATTTGATGGGAACATTTGATATTATCCATATTAACTTGATGCATGGTGCTATTTGATGGGAACATTTGATATTATCCATATTAACTTGATGCATGGTGCTATTTGATGGGAACATTTGATATTATCCATATTAACTTGATGCATGGTGCTGTTTGATGGTAACATTTGATATTATCGATATTAAATTGATGCATGGTGCTATTTGATGGGAAGATTTGATATTATCCATATTAACTTGATGCATGGTGCTGTTTGATGGGAACATTTGATATTATCCATATTAACTTGATGCATGGTGCTGTTTGATGGGAACATTTGATATTATCCATATTAACTTGATGCATGGTGCTGTTTGATGGGAACATTTGATATTATCCATATTAACTTGATGCATGGTGCTGTTTGATGGGAAGATTTGATATTATCCATATTAACTTGATGCATGGTGCTATTTGATGGGAAAATTTGATATTATCCATATTAACTTGATGCATGGTGCTGTTTGATGGGAACATTTGATATTATCCATATTAACTTGATGCATGGTGCTATTTGATGGTAACATTTGATATTATCCATATTAACTTGATGCATGGTGCTGTTTGATGGGAACATTTGATATTATCCATATTAACTTGATGCATGGTGCTGTTTGATGGGAACATTTGATATTATCCATATTAACTTGATGCATGGTGCTATTTGATGGTAACATTTGATATTATCCATATTAAATTGATGCATGGTGCTATTTGATGGGAACATTTGATATTATCCATATTAACTTGATGCATGGTGCTATTTGATGGGAACATTTGATATTATCCATATTAACTTGATGCATGGTGCTATTTGATGGGAACATTTGATATTATCCATATTAACTTGATGCATGGTGCTGTTTGATGGTAACATTTGATATTATCGATATTAAATTGATGCATGGTGCTATTTGATGGGAAGATTTGATATTATCCATATTAACTTGATGCATGGTGCTGTTTGATGGGAACATTTGATATTATCCATATTAACTTGATGCATGGTGCTGTTTGATGGGAACATTTGATATTATCCATATTAACTTGATGCATGGTGCTGTTTGATGGGAACATTTGATATTATCCATATTAACTTGATGCATGGTGCTGTTTGATGGGAAGATTTGATATTATCCATATTAACTTGATGCATGGTGCTATTTGATGGGAAAATTTGATATTATCCATATTAACTTGATGCATGGTGCTGTTTGATGGGAACATTTGATATTATCCATATTAACTTGATGCATGGTGCTATTTGATGGGAACATTTGATATTATCCATATTAACTTGATGCATGGTGCTATTTGATGGTAACATTTGATATTATCCATATTAACTTGATGCATGGTGCTGTTTGATGGGAACATTTGATATTATCCATATTAACTTGATGCATGGTGCTATTTGATGGTAACATTTGATATTATCCATATTAAATTGATGCATGGTGCTATTTGATGGGAACATTTGATATTATCCATATTAACTTGATGCATGGTGCTGTTTGATGGGAAGATTTGATATTATCCATATTAACTTGATGCATGGTGCTATTTGATGGGAACATTTGATATTATCCATATTAACTTGATGCATGGTGCTGTTTGATGGTAACATTTGATATTATCCATATTAACTTGATGCATGGTGCTATTTGATGGGAACATTTGATATTATCCATATTAACTTGATGCATGGTGCTGTTTGATGGGAACATTTGATATTATCCATATTAACTTGATGCATGGTGCTATTTGATGGGAACATTTGATATTATCCATATTAACTTGATGCATGGTGCTATTTGATGGTAACATTTGATATTATCCATATTAACTTGATGCATGGTGCTATTTGATGGGAACATTTGATATTATCCATATTAACTTGATGCATGGTGCTATTTGATGGGAACATTTGATATTATCCATATTAACTTGATGCATGGTGCTATTTGATGGTAACATTTGATATTATCCATATTAAATTGATGCATGGTGCTTTTTGATGGGAACATTTGATATTATCCATATTAACTTGATGCATGGTGCTTTTTGATGGGAACATTTGATATTATCCATATTAACTTGATGCATGGTGCTGTTTGATGGGAAGATTTGATATTATCCATATTAACTTGATGCATGGTGCTATTTGATGGGAACATTTGATATTATCCATATTAACTTGATGCATGGTGCTGTTTGATGGGAAAATTTGATATTATCCATATTAACTTAATGCATGGTGATATTTGATGGGAACATTTGATATTATCCATATTAACTTGATGCATGGTGCTATTTGATGGGAACATTTGATATTATCCATATTAACTTGATGCATGGTGCTGTTTGATGGGAACATTTGATATTATCCATATTAACTTGATGCATGGTGCTATTTGATGGGAACATTTGATATTATCCATATTAACTTGATGCATGGTGCTGTTTGATGGGAAGATTTGATATTATCCATATTAACTTGATGCATGGTGCTGTTTGATGGGAAGATTTGATATTATCCATATTAACTTGATGCATGGTGCTGTTTGATGGGAAAATTTGATATTATCCATATTAACTTGATGCATGGTGCTGTTTGATGGGAAGATTTGATATTATCCATATTAACTTGATGCATGGTGCTATTTGATGGGAACATTTGATATTATCCATATTAACTTGATGCATGGTGCTGTTTGATGGGAAGATTTGATATTATCCATATTAATTTGATGCATGGTGCTATTTGATGGGAACATTTGATATTATCCATATTAACTTGATGCATGGTGCTGTTTGATGGGAACATTTGATATTATCCATATTAACTTGATGCATGGTGCTGTTTGATGGGAACATTTGATATTATCCATATTAACTTGATGCATGGTGCTATTTGATGGTAACATTTGATATTATCCATATTAAATTGATGCATGGTGCTATTTGATGGTAACATTTGATATTATCCATATTAACTTGATGCATGGTGCTATTTGATGGGAACATTTGATATTATCCATATTAACTTGATGCATGGTGCTATTTGATGGGAACATTTGATATTATCCATATTAACTTGATGCATGGTGCTGTTTGATGGTAACATTTGATATTATCCATATTAACTTGATGCATGGTGCTATTTGATGGGAACATTTGATATTATCCATATTAACTTGATGCATGGTGCTGTTTGATGGGAACATTTGATATTATCCATATTAACTTGATGCATGGTGCTGTTTGATGGGAACATTTGATATTATCCATATTAACTTGATGCATGGTGCTGTTTGATGGGAACATTTGATATTATCCATATTAACTTGATGCATGGTGCTGTTTGATGGGAAGATTTGATATTATCCATATTAACTTGATGCATGGTGCTATTTGATGGGAAAATTTGATATTATCCATATTAACTTGATGCATGGTGCTGTTTGATGGGAACATTTGATATTATCCATATTAACTTGATGCATGGTGCTGTTTGATGGGAACATTTGATATTATCCATATTAACTTGATGCATGGTGCTGTTTGATGGGAAGATTTGATATTATCCATATTAACTTGATGCATGGTGCTATTTGATGGGAACATTTGATATTATCCATATTAACTTGATGCATGGTGCTATTTGATGGGAACATTTGATATTATCCATATTAACTTGATGCATGGTGCTGTTTGATGGGAACATTTGATATTATCCATATTAACTTGATGCATGGTGCTGTTTGATGGGAACATTTGATATTATCCATATTAACTTGATGCATGGTGCTATTTGATGGTAACATTTGATATTATCCATATTAACTTGATGCATGGTGCTGTTTGATGGGAAGATTTGATATTATCCATATTAACTTGATGCATGGTGCTATTTGATGGGAAGATTTGATATTATCCATATTAACTTGATGCATGGTGCTATTTGATGGTAAAATTTGATATTATCCATATTAACTTGATGCATGGTGCTATTTGATGGGAACATTTGATATTATCCATATTAACTTGATGCATGGTGCTATTTGATGGGAACATTTGATATTATCCATATTAACTTGATGCATGGTGCTATTTGATGGTAACATTTGATATTATCCATATTAACTTGATGCATGGTGCTGTTTGATGGGAAGATTTGATATTATCCATATTAACTTGATGCATGGTGCTATTTGATGGTAACATTTGATATTATCCATATTAAATTGATGCATGGTGCTATTTGATGGGAACATTTGATATTATCCATATTAACTTGATGCATGGTGCTATTTGATGGGAACATTTGATATTATCCATATTAACTTGATGCATGGTGCTGTTTGATGGGAACATTTGATATTATCCATATTAACTTGATGCATGGTGCTGTTTGATGGGAACATTTGATATTATCCATATTAACTTGATGCATGGTGCTATTTGATGGTAACATTTGATATTATCCATATTAACTTGATGCATGGTGCTGTTTGATGGGAACATTTGATATTATCCATATTAACTTGATGCATGGTGCTGTTTGATGGGAACATTTGATATTATCCATATTAACTTGATGCATGGTGCTATTTGATAGTAACATTTGATATTATCCATATTAAATTGATGCATGGTGCTATTTGATGGTAACATTTGATATTATCCATATTAACTTGATGCATGGTGCTATTTGATGGGAACATTTGATATTATCCATATTAACTTGATGCATGGTGCTATTTGATGGGAACATTTGATATTATCCATATTAACTTGATGCATGGTGCTGTTTGATGGTAACATTTGATATTATCCATATTAAATTGATGCATGGTGCTATTTGATGGGAACATTTGATATTATCCATATTAACTTGATGCATGGTGCTGTTTGATGGGAACATTTGATATTATCCATATTAACTTGATGCATGGTGCTGTTTGATGGGAACATTTGATATTATCCATATTAACTTGATGCATGGTGCTGTTTGATGGGAACATTTGATATTATCCATATTAACTTGATGCATGGTGCTGTTTGATGGGAAGATTTGATATTATCCATATTAACTTGATGCATGGTGCTATTTGATGGGAAAATTTGATATTATCCATATTAACTTGATGCATGGTGCTGTTTGATGGGAACATTTGATATTATCCATATTAACTTGATGCATGGTGCTGTTTGATGGGAACATTTGATATTATCCATATTAACTTGATGCATGGTGCTGTTTGATGGGAAGATTTGATATTATCCATATTAACTTGATGCATGGTGCTATTTGATGGGAACATTTGATATTATCCATATTAACTTGATGCATGGTGCTATTTGATGGGAACATTTGATATTATCCATATTAACTTGATGCATGGTGCTGTTTGATGGGAACATTTGATATTATCCATATTAACTTGATGCATGGTGCTGTTTGATGGGAACATTTGATATTATCCATATTAACTTGATGCATGGTGCTATTTGATGGTAACATTTGATATTATCCATATTAACTTGATGCATGGTGCTGTTTGATGGGAACATTTGATATTATCCATATTAACTTGATGCATGGTGCTGTTTGATGGGAACATTTGATATTATCCATATTAACTTGATGCATGGTGCTGTTTGATGGTAACATTTGATATTATCCATATTAAATTGATGCATGGTGCTATTTGATGGGAACATTTGATATTATCCATATTAACTTGATGCATGGTGCTATTTGATGGGAACATTTGATATTATCCATATTAACTTGATGCATGGTGCTATTTGATGGGAACATTTGATATTATCCATATTAACTTGATGCATGGTGCTGTTTGATGGTAACATTTGATATTATCCATATTAAATTGATGCATGGTGCTATTTGATGGGAAGATTTGATATTATCCATATTAACTTGATGCATGGTGCTGTTTGATCGGAAGATTTGATATTATCCATATTAACTTGATGCATGGTGCTGTTTGATGGGAACATTTGATATTATCCATATTAACTTGATGCATGGTGCTGTTTGATGGGAACATTTGATATTATCCATATTAACTTGATGCATGGTGCTATTTGATGGGAACATTTGATATTATCCATATTAACTTGATGCATGGTGCTATTTGATGGGAACATTTGATATTATCCATATTAACTTGATGCATGGTGCTATTTGATGGGAACATTTGATATTATCCATATTAACTTGATGCATGGTGCTGTTTGATGGTAACATTTGATATTATCCATATTAACTTGATGCATGGTGCTGTTTGATGGGAAGATTTGATATTATCCATATTAACTTGATGCATGGTGCTATTTGATGGGAACATTTGATATTATCCATATTAACTTGATGCATGGTGCTATTTGATGGGAACATTTGATATTATCCATATTAACTTGATGCATGGTGCTGTTTGATGGGAAGATTTGATATTATCCATATTAACTTGATGCATGGTGCTATTTGATGGGAACATTTGATATTATCCATATTAACTTGATGCATGGTGCTATTTGATGGTAACATTTGATATTATCCATATTAACTTGATGCATGGTGCTGTTTGATGGGAAGATTTGATATTATCCATATTAACTTGATGCATGGTGCTATTTGATGGGAACATTTGATATTATCCATATTAACTTGATGCATGGTGCTATTTGATGGGAACATTTGATATTATCCATATTAACTTGATGCATGGTGCTGTTTGATGGTAACATTTGATATTATCCATATTAAATTGATGCATGGTGCTATTTGATGGGAAGATTTGATATTATCCATATTAACTTGATGCATGGTGCTGTTTGATGGGAACATTTGATATTATCCATATTAACTTGATGCATGGTGCTGTTTGATGGGAACATTTGATATTATCCATATTAACTTGATGCATGGTGCTGTTTGATGGGAACATTTGATATTATCCATATTAACTTGATGCATGGTGCTATTTGATGGTAACATTTGATATTATCCATATTAACTTGATGCATGGTGCTATTTGATGGTAACATTTGATATTATCCATATTAACTTGATGCATGGTGCTATTTGATGGTAACATTTGATATTATCCATATTAACTTGATGCATGGTGCTGTTTGATGGGAAGATTTGATATTATCCATATTAACTTGATGCATGGTGCTATTTGATGGTAACATTTGATATTATCCATATTAACTTGATGCATGGTGCTATTTGATGGTAACATTTGATATTATCCATATTAACTTGATGCATGGTGCTGTTTGATGGGAAGATTTGATATTATCCATATTAACTTGATGCATGGTGCTATTTGATGGTAACATTTGATATTATCCATATTAACTTGATGCATGGTGCTATTTGATGGTAACATTTGATATTATCCATATTAACTTGATGCATGGTGCTGTTTGATGGGAAGATTTGATATTATCCATATTAACTTGATGCATGGTGCTATTTGATGGTAAAATTTGATATTATCCATATTAACTTGATGCATGGTGCTATTTGATGGTAAAATTTGATATTATCCATATTAACTTGATGCATGGTGCTATTTGATGGGAACATTTGATATTATCCATATTAACTTGATGCATGGTGCTATTTGATGGGAACATTTGATATTATCCATATTA
Source organism: Unio delphinus (assembly GCA_029339505.1). NCBI lineage: Eukaryota > Metazoa > Mollusca > Bivalvia > Unionida > Unionidae > Unio > Unio delphinus. The sequence continues at coordinate 11,216 of JAQISU010000400.1, forward strand.
ACTTGATGCATGGTGCTATTTGATGGTAACATTTGATATTATCCATATTAACTTGATGCATGGTGCTGTTTGATGGGAAGATTTGATATTATCCATATTAACTTGATGCATGGTGCTATTTGATGGTAACATTTGATATTATCCATATTAAATTGATGCATGGTGCTATTTGATGGGAACATTTGATATTATCCATATTAACTTGATGCATGGTGCTATTTGATGGGAACATTTGATATTATCCATATTAACTTGATGCATGGTGCTGTTTGATGGGAACATTTGATATTATCCATATTAACTTGATGCATGGTGCTGTTTGATGGGAAGATTTGATATTATCCATATTAACTTGATGCATGGTGCTATTTGATGGTAACATTTGATATTATCCATATTAACTTGATGCATGGTGCTGTTTGATGGGAACATTTGATATTATCCATATTAACTTGATGCATGGTGCTGTTTGATGGGAACATTTGATATTATCCATATTAACTTGATGCATGGTGCTATTTGATGGTAACATTTGATATTATCCATATTAAATTGATGCATGGTGCTATTTGATGGTAACATTTGATATTATCCATATTAACTTGATGCATGGTGCTATTTGATGGGAACATTTGATATTATCCATATTAACTTGATGCATGGTGCTATTTGATGGGAACATTTGATATTATCCATATTAACTTGATGCATGGTGCTGTTTGATGGTAACATTTGATATTATCCATATTAAATTGATGCATGGTGCTATTTGATGGGAACATTTGATATTATCCATATTAACTTGATGCATGGTGCTGTTTGATGGGAACATTTGATATTATCCATATTAACTTGATGCATGGTGCTGTTTGATGGGAACATTTGATATTATCCATATTAACTTGATGCATGGTGCTGTTTGATGGGAACATTTGATATTATCCATATTAACTTGATGCATGGTGCTGTTTGATGGGAAGATTTGATATTATCCATATTAACTTGATGCATGGTGCTATTTGATGGGAAAATTTGATATTATCCATATTAACTTGATGCATGGTGCTGTTTGATGGGAACATTTGATATTATCCATATTAACTTGATGCATGGTGCTATTTGATGGGAACATTTGATATTATCCATATTAACTTGATGCATGGTGCTATTTGATGGTAACATTTGATATTATCCATATTAACTTGATGCATGGTGCTGTTTGATGGGAACATTTGATATTATCCATATTAACTTGATGCATGGTGCTATTTGATGGTAACATTTGATATTATCCATATTAAATTGATGCATGGTGCTATTTGATGGGAACATTTGATATTATCCATATTAACTTGATGCATGGTGCTATTTGATGGTAACATTTGATATTATCCATATTAAATTGATGCATGGTGCTGTTTGATGGTAACATTTGATATTATCCATATTAACTTGATGCATGGTGCTATTTGATGGGAAGATTTGATATTATCCATATTAACTTGATGCATGGTGCTATTTGATGGGAACATTTGATATTATCCATATTAACTTGATGCATGGTGCTATTTGATGGTAACATTTGATATTATCCATATTAACTTGATGCATGGTGCTGTTTGATGGGAACATTTGATATTATCCATATTAACTTGATGCATGGTGCTGTTTGATGGTAACATTTGATATTATCCATATTAACTTGATGCATGGTGCTGTTTGATGGGAAAATTTGATATTATCCATATTAACTTGATGCATGGTGCTATTTGATGGTAACATTTGATATTATCCATATTAACTTGATGCATGGTGCTGTTTGATGGGAACATTTGATATTATCCATATTAACTTGATGCATGGTGCTATTTGATGGGAACATTTGATATTATCCATATTAACTTGATGCATGGTGCTATTTGATGGGAACATTTGATATTATCCATATTAACTTGATGCATGGTGCTGTTTGATGGGAACATTTGATATTATCCATATTAACTTGATGCATGGTGCTATTTGATGGGAAGATTTGATATTATCCATATTAACTTGATGCATGGTGCTGTTTGATGGGAACATTTGATATTATCCATATTAACTTGATGCATGGTGCTATTTGATGGTAACATTTGATATTATCCATATCAACTTGATGCATGGTGCTATTTGATGGTAACATTTGATATTATCCATATTAACTTGATGCATGGTGCTGTTTGATGGGAAGATTTGATATTATCCATATTAACTTGATGCATGGTGCTATTTGATGGTAACATTTGATATTATCCATATTAACTTGATGCATGGTGCTATTTGATGGTAACATTTGATATTATCCATATTAACTTGATGCATGGTGCTATTTGATGGGAACATTTGATATTATCCATATTAACTTGATGCATGGTGCTATTTGATGGTAACATTTGATATTATCCATATTAACTTGATGCATGGTGCTATTTGATGGGAACATTTGATATTATCCATATTAACTTGATGCATGGTGCTATTTGATGGTAACATTTGATATTATCCATATTAACTTGATGCATGGTGCTATTTGATGGTAACATTTGATATTATCCATATTAACTTGATGCATGGTGCTATTTGATGGTAACATTTGATATTATCCATATTAACTTGATGCATGGTGCTGTTTGATGGGAAGATTTGATATTATCCATATTAACTTGATGCATGGTGCTATTTGATGGTAACATTTGATATTATCCATATTAACTTGATGCATGGTGCTATTTGATGGTAACATTTGATATTATCCATATTAACTTGATGCATGGTGCTGTTTGATGGGAAGATTTGATATTATCCATATTAACTTGATGCATGGTGCTATTTGATGGTAAAATTTGATATTATCCATATTAACTTGATGCATGGTGCTATTTGATGGTAAAATTTGATATTATCCATATTAACTTGATGCATGGTGCTATTTGATGGGAACATTTGATATTATCCATATTAACTTGATGCATGGTGCTATTTGATGGGAACATTTGATATTATCCATATTAACTTGATGCATGGTGCTATTTGATGGTAACATTTGATATTATCCATATTAACTTGATGCATGGTGCTGTTTGATGGGAAGATTTGATATTATCCATATTAACTTGATGCATGGTGCTATTTGATGGTAACATTTGATATTATCCATATTAAATTGATGCATGGTGCTATTTGATGGGAAGATTTGATATTATCCATATTAACTTGATGCATGGTGCTATTTGATGGGAACATTTGATATTATCCATATTAACTTGATGCATGGTGCTGTTTGATGGGAACATTTGATATTATCCATATTAACTTGATGCATGGTGCTGTTTGATGGGAAGATTTGATATTATCCATATTAACTTGATGCATGGTGCTATTTGATGGTAACATTTGATATTATCCATATTAACTTGATGCATGGTGCTGTTTGATGGGAACATTTGATATTATCCATATTAACTTGATGCATGGTGCTGTTTGATGGGAACATTTGATATTATCCATATTAACTTGATGCATGGTGCTATTTGATGGTAACATTTGATATTATCCATATTAAATTGATGCATGGTGCTATTTGATGGGAACATTTGATATTATCCATATTAACTTGATGCATGGTGCTATTTGATGGGAACATTTGATATTATCCATATTAACTTGATGCATGGTGCTATTTGATGGGAACATTTGATATTATCCATATTAACTTGATGCATGGTGCTGTTTGATGGTAACATTTGATATTATCGATATTAAATTGATGCATGGTGCTATTTGATGGGAAGATTTGATATTATCCATATTAACTTGATGCATGGTGCTGTTTGATGGGAACATTTGATATTATCCATATTAACTTGATGCATGGTGCTGTTTGATGGGAACATTTGATATTATCCATATTAACTTGATGCATGGTGCTGTTTGATGGGAACATTTGATATTATCCATATTAACTTGATGCATGGTGCTGTTTGATGGGAAGATTTGATATTATCCATATTAACTTGATGCATGGTGCTATTTGATGGGAAAATTTGATATTATCCATATTAACTTGATGCATGGTGCTGTTTGATGGGAACATTTGATATTATCCATATTAACTTGATGCATGGTGCTATTTGATGGGAACATTTGATATTATCCATATTAACTTGATGCATGGTGCTATTTGATGGTAACATTTGATATTATCCATATTAACTTGATGCATGGTGCTGTTTGATGGGAACATTTGATATTATCCATATTAACTTGATGCATGGTGCTATTTGATGGTAACATTTGATATTATCCATATTAAATTGATGCATGGTGCTATTTGATGGGAACATTTGATATTATCCATATTAACTTGATGCATGGTGCTGTTTGATGGGAAGATTTGATATTATCCATATTAACTTGATGCATGGTGCTATTTGATGGGAACATTTGATATTATCCATATTAACTTGATGCATGGTGCTGTTTGATGGTAACATTTGATATTATCCATATTAACTTGATGCATGGTGCTATTTGATGGGAACATTTGATATTATCCATATTAACTTGATGCATGGTGCTGTTTGATGGGAACATTTGATATTATCCATATTAACTTGATGCATGGTGCTATTTGATGGGAACATTTGATATTATCCATATTAACTTGATGCATGGTGCTATTTGATGGTAACATTTGATATTATCCATATTAACTTGATGCATGGTGCTATTTGATGGGAACATTTGATATTATCCATATTAACTTGATGCATGGTGCTATTTGATGGGAACATTTGATATTATCCATATTAACTTGATGCATGGTGCTATTTGATGGTAACATTTGATATTATCCATATTAAATTGATGCATGGTGCTTTTTGATGGGAACATTTGATATTATCCATATTAACTTGATGCATGGTGCTTTTTGATGGGAACATTTGATATTATCCATATTAACTTGATGCATGGTGCTGTTTGATGGGAAGATTTGATATTATCCATATTAACTTGATGCATGGTGCTATTTGATGGGAACATTTGATATTATCCATATTAACTTGATGCATGGTGCTGTTTGATGGGAAAATTTGATATTATCCATATTAACTTGATGCATGGTGCTATTTGATGGGAACATTTGATATTATCCATATTAACTTGATGCATGGTGCTATTTGATGGGAACATTTGATATTATCCATATTAACTTGATGCATGGTGCTGTTTGATGGGAACATTTGATATTATCCATATTAACTTGATGCATGGTGCTATTTGATGGGAACATTTGATATTATCCATATTAACTTGATGCATGGTGCTGTTTGATGGGAAGATTTGATATTATCCATATTAACTTGATGCATGGTGCTGTTTGATGGGAAGATTTGATATTATCCATATTAACTTGATGCATGGTGCTGTTTGATGGGAAAATTTGATATTATCCATATTAACTTGATGCATGGTGCTGTTTGATGGGAAGATTTGATATTATCCATATTAACTTGATGCATGGTGCTATTTGATGGGAACATTTGATATTATCCATATTAACTTGATGCATGGTGCTGTTTGATGGGAAGATTTGATATTATCCATATTAATTTGATGCATGGTGCTATTTGATGGGAACATTTGATATTATCCATATTAACTTGATGCATGGTGCTGTTTGATGGGAACATTTGATATTATCCATATTAACTTGATGCATGGTGCTATTTGATGGGAACATTTGATATTATCCATATTAACTTGATGCATGGTGCTATTTGATGGTAACATTTGATATTATCCATATTAACTTGATGCATGGTGCTATTTGATGGGAACATTTGATATTATCCATATTAACTTGATGCATGGTGCTATTTGATGGGAACATTTGATATTATCCATATTAACTTGATGCATGGTGCTGTTTGATGGGAAGATTTGATATTATCCATATTAACTTGATGCATGGTGCTGTTTGATGGGAAGATTTGATATTATCCATATTAACTTGATGCATGGTGCTGTTTGATGGTAACATTTGATATTATCCATATTAAATTGATGCATGGTGCTATTTGATGGGAAGATTTGATATTATCCATATTAACTTGATGCATGGTGCTATTTGATGGTAACATTTGATATTATCCATATTAACTTGATGCATGGTGCTATTTGATGGTAACATTTGATATTATCCATATTAAATTGATGCATGGTGCTATTTGATGGTAACATTTGATATTATCCATATTAACTTGATGCATGGTGCTATTTGATGGTAACATTTGATATTATCCATATTAACTTGATGCATGGTGCTATTTGATGGTAACATTTGATATTATCCATATTAACTTGATGCATGGTGCTGTTTGATGGGAACATTTGATATTATCCATATTAACTTGATGCATGGTGCTATTTGATGGGAACATTTGATATTATCCATATTAACTTGATGCATGGTGCTATTTGATGGTAACATTTGATATTATCCATATTAAATTGATGCATGGTGCTATTTGATGGTAACATTTGATATTATCCATATTAACTTGATGCATGGTGCTATTTGATGGTAACATTTGATATTATCCATATTAACTTGATGCATGGTGCTATTTGATGGTAACATTTGATATTATCCATATTAACTTGATGCATGGTGCTGTTTGATGGGAAGATTTGATATTATCCATATTAACTTGATGCATGGTGCTATTTGATGGGAAAATTTGATATTATCCATATTAACTTGATGCATGGTGCTGTTTGATGGGAAGATTTGATATTATCCATATTAACTTGATGCATGGTGCTGTTTGATGGGAAAATTTGATATTATCCATATTAACTTGATGCATGGTGCTGTTTGATGGGAAAATTTGATATTATCCATATTAACTTGATGCATGGTGCTATTTGATGGTAACATTTGATATTATCCATATTAACTTGATGCATGGTGCTATTTGATGGTAATATTTGATATTATCCATATTAACTTGATGCATGGTGCTATTTGATGGTAACATTTGATATTATCCATATTAACTTGATGCATGGTGCTATTTGATGGGAACATTTGATATTATCCATATTAAATTGATGCATGGTGCTATTTGATGGTAACATTTGATATTATCCATATTAACTTGATGCATGGTGCTGTTTGATGGGAACATTTGATATTATCCATATTAACTTGATGCATGGTGCTATTTGATGGTAACATTTGATATTATCCATATTAACTTGATGCATGGTGCTATTTGATGGTAACATTTGATATTATCCATATTAACTTGATGCATGGTGCTGTTTGATGGGAAGATTTGATATTATCCATATTAACTTGATGCATGGTGCTATTTGATGGGAAGATTTGATATTATCCATATTAAGTTGATGCATGGTATGGAGCTGAATGTTAGTTTCACAAAGACATTTCATTCTGTCTAATCTACTATAGCTATGCCTCTTACTAAAGAAACTTAACTTAAATAAGGTTACTAGCATGTGATTTTAAATTAGGTTACTAGCATGTGATTTTAAATAAGGTTACTAGCATGTGATTTTAAATTAGGTTACTAGCATGTGATTTTAAATAAGGTTACTAGCATGTGATTTTAAATAAGGTTACTAGCATGTGATTTTAAATTATGTTACTAGCATGTGATTTTAAATTAGGTTACTAGCATGTGATTTTAAATAAGGTTACTAGCATGTGATTTTAAATAAGGTTACTAGCATGTGATTTTAAATAAGGTTACTAGCATGTGATTTTAAATAAGGTTACTAGCATGTGATTTTACTAGCATGTGATTTTAAATAAGGTTACTAGCATGTGATTTTAAATAAGGTTACTAGCATGTGATTTTAAATAAGGTTACTAGCATGTGATTTTAAATTAGGTTACTAGCATGTGATTTTAGGTCTAGTGCCACATACCTACTTATCTAGCATGAAGGACAATCTGCAAGTTGCTCTTAGAAAATAAAAACAACTAGTCCTACTTTTTATGAAACCAATTTTTCCTTATATGTTTCTTTGAGAATTTTTACCCAAGCATAATAAAATAGAAGAACTACTACTACCTCACACATACAGCCCTCCCAGATACAACTCAAATATGGTCACCAATGACATTATCTGGAATTGGCCATTTTCACACCTTTCATAAGGTGATTCACAAGACTCCTCTCTAATCTTTCCTTCTTATGCTTTTCTCACCTTAACCCCTCTCTCCCAACCCAAGTGTCCTCTGGTTCATACACAAAGTTCCCTCAAGTATAATGTGTCTTTCAGTTATGGCTGCATATAAACATTATCAATGATATGACAACAAGTACATTAGACTGACTCACGAAAAGACCTATGCATATTAGTATGTCATCAAAAAATTATACGTGTAGTGACTATGGGAACACAAAGTATTTCTTAGCAAGATCACTAAATCGTTATACAGTTCATGGAATACAAAATTAGGAATTTCCTCATGTTATAACAAATTTATGCCACCAATGTTCAATGAAGATAAAGGATGTAAAATTTTAAAAATATTTTTCTTGAAGTCTTACAAAAAAGACAATACCAATGCTATGACAAAAGAACTTGCTGAAGATCATCTGCGATAAACTTGAATAATATTGAGAACCAAGAATTAGACTTACTGCCTGAGAGCATTAACAAAGACATATTTAGTAAAGTTCTCCTCCTCTGGTGCACAGAAAATTGGTGTTCCTACTATGATTCCTTTGTTTTCTACATCAGCAGGACTGTTGAACCGAAATGAGTACCATGGCAAGACAACTGGGCCAAATACCTCAAACACCTGAAAAAGGGAAATAAATAACATTTACATTGGCTAGAGGATCTAAGTCCATTACAAACTTAAGAGAACTTTCATCTTTCCACATCAGTTACTGTCCGACTCAGTGCTGCACCTAGATTAAACTGCTATAAGATATTTTATCTCCACCCTTCTACCAAACAGGATCACAAAATGGGAATTTGCTAAATTCTGAGGGTTTATGGCAGTTTGGGGTTGGAAAAGGTCCCCTGCATATTTTCCCACTAAGATAATTTGAGAGTCCCTACCAGAAATAATAATATGGTATTTCTTAAATGTAAAGTCCATAATCAACCTAACAGACAGTAGCTTTATTACCAATCCTTCAATAAGTTGATATAAAAATGAAAAATGGAAATGTCAAAAATCATTAGTGAATACACAGGGTTCATACTAAAACTATGAATGATAAATTCAAAGACTTTTCCCAAACTTTCAAAGACCACAAACAGAGATTTCCAAGACCTATTTTTGCTAACATTGTGTATACAGGTTATATGAGAAAACAACGAATGCCAAAATGAAATACTACAATATTATTTAACGATTAAAGTCAAACTATAATTAATTTCCTAAAATTGCATTATAATGATCTAGAAGATAGGTTAACATTCATTGTTTTTTTTCTTCAGAAATATGTAACATACGTGTCAGACCTTATACAAAATAAATTGTTCTCTTAACAGACATCAGCACTGCTTTAAATGCATTATATTTGATTTTGATCCCTCTTCAATCATTCTGGAAAGAGAGCCACCACTGTCATCTTTAACTCTGCTCTTCTCCTAAGTGCATTTGACTCTGTGACAAGCACAATGAGTCCTTTTAATTCTGCCTCTTCTGCTTTCTGTACAGAGGAAGCATGTAGAATGGCAATGTCAGCTTCAAGACGCAGCTTTTTGGCTTAAAGTTCTTCCACTTCATCCAAGGCTAACTCCAGTTTCTTTCCCTTTTGGTTTTTCTTCTCATCCTTCTCCTCTGCTTTCTTCTTATCCAGATAGGCATGGCAATTATGTCTTGCAGAGGAGGCATGTCATCATTTCATTGCTAATGATGATTTTGAAAGGTTCACCTACTTTTTTCATTGTGTCAATGATTAGCCTTTGAGCTCTGAGGCTTTCTCTGCTGAAGTTCTCAACAGATGCCTGTTTATTGACAGAAAATCCTCTCCCCACTGTTGCCTGCTCATGTGACAACAACAACATTTTCTGGAGAACATTCCAAAGTTCCACATATTCCTTTCGTTTGGAAAGGACAGAATAAAACACATCATCATGGCTGTTATCTGTTCTATTGAAGCATGTCAAGGGATGACTGTCCGATTGGATAACTTAGGGGTACAAACAAACGGGGATGTATAGTCAGACTAGAGCTACACAAATCAATTTCGGCAATGTGATTTTTTGAAATAATTTTTTTTATAGCATTGGGGAAAAAGTCAAGGGTCGGCAATGAGAAACGGGGACATGCCTTAATTTTTTTAATTTTTTATTTGCCTAATGTAATGACTTCCTACAGTTAAAGCTTCACAGCACACGTTAACGCCATTAAAAAAAAATTTTTTTTTACTCGCAATTTAAGAGCAACTACTCTTGCATAACTATAATATAGTGTATGCATGCGCACTTTAAAACTGTTTATCCGTGAATTGAATTTTATTACAACAGATGTTTCTATATTAAACCAAGCAACATTATTATGTAGAATAAAATTTTTGAAAATAATTTTTGTCCCTCAAACATGTTAAATAAACCGACAGTATAAGTAAATTAAAACGGGCCCTCTTCTGCCGTATCTCCCAAATCATCAAACTAAACAATATCTTTATTTTATACCCGAAGAGTATTTTGCCCAAAACTACCAATAGCTTATACTTCTGCATCTTTGTTGTACTAAATGAACAGTATGTAGTTACTAATTTGCAACTTATCTTTGGCATGACTTGTAAAAGAAAGGCTCCTTCTTCCATTGAAGCCAAGTTGATCGTCTTAATTTTACACAATGTACAAAACACCTTTCATTTACATAATTTATCCTTTTGCAGCCATTCCTTGTATTTCTCTTGTTCAAGCCAGATAGCGTTGAAAGAGAAAAGACCTGGCATTTTTAAACACTTAAGAAGTAAATCGACTAAACAAATCTTGAATCCTCGAGCATGTTACTTTCTACGTAGAGTGAATTAGTGTAATGAACATTTTGATTGGCCAAAGCTGATGGACTCGTCCAATCAAATTTAACGATTCATCAAAAGAAAGAAGCCAGGAAAACCAGCTACATCTGAAGCTAACGACCTTAGCCAATTTATTTGCGACTTCCTTTGATGAAGTGTGTAGCCGTCTTGCTTTGATGAAGAGTGCATGTGCGATTGAAGTCGCCAAGGCCAACTTTGGTTGCTCAAACAAAGCCTCTTTTGTTTTTGCGGCGGCAATTAAACTGAACGGGTCATCAAAAGAAAGAAACCAGGATAACTAGATTACATCCGAATCGAACAACCTCGGATAATTTTATTTGTGATTCTGAAAATAAATTAAAAAAATTGGAGTTTATTTCAATTTTCAAAGAATTTTAAAGACCTCATGGTAATATGCTCGATTTTCCCAAACTTTCAAGGCCTTGAAAATGCTACCTCATTTTTCCCAAACTCTCAAAGACCTTCAAAGACCGTATAAACCCTGATACAATATGCTCTAACTTCTGAATGGCATATAATAAATATGGAACCTATATGAATGATATGAATATAAATATAGAACATATTGGTACTATCTTATCATTAATTAAGATTCGCTGCATACAGCACATACATGATACAAATATTTGTTGGAGTTTGACACTGTATTGATTTGGGCATTTGCAGTGTTTGAGAATGGACTGGGTTGGGCTGAGTGGGGTAATTGCAGTGTTTGACAATGGACTGAGTTAATTAAATGCACAAAGTTTGACAGTGGACTGTGTGGGGCAACTGCAGTGTTTGACAGTGGATCGGGTGGGGTAATTTCACTATCTGACAGTGGTTAGAGTGGGGTAACTGCAGTGTTTGATAGTGGATTGGGTGGGATAATTGCAGTGTTTATGACCATTGATTGAGTGGGGTATTTGCAGTGTTTGACAGTGGATTGGGTTGGTGGCTGCAGTATTTGACTGGTTTGAGTGAGGGAACTGTAATGCTTGACAGTGGTTTGAGTGAGGTAATTTACAGATTTCTGAATAAATATTTTGATAAGTTTGTTTTCTTTCAGTTTTCTATTAAGATTACATACTTTCATCGATATGTGCAATTGTTTTCCTACATCAACATTAGCAATGGTTTTGTTGATATCACATGACGATATGACCTCTGATGCTGTTGACATGTAACTTGCGAGATTTAAGTAATCATGTGACAAGGAATGCTAATGGTGAGATCCAGGTCAAATTTCAGCAACGCTGTAGTTTCTTCTCATCTGTTAGTCGGTTCAAGATATAACGAATGATATGCTCACAATTTCTGAGAAAATAAATCATATTCCTCTCCAGGGTTCATAGAGAATTCTGAGTGATAAATCAAAGACTTTTCTAGAACTTTAATAGACCACAAAGATAAGATTTCCAAGACCCTTTTTCGCTAACAAGTTATGTTATACAAGAAAAAAATGACTGCAAAATACTACAATCTGTTTAATGATGAAATTCAAACTATAATTAATCAAAATATAGAAACCAGGGAATCTCAGCAACATCTGAATCTAATAACCTTGGTCAATTATACTTGTGATTATGGAAAGAAATTAAAATGTTTGGTTTTATTTCAATTTCAAAGACTTTTAAAGAACTCAGGGCAATCTGCTTGATTTTCCCAAACATTCAAGGCCTTGAGAAATGCTGCTTCACTTTTCCCAAAACTGTCAAAGACCTTCAAAGACCATAAGAACCCTGCCATTGATCTAATGCAAGTATATCTCAATGAAAGGTCATGTTTTCTTGGCTGGTTAGTAAGTGGATACCTTTTGCTGGCATCAAATGATGTTGGTGAATTTCAACTTTTTGATAGGCAGTGGACTCTGACCATACACTCCAACATACATGTCCAATTATCAAAAATGGCAAATTTGCAAATGGCATTTTTATAAGTCTTGATGTGAAAGCAACAAATGATAGTAATATTTTTATCATAGAGTTTATCTTCTAATTTAATCTGAATCCTAAGCGCATCATTCTTTTGAGATCATGTGCACTAATTTGACTACACTCGGAAATGAACACAATGCATAATTAATGAGGATGACCTCAACAGACGGTGTAAAGCCTCAACCTCTTCTGCAAGCTGGAAAATAAACCCGGTCAGCAGTTTTGTTTCATCCTATAGGACTTGTAGGCAGGGGTTTTAATGCATCATACATAATTTTATTGTGCCATGGATCAACATTTGTGCATTATTGGAAGCCCTGACACATGTAGATAATAATGTGATTCCTAGCACCCTCTATTCTATAACAATTGAGGAAAGATATTGTTAATAGCATTGATGACTTAAGATAGTAAATAGCATGGATGACTTAAGATAGTAAATAGCATGGATGACTTAAGATAGTTAATGACACTGATGACTAAAGATAGTAAATAGCATTGATGACTTAAGATAGTAAATAGCATGGATGACTTAAGATAGTAAATAGCATGGATGACTTAAGATAGTAAATAGCATGGATGACTTAAGATAGTTAATGGCACTGATGACTAAAGATAGTAAATAGCATTGATGACTTAAGATAGTAAATAGCATGGATGACTTAAGATATTAAATAACATGGATGACTTAAGATAGTTAATGGCACTGATGACTTAAGATAGTAAATAGCATTGATGACTTAAGATAGTAAATAGCATGGATGACTTAAGATAGTTAATGGCACTGATGACTTAAGATAGTAAATAGCATTGATGACTTAAGATAGTTAATAACACTGATGACTTAAGATAGTAAATGGCATTGATGACTTAAGACAAGTAATGGCATTGATGACTTAAGATAGTAAATGGCATTGACGACTTAAGACAGTTAATGGCATGGATGACTTAAGATATTAAATAACATGGATGACTTAAGATAGTTAATGGCACTGATGACTTAGGATAGTAAATAGCATGGATGACTTAAGATAGTAAATAGCATGGATGACTTAAGATAGTTAATGGCACTGATGACTTAAGATAGTAAATAGCATTGATGACTTAAGATAGTAAATAGCATTGATGACTTAAGATAGTTAATGGCACTGATGACTTAAGATAGTAAATGGCATTGATGACTTAAGATAGTTAATGGCACTGATGACTTAAGATAGTAAATGGCATTGATGACTTAAGATAATTAATGGCATTGATGACTTAAGATAGTAAATGGCATTGATGACTTAAGACAGTTAATGGCATTGATGACTTAAGACGTAATGTCCTGACTTGAAGAATTAATGTCTTGGGGATGACATGCTATCTTGGGAACCTTTAAATCCTTCAACCATTACTCATGTTTTGTACACTGATACATGTACGTTAGAATGAATGCATCGAATTTCAATGTTCATAGAATTAACTTCCAGCCCTATGTTACAGTGAACTATTTTTCAAAACATGTTCTCACTTGTCCAATGGATGTTCGGTCCTCTAAGAAAAGAACAGTATCTTCATTCAACGGGGCGATTTGCATGTTAGATTGAACGACCACTGTAATTAAAGAGAAAGAAGTCACCATATTTGCATGGTTTTCAGCGATCTATTTATTTAAGATCATGTTCACTAAATTTTACTGACCAATATTAATCATGATTCTTTTAAAACACTTATCTACAAATGATTTATTTGGCTCTTTACATAGTTAAATTTCATAACTACTACAATTATACATTTCGAGACAATTATCTCTGGTTATCTACAGTTAAATTTCATTACTACAATTTAACATTTTTAACTGGTTATCTACAGTTACATTTCATAACTACTACAAATTAAAACACAGAATTAGCTATATCAAAACTTACATGAAACAATCTTAATTTTTATTTATACATGTCCATCAAAAACACAATCCCGTTACACTATAAATAAAAACCATCAGCAGCGAGTCCTTGCTTTCAGGACCTTCAGCTTCACATGACAGTCCTAACGCCTTTCCAAGTGGACTAAAACAGTAAGCATTTTATTTACACAAAACAGTAATTCACATAATAAAAACTATATTGCTTTATAAAGCACTTTATTTAATAGGACATCCAATGACACTTTACACCTGTCCAACTTAATTACCTGGACAACAAATGACACTTGTCCACTTAATTACCTAGACATCCAATGATACTTGACACCTGTCTCACTTAATTACCTGGACAACAAATGATACTTGTCCACTTAATTACCTAGACATCCAATGACACTTGACACCTGTCCAACTTAATTACCTAGACAACAAATGACACTTGTCCACTTAATTACCTAGACATCCAATGACACTTGACACCTGTCCAACTGGCACAAGCTTGACCTTCTCATCCACAGTAATATGTAGATCTTCAATAGGTGGCAATTCCTGGGAATGTTGACAGAATTAACTTTTTTAAAATCTGAACTAAAGCAATGTTCTTAATTAGTAAATGTATCAAATATAATGTATCTTAATATAACAACTATGTAAAACATGTATCTCTGTATAGTATATGTACAATGTGCATCAGAGAATAACATGGCATTTGTGTTAACAAATATCTGTGTATAGCATGTAATATGTATCTGTATAATATGTGTAATGTGAATAGAATATAACTGTGAACAACATTAATGTGTGTCCATGCATACATCTCTGTATAGTAAATCAGTACAACATAATCTCTGTACAAAGTATTCATATAACATAAATCTCTGTAAAATGTATCCATACAACATAATCTCTGTATAAAGTATCCATACAACATAATCTCTGTATAAAGTATCCATACAAATACATCTCTGTATAGTAAATCAGTACAACATAATCTCTGTATAAAGTATCCATACAACATAAATCTCTGTAAAATGTATCCATACAACATAATCTCTGTATAAAGTATCCATACAACATAATCTCTGTATAAAGTATCCATACAACATAATCTCTGTAAAATGTATCCATACAACATAATCTCTGTATAAAGTATCCATACAACATAATCTCTGTATAAAGTATCCATACAACATAATCTCTGTATAAAGTATCCATACAACATAATCTCTGTATAAAGTATCCATACAACATAATCTCTGTATAGAGTATCCATACAACATAATCTCTGTATAAAGTATCCATACAACATAATCTCTGTATAAAGTATCCATACAACATAATCTCTGTATAAAGTATCCATACAACATAATCTCTGTATAAAGTATCCATACAACATAATCTCTGTATAAAGTATCCATACAACATAATCTCTGAATAAAGTATCCATACAACATAATCTCTGTATAAAGTATCCATACAACATAATCTCTCTATAAAGTATCCATACAACATAATCTCTGTATAAAGTATCCATACAACATACATCTCTGTAAAATGTATCCCTACAAAATACATCTCTGTAAAATGTATCCCTACAAAATACATCTCTGTAAAATGTATCCCTACAAAATACATCTCTGTAAAATGTATGATATCCATACAAAATACATCTGTATAATGTATCTGTATAATGTACATCTCTATATAAAATGTATCTGTACAACATACATCTCTATATAATGTATCAGTATAACATGCATATCTGCATAATGTATCAGTACAATGTATCCATACAACATACATATCTGTATAATGTATCAATACAATGTACATCAGTCTAAAATGTATCAGTACAACATAAATCTCTGTATAAATGTATCAATACACTATACATCTCTGTACAATGTACATCAATGTATAAAATGTATCAGTACAACAAATCTCTGTATAATGTATCAATACACTATACATCTCTGTACAATGTATCAGTACAATGTACATCACTGTACAAAATGTATCTGTACACAACATAAATCTCTGTGTAACATACATGTGGGAATAATGTGTATATATATGTATAAGATATATACTTGGGTCAAGCTCAACTTTAATTTCAGCATGAGTGTGTGTATATATATATATGTATAAGATGATATATACTTGGGTCAAGCTCAACTTGAATTTCAGCATGTTTGTGTGTTATTTGAATTATGCCATCAAGTTCTGAGTATGCTTGATTGCATTTAACATTGATTGGTTTCAAGCAATACTTTATTTTCAAGATGAAAATTTTCTGAGTTATATCTGTATTATAAACACATGGTACATGTTTATATTTATGTGAATTCTGGCAATGAACTAAATAACACTAATGAATTATAATTGAGTACCTAGATTATAGTATTGTAATTGCAAGTTAGTACAAATGCTTAATGAACTAACCTTAATCAAGAATTGTTTTATTTTTAATTTATGGAAGTTTATTATAAAATTGATTTATAAACTTCTTCTTTGAAACAACACCTGTACAATGTACATGAGAAAAATTCACACAGCATTCAGTTCAACCTAATTTCTTTGTCACCGATAAAACTTGACCGTAACTGTTCATAAACAACACACAAAAGAATTAAAGTCATTATATATATATATATATATATATATATATATATATATATATATATATATATATACACCCACACACACACTCACACACACAAAGTCAATCTATGATTATTCTTGTTCAATATAAAAGATCTGCTAATTCCTCACAATTTAAAGTACAGCACTTCCTCACTGTACAGTCCTTCATTATAACACAATAAGGCAGGTATGTATGGTCATGGGTCCAATTTTAGTATGTAATAGAATAGACATGTTTATCATGAACTTCATTACAAAGTGCTATCTAAAGCTGTTAATGAATATTTGGGTACTCAAGTACCCGCCCTTTCATAATAACAGTTAATAAAATGAGGCACCATTTATTGTAAACAAATCTTCCAGTAGTGCATGTCTTGACTTGCAAACGCAGCTCTTCCTTGGAATTCAAGTTGACAATACTTTTGATGGACCACAAATATAATAAACAAGCTTCATCAGTGTCAAGTAGAGTTTCTGTCTCTTCCAGTAAATGTTTGACCCTAATCTCTTTGCTTGTTTTGTGAGTGATACTTAATGGCAAGAGAGGACAAGGGACATGAGAAGCTATTGGCAAGTTTTCTCACATACCCACGTTGGTTGAATGAGACTCGAACCCATGCAGACAGAGGTGAGATGGCAGTGGACTGTGATGGAGAATGCTTTAGACCACTCGGGGCCCCTGGCAGAATAGGAGAACATATGGAGTATGGCCCTCTTTCCAGAGAAATTCAGCATTAGACTATACAGGAACAAGACTCCAATTATCTCCAGCTATATACTCAATTACACATCCTTAATACAGAGGACATTACAAAGTACACATAGGGGGGCCCTGAGTGGCTGAGTGGTCTAAACCACTCACTTTTATGGATCACTGCCATCTCATCTGTCTGCGTGTGCTCGAGTCTCTGGCTCAGCAAATGTGGGTATGTGAGAAACCTTTCCCATAGCTTCTCGTGGGTCATGGTTCTTACTGGGGATTTCCCAGGTTCTTCCTCCACCATTAATACTGGTCACCGTGTATAGCCTATCTTGTGCTGAAAAATGGCATTAAACCTATAACAACAACAACAAAATACACAGCCATTGGTGCCAATGGAGATATTTTAACCCTGTAAATAGGATACACCAATGACCATAAAACAAATTACACTGCAACTTGGCCAATTACCACAAACCTTGCAGGTTTTAATGGCCAGGTATGTTGTTTTAAAATAGATATTCACTACAATCATATACTTTTAATGTTGCACAATGTGCCAGCAGTTCTGAGAACATGCAGTTTGTGAGGAGAAATCAGTAGAAGAAACAATATAGACCTTGATAAAAAAAAAAATAATGATGACAGTTGATAACAATAACGAAGAATGAAAAAAAAACATTTTTGACCGGGGGATAGGGGGAGGGTTACATTATATTATCTAGAGACATTGTTTTGACCAAGATGGGATATTACATTGAAATACACACATTATATTACAATACATACATCTAGACACAGTTCTCCTCGTGTCCTTATGTCCTCCAAGCCAAACTTGTTCTTCTTCAATTTCTTCTCATCGAGGTCCTCATCCATGTCCAGTAACCTACAACGGATACCAAAAAGTCTTTCATCTAATAAAGAACAAAAATTAAGCATAATTCATATATTTAAAACCAAGTTCTAAGGAGTTTTAAGTTTAACATAAGCATTACTGTATATGATTCTGGACTGCATTTGAAGCCCATGATCAAAGTATTAATTTAAAATCTAGAGTTTATGTGGACAGATGGATGGTTGGATAGTTATGTGTATTTTCCTCACAACATTAAATATAAATTGAACGTTGTATACAGAATATTTTGCATTCTCCTGATCAATTTGAAATGCTATTCAACATACAAAATTATGCAAAACTTAATAGTACATTATTGAAAACATACTGACCTGTTAATTTTAGTTTCTGTGTTTAATTCGTTGCTTTCTTCTTCATCACTACTCTCTAAAGAGCTAGTGGCTGACGTGGAATTGTAACTAGACTCTGCATCACTTTCTCCATCACTCTCAACTCTGTAGGCCATCAGACTGCCTCCCATCGAGTCCTCCAAGTTGCTCCCACTTTGATGCTCCAAGCCTAACAGAAAATTATGTTTAACAACATATTCTGTACTATTATTATCTAGGTCATCAGAAATGGGTTCAGTTTTTACCGTCACCATGGCAACACAGTCTTCAATGTGACCTATATTTTCAAATTGTATGCCTGTAGCAATTTCTGCATCATTCTTTCTCAGACTTTGCAACTTGGGTTCAGAGCTTACTAGCAACACTGTATTAACCAAATCATGACCAAGATGAATATGATCAACTTCTTGAGAAATCTTAAAATTATGGACATTCCCTCCCTTGTCCTGTAATTTACTTCCAGTTTTCTTAGTTATTGTTGTGGTGAGATCTTTGCATACAGTAATACTGTCACAGTCTGTGACCATTTGTGAGTTACTGAAATTACCAACAAGTTTGTCCTCATCCAAATTCTCTTCTGGCACATCAGATTTTGACTGATTATCTACTGTGGCCATGGCATCCAAATTCTCTTCTGGCACATCAGATTTTGACTGATTATCTACTGTGGCCATGGCATCCAAATTCTCTTCTGGCACATCAGATTTTGACTGGTTGTCTACTATGGCCATGGCATCCAAATTCTCTTCTGGCACATCAGATTTTGACTGGTTGTCTACTGTGGTCATGGCATCCAAATTCTCTTCTAGCACATCAGATTTTGACTGGTTGTCTACTGTGGCCATGGCATCCAAATTCTCTTCTGGCACATCAGATTTTGACTGGTTATCTACTGTGGCAATAGCAGCCAAATTCTCATATGAACTCTCAGTGCTCATGGCTGCATTTGATTCTTTGATAGTGTCAACACTGTCCCCAGAACAACAGTCTTCTGCAAAAGAAGAAGTTAGTTAATTTACTCTCTGTTGATGTCATTGTAACAGAGTCTTGACACGTACTTACACTTCTGGAGTCTTTGACCACTATTGCTTCCACAGCTGTCATATCTATAGATAAGATGTCACAAGAAGTAAACCCTTGTATGTTAGCTATATGAAGTTAATGTTTCTAATTCTTTAGAACTTAAGATTTATTTAGATTTAAATGTAACTGTCCTGACTGATACATTTTCCTCATCCACACTAAGTTTACAATATCAGAGTTACATTCTGAAAATGACAGAAAAAAGACAATCCATAAAATCTTGAATCAACATACGTGCTGCTAATATGCATGTCATCATTCTTTTCTAAGATAGTCATGACCATAGTCACATTTTTTTCAAAACAGCTGCCAACATTTTACATACAGCGTCCCACATGGAAATATTTATTCCCCATGTACACAACACGATATGCATTTATACAAATATATACTGTATTTCAAATTAAAAAGAAACCTGAAACTAGTTATATTCCTTTATCAATGATTTTATATTTTGTTTAAATATTTTAAATTAAACATTCTGCATTCATGTACATAACAATAAAGTTGACCAAAAAAAAAACACATATACATTATAAAAATATGCTTTTACATTATACATCTGAAACATGAGGATAACAAAAGGTCAGGAGACAAAAATGAAGTCTATTCAATTTTTTTAACATGTCACCACCACAAATAAGTCACTGTGGCCTTCTAGTTGCTGATGTAACACATTTGTCACCTGAAGGATGTGGATTTGAATCCTGCACACCCCAGGCAAGTATGGTCACTGGAGTGTCTCATGGTCAGTGATATTTCTCTGAGCAAGATACTTTACTGCCCAGACCAGACAGGTATGGTCACTGTCATGCATAACTGAGTATCAATACTTTACCTTATCACAATATAGCCTTCCATCCTGTCCAGACATGTATGGTCATTGTGATGTGCCTATGAGAATAATGCTCTACAGCCCAGACCAGACAGGTATGGTCACTATGGTCTGTCAAAGAACACAGCACTTTACATCAGTAATGGTCATTGTAGTATGTCTCTGAGCATGGCATTTTACCAAATTTCCTCATCACAATATATCCTTCCATCATGCCCAGACCACGAGCTACAGGTCTTGGGATGTGACATTTTTTTACATAAATATTTCAACTTGCAAATCAACCTTTCTTTATGATTATAATAATTTTGCAACTACTCTCAATATAGAGTCAATAATGAATGGTTAGCATGCTGGGCTCATGATTAGAATGGTGCGGGTTAGAATCAAATCATTTGATTGGTCTTGGTCAGTTAATGTGGCATGTCCATTGGCAATAACCCTTAATTCCAGGTGCTCTTGCTGTGTCATAAAGTACCAAGTAAAACCATTACTTAACAGTCGGTTAGTTATCTATCAAGTTGACATACTTATTTTCCAAAATATTCTTTGAACTTAATTAATGCTTGTATATGGTGTTGACTCGTGTAAATTTCTTTGGTAGGAATGGAGAAAAACTAAACAGTATCCAGTGATCATTCTTGGGATTTAGGAAGCATTTCACTATAAGCAAATTGTGTAAAGTGTGGCAAAAATAAATTTCTGAACTCCTGGTTGTAGGAAATGTATGTTTTGAAACTACTATTAACTAGCCATAAAACGTGTGTGTGTGTGTGCGTGTGGACATTTAATTACTAAATGCATGAAATAGATGGTTGCAATATATGTCACTCATATTACATTGCAAAGTAAGATCATAGGGTTTTAGTATTAAAATGTCATTAATTAAAGTCCCTTACAAAACTTATAGTGGAAACCCACTATAATGATATAATTGGGAATTCCACAAAGCTGTATAGCAGGGTCGAATTAATGTGGGGTTTAACAGTATTTTTACTTCTTCAGAAAACACAGCATTGGCATATATACATGTATTCATGACTAATGTAAAGAAATCATGATATTATTTGACAAATACACGTATTTGGAAAATCATATACAAAATATAGATTTGCTTAATACCTGATGTTTCTATTAAAAAAATGTGAGAAACACTGTAGACATCTGGAAAGTAGATATTTACATTGGATAATGCATTTTTTTCAGGTGACAATAGTCATACCTAATGGTGATGCAGTTGAAAAGCTGAAAAGATTGTAGCTGTTAGTACAAGTTAAAAAAACCATTATCAGTGCCATGAGGAACACTTTATTTGCAGCTTACTACAACCCGCCTTCAACATATATAACACTTTAATTGTGCAAAACAGTCATGTAACGATTTTATTTTGTCAGCAAAGTAATAACTATCACATCTGTTTAAATTTTTATTGCCTATTACATTGACAGTATTGGAAAAATATTATCTGGAAACATTTATTGAAAACTGGCAACAAAATATTGAGGCTGGCAATGTTTCTGTAACAACATTTAAAAAGCCAGGACGATCCCTGTGATTTAACTGACACTGTCCACCAGCTAAGCAGCTTCTTGTACTCAATGTACTGGGATGAGAATTACCCAGATACATGACATTGGAAACCACAACTCTTACAACTTTTGTAAACAACCTTGGCACTGAGACTGGACCAAATGGCATGATTCAGAATTGGAAAATTTAATGTCAATTGCAGATATGATGGTTCCTGAACACTGCTGATAGACCAAACAAAATGGGGGCCCCTGATTGTCCAAGTGGTCTAAAGCACTCACTGTTACGGATCACTGCCATCTTACATCTGTATGTGTGGGTTCGAGTCTTGGATGCAGCAAATGTGACTATGTGAGAAAGCTTGCCAAGGGTCGGTAGTTCTTTCTGGTGTTTTCCATCACCATTTATACTGGCTGCCATGGATAGCCTATCTTGTGCTGATAAACCATACAATAATAACAACTTGGAACTGGAGACCCCTGTTCTTTGTAAACATGAATGTCAATGGACATGGTCTCTAGCCTGGTGCTACAGACTTATGCTCCATCTTAAAATTGCATGAAATGTTTTTGGATGAAAGATTTATAAGCCTCAGCAACACTCTTTAACTGCACCGTCCCATCTACAATCTTCTGATCAGTGCTTTGTGCATGCTATTTAAGCATAGCTATATCTGGCTGCTGGAACGAGGTACGAGTCCTTGAGAGGGAAGAAGCCAAGAATGCCAAAATCAGATCAAGTCTTTAACAAAACTAATAAGAATATTTTAATATTGAAGAAAGTGTTAATTTATTCCCAACATTCTTTAAACCATTATCCGTTTCCACCACACTCCGTGCAACTAAAATGAAAGCGAACTTAAAAATATAATCTATCTAGATATACTATTCTTTTTATTGAGCTAAAAGGAAAGACGTTGCTTGAAAGTTTTCATTTAGTTAAACTTAAAAATCACGTTACAAAGCATTACTTGTGTTTGCGAAATGTCATAACTCCATGTTAAACACGACACGCATTTACAAACAATACAGCATTTTAAATTACAAACATAAAAATCATCTAAAGTAACTGTTTGAATACAAAGTATAACCTTACACTTGGATAAATGTCCAATCAACCTCACAGTAATCTCTAATACACTGATCTTTCATTTGCCATGTGGTTTCTATTCGTAACTTCTCGGATAATATTAACGATCCTGTCTCGAAATCATTCGCCACTTCGAGGGTCAATTCTACGGGTTCAAATCTATCTCGCTATAATAGCCGATATAGTCCGAATAAATATGCCGAAGATTTCGGGGAAAATTTTAGTCTAAAGATTAGTCTGGTTCCCTGACGCTTTCCACTCCGTTACTCTTCGTTATAACGGACTATCTGCAGACTATATGCAGATAGATTCATTGGGCGGTTCTCGGCTACTTCTAACAAGCACATAACAAAGATTTGCGGTGGCGTAGCTGTCTATATGCAAAATGCATCCGAACCCAGAAATATCATACATTTGAAAGAAGAAGAAATAGGAAGAGTGCAAAAAATAATTTTTAAAAAGTCTCTAAACTTGATTTCTGAAAATATAATGACACAAACATAATGCAATAATAAATCCTTGTAAACAAGGATCACAATGTGTTTATAGTTTGCATTCTCATTTGCGTTATAAAATGGTAAATTTCGCAAATTTCAACAAAAGCGCTTTCATTATTGCATCATTACTCAAAAAGATTGATGCAAATTAATGGTAAGATAATATCGCTGATTGCAATTAAATAATTGTATGTATTTATTTACTAATTGATAATGAGGGCTTTGAATAGCGCCTAATCTTTCGAAGCTGTACGTGCTTTACAACATCTATAATAAAATGACTACCAAAAACAAACCAAAAACAAAACAAACACCATGAAATTAGAAAACATATAAAAAGACTTAAAATATTTAGGGTAGGAAACATTATTAGGTCTTTATGTTTGTTATTGCAGTCGAAAAAGTTTTAAGAGCACTCTTGAAAGGGATCACTGTGTCTTTGTGTCTAATTTCAATGGGCAATTCATTCCACATTGCTGGGTCCTGGTATACAAAAGAATATTGTCCACATGACTTCGTTTTCATAGTAGGAATACTGAATATACAATTGTCAGAAGAGGAGCGTAAGTATCTTGCAGGTATCTACACATGGTTGAGGCCAGATAGGTATGCTGGACCGAAGCCCGTCAGTGAAACATAGCACAGAGAACAAATTTTGTGTTTGATTCTGGATCGAATGGATAGCCAGTATAGCGTGCAGAGAAGTGGAAAGGTGTGCTCTGGACGTGGTTCTCTAAAGATGGTCCGAGCAGCTGTATTTTGAAGTTTCTGGAGTAGATATTGAGACGAACCAGACCGAATTGAGAAACAGTAGTCCAGTCTTGAAAGTACTTATGAACACATGTGTTTTAGTGGCATCAACTGAAAGATATTTGCGAATGGAGCTGATGCGTCTCATCTCAAGATATGCAGCCTTGCATATGCTCATGACATACCGGTATTAGTGCAATCTGAGGGTACTGTCTACTTTTTGTCCTGACTGTGTGAATTTAATGTTGGTGTTGCTGATATTTTTTGTTTGAGGTAAAAGATGTGAATAAGAAAGTCAATAATATGGTATCAGAATCTTATATAACTAGATTAGATCGAGAGCGACTAGAAGCAATAATTCCTGCAAATCCCCACTCGTGTCATGTATTTATCACGATGATTTTATGTATCAAGATAATATTTATTTTGTCACTGTTGAAACATTCATATATCTCTGTTAAAGACAAATAATGTGTTTCTGAAAATAATTGTAAATATACAATATATTTCTGTATTAGACAAGGTAAGATGAAATCTGTATATTTTAACAGCGTGTTCTGTCTTGATTTTGTTTGTAAATTAGAAACTATGTCTCCGTCCCACTGGTTTACAATTACCGGTAATACCTCATGTAGTATTTTCACTTTGTGTGCTAGCTTGAAGGTTATTGAGGGAGTTTATTTTAGGATCTGAGTCAATTACAAGACCGTTTTTGATTATCCGGTGAAAAGTCTTTAAAATAAAACTATGACAATAATACTTTTTCTTCCCAACATTAGATAACCAGTATTAGTTATGTTACGTGGTTAGCCTCGAATAAACAGTAACATAGAAAGAGTGAAAATAACAAGCTTGCAAAAACTTAATAAACAATTTATTGATCACAAATATTTTCCAGAAAAGAAAAATAAATTTACGGTTTTAAGAATCAAATTAAAAGATAATCCAAAAATAATTCCAAATATTATCCACTAGAGAAATTGCGAAAGTCCTGGAAATAAAATGTACAAATAATTCCAAGTTCGAATCCTAGCGAAGTATCCAAGATGGAAGACGATGTCACTCGATGAAATCAGTTCTTGGTAATAAAATTCTATGAGCACAATTCTTTTCCAGATAAATAACAAAATAATTCCTCTTCATTCAAACTAATTGAAATAATTGCCAATACAAGGTACCTCAAAACGACACAACTTAATATTCTAACAGCCCAAGTACTACTAAATAGTTCGCTCCAAAAGATAATTTATATACCTGTTTTTACGTAAACAAGAAAGGGGTCACATGATCTTCTAGAACCTTTTAGAACAAATTTACGTTAAAAGAATCACGTACACACCATATGACCCAACTAAAACTAGAAAGATGTTTATTAAAAGCTCCATAATGTCCTCGGAACCAACCAATCATTTTTAAAGCTTGTTTACAACTCTGAAGCCTGGTCAGAAATGAGGTCAACACCTGGTGTTTATTTTGTAAAGTACAGGTCATCTCCCAATGAATAAATCTTAAACTTGAAATGTCACATTTGAATCTGACAAACAAACAATAAAAATAAATATAAATGACTTATATCAAATATACGTAACAGTTACAGTATGGACTAAAAGTCTTTTTAGTCGACAGTTCCTGATTACACTATCACGAGATGCTTCATAATTCCTTCTTATAGTATGTGTAACAAACTTTAGTCTCATTTATATGTTGTTTTTTTTTAATCATTATTTTTGTCTAAATTATTACTTTGAGAATCTAGATAAATAATCTTCTACACGTTTTATAGCCTTGTCACTGTCTAAATTACTTTTATCATAATGTCTTTTAAGTTCTCTATATCGTTTACCGTCACATTGCAAACACAATTGTGTTTTTTCACTAACTCCAACATCACATCGTAAACATGATTTAGGTCCTAATCTTCCTCGCTGTACAAACGATGTCCGCATAATTCATTTACACAAAATATATTACAAGATGTTGACGAACTAATCATCAACTACCTGCACTTATTCATTTTTGAATCACTCTATATAATATTTGCTATTTAAACATTTGTTTAAAATATAAAATGAATGAACTTGAGAGATTATCCAAAATCAAGACTTCTATAGATAAATTTAATCTTGTTAGAATATCTCCTGGCTTACCAACAAAAACTCAGGTTGATCCGAAGAATAAAACTTCGATTAATACAATTCACGATCCCAAGAAGGAATTTAGCAAAAATGTCACATCTCACGTATGGCCAACTTTCAAAATCATTGATGGTGTTGATGCAACGATGAACGGCAAACGAGCGGCAAATATCACTATTGTATATCGAGAATCGAAAATATTTGTTCATAGTAACATTTTATTGTACTAGAAGAAACAGATAATTGGATTATTCGTGACAAACATGATCCTGTTCTGGATAAGGAAAAAAACTGTCATGCTGATTAAAAATTCAAAACCAGGAATGTCAACTGGTATTTACAACAGTAGACTGAAAAAGACAGCGGTTATTGATGAAATTTATCCGAAAAATGAAAGACCTAGTGTTCATAATCAGAAACCAATGAAATTTTCAACAATAAATTGTGTAGCCCAACGAGTAATCGAACATTTTACAAACGCGATACGTAGAAATCAGTTAACTAATGTAAGATGTAAAAGAAAAAAAACGAGTGGTCTGAATTAAGCAAGCAAAATACCGGAGCAACAATTAATGATGTATCCAAGTTAGAAAAAATACTAAAATTTCCAATAATAATAAAAACTATAACAGGGGAGATTTTATACGCTTTGAAACATTATTAAAAAAGAAGGAGCTTCAACAAATATTATCGATCATAATGTCCACGCGTAACAAGATTTTACCCACAGAAAGACTCTGAAAGAAATGTTAGTATGTGGAACACTAAGTATAAGTACAACGACGTTATTTCTGTGGAAATGGTTGCGTGTTATACGGGAAGTGTTCTTAGCTACCTAGAATGTTCTGGATATTTTAAAATATTTTGACATCCCACAAACGAAATGACTAGAGTATCAATAAATGGACGACTACCCGATTTTAATAAAACCGGATTCGTTCGTATTAAATTATTCGAGTTTGGTAAGAGTCTTCATCCAATTTCTTTTGTTTGGTTTGGTAGGCACTTTTCAGAAAAAAACTGGCACAAATAGTTTTATTACGATATATGATTGATTGTAAAATACTAATATCGCTGATTGTAAGTGAGGTAATTATATCTATCGGAAGCAGACGAAAGTTTGGTTACCACCAGATGATGATAAAACCGCAAAGGATCTCGGTAGGAGAATAATCGGTAAATCTACTCAAGGTGGTTCATATTATCACAGACGATATTATTCACGACTAGTTGATGCTGAATATGATTTTATAATCTCACATGCAACAAAGAGAAATATATTTGTAAGTCAAAAAAATGCTTACATGTCTAACGGAACACGGTTAGGTACAATTGTTGGCTATTTCGATGATATATCGCTACATCTAAGATCATGTATGCTCGCTTATGCTTCTATAAACTAGCTATCGATTATAATGAGATTCCCTCAGTCAGAGTTGCAGCGGTATAATTTTAAGTCGAGTAAAAAATAGACAGAATTAGTGACTTGTTCTACAAGTACTGATGCACCGTGGGGTTTATAGAGAATAAACATGAAATATATAATTATTCTGAATTAGCAGACGTTGAAATCAAAGATATTTACCTCATAAGATCAGGCAAAACTAATCAGATATCAGAATTATCTTCTGCGCCATCTATATCCGATCCATTATCCAGACATAAGAAGGTATATCTAAATGGACTTGGCGGATGCTGTAAATAACTCGTGTAGAAATCAGATGGTATGGTTGTTTTAACACCTACACGCAATCTCGCAAGAGAAATTAAACAACGACAAGTGCAGCCATGTACTTATCACAGCTTTCGGTATAAGGGTGATGAATGGACTCCTGAACAAATGGGAGACAAATATGTATCTGGAATAATAATTTATGATGAAATATGCACCGTTTCATTAGATATGCTAAAATGTTTTTTGATTGGTTGTAATTGAAAAACACAACTGTGATTATGTGTTGCGATCACGGTCAACCACCACCATTTGTTGTATTATCTCTGCACGAATGGTTAAAACTTTTTTTGTAGATTATTATGAGGAGATAACTAATGATCATTGAGCGTTGAATCCCGAATGAAGAGAAGTTAAGAAATTAATCAGATTACAGTCGAACAAAATTCAGTGTAAAATAATGCGTGATATAATTTTAGAAACTTCCATATATGATTTTGGGGATAAATAAAAATCAAACTATTTGATAATGGCAAGTAGAAAGATAATTCTTGATACACTTTACCAACGATTATTTCACTTAAATAAAGTAAAGATTCCAGGATTGTCTGTACCTTTGTGTTATAGACCAGCAGATACGCGACAATAAAATATTCATAACTAAATTCATGGATCGACAGAAAAAGAGAATCATGTGTTAAATGATGTTGTTCCTGTCAGAGTTGTTGAAGATGCGTTAAAAGACAAAACTTCACGGACGCTAGGATACACAAAGAAGATCCATTCGTCACAAGGATTAACAATTTCTGATAAAATTATTTGGATAGTTGATGATCGTATCGAATGGTCAATTTTAGTTTATCTCGCTGTGTCTAGAGATAGAAGAAAAATCTCAGTTGCAGTCAGTTATCATAGATTTTACAGAAGCCATTGGTGATTTTATTTACAATGATTAATAAGAAAAAAGCTCGCTAATTATTAACAAAATGACAAAAAATAATCGCGACTTTGATATTGATGCTGAATTTATCAACGCGCTGAAACAACAACAGAGCAAGCATTGTGTGAGCTTTAACACAATAATGTTATGGCAGTATTCAAATAATGACCCAAGAAAATTTACCGTAGATAGAAAAGATAGTAGTCTTGGTCATACACGTGATAAGTGATCGCGGTACTAATTGTGTATCTTCAGGAGTTACTTGCAACTGTTCGCGTACAAAATCTACACTGAGGAGCAGTTGAATCTAATCTTTATGTTGCAGATCTACCCGTAGATCTTACCACACTGGAAATAGTATGTGTCGTAATACTCCAAATAGGATCAGTCGCTCTTTTTTTAACTACCTGCAAGTTCATGTAAATACGACACATACCCATTACCTAATATTGGTTGTTTCAAACTTTCACGTCGTTGTATTGGTATGTATTTTTATTTTGTAATTGCATTAATATGTTTCATAGAAGTAGTTCGAGTAATTTCATTATTTAATGCATTTATCACACTTGATAATCTGGCAAGCCATTCACGAGATCTCGTATAATAAATTATTTTCTTTGCGTATTGATATCCATATAATCGCTGAGCAAGAGTTCAATTAAATCGTTCAACGATTGCCTGTATTGCAGTATGTCCTCGTCTGATTTTGACATTATGTTTTTTTCATTAGAGATGATACTACACCAAGAAATTCCTTAACACGATCAACCTGTAATAGTTGATTAATTCGTTCAAAAGCTAAAACAACTTATGTTGCTGTCTTTGTCGATAACGGTTTCTTTATATTTACTTGCAACGTCAACTACAGTCAATGCGTATTTATACATTATTTGACGTCTACCAATTTTGATAGTATCATGTGGTAAAAAATAAATATCTGCTTGATGACAATCATTACGAACAGCTGACATAGAAATGTGCGTAATGAATGAATTCGTTTAGGCGGTGGTAGATACATTTGCCATATTGCCTGACGTGCTAGCCACACTGCACCATTAGAACGTTTTACATCTACCGCATCATCGAGTTTACCAATCGCTGCGCTTCCTTTCAAATATCCTCTTGGGATGTAATAAATCGATTCCATTGTATAATACTATTTGGTTAATTAATTACCAGACCTTAATGCTAGTTAACCTTTCATCGCGGTTTCTCACCAACCAATTTGCTAATGATTCCTTGAAGGATTTTTAAAAAAAAATGGAATTGATGCCTATGATGCATATAATTACTTTTAAAAGCTACATCATGAGCGTGACATCCTTTATTTAATATCATTTATTGGATACTCACCGGATCTTGGTTGATTCTCATTATCAAATCGGATATCAAGTCTTCCTCCAGAAACACAATAATTATATCCTGGAAGATGCTTTCTCCTTGGTATTAACCCATGGAAATCCATTCCGGGAACTTTCCTACTTTTGCTGCAATTTCATCTTGTTATTTTATTTTAAAAATGTTGCTTGGACTAGAAATACATTTAATTTTCTTTGTACCACATTGTTCACACTTACCCGTAAGTGCTGATCTGTTATCTGTGATTGCAATAGTTGTTAATTCACAGGTACGAGTACGCGTCTTGCATTTCACACAATATAAATCCAGTTATTTATTATATTTTTATCAAATGTATGCAAGTGATTTTTCAGCGACAAGAAACGAGAACCGGAAAACATCATGCAGCGCTACGAAATTCCATCAGAATAATTATCACAAGTCTATCTGGTCGTGGTAAAAAGAAACTGTTACATAATTTAATAATTAGGTGGTTAAAATGTGACAAGTTGTATTTAGTTGCAGCATCTGTAGATGATGAACGATGCTACGATGTACTTAAAGATTTTAATAAAAACGCAGCGACGATAAATGAAGACGGTGATGATATTATTACTTTTTGAATACTGATATTGATGAAACACCGTAAGTTGATGACCATGATGGGTTTATTAATAATTTAGTTTCATACGATGGTGCAATGCTGGATAAACAGTCCAATCCAGCTCGGATATTTTCGCGAAGTAGGCATACAAATACCGATATGATTTATGTACACACAAATACCAAAAGTGATCAGGGATAACTGGAATATTTTAGCTGTATTTGAATTAGCTGATACTGATACTCTACGAAATATTCATCAAATTTGGTGTAGCGAAGATATGGAAATAATTAAGTTTAGAAATTTATTTAATTAGGCCCTATCAACTCCACTCGGATTTATAACAATAATTGTATATGATCCTAGATCAAGATACCGAGTAGGTCTTGATAAAACTTTGGATAAGAGAATGATCTAATTCACAGCAGCAGAGAGGGCGCTCCCTCAAAAAAGTGTCCAAAAGTTAAGTATTCTTTACTAACAAAGCGTTTACTTTCAATATGGAGCGTATTTTTTTTTTAAACTCTCAGACTGACAAATGTACGCTTCTATCATGACATCTATTCACCCTGTCTGCTTGATAGTCCATTCTAAAATGAAGTGGTCCGCCCCCTCACCCCGCCCGATACTTAAGATTCGATTAAAAAATCAGGTGTGTTTACATGTTTACATCTCTGCTGCTCATGATTCTAATTATCACAATCCTAGCATGTTTAAATTCACACATAAGCTAAATATGTAATGTGGTTCAAATTTACTTTGAGATAGGCTTGGAAATAATTGACTTGTTTGTGACTGACTGTCACAGTGGATATCAAATGCGTAACTTAGGCTGAAAATGAACAGCCGATTTGACTAACGTATTTATATGAGTCTGTTACAGCGGTAAATATGTTTTAAAAAATCTAGATGGTTATTCAAAGCATACCAATTTGTTACAGTACTAGGGAACTTTATTCATGCATAAGGAAATACTGACTCTTTTAGCTGTATTGTCACAGGAAAATATTCAAAATAGCTCTTTCCTGTAAAAAATGAATGTAAAAAAGAGGGGTTGATGGCAGTGTGTTTCAGTATAAAAGCCATAAGTTGCATAATAATTTAACTGTAATACCTCAGTCAGAATCTTACAAGCAAACTTTCAACGAATAATCTTTAGTTTTTATTTGTATCTTTAATATATTATTATTTTCATTTTTCTGCTTCAGGTCATCGACAGACAAAATGTTACCAAAACAAACAAATTGTTCAGTGACACCTTACCTCTTATTGTTGTTATATGTGTTGTTGAGCAGCAGAGGGGGCGAATCAGACAACTTTTTTTTGTTTTTATTTTTGATTATACCCCCTCCAAAATAACACTAGACCCTTCTCGCGAAAAAATAAGTCTCTGACCCTTGTCTGAAAACATTCGCGTCGCAACGTCGTTGTCACTCACCCCCTCTGCTGCTAGAACTTTCAGTTCTAGGTTTACGGTGATTTTAACCGAATATTTGATCCAGTCCGATACGATATCGTGTTCGAGGGTCATGTAAATTTATTGTTACAAATCCGTGTGGGGTAGACTGAGCATGACTAAAGAAATTTCTAAATTGATTGAAGTCCATATCAGAACACCATGTCTGCCAAATATTTCGTAGCGTATGTGTATCAACGCCGTTGAATACAGCAAGCATATTACAGTTATCTCTAATCACTTTTGGAATCTGAGTGTAGCGTTGAGTGACATAGATCACATCAGTGTTTTTATGCCTGCCTCTGGAAAATATTCTAGCAGGATTTTTTTGATTATCTAACATGACATCGTCGTATACAACTAAATTGTTGATACTTCCATCGAGGTCATTCACGGATGGCGCCTCGTCAATATCGGTTATAAATTCAATAACATCCTCGGCGGCAATCTCTGAAGCGTTTTCATTAAAATCTTTTAGCACTTCATAGCATCGTTGATCATCTACGCTAGGGGCAATTAAATACAACTTATCCCACTTCATCCATCTCATTATTAAATTGAGCAACAATTGCGTTTTACCGGATCCAGATGGTCCGATTATAATTGCGCGGATAGAGTTTGGTAGCGCTGCATGATGCTTCACTGGTTCTCTTGTTTTAGTCGCTGAAAAATCAATTATATTCATATCTCTATACATAAATTATGGATCTATATTGCGTGAAGTGTAAGGCGCGTACTGGCACAGATGACTTGACGACGATTACAACTAAAAATAACCGATCAGCGCTTTCTGGTAAATGCGTACAATGTAGTACAAAGAAATTTAGATTTGTTTCTAAACCCAAGGAACTCAAGGAACCTTTAAAAAAAAACGAGGAGGTCATATCGCAGCCAAATTAGCAAAACTCCCTGGAACCCCATGGGCAAAATACCCCGGAGAAAAGCACCTTCCAGGATATAGCTACTGTGGACCGGG
This sequence comes from Unio delphinus, assembly GCA_029339505.1. Lineage (NCBI taxonomy): Eukaryota > Metazoa > Mollusca > Bivalvia > Unionida > Unionidae > Unio > Unio delphinus. The sequence goes on from JAQISU010000400.1 coordinate 45,621, forward strand.
AACCAGACTTGATATCAGACTCAATGATCAAAATCAGCCCCGACCCGGTGAGGAACCAATAAACGCTATTGATAAGGCCTGTCACCTTCATGATGTATCTTATAAAAGCAGTAATCTGCAGCACAGGCATCTAGCAGATGTGAAATTAATTCATGCGTTAAATGCTATTTCTGATAAATCTTTCAAAGAAAAATTGGCTTCCTTTTTGATAAAATCGGCTATGAAAAGTAAATTGATGTTAGGGGCTGGTAATTAATAACAACATGGAATCTATTTATTATTCCCCAAGAGGATACTGGAGGGGTAAATCAGCAATCCATAAACTCGCTAGCGCTGCGAAAGTGAAAAAAACCACTGCGGCTCATTGGTTATCCAAACAGGCACTATGGCAAATTTATCTACCACCGCCTAAACAAATCAATTTCTCGCATTTTGATGTGACCGGACCCAATGAAGTTCATCAGGCTGATCTATTATTTCTGCCACATGATCGTGGTTACAAATACGCATTAACCGTAGTTGATATTGCAAGTCGATACAAAGAAGCAGAACCGTTAAAAACAAAATCAGCCACTGAAGTGGCTTCTGCATTTGAAAGGATTTATCGAAGGAGTCCTCTGCACTGGCCAAATCTATTACAAGTTGATCCTGGCAAGGAATTTCAGGGTGCAGTGTTATCTACAATGAAATATCACAATGTCGCTATCAGACGAGGGCATACTGCACTGCATCGTGATCAGGCCATTGTAGAACGATTTAATAAAACCCTTGCTGAGCGGTTATTTGGATATCAATACGCAAAAGAATTCATCCAAGAAAAAAGATCCCGTGAATGGGTTAAAAGGTTACCAGCTGTGATTACTGCACTGAATAACGAGATTACTAGAACCATCAACATGAAACCTATCAATGCGATTAAAAAGAAGTCAATACCTGAAATGGAAATTCAAAAAGATTTTAGCGTTTCCCAACCAATTCTTGGTAGTAATGTCATTGTGAGGTACTTATACGAACCAGGAGAGCTTGAGGGTGGCACAAAAAGGGCTACTGATCCTATTTGGAGTGTTACTGCACAAAAGATATCTAGTATAACACGATCTACGGGTAGACTTCCAATCTATAAACTGGATTCAACTGCCCCTCAACGGGGTTTTACTAGACAACAATTACAAGTGATACCTGAGGATACTCAATTACCACCGCATGGGCTTAACTAGCACCCTTGCGTCTATTGCACTCAAGACAAGTCAACTTCACATTATTTCTGACATGACCGAGATTGTTATTTTTTCTGTCCACGGTGAATTGGCGAGGATCCTTATCCGAATACTGCCAACGCATTATACAATTGCAACTCGCGCAGTGATTATTCTGTTGTTGCTTCAGAGTAATTATTAATTCAGCATCAATATCAAATTCTCGTTGTTTTTTTTTGTCTTGTTGTTTGTAACCGGAGAGTTTTTTATCAATAATATCATCTATTGTGGTGTCATTATCATCGCCACCAATGATTTCATCATCGAAGACAATTCTTCGAAGTTGATTTATTTTTCGTACTCTAGACACTGCGAGATAGACTAAATTCGACCATTCTATGCGATTATCTACTATCCAAACAATTGTATCCGATATAGTCAATCCCTGTGAAGAGTGTATTGTTGCTGCATAACCTAGCGTCCATGGGGATTTATTAGCACGCAATGCATCTTCAACGACATTGATATCAACCAGCACAATATCATTTAATACGAGAATCTGTCTTTGAAATCCTTCGGATTTTGGTCCTGGAATATCAACTTCGATGTTCTGTTTTCGTGTATCCGATGGCCTATAACATAACGGTACTGGAAGTGTTGCAAATTTTTGTTTATGCAATTCAAATAACTTCATCTGAAGTGTGTCCCTGACTATTTTTCTACTTGCAATGATTAAATCATTTGGTCTCCACGCTTCCCAAAACTCATTCATGGGAGTTTCCGAAATTATTTCACGGGCTATTTCACACTGGATTCTATCCGGTTGTAATCTAATTAATTTCTTAAACTCTTTTAATTCATTATCAAGTGATCTATGATCAGTATCAATTTCTTCATAATAGTCTACAAAACCCTTTAGCCATTCATGGGGGGATGCACCGACAAATGGTGGAGGTTGGCCGTGATCACCGCACATGACGACTTTTGTATTCTTCAATAACAACCACTCAAGAAATATTTTTAAGACATCTTCGGACACTGTGTCTATTTCATCCCACATGATAATTTCAGGAATAAATTTCTCTCCCATGCGCTCAGGAGTCCATTTATCTCCCTTCCATCTAAAGAAACTATGATAAGTGCAGGCATTTACCCCTCGTTGTTTCATCTCTCTGGCGAGTCTGTGAGTCGGTGTTAGCACAATCATGTTTGATTTCCCACGATATAACTCAATTGCCCGGGTTGTTTTTCCTGACCCACCACAGCCGTTTAAATAAACTGTTTTATATCTACAGATTGGATCAGAAATCGGTGGTGCACTAGAAAATTCTGAACACTTATTGCTTTCTAAGTAATTATTTTCAATGGTAACATCTGCTGATGGAATATAATCATGAAGCATTTCCTTCTTAATTCTCCATGACCCCCAATTCTCGTTGCCAGTAGCCTTAAAATCAGCCATTTTGCTATTTATGTAAAATGAGTCAGTAGCAACTCTAACTGCGGTGGTAGGAAATCTATTGATCATTGAAAACAGATTGATAGAAGCATAACCAAGCATAGAAGCTCTCAAATATGTGTACTGCTGATGGATACCATCAGTGTAAGTAACAATTGTACCCAATTTGGTTCCATCGGACATAAATGCGTCCTTACGATTGACATATAAGCCCCTATTCGTTAAATCTTTGATTACAAAATCGTATTCAGCATTGTCTATAATCAATCGTGAAGAATATCTCGTATTATCATCTTTGCCACCTTGGGTAAATTTACCGATTATTCTTCGTCCAAGATCTTTTGCTTCATTGTTTCTGATTTCAAATAACTGTCTGGACCAATCCATGATTTGTTGTTCATTAAAATCAGGAAACAGTTTTCGCTCTTCGCTAATTATTTTTTCTAGATCAGGTTGTGGTAACCAGACTGATTTCTGTGCTCGATAGGATATAATTGCTTCACTGACAATTAATGATTTTAACATCTTACAATCAAGCATATACCGTAATAACACTATTGGCATCCAGTGTTTTTCAGACATGTGTTTACCAATCCAAAGATAACTACACGGATGAAGTCCTTCAGCCATTTCAAATGATACTACACAAGCGAATCCGGTTAAATCGAAATGTGGCAGTGGTCCATTAATAGCAACACGGGTCATTTCGTGTGTAGGGTGTCCAAATCGTTTGAAATATTTCTCACACTCTCCATACCCAAGAAAACTTCCTGGATAACATGCAATCATATCAACTGAAATGACGGTATCAGCGGTGTATTTTGTGTTCCATAATCCTCCATGGCTGTATTCAAGACAGGACAATTTGACATCTGATAAGAACTCACTTCGGGTTGGTTTCCACGCGTTTTTCTTTCTAGCAAAATGTGCTGCAACTGATGGTACTGTAAAACAGTTTGCTAATAATTGATCGTTGTCTTCCCCCCCAGAACTCTGGGGAGAAAATTCACTAGCTAGTTGTTTCATTTGATTATGCAGTTCTTCAGTACGGTACAATTCTCCGTTGGGCCTTACAAACTGATCAAATCTACATTCTTCGTCTGAAGTACTATGAAATAGCCACACTGACACAGAATCGTTTTTACTCAAATGGTAAATAGCATCAAATAATTTCTGCTCTGAAAAAAACTCTTCGGTTCCAAACAGATATTTTACGGTTCTATCCCGTGGGAATATTGTTACTGCAGATGACCACGCGTGTGCGTTATGATCAATAATTTCAATGGGAGCTCCCTGTGATTTATATTTCGATTCGTATAATACTTCTCCGGTGATTGTCCTTACCGATATTGGAAATCTCAATGATGTTTCTAATTTGGCTATATCTTGAATTGTTGCCCCATGCTGTTTCACTGTCAGTTCCCACTCGGTTATTTTTTTTCGTCTTAGATCAGTTAGTTTATTTCCCCGGGACGCATTTGTGAAGTGTTCTATTATTCGTGTTGCTACACAATTGAGCCCTGTCGAATATTTCATGGGTGCTAGTTTTGAAATATCAGGTTTTTCATTGAGCGGATATATCCCGTAAACAACTACTGTGACAGGATAAGATCTTTCGTAGTAGGGTTTATCAAGTCCAGTCAAAATTCCTGGTTTTGAATCCTGAGTCACAGTGACAGTTTTTTTGTCCTTAAGAATAGGCTCGTATTTGTCCCTAATGATCCATTTTCCATTATCACGGATAAGGAATTTTATTCGAAAAAAATTTCTTTCTTCCCCAAGACGTGAGATTATCACTGCTGCTTTTTCATCATTCATGGTAGCGTCAACAACACCATCAATTCGAAATGTTGACCAACAATGAGCTGCCCCATCACGCTTGAATTCATTAAAACAGTCTCTGATTTTACTAATCAAGGTTCTATCAAGAATTTTATTCTTTGGTGTATCAGAAACTCTATCAAGATTGAATTGAACACTTTTCCAGGGCTTAATTTTCGATAATCTCTCGAACTCCTCCATACTATAATTAAAACAAGCATTTAAATGAAAGATTTAAGTATAATGAATCATTGCAAATGGCTTATGATTGGATCAGTGACACCGTGTAACAAATCATGCAGAAATGAATTCTGTTGGTATCATATGCAAAGCTTTCGTCGTGGAAGCCTTGGTCCGTTACCCTGTATTCAATGTGGGGTTGGGGTCAGGGGGAGGTCGCAATTATGCGTTATGTGTGGAGGCAGACGATACAGGGAACTAAAACGCTATTATGATAAAAGAATAAAAAATACTGCCATTGACCCCAACGATGACAAAATAATAAAGACTGCTCAAGATTATATACAGAGACTTATAATTAAACCAAACAATGAATTAGAAAAATAGTGTTATTATACAAATGAACCAAGAATTCAGACCTCACCCGTGCTTGTTAATTATGAAGCATTCCGTAATGGTATTATCAGAAAATTCGATTTTCGCGTGTCAAAATACAGTACACGCGTACGTCTATAACACCAAGGGAGACCACTCTTAAATGATATAACCAAGGGAGTTATCATTGTGATTTAGCTTCTGAGTATTGTTTTATAGGAAAAGAAATATTTTCTTTTTTTAGTGTTTAAGTCAAATATTCTGTCTCACGTGCGATTAATGCGTATTTCATAAACATAGGATGTGATCCGGAGATGCAGGCGTTACAGGATAACACACGTGTATACTTTCTCCCTTAGATTGTGTTAACTTGTTTAATGGGTATTGTGATTCAGCGCTGGGCATTGTTTTGTAAGAAAAGACATGTTTTCAAACAATTATATTCTTTGTTCTAGTGTTTAAGTCAAATATTCTGTCTCATTTAAATACTGTGAAACACCATTAATAAGTAATTCAAGAAAATAAAATAGCATACTTGCGGATTGATGTATTAATTCCCTTTATATACCATATGAATAGTTACAACATATATACGTTAAAAAACGTTATTCTTTATAGACGTGAACAGTGGTCTAACGGTATCGTGTTTGGCTTGTAAACCCAGACAATTATTCTTCACATGTTCGCGCCCCATAGCAGACAATTGTCTGATGGTGAAACGGTTGGATGTTTTATTTTTCTATTTAATTGAGGGGAGGAAGGCGCCCCCTCTGTGTTTACATTCACATAACATGCAAAACCCATGCTATCAAATTTACGGTAGCGGTGGGTTGTCGGTTTTTGACAACTTACGCAACCATGAATTTGATTTCATGGGTTGCATGTTGAATGTAAACACATAAATGCCCTACATTACATCATCATTGAATTATAATCCATCCTTAATTAAGTTAATTAAGTATATGTATACCTACAATTTGCCACAACACTCAGTGGAAATATATACGGTATTTGTGCTGTCCTTAATTAAGTATATGTTGTGACGTCACCCCAAGCATATCTTCTGGCCGGTCTAAGATGGCGTTTGCCACGTTAGGCCTCCCCTTTCGGAGATGTATGTTTCGGGTTTCCCTTGGGCTTACTTGGATGTGAAGGCAACCAAGGAGTTCCAAAGATGTGTTGTCGTATATATGTAACCTCTAGGTCATTTCACGTAAACATACCCTCTTGTGATTATAACCCGTTATTTGACGAGTTAGATTCACTCTTAGGGGAATATGTTTCCGGTGAATGTAAATATAAATGACCTAAAATAAATACCATCCATGGATGTAATTAGCTCTCCATCACATTTGGGTAGCCCCGTATGGTGTTCAAAATGAATTACCGGCCAAAAAAAGGTTCGTGGATGCACATTGGGTAAACCCAGAATGAATTATAGGCTAAAAGAAACGGTCATAGGGTCATATCTGAAAGAGCAAAAACATTCTGATATAAAACAGAAACAGAAAAATGCTCTAACAAAGGAACACTATGAAAGACACAAAGGCCTAATAAGGGACCCAATCAATGCAAATAGAACCACAACGGCCTATATCAAGGGGGCCAAATGACTGATAATCGCTCATCATGGTTGATATTTATTTTTGTCTGCATTTATATTTATATATACAGACTGAATTTTAAAAAAGATATTTATATATACAGACTGAATTTTTAAAAAAGATATTTATATATACAGACTGAATTTTTAAAAAAGATATTTATATATACAGACTGAATTTTAAAAAATATATTTATATATACAGACTGAATTTTAAAAAATATATTTATATATACAGAATTAATTTTAAAAAATATATTTATATATACAGAATTAATTTTAAAAAATATATTTATATATACAGAATTAATTTTAAAAAATATATTTATATATACAGACTGAATTTTTAAAAAATATATTTATATATACAGAATTAATTTTAAAAAATATATTTATATATACAGACTGAATTTTTAAAAAAGATAGTTATATATACAGACTGAATTTTTAAAAAATATATTTATATATACAGACTGAATTTTTAAAATATTAACGGCTCATTTATTTTTTAAAAATGAATTAGAAATATGTATTATCATATATGAATTCTGAACTTATGAATAGCATCATAGTTGAAATTGCAAAATTGAAAAATCAGAATATTAAATTGTCAGATGGGTTAAATCCTGATCAAATCAAGTCGGATTTTCAGGATATAGAATACGGAGTTAGCACTAACAAGTATATGTTGCCAAAGAAATATGCACTCATCAAAAAAATTCAAAATTCTATTCGAGACTCTCTTGCATTTTCCAGTGAAGTAGATGTGTTTGTTCCGTTATATACTATCGTGGAAGGAATACGAAAAGAATTGGGTAACGAATATGAATTGAAAAAGGAAGTTAATTCTAAAATTAGAAACTTACGAGCTTTAATTCAAGAAAATGAACTATTTTGATTGACCGGCCCCTCAAAAGATTTTGTCAGACAGTAAAATCTCCTTGAGATTTTCATTTTTTTTTTGTCATTTTTTGATTGAATCAGTGAAAATATTTCACACTGCGAAAATAAAAATATTTCACAGCAATAAAAAATTGGACCGTTAAGGATGGAATCATCGATGGGAAAAATTGTTTTACAATTGAAAAATGGTTTCTGATTTCAAATAATGGTCAATGAAGCATTAACGACCCGATTGGCTCGTGAACGACTGGATGCAATTAAGAAATTTATACCAATTCGCGACTCTGTCAGGAATAAACTGCAACAACGACAGAGTTTACAAACTGATTTTGCTCTGGGGTCTGAAGAGTTGTTTAAACCAGTAACCACAGCAACGAAGGGGGTAGAGCGTGCTTTACTGGGAGATGGTCCCGAGACGGGAAAATCTGTTATTGGTGAACTTGAAAAAATAGCAGCGAAAACTGAACAAACAAAACAAATAGAATCAAAGAGAACAGTAGATGATTTACGCATGAGATTTAACGAAGAAGGGTTAGCAGCAATTGATGAGACTGATCCAACAGAAATTCCTACGCTTGTTGTTACGTCCTATGAAGACAGAAAAAAAATGTTGAAACCAGAACATCATAAGTTTGTTAAGAATGTCACTCACTGGGCTGATATATTCTATAAAATCAAAACTGGAAAAAGTCAAAAAAAGACAGATAGTGCATCATACATTGAATATATCAGGATGGTGGATCACGTGTATAATCAATACGAAGAGTTTAAACAACAACAAAAACCGCCAAGATTGCAAAGAAAGCGACAGCAACCTGCAAAGAAAATATCTTTTTCACCTAAAAAACAACAACTACCACCTGATGATGATGATGATACTCTTGATTATTTACAAACCACGGATACAGACAAACTAGATGAAGCAGCTGGTTATAGCGGAAGTGGATTAGGAAATCCAAGGATTGGAAACACTTGTCCTGATAGTGTTATCAATGATATATCACGATTAGATGTTCTCATCGGAGGAAAACGAGCTGGAAATAACTCTCCAGAAATAATTAATGAAGCAGCTGATATCTGTAAACGGTTATTTGCCGGCGGTATCATGGATATCAAAACATATCGAGATTTCATTGACGAGTTAGCAAATGGGTATCATAGCGATTAAATAACAATTGAAAACACTATTGTTTTTATAATAATGATTATACACTACAATCATGATAAACCAACCCTCGTCTATGTAGTTAATTCACGGTTTCCAGTTTATAGAGCATACTACGGAGATGGCCTCGGCAAGACCATTTTAGGATTCTTTTCAAGAACGGCCCCAAAAGTGATGCCGTTAGCTAAACAACTAGGAATGAAAGCCATTGATGTTATTCGTGATAAGGGTATTAGTACTGTTGGAGATCTTGCCGGGAAAGCGTTTTCAACTGCGAAGGATAAAATAACATCATTAGTGAGACGAAAAGAGAAACAGGTACCATTGCCATCTACAGCAGAGATGCCTGCGAGTGTCAGTAAAATTATAAATAACGCAGTAGATGAAAAACTAGCGTCGATGGTAAATCAAGAGGACCAAAATAACATGACAGCAAACATGATAGCAGGAAGTGGCTTTAAAAAACCACGACGAAAGCGCTAGCGTTTTTCACGATGAAATGAAAAATCCGATTTAGACTCTGATAAATAGAATAAAATGTTCAAAAGGTCATCTGATCCAGCATTTGATATGGATGCCCCAGTGCGTAAAGATGATTCTGTACGCGATTTTCAATTTTATTCTTATCACGCAGTACAACCCGATCTCCGATCACGAATTGAACTTCAAGTTCATGATACCAGTAAATACTTTTTGCCTTGTGAAGCGTTTATTGAAGTAGAAGGAGAACTTGTAACAAATGATGCTGCTCATAATGATCCTCCATATGACATTAGCCCAACTACCCGAGTTGGTTTTGTTAATAACGGTATCATGGCGTTATTTGAAAGCGCTAGATATCTCATTGATGGAAAAGAAATTGAATCCATTGACCGTGAAGTTGATGTGGCTACAACAATCATAGGGTTAGCAAGATATTCTGATGATTATTCAAGATCAGCGGGTCCATCTATGATGTTTGCAAAGGATATTACTGATCACCCTGAACACAACCAGTATTCTAGAGTCAAGGCAACACGAGCTACAGCACTTGATCCAGCACCAGCCGGATATGTAAGACCACCTGCTGAATTTGATGTCATAAATACTATTACTAATTACAATCTAGGATTTGCAACACGTGTAGCAACATTACAAGGACAGCGTCGACAATTTTCATGTGCAATTCCACTGCATCATATATTCGGATTCTGTAGAAACGTCCGAAAAGTTATTTATGGAGCTAAACACACAGTAGCGCTTGTACGAAAGGGTACTGATAATGATGCAATATGGCGTGATGCTGCTGTTCCTGATGGTAAAGTCGTTTTAACAAAACTATCATTGTGGATGCCAGTGTTAACTCCATCAATTACCGCGGAAGAAAAATTGTTATCATTTATGGACCAAGGAGGAAAGTCGTTATTGAGTTGGTTATCAGTGACTACGGATACTAAACAAGACAATGTTGATGGTACATTCACATGGCACCTGGCATCAAAACAAGGGGTTTCAGCTCCACGTCATATATTTATTGCATTACAGAATACTATACGAGTTGGTAATCAAGAACGAAGTCATATGATATTTGATCAGTTAGGTGTTAATGAAGTCTCGCTGAGAATAAACGGGCAGCAGGAACCATCTGAAGATGTGCAACTTGATTACGGTCAAAATCATATTGCACGTGTCTATCATAACCTGTTGTCATTTATGGCACGTGATCAAAATGTGGATACCGGTTTGCAAATATCACAATACGACTTTAAAAGCCTCTATCCGATTTATTACTTTTCACTGGAACATCTTGATTTAACAAGACAATCTGTCGTTGATATACACTTCAGAGCCCGTGTAACCCGTCCTGGTGCTGTTGCTAATTATAGAGCGGTTGCTGTCATTCTCAGTGATAAATCAATGCTACTTGAAGGTGTTGGTGGAAGAATGAGAGTGGTAGATGCACCAGTGGAAAATATGTAATTGAAAATCCGAAGGATATTTCCATTGAATGGTTTTACGATTTAGAATCAATCAATTATGTATAACATGTCATATAGTGTTATTAGTGTTGCGTTAACTCCTGGTCAAATCGAAAAATTGCAATCAGAATCGGCTAAAAAATGTGGAACCACAATCACGTTGAAACCTAATCAAATGACTGGTGGTGCAAATAAATTATCGCTGACAACTCGTCAAGTGAAACATTTCAATGATGCTTTCAAGGATAAAAAAGGAGTTCAGATCACACTCTCTGCGGCTGCTATCAAAAATATGATAAAAACAGGTGGTATATTTCCGTTGTTTGCTGCAATACCAGCATTGGTTGCGGCAGCAGCCCCAGCAGTAGCAAAAGCGGCCGCATTGGGGGTAGTTGGAGGCTTGGGAACAAAAGCGGTACAGAGCATTGCTGAATCATATGAACCGAAGAAAGGTCAAGGGTATAAAAAAAAGGGAAAGGGTCTAAGACTACCAGGAACCCCATATTCATGGTACAGCGGAAAGGGTCTAAGACTACCAGGAACCCCGTATTCATGGTACAGCGGAAAGGGTCTAAGACTACCAGGAACCCCGTATTCATGGTACAGCGGGAGATCCGTTCACGGATCAGGCCTGAGACTACCAGGAACGGTTTATTAATTCAGAAATCTATGGTTCCAATGTCCAATTTTGATTTAATGGATGCTGCTAAAAAACTAGTGATTAAAAATTTCAGAGGTGTTTTTATGAAAGATCAATTACCACATCAACCAAACAAAACTGAAACAGGTATTATTAATCTCGATAACAGCACCGGACCTGGAACTCACTGGGTTGCATACGCTATTGATCCACGTGGGATTGTCTATTTTGATTCATATGGATTAGCCCCACCAAAAGAGTTTATGCGTTATATAAAAACCCTTCCAATGAAGACTTGGTATTCTACGCTACCAACACAACAAATCAATGACCCACCAATATGCGGCAGTGAAGTATTAAATGTCCTTGACGCTATTTCAGCATCTAGAAAATCACCACACATTGTCGTAAATGACTACACTAGTAATCGCTTTTTAGAGAGAGATATATAAAATATCATGATTGATATTTGGGGGAGACCTCTGAAACCCAAACCCGATGACACTGCAACTCCTGATTCTATCAAGGATATAAAAAAAAAAATTAAAGATGAAATCGCTGAGACGTTGAACTTAACAAGTGTTGACCCGAATGAAATAGTTGTATTTCAAGACAAACAGGGTAAATTGAAATCCAGTAATATTTCTCTGGATGATATTTTAGTTAAACAACAAAATGCAATCGAGAACACCGTTGCGTTATTTTCCGATCAAGGTAAATTGAAAACCAGTAATATTTCTCTGGATGATATTTTAGTTAAACAACAAAATGCAATCGAGGATACTATCGCGTTATTTTCCGATCAGGGTAAATTGAAAACCAGTAATATTTCTCTGGATGATATTTTAGCTAAACAACAAAATGCAATCGAGAACACCGTTGCGTTATTTTCCGATCAGGGTAAATTGAAAACCAGTAATATTTCTCTGGATGATATTTTAGTTAAACAACAAAATGCAATCGAGAACACCGTTGCGTTATTTTCCGATCAGGGTAAATTGAAAACCAGTAATATTTCTCTGGATGATATTTTAGTTAAACAACAAAACGCAATCGAGGATACTATCGCGTTATTTTCCGATCAGGGTAAACTCAAACCGGGTGTACTTTTTTCGACGATTAAAGATCGATTTAAAACTCTTAACGATTCTGCGTTAGAACTAGCAACACTTCAATCTAAAACCGAAGAACACATAAAACAGTTTACCGCATTTCGTAGAAATATCATTGATAAATTTATTGGAACTACATTCGATAAAATTGAACTAAAACTCCCTGATATTAAAAAATCCATCGATGAGACGAAAAACTTCATCGAAGCCGTCAAAGGTGATCTTTCGAGGATGATAACAGTTATTGAAAAAACAAAAATTCCTCATGAGAAAACCAACAACGTGGTATACACAATCCAACACGGATGATTTGAGTGGACACCTGAAAACAACAAATTAGACATCACTGCAACAGTTAAGGGTATTTATCGATTAACAATAGTGAGAACGACTCAATTTAATATTTCATCGTCCAGTTCATCCGGGGTCAATAATACGATTTCAACGATCATCGACAAGGATACAACTGAACAGTTCACGTTAATAGCTACTGATAAAAATTTGGTTAGGGTTACAACAACGTGGTATGTGGAATTCGTAGCGGATTTAAGTTGAAAATTGCAAAGCAATTTCACTAACGGTTTCAATTGAAAACGCTAGCGTATTTAAAATAAAAAATGATTTCATCATCGCAATATCGCTATGATCAGGTCAGAGAGTATCAAACTAGACTCAAACCTTGTCTGAGGAGTATGAATTGAAAATTAAAAAATATCGCAGGAGAATTACCGCAATTGATGTTACTGTGTACGCTGTGAGTGGTGTAATCACCGGAGCCGGTATTATACTGTCTTCAGTGACAATGATGGCTCCAATAGCTGTTCCAATTTGCATTTCTGCGGCAACAACAATCGCTGGAATTATTTCAATAATCACAAAAAAAATATCCTCATGCAGCCAACGGAAACTACAAGACTACATAATTCAATTTCATGTTGTGTCTACTGCATACTCGCAATTATCCTCATTGATATCGTCATCGCTCGATGATACAATTATATCAGAGAGTGAGTTTTCAGCGATGGTAGATATATATGATTCTGCGATGTCAAAATTAGAAGTACAAAAACATGAGTATAATAACAATGACAACACAGATGGAATTACTTCAACAAATAGTGGAGAACACAAACCCAGTACAAACAAGCATGATCTCAATAACCTCAACGAATCCAGAATTCAGTGTGAATTTCCCTCTCTCCGGTCCCAGTGAAGGAAATCGCGCTAGCAAAATTACGAGTATACCATAGTTGGCCAAATATCAGATCAAAATCATTTGGTGGTCAACAACCCAATAATTCACTGGTATTTGCAAATAAGAATAAACCCGACGGAACTCCAGACTGGAAAGTTGTTTCCATACCAACCGGATCATATCAAATTGAACAAATCAATGATGAATTCGCGCGTAGAATAAAATCGATTACTGGAATAGAATCAAAAATAGCTATAACAGTTCATGTGCCGACACTATCATCTGCCATTGAAATAAGCACAGAGGGTTATGTCGTAGATATCTATCAAAGTTCTATTAGAACCGTACTAGGATGGCCTGAATTACCACCCGGAGGAAAAACCGTTAAATTACCAGAACCACAAAAAACTGATTATATCACCGACAGGACAAAATCTGATAATCCAGTAAAGAGTTATAAAGATCATAGATTTACTATAGAGTTTTTTAGTTTAGTATATCGACCAATTGGAGAAGAGGAGGAAGTAAAGGAGCATCATCATTTTTTTGTTAACGAACCTAAAATCATTGACAATTTCACAGCAATGAATAAAGATTTTTCATTGTTGTTAATACCCCTTAAATCCGGTACTCTCACTCGAGATGAATTTATCAGCGTTGTAGAAACATGTAACAAAATCATCAATGACATGGAAACATTTAACCTAAAAATTATTCAGGATATATTAGATCACAATAACCCCCAAACGAGAACAACATTTGCAACGAAGTATAATATACGCGTCAAAGATATCCCCACATTCAAACTACCAGGATATAATATCTCAGAATTACAAAAATCTCTCAGTGATGCCATCGATGAAGGTTTCAAAAAAATCCATGATACGTGGAAAAAAACACAACCACAACCACAAACAACTATCCTCAAACATAATAATGACCCAGATGGTGGTGGCAGGCATATTGCTCCGTTCAATGTGAATATTTCAACGGTGATTGCGCTCAATTTAGTATGTGATGTGATCGAAGGAAGCTATCAAATAAATTTAGAACGATCAAATCAAGCTCAGCAAGGATATATTTTGTATTCATTTGCACCAACAGCCCCTCCAGGATTTTTAATAATTGAGTCTCCGGTGAATCCAGTCTATATGCGATGTCATAATAATTCATTAACCAGAATTAATTTCAAACTCACAGATCAGTCTAATAATCTGATTGATTTACAAGAGGAGGTTTTACAAATTAGTCTGTTTGTGAAATCCTAAGGGGATTTTCGTCCTAAGGACTTGATCAAATATTCGGTTAACCTAGAACTGAAAGTTCTAGCAGCAGAGGGGGTGAGTGACAACGACGTTGCGACGCGAATGTTTTCAGACAAGGGTCAGAGACTTATTTTTTCGCGAGAAGGGTCTAGTGTTATTTTGGAGGGGGTATAATCAAAAATAAAAACAAAAAAAAGTTGTCTGATTCGCCCCCTCTGCTGCTTGTTGGTCCGTCGATTCGACGAGGACCTCTCTAGTTATCCGATGTTTGGAAGAACTGGTCCTGTTCTGTGAGTGCGCATGTGGTTGATGAGGCCAACCTTTGCACGGACACACACACACACACACACACACACATATATGTGTGTGTGTGTGTGTGTGCTACAAACAGTCCGTGCAAAGGTTGGCCTCATCAGCCACACACACACACACACACACACACACACATATATATATATATATATATATATATATATATATATATATATATATATATATATATATATATATATATATATATATATAAGCCAAGCTGGCTGCTCATTTGCAGCCTAAGAAACGTATTTGATCGCAAATGCAAGTCAGTGACAGGTAGTCGCCAACAAGCCAACCAATTTCCAAGCCTAACTCGAAAGCAAATGTGAACCACATTAAAATTTAGCTTGTGTGTAAATTTGAAAATGTTCGGATTGTAATAATTAGGTTCATGCCTTCTACCTAAAAAATTAGGTCAAAATACAAAACTATAGTGAAACCTAAGGGTTAATTAGCATAATCCCATCCTTTTTATATTACCAATCAGTACGTTAGTATCCCAGTCTATGGGTATTATTCGGAGATACTTTGTATTTGTAGCTATATTTAAGTTCTGTTTTAGTCCATGTGCGTGTGACAAATTTCAAACGTATAATAATGGATCAAACAAACAAGAGGAGAGGATTTTTCAGCTCTTTTGCGCCGCCGCCGGCACCACCTTCGGTTACAACAACTGTTGATGTACCAGGTGAACAAAACTCACAGGGTAGCAAGCTGATAAATGTATATTGATCAAAATTCAACAAAACTTAAAATGAAGGTCAGAATGCGCTAGGCATTCTTACGCAATGTCAAGTATCACGGATTTACCTGGCATAGTAATAATATAATTACCCGTACTCCTACGTCGTGGACCACAACAAATAAAATTGAGGCTACGACATCGTAGCTAATATACCGCACTAATTTTTCGTGTTTAAAGCAAAATATTGTGATATGGAAGAGATTATCAGCGTCACTTCCATTCACCATATCAACCTAGTCCTACATGTAAGACATAGCACATGTTGATTTTGTTTAAGTGCTATATCTTACGATCCGAATAACGGCCTTGTGTAGTCTGTTCCGAGGTCGTCGACGTCGGAACGTGTAGTCAAAGTTTCAGGAATATCGCACATACTTGGCAACCTATATCAACACTCTTCCATTAATTTATGTTTAATTAATATACTTACTGTGCTGTTTTTATCCTGGTGGAATCAACATCTGACACTTGCAAATGGACGCATTTTCTTGTTCAGTTGACATACATTTGAATTTGTTGAAATGCCACACTAGTCGAGGTATGCCGATGTAGGTTCCAATCGGAAAATGTTTCTTAAACGAAACTAAATGTTGCTTGCTGTTCAAATACTTGATACTTTGATACTTTCGTTTCGTTAAAATAAAACGACCTTCTTGAAATCTACTTCGGCATTCCTCAGCCACCATCGCATTGCAACCCATTGAAATGTGTGTCAAAGGAACATAAAAATGCGTTCATTTGCTAGTATCAGATTTTGAATCAATTACGATCAAGCAAGTATATCAATAACTCTTAAATGTTTGGATGAATGTTGATATTTATTGCCAAGTATGTGACAATCATTAAAATTTCACCTCTTATTCTCCTGAATTAGAGTTCAAAACACACTACACAGCGCTGTTTGTTAAGCAGTAAGACCCTGACGCCCCAAACATAAATATCAGTGTCAGGTCTTATATGTAGGATTACATATCAACCATTTAAATTTACGTGACATTTAATTTAAATACTAAAAACAATATGGTATTGTCCCCGTTTCCCTGTGCTATTATTTGTTTTAATATTTCAACATGTATGTTGAGGTGTGGATTTTTGTTTTTTTGTATTGAGAGAAGAAAAGACCAATTTCTACAAACAAATGTTGATTCCATAGCATACAAACTATGCTTGTCAGACCAACATCTAGCACCTTATCTGTTAGTCCGAGTTTTATTTGTCCCTTGTCACCCCATTGTATTTATTTGGACATTCATGTTGGGGTTTTGGGTCAGAATCCATTTCCTATTGAAAGCTGGAATTCACCGACACCACAGATGTCATTGAAATGTATGTTTTGAGTTGTGTAGTCACATGACTAGGATATGCAAATGGCCAGATCCATGTCAAATTTCAGCAACAATGTACTTTCGTCTTGTCTGTCACTGAATTAAAGACAGAACAAATGCTATGATCGTAATATCTGAGAAAAATAATTGTAATCCTATTGATTGAATGCTATTCGATGAAAAGTCGTTCAAGTTTGTTAGTGAGTGTCTACCTCATGCAGACACCAAATGGTTATAGTCAGATTCCAAATTTTTTATAGGGAATGGACTCTGACATTAGTCATTACACCCCAACATGATGTCCAAATATCAAAAATGGGTTGGCAAGGGTTAGAGGAAATTCCCACTACATAACTGTTCATCCTACAATGTAAGAAATAGCATGATATTTTTGTTTTAGTGCTCTTTGTTACTACCCAAATTATGAGCTTGTTTAGCATGTTCCAATGTTAGTTGACATCAAAAAGAGTAATCAAAGTTTATGGAATATTTCACACACTTGGTAGCCCATATAAACACTCTTCCACAAATTGATATGTAATTAATATGCTGTCTGCAGTTTTTATCCTGGTGGAATCAAATCAGACACCACCAAATGGATGCATTTTCATGTTCCGTTGACATTTGAATTTGTTGAAATGCAATGGTGGATGAGGTATGCCAAAGTATTTTCATGTGGAAGCTATTTTTCATGAACGAAATGAAATATTTCAATAGGCATACTATATTTTTTGTTTGTTACATTAGCCATCTGAAATTTAGGTCAGCAGAACTTGAAAACCAGTCCATTTAATTTGTGAGAATTTGAATTTATGAGATAAAAGACATCAGACTCAGAGTAAGTAAAATCTGACCAAAACATTATGACTTGACTAGAAAAGCCTTGTATTTTAGTTGCCAGTTGTGAGATATTCTTGAAAATTTGGCTCAAAGATTGATTGTTGCATAATTATTAAATAAATCGTCCCACATAGTTGGTCATCTCTAGAAAACTGCGTACTTGTGATGTGTTTGATGGAATACTGGCACTTTTAATTGCTTCCACTTTCTTCTTTTGTTTGCCATCTTTGCTGAAAATGTATCCAAAGAACTCAATTTTGTCTTTGTTGAACTCACACTTGTGTTTAGTGTTAAACCCTCTTGCTTTATGAGTGAATGAACTCTAGATTGTTGACAAGTTCTTCCTTAGTGCAACCAATTATAGTTGATGGTAGCCCATATTTTGTTCAAGCTTGGAAAACCTGGTTGTACCGTTGAGATCTATTATACTTTCTTAAACTGTTGGTGTGATATGTCTCTCATCAAGTAATGCTTCATTGGGCAAACGCATTTAAATGCAGATCCAGATTTCATTGGTTTTTTCGGGTTTGGGAGCAGATCCAGATTTCATTGGATTTGGGGGCAACCACAGTTGGAGATATCCATGGAGTTGGTCCCTCCACCTTTTTGTTAATGTCTAATTTTTCAAGTCTTGCCAACTCTTTTTCAACTTTCTTCCGAATATGAAATGGAATACATCGATAGGGCGAGTTACAAAGATTACATTATCATCAGTGAGAAGGTGTTGATGTATGTCTTTTATATTTCCAATTCCTATGAAGATATTTCGGTACTTTTTACATAGTTCTTCAGACTTGCTCTTCACTGTAGCCCAGATTCTTGGAATTATTTGCAACTTCATGCTTGTTTCATAACACTGTAGGTTTCCAAAATTTCCTTTGGTTACATAGAATCAAGCTATAGTGATCCCTTATTTTGTTTCAGTCTTGGCTTTAAATTTTCGAACACTACATAATTTTATTTTGATCCATAGGCAGATACTTTTAGGTTTCAGCTTTTCAAATGTGTATTCATTCATGTCATTGATGCTTTATCCTTGTTATCTACTTCTAACATTGTGTGGGGTTGTTTACACTCAAATATACAAATCTAGTTACTCAAATGAAGTATCCCCACTATGAAAATAAAGTTATGTGGACATTCTTTTGCATACCAGGCTCCAGCAACATGGAACAAATTGCCCTTAGACACAAAGACTCAGTGAGCCCATTTGAGTTTTCTTAAATTTCACCTATTTTTGCAGCAAGAACAAACGTAAGAAATGTTTTTTATGTTATAGGTGTTTTCTAATGTTGTACATGACTTAGAGCTTCTAGAGATTAGGCACTATACAAAGTCATTATTATTATTATTATTATTATTATTATTATTATTATTATATGGTCAAAAACACTGATCCTGGTTTCTTTCTCCAAATCATGATTTATTTTTCTCCTTTGGCATTCTGATTTTCATTCAACGCAAATTGAGTCGGGAATTTCAGGATCTTCAAAGGACTCTAGACTTTTCAAATTGTTTTCGGCATTCAGGGTACATCAGAATTCATTTTAAACAAATATATTGTTAGTGTAGCAAGAGATATTTCTTTTGGTTTAGAGATGCATTCACAGCAGTAGTACTAATTCTGAAATTTATAACAACGTTAAGAAGTAAATTTTAGTCCCACAATGAGGTCACATGGGTTCATTGAGCAATCGTTTGACGGGCTAATAAAACACCTAAATAACATACTAATTCTGAAATTTATAACAACCTTAAGAAGTAAAATGTAGCCCCACAATGAGGTCACATGGGTTCATTGACCAATCATTTGGCGGGGCTACACACTTTAAACAACCAAATAGAATTAGATGAAGCATCAGGGATAACAAAAGATATAGAAATAAACATTGAAGCATTTAAGAAATTAAACATGAGGTAAAAAAAACAAAATGATGGACTATGGATACCATCATCTAGGAATTAACACTCCTCTCTATCAATTTCAAACTTTTTTCCATATATGATATACATAAAACACCAAGACCATCAGACCCAGAGGCACAGTGCTGCATCCAAATACCAATTAGTCAGTATTCTCATAAAAACTATATCAGAAATACAAGGTGATTTAATTACTCAGGTGGCTTATACATTATTGGTATATTTTCCGTCCATTAGTGAAACTGGACATGATTTGAAATAAGTATAGCTAGGGCATTTCAAGACTGTCGTGATACATGGCCTGGCTTATCAGATCTTTTCCTCCTTTCTCGCGACCAGAATCCTTCAAAATGACGAGATGTTAAAGCCATTTTTCACCAGTCATTATTTGGCACCTCTAGTACACTCCTTCTGATTGGTTGATAGGGTTGAGTGAGTGTTTGATCCATTCCCACTCACCCAGGTCCTACATTCATGTCGATAGTCCCTCAATAGGGGCACGACTTGACGACAAAATTAAATAGCACACTATGTGTGCATAAACGCCTGTGGGGATGTTGCACCATTCCTTACCCCACAGGAAAAATTAAATAACTTTCTTTTGAAAGATAAAACAGTGAATAATGACCCTTCTTGGCCAGTTCACTTTAATTTAACATTCATTCATTCATCAAGAGGTTTGATATCTCTGGGTTGGTAGCATCAAGAGGTTTTATATCTCTGTTTTTAAGTGCATTCGGGTCGGTAGCATCAAGAGGTTTTATTTATATCTCTGGTTTTAAGTGCATTTGGGTCGGTAGCATCAAGCGGTTTTATATCTGTTTTTAAGTGCATTTGGGTCAGTAGCATCAAGAGGTTTTATATCTCTGGTTTTAAGTGCATTCGGGTCGGTAGCATCAAGAGGTTTGATATCTCTGGTTTTAAGTGCTTTCGGGTCGGTAGCATCAAGAGGTTTTATATCTCTGGTTTTAAGTGCATTCGGGTCGGTAGCATCAAGAGATTTGATATCTCTGGTTTTAAGTGCTTTCGGGTCGGTAGCATCAAGAGGTTTGATATCTCTGGTTTTAAGTGCATTTGAGTCGGTAGCATCAAGAGGTTTGATATCAAAACAGCAACTAACAGTTTATTAGCATGGCTGGCTCCATGAGACATGTAGATTTTGTTAGTTTGTTAGCACTAGCTTTTGAAAATGCCATGTATTGCAAACCCATGAAAATAAATACATTCATGTAATTCATAAATTATGTTTGTTTGATTCTTACAGCTACACCCACAGTTCCAGCTCCAGGTCTTGTGTCGCCCTATCTTAATTTTGATCCAGCTTATATCACGCCAGTAAGTATAGAATTGTGCTGATTGATAAATAGGTGTAAAGTTTTAAATTTTAAATAAAAAATGTCTTGCACCATTTTGAATGTTTTTTCTAATTGCCTTGTATTAGCTGAATGTTTATTATTAGTTGCCTTGTTATTTTGTAAAATTATAATCCATCTGAAGCAGCATTTACAGTCACAGGTACTCGTGTTTATTATTTGAGAATACTCACTCACTGTCTACAAGTTAACACAAAGTGACATGCATAATAATCTTTTAAAATAACCCACCAAACATTCTATGCAAATTGAATTATCTTAACCCAGAAATATGTTCAGCTTATGCTATATATTCTAAATGTGTTCCATGTTTTAATGAAGTACTTGACTCATCATTTAATAATAACCACTTTCACATGGAGTTTCTACTTTGAAATGTATCTTGACTCCTTTGGTCAATATGAAAGCTATGGTGTCAGTGTGTTTCATGTTGAAATATGTTACATTGAATTCTTATTTGTAGTTATTGCTTGTTCCACTCCAGGTTAAGAAAATAACCACCGATCAGAAATCAATGTAGCTTATTCTCAGCGTGACAAACAGGAAATGTTGCTGAGCAACAGAGAGGCTTCGCGGAAAGTCGTTAGATATGTCAAGTACATTAAATAGATGTTGTCAATTTGCCATTGAGCAGCAGAGGAGGTGAACAGACCAACTTTTACAGGCGTCGATTTAGCAAACTGAGGCTTTCTCGAAAATGCTTAATATAAGCCTCCATTCATCAAAATAAAATTAAAAAAAAAAAACGACGCCATTTTTGTTGTCACCATCCCCTTTGCTGCTTGGAACTTTCAGTTCTGAGTTAACGATGCTTGGAAAATTCGTGGAGTTTTCGGGTAAAAAAAAAGATGCCATTTAGTTGACGTTCACCTCCTCGGCTGCTAATGCGCTAACTAAATATTTGATCAAGTCCTTAAGATTTCACAAACAAACTAATTTGTAAAACCTCACCTCGTAAATCAATCAGATTATTAGATTGGTCAGTGAGTTTGAAATTAATTCTCGTTAACAAATTATTATGACATCGCATATAGACTAGATTAGTTGGGTCTTCAATAATTAGAAATCCTGGAGGAGCCGTTGGTGCAAATGAATATAAAATATATCCTTGCTGAGCTTGATTTGATTGTTCGAGATTTATTTGATAATTTCCTTCGATAACATCACATACTAAATTGAGCGCAATCACCGTTGAAATATTCACATTGTTCGGAGCAATATGTCTACCGCCGCCTTCTGGATCATTATTAAATTTCAGAATATTTGCTGGGGGATTCTTCGATTTTTTCCAATTATCGTGGATTCTTTTGAACCCAATATCAATAGCATCGTCAAGTTGTTTCTTTAGTTTATCCGGATTATATCCAGGGATTTTAAAATCTTTAATCTCCGTTTTATTAATATTGTATAGATCCGCAAACTTATCATGTAAGATTTCTTCATTTAATACTTCTTGAATAATTTTCGAGTGAAATATTTTCATATCGTCGATGATTTTATTACCCGTTTCTACGACGTTGATAAATTCATCCTTGGTGAGAGAGCCGGATTTAATAGATATTAGCAGTCGTGAAAAATCATTATTCATTACTGTGAAATTTCCGTTAATGAGAGGAATATAAATTAATTCAAAAATTTCTTTATTCAAGAATTTATTAGGAGCATAATCTTGATAATTTTTGACTTCATTGACGGGTTTTATTTTGTTGGTGATATAATCGGATTTCTTAGGTTCGGGTGGAAAATCCTTCGAATTTTCTCGCGAGTTATCCGGTGGTAATTCAGGCCATCCTAACACTGATCTTATAGAACTCTGATAAATATCTACAACGTATCCTTCTGTATTTATCTCGATAGCGGATGATAATGTTGGTTCGTGAACTGTTATAGCGATTTTTGATTCTTTTCCGGTGAGAGATTTTATTCTGCGTTGAAATTCAGCATTGATCTGTTCGATTTGATATGACCCAGTTGGTATAGAAACAACCTGCCAATCTGGTGTTCCGTCTTCACGATTCTTGTTTGCAAATACCAAGGAATTATTCGGTTGTTGACCACCAAATGCTACCGATCTAATATTAGGCCAGCTATGATACACTCGTAGTTTTGCTAGTGCGATCTCGCTCACGGGAACAGGAATTGGAAAATTAACACTAAATTCGGGACGTGTTGAGGTTATTGATATCGTGCTTGTTTTCACTGGTGTTGTATTTGTTACTATTTGTTGAAGTAGTTCTTGCGACGACATTATTATTATTATTCTGCTCTAATTTCAGCATTGTTGATTTATACAATTGAGCCATAGTTGAAAATTCGCTATCTGATATTGTTGTGTCATCCAACGACGATGATATCAACGAGGATAATTGCGAGTAACCGGCAGATGCAATATGATATTTAATTAAATAATCATGTAGTTTACTCTGGCTACACGATGATAGTTTTTTTGTGATCCCAGTTAATATACCAGCAATTGTAGCCACTGCGGAAATAGCGATTGGAACTACGACCGGAGCAATCATTGTAACCGAAGATAGTATTATTCCAGCAGCAGTGATTACTCCTGACACCGAGTACACGGTGATATCAACTGTGGTTATTCTTCGTTTGTATTTTTTGATTTTTATTTGATATTCTTCACAGAGAGAACTGAGTTTAGTTTGAAACTCTTTGACTTGATCATAGCGATACTGATTCGATGATGGAGTCATTTTATTTTAAAGGTGCTAGCATTTTCAATTACAAATTACTTTGTAATTTTGAATCGTGAAAGAATTTTTAAATCAATTTAATTGTTTACTTAAATCCACTACGAATTCTACGTACCACGTTACTGAAACCCTGACTAGATTTCTATCTGTAGTCGTTATCGTGAATTGTTCAGTTGTATCCTTGTCGATGATCGTTGATACCGTATTATTGTTAACTTCAGATGAACTCGACGATGATATATTAAATTTAATCGGTGATATTATTGTTAATCGATAAATACCCTTGACTGCTGCGGTTATGTTTAAAATGTTGTTTGTGGGAGTCCACGTATATGATCCGTGTTGAATCGTGTATACTACGTTGACGATAGATTTATTATGAGGAATTTTTACTTTTTCAACAACGCTTATCATTCTCATTGCATCATCCCTTATTGCGTTGTTGAATGTTTTAAGTTCATCGATGGATTTTTTAATATCGGGAAGTGTTATTTCAATTTTATCAAATGGGCTCCCAATAAACTTGTCCATGAGGTTTTTACGAAACGTCATAAATAGTTTCGTGTGTTTTTCATATTCGGATTGAAGAGTTGCTAGTTCCAATATAGAATCTTTTATTGTGGTGAGTTTTGGTGTGGTTACTGGTGGATTTCCAAAAAATTCTAGTAGGGGTTTATCAATTTTGTCAACTATATTTCTTTGTAATGTAGTAAACTGATCAAATACAATTATATGATCGTCATACTTATCATTAAGCGATTTCAATGAATTTACTGTGTTATCATATGTTGCTAATTTATCCGTAATCGTTGAAACAAGTACACCTGGTTTGAGTTTACCCCCATCAGAAAATAACGCGATAGTATCCTCTTCTGCGTCTCGTTGTTTAACCAAAATATCATTAAGAGAGATATTACTACTTTTCAATTTACCCTGACGATCTTGAAATACAACTATTTCACCAGGATCAATATTTGCTAGGTTTAATATTTCGGATATTTCATCTTCGATTAGTTTTTTAATATCCTTGTTATCAATGGTTTCAACTCCACTATCAGGTTTTTTCAGCGATGATAAAGATCGTCCCCAAATATCAATCATTATTATAGAAATATTTTCATCGTTTAAATCCGATGGATTTTTAAGGGGATTTCCCGCTAGTATACTCATTTACTACTATATGAGGTGGTTTCGAAAATCTTTTGGATATAGTATCAAGTACGTTTAATACTTCATTACCACATATTGGTGGATCAAGCATTGTTTGTGTTGGTAACGTAGAATACCAAGTCCTCATTGGAAAATCTTTTATATAACGCATAAATTCTTTCGGCGGCGCTAATCCATATGAGTCAAAATAAATAATCCCACGTGGATCAATTGCGTAACAAACCCAGTGAGTTCCAGGTCCGGAGCTGTTATCTAAATTAATAATACCGGTTTCAACATCATTTGGTTGTGCCGGTAACTGATCTCTCATAAAAACCCCTCTGAAATTTTTTATTTTTAATTTTTTAGCGGTATCAATTAAATCAAAATTGGACATAGGAACTATATCGTTCCTGGAATTCGAAGACCCTTTCCGCTGTACCATGAACTCGGGGTTCCTGGTAGTCTTAGACCCTTTCCTTTTTTTTTATACCCTTTTCCAGTTGCCTTTTTCAATGCCATTCCTGCTGCGGTACCAATGGCTCCTAACGCTGCTGCCTTCGCTACCGCTGGGGCTGCTGCGGCAATCAACCCTGGAATCAACCCTAACAACGGGAATATACCACCAGTCTTTTCCATGTTTTTAATCGCGCTCGTAGAAAGAGTAATCTGAACTCCTTTTTTTTCTTTCAGCGCTTTATTAAAATGATTAGTTTGAGTTTTTGTCAGTGATAGTTTATTCCCTCCGCCATTCATTTGATTAGGTTTCAGCGTTATTGTGGTTCCACATTGTTTAGCTGATTTAGATTGTAATTTTTTTATTTGACCAGGTGTCAACGTAACATTGATATTACTATACGACATTATACAAAACAGATTGATTCTAAATTAGAAATGCTAAGCATTTCTGAAATTGTAAAGCAATTTTCAATTACAGATTTTCCACTGGTGCATCTGCCAGTCTCATTCGTCCACCAACACCCTCGAGTATCATTGACTTATCACTAAGAATAACAGCAACCGCTCTATAATTAACAATACCAGCAGGACGGGTTACACGAGCTCGGAAGTGTATATCAACTACGGACTGTTTCATCAAGTCAAGATGTTCTAGGGAAAAGTAATAAATCGGATACAGACTTTTAAAATCCAATTGTGATATTTGTAGACCAGTATCTACATTTTGATCACGTCCCATAAATGATAGCAATCGATGATAAACTCGTGCAATGTGGTTGTTTTCATAGTTAAGTTGTATATCCTCGGATGGTTCTTGTTGTCCGTTTATTTTTAACGAGACTTCATTACATTCGATTTGATCAAATATCATATGGGAACGTTCTTGATTATCCAATCGCGCTCTATCCTGTAGAGCAACAAATATATGCCGTGGAGCTGAAACACCCTGTCGTGCTGCCAAATGCCATGTAAATGTACCATCAATATTAGAATCCATGGTATCTGTGGACGTTGTCAACCAGCTTAATAATCTCTTTCCCCCTTGATCCATAAATGATAGCAACCGCGGTTCTACTGACAATGATGGAGTCAACACTGGCATCCATAGTGATAGTTTTGATAAAATTACTTTACCAGCGGCAACGCCAGCAGCGCGCCAGATTGCATTATTATCATCACCTTTTCTTACTAGTGCTATTGTATGTTTTACTCCATAAATAACTTTTCTGACGTTTCTACAAAATCCAAATATATGATGGAGCGGAATCGCACATGAAAATCGTCGACGAGCTCCTTGCAACGTTGCTACTCTTGTTGCAAACCCTAAATTGAAATTATTATTAACGCTTCCGAGAATATCAAAGGCAGCAACTGGTATATCTCTATGTTCAGGGGTATCAGGTTGTGCATCTGCAGTACCTACTGGAGTACGTATTTTAATATGTGAAATGTGCTCAGCGTGATCAGTAATATCCTTAGAGAACATCATAGATGGACCAGCCGATCTTGTATAATCGTCAGAGTATCTTGCTAGCCCTAGTATTGTTGTTGCTACATCAACTTCACGTTCAATAGATTCGATTTCTTTTCCATCAATGAGATATCTTGCGCTTTCAAATAATGCCATGATACCATTATTAACAAAACCAACTTGTAAATTAGCTGCATATGGTGTATTAGCTACAACATCTGTTACGAGTTCACCTTCGACTTCAATAAAAGCTTCAGCGGGTAAAAAGTATTTACTAGTATCATGAACTTGAAGTTCAATTCTTCCTCGAAGATTAGGTTGTACTGCGTGATAAGCAAAAAATTGATAATCACGTACAGAAGTATCTTTAAGTACTGGGGCTTCCATGTCAAATGCAACATCAGGGTTTTGTTTGAACATTTTTATTATATATCCGATGGTCTAAATCAAAAATTCTGAAAGAATTCTGAAGGAATTTTGAATTGAAAACCCAAGGAATTCATTTAGAGAAAATCGATTTTCATGAAATTATGTCGACGGATTAGTCAAAAAACAATACAAAATCAATAAAAAAAACATCGAAAATTCGATGAAACAACATATTTTTAGCCTCACATGATAAAAAATCTGATCAAAATCGATTTTCTCTAAATGAATTCCTGGGGTTTTCATCCTCGATTTTCATGAAATTTTGTCGATGAATTGCATAAAAACACTAGAAAAATGAGTAAAAACACTAGAAAAATGAGTAAAAAAAGTAAAAAATCTAACAAAATTAGCAAAAAATAAATATTTTATAATATAAAAATAAATATTTAGTTGGGTGTATTTTAATAATGATGATGAAAATATCTGATAATGAAGATAGCGTTAGAAACATTAATGTTTCTGATACAAGTGATTCTGACACAAATATTTCTAATGCTAGCATTTCTACAATAACCATAACAACTGAGCATCCTATTCAAATAAATAGAATCACAAGTGATTCTGACATAAATATTTCTAATGCTAGTATTAGAAACACTAGTGTTTCTACAATAACTATCATAATTGGAAATCCTGTTCAAATAAATATTTCTAACGTTTCTGTCGAAATTTCTTAAAACCACTTCCTGGAAGTCCACTTCCGGCTATCATATTTGCTGTTATATTATCCTGGGCGTTAGTCATTAACGACTGTAGTTTTTTATCCACGGCGTTATTTATTATTTTACTAACCTGTGTAGGCATTACTGCAGTAGATGGTAGTGAAGTCATTCTAGAAATGCTAGCATTAGAAACACTAGTGTTTCTGGGGTTTGAAAAATTTCGTCGTCGAACTAGCGCTGTTAGTTTATCCCGAGCGGCTGAAAATGCCTTACTAGCAAGATCACCAACAGTGTTAATACCCTTATCTCGGATAACATCAATTGCTTTCATTGCTGCCTGTTTTGCAAATGGAGCTACTTTTGGAGCCATTCTTGAAAATAATCCCATTATAGTATTACCGAGACCATCTCCATAGTATACTCGGTATTTTGGTAATCGTGAGTTTACCACGTAGACGTTAGTTGGTTTATCATGGTTGTAGTGTATGATCATTCTCTATATAGAAACACTAATGTTTCCAAATGCTAAAGCATTTCCAAATGCTAGTGTTTCCAAATACTAAAGCATTTCCAATTATCTAATCACGAAATCCTATGGATTTCCAGAAATGCTTTAGCATTTCCAGTGACATTAGTCACTATGATAACCGTAGAAATTCGAAGAATTTTCGGCTAACTCTTCAATGAAATCTCTATATGTTGCAATATCCATGATACCACCTTGAAATAATCGCCTACAGATATCAGCAGCTTCATTGATTATTTCCAGTGAGTTATTCCCGGCTCGTTTTCCTCCTACAAGTACTTCTAATCGGGATATATCACCGAGAATATTACCAGGACATGTTACACTAGCGTGAAAATCTATAGGATTTTTACCAACTAAACCACTACCCTTTTTTTTAGTTGTACCAGTTGCACCCTTCAGAGTTTTCAACTCTGGAGTTTTACTCTGGGAATCAGCCTCTGCCATTATTTGTATTTCATCAGGGATTGGGTCTGCTGTGTATGCTGGTGGTGCTACTGTGACCCCCTTTACCATAGCTAGAAATTGGTCATAATCAGATTTTATTTCTTTTGTGATTTTGTTTTTCCTCTTGTTTGCTAAAAACACCTTATTTGCCCAAACTTCTGAACCCTTTACAAAATCCTTAGCTGTGTCGTCTCTTAAATACTTAACTCTCTTCGCTTTTTTAACGTTGTCTTTGGTAAATGTAGCTAATCCAGCAAGTGTTGGGATATTTCTGATTGTATTTAACGCATCAACTGTAAATATATTTTCAGGAGAATAACCCCCTTTTGAAACAGCTCCCTCTTCTTCTTCTTCTTCTTCTTCTACTTCTTCTTCTTCTTCAGGTGGAAATGCTTGCGTTTCTAGTGAGGAAATATCAACATCACCTAATCGTTCAATTTCTTCCTGAAGTTCTCGTTGTTGTTCTTCTTGTCGTTTTCGTTCATGTTCTCGTTGTTCTATAGCATCTACAAAACCAGCAGGAAGTGTTTTTAATGATTTTTTTGTTTGTTTAGTTCGTTTTGATATTTTCTCTAACACAGGGAGAAAGGACTCTTTTTGCGTGCTTTCTTGTTTAGAGATTGCTGTTTTCACACCCTCAGTTGCACTAACAATAGGTTTGAAGAGTTGTTCTGTATCCTCTGTGAAGTCAGTCTGAAATAATTGCCGTTGTTGAAGTTTTTCGCGGATTCTATCACGAAGGGGTAATATTTTCTTAAGAGCTTCAAGTCTTTCTCTAGCTAATCTCGTTGTTAATGATTCTCCTACCATTATTGAAAGAGTATTACTAATTGTCAAATAAAAATCCTTTGGATTTTCAAATCCAAATCATTTCGAAAGAAATCACTAACCTAAAAATGCAAATCATTTTAATACTTCCTTGTTATTGTACTGAGTCACACATAATTTTACTTCCTCATACCGTACTGGTTATACAAACAAAGGAGGCTCTCTACGCGTGGGGTTCATCACCTTCAGAGTTTTCCATTAACATTTTTAATTGTCTCACTTTACAATTAATAAGTCTCTTTTGTTCATATTCTAATCCTAATTGCTTACGTACACGTTCAACGATGCTACATAATGGTACGAATATATTAACATCTTCAGTATTTACTAAGCTCTCACGTATAAGCTTTTGGATATTCTTAATTAAAAAATATTTCTTAGATAGGACATATTTTCCGTTCTGTTCTGCAAATTGTATATCCTCGAAATTGGTCATAATTTGATCACAATCCAAACCTGAACATAATTTTACATTTTCATCCTTCAACTTGTTGATTTCAATAATAATCAATTTGAGATTTTCAATATTCATATATATATAAAAATATATTTGTTTAAATAAAGTATTTCAAATACAAAGTATGAAAATTCTTTAGAATTAAAAATGCAAAGTATTTCAAAATGAATTCTGGATACACTAAGGTGTTGATCATCTTAGTATACCCAGAAGCTTAATGCGATTATAGGTGATTATGATTATATATAATGAATGTGACGACGGCACAATTCACCGTTTGAACCCCCTTGGTGTTTTATACATCAAGCAGCGCTCAACGGTTACAACCGACAAACATATAACAATAGATTATAGGTGAACAATGAATGAATTGATTTCAATGACAATGACGACGGTACAACAATAGATTATAGGTGAACAATGAATGAATTGATTTCAATGACAATGACGACGGTACAACAATAGATTATAGGTGAACAATGAATTGATTTCAATGACAATAGATGACGCGGGCTATTCTACATTCAAGTGTAAACAAAACCGCAAAATCGAAACTTTGGTTTTGAATGTCAATAATAACGTTCACATACCACGTGTGACGGTGTGGTTTTGTTTACACTTGAATTTCGGCTAAATGCCCAATTATAATAAGAACGAATTTGTATATATACACTCATTACGACGAGGTGATATAAAATAGGTGTAGTGATTGTAATTATTTGTTTGTTTATTAGCGATCACTGACAACGTTGAAAACACGCATAATACTTGAAACAGACATTAAAAAAAATGTTTAAATACGACGTGTTTATAAAACAGTTCTGTTAATACTTGAAAAAAGACAAAATTGATTGTGTTTTGTTCGGATTTATTTAATTATAACAGCCAATCAAAAATCGAAGATTTTCCAACACTAGCGTTTCCGTGTTTAAGATCCGTAACTCTGTCATTGGTGGAAATCCTACGGATTTCACACGCGTTATACCTAACGGAGTTATCTCCCTACATAAGAAAACTGAATTTTGTTTTTAAAACGCTTTGAAAAAGCGGTCTTATAAATTCCTTCTGCTACTTTTTGTACCGAGGAGGGGAAAATATCGAAATACCTACCAGCTTCTGACATTGATTGAAATACCATCTCCTTGTTGTCAGTGTCCATTGACTTTACGGATCTAGCATTTTTCGGGTATTTCCCAGTTCTTCCTCGTTTTGTGTTTTCACATTGAGAAATAGCTTGAAGGTTGTTCAATTTGTTATTCTTAGTATCGGAATCAATATGATCAATAACAAAACCATCTTTGATTGATTCGTTATACACTTCGAAGACGAAACGGTGATTGAGATACATTTTCCCTCCAGCATTAAATATCAAATAACCCATACCATTATCCCGCCCAACAGATTTCCTATTTTTACTGTGTCTAACAACACCATCACTAGAAGCTTCGTAATTTTTAATAACAGGATGTCTTTGAAATTCTTGGCTCATTTGTATATATAATATATCTATTTGTCTAATTCATTAATTGGCTGAATTATAACATTAACAAATCTTTTTATATAGTCATCAGTAGTTTTTATGATTTTGCCATTGACGTCGTCAGGATTTTTGATTCTTCGCTTGTCATAATAACGTTTTAACTCTCTATAACGCTTACCCCCGCAATTAATGCATAACTGCGATTTGCCTCTTACACCTACCCCACAATGCAAGCATGGTAAAGGCCCCTCCGAACCGTTTCTCACACTCTGCATATGATACCCACAGAATTCATTTCTACATGATTTGTTACACGGAGTCTTTGATCCAATCATAAGCCATTTGCAATGATTCATTATATAAAATTTTCTTATTTAAATACTTGTTTTAATTATAATATGAAGGAGTTCAAGAGATTATCGAAAATTAAGCCTTGGAAAAATGTTAGATTTAATCTCGATAGAATCTCTGATATACCTAAAAGTCTAGTAGATGATAAACCACTATTGAGTAAAATCAGCGACTGTTTTAATGAGTTTAAGCGTGATGGAGCATCTCATACGTGGTCGACATTTCGAATTATTGATGAAGATGTCAATATACCCGTAATTGATGCTACTATGAATGATATAAGAGCAGCTGTGATACTTTCACACCTTGGCCAGAAATCCAAAGGTAAATTGCAAAGCAATTCTCTACGGAGGTATTTTTTTAGAATAAAATTCATTATCGAAGAGGAAGGTGAATGGATTATCAGAGATAAATTTGACCCAATCCTTAAGGATAAAAAAACTGTTATTGTGAGTAGAGATTCCAAACCAGGAATTCTAACTGGAATTGACAAACCATACTATGAGAAATCTTACCCTGTAACAGCAGTTGTGTATGGGTTATATCCAATAAATAATAATCCTAATATTACAAAACTAGCTCCAATGTTTTCATCATCAGTGGCTTTGCCACTTAATTGTGTAGCAACACGGTTAATAGAACACTTTACAAATGCATCCCGGGGAAACAAATTAACTGATCTACGAAGAAAAAAAATAACCGAATGGGAACTAACAGTGAATCAACATGGAGCAACGATTTCCGATATAGCTAAATTAGAAGCATTATTAAAATTTCCAATATCGGTAGCGACAATAACCGGAGAAGTATTATACGAACCGAAATATCAATCGCGAGGAACTCCAATTGAAATTATTGATCATAACAAACACGCGTGGACACCCGCGGTAAATATATTTCCACGAGAAAGAACTGTTCGATATATCCCTAAAGAATTTTCAGATGATTTCTATGAAGAGAAATTATTTGATGCTATTCACACATTAACCAAAGACGACCCTGTGTCAGTATGGTTACTCAGGAGTAATGAGGATCCGGAAATAGGATTTGATCAGTTTGTAAAACCAAATGGTGAATTATATCGAACTGAAGAATTAGATACTAGAATGAGAAAAATCGCTAATGAGTATTTAGAAAATTCTAAAGAATTTTCTGTAGAAAAACTACTTACGGATAGTTTTACTATTCCATCAGTGGTAGCTCACTTCGCAAGAGAAAAGAATTCATGGCGCCCAACACGAAGTGATTTTCTGGAGGACGTGAAGTTGAGTTGCGTCGAATTTGGTCATGGAGGATTGTGGAATACGAAATACTCACGTGATGGTATGATTTCAATTGATATATCCGCGTGTTATCCTGGAAGTTTTCTCGGATATGGAGAATGCTCTGAGTACTTCAAACGATTTGGACATCCCACACATGAAATGACTCGTGTTGCGATTAATGGTCCATTGCCTGATTTTGATTTAACCGGGTTCGCTCGTGTGATATCATTCGAATTAGCTACAGGGTTACATCCGTGTAGTTATCTTTGGCTTGGTAGACATATGTATGAAAAAGCGTGGATGCCAATTGTGCTATTGCGGTATATGATCGATTGTGGTATGCTAATATCGTTAATTGTCAGTGAAGCGATTATTTGTTATAACGCTCAGAAAGATGTTTGGTTACCAAAACCCGATCTAGAAAAAATAATTAACGAACAACGAAAACAATTTCTAGATGGAAATTCGAAGAATTTCAGCGAGGAACAAATCATAGATTGGTCTAAGAAATTATTCGAAGGTAGTAATAGAGAGGCTAAAGATCTCGGACGAAAAATAATCGGTAAATTCACTCAAGGTGGAAGATTTGATAATGCAAAATACTCTTCTAGATTAATCATAGACGATGAAGAATACAATTTCATAATATCTGATTTAATAAAAAAAGGGAAATTTGTAACCCGTAAGAACGCTTTTCTATCAGGGGAATTAGATGAGGAAGCTTACAAATCTGCGAGCGGAACTAATAATGTTTGGGTAGATGATGTCCTTCGAAATGGTAAGAAATTAGGTACGGTTGTTACCTACTGTGATGGAAAAAGTTGTCAATACACACAATTGAGAAGTTCTATGCTAGCCTATTCTTGTATTAATCTATTCTCGATGATAAATAGATTTCCTAATACCGCGGTTAGAGTAGCTACTGATTCAATGTATATCCATGAGAAATACAAATCAGATGTAGCTAAATTCACAGATCCTAAGGAAGCGTGGGGAAATTGGAGGTTTAAAAAAGAAACACTACATGAGTATTGTAAATCCGCAGACGTTGCTATGGATGATAAATACTTGAAAAGTAACCATAATATCTCAGAGATTCAAACAGAATTTTCTACTGCACCGCCCGTATCCGATCCGATTTGTAGATACAAGACAGTTTATTTAAACGGCTGTGGTGGATCAGGAAAGACAACTCGTGCAATCGAATTATTTCGTAATAGAAACACAAGTGTTTCTAACATGATTGTGTTAACACCAACTCACAGACTCGCCAGAGAGATGATAGCGCGGGGGGTAAAAGCCTGTACTTATCACAGCTTCTTTCGATGGAAAGGCGATACATGGACTCCTGATCGAATGGGAGATAAATTCATTCCTGATGTAATAATCATTGATGAAGTATGTACTATATCGTTGACAGTATTACAGACATTTCTATCATGGTTGTTGACAAAAAACACAAAAGTCGTCATGTGCGGGGATCACGGCCAACCGCAGCCATTTGTTGGTGGATCTCCACATGAATGGCTAAAAGGATTTGTAGATTATTATGAAGAGATTAATACCGACCATAGATCACTTGATGAACAATTACGCGAGTTCAAAGCGCTAATTAGATTACAACCGGATAAAATCCAATGTGAAATAGCGCGTGAAATAATCTCTGAAACTCCCATGAATGATTTTTGGGAAATGTGGAAGCCAAATGATTTAATAATCGCGAGTAGAAAAATAGTCAGAGACGCACTTCAGATGAAGTTGTTTGCGCTACATAAAGAAAAATTTGCAACACTTCCAGTACCACTCTGTTATAGACCTAAGGATACACGAAAGCAGAATATCGACGTTGACATTCCTGGACAACAACAAAAGCAGAATTTAGTATTAAATGATATTGTGCTGGTTGATATCAGCGTCGTTAAAGATGCATTAGGTGCTGATAAATCCCCATGGACGTTAGGTTATGCAGCAACAATACACTCTTCACAGGGATTGACTATATCCGATACAACTCTTTGGATAGTAGATAATCATATTGAGTGGTCAAATTTAGTTTATCTCGCAGTATCCAGAGTACGGCGAATAAACCAACTTCGAAGAATTGTGGTTAATGATAATGACAATACAATAAGTAATATACACACCGATGATAATATAATCAGAAAAAAACTCTCTGGTTATAAACAACAGGATAAAAAAAATAAACGAGAATTTGACATTGATGCTGAATTAATTAAGACGCTGAAACAGCAACAGAATAATCACTGCGCGAGTTGCAATTGTATAATGCGTTGGCAGTATTCGGATAAAGATCCTCGCCAATTCACCGTAGATAGAAAAGATAACAATCTCGGTCATGTCAGAAACAATGTGATGTTGACCTGTCTTGAGTGTAATAGACGCCGGGGTGACAGCACCCTGGGTGCTAATTAAGACCACGCGGTGGCAATTGAGTATCCTCGGGAATCACTTGTAATTGTTCGCGTGTAAATCCTCGCTGAGGAGCAGTTGAATCCAGTTTATAGACTGGAGGTCTACCAGTTGATCGTGTTATGCCGGATATTTTATGCGTAGTGACGCTCCAAATAGGATCAGTAGCTCTTTTTTTACCACCCTCAAGCTCTCCTGGTTCGTATAAGTACCTTACAATGACATTACTACCAAGAATTGGTTCTTTGAAATCTTTTTGTGAAATTCCTTGGATTTCCATTTTGATAGATGCCTTCTTAATAGCGTTGACAGGTTTCATATTAATTGTTCTAGTAATCTCATTATTGATTGCGGTAATCACAGCTGGTAATCTCTTGACCCATTCACGGGATCGTTTATCCTGGATGAATTCTTTTGCGTATTGATATCCGAATAACCGCTCAGCAAGGGTTTTATTAAACCGTTCAACAATTGCCTGATCGCGATGTAGCGCAGTGTGTCCTCGTCTGATGGCGACATTATGATGATTCATCGTAGATGTAACAACACCTTGAAATTCCTTGCCAGGATCAACTTGTAACAGATTTGGCCAGCGCAGAGGACCTCGTCGATAAATTTTTTCAAATGCAGAAGCTACTTCAGTAGATGATTTTGTTTTTAACGGTTCTGCTTCTTTGTATCGACTTGCAATATCAACTAACGTTAACGCGTATTTGTAACCGTTGTCATGCGGCAGAAATAATATATCAGCTTGATGAACTTCATTAGGTGTTGTAACATCAAAATGCGAATAGTTAATTTGTTTAGGCGCTGGTAGATAAATTTGCCATATTGCTTGTTTAGATATCCAGTTTGCCGCTGTAGTTTTTTTCACCTTTGATGCACTAGCTAGTTTATTAATTGCTGCGTAACCTCTCCAGTATCCTCTCGGAGAATAATAAATAGATTCCATATTAAAATGCTAGCATTTTCAATTACCAGCACCTAACATCAATTTACCCTTCATAGCAGATTTTACCAACCAAGAAGCCAACTTTTCTTTGAAGGATTTATCAGGAATAGCATTTAACGCATGAATTAATTTTACATCTGCGAGATGTCTATGTTGAAGATTGCTGCTTTTATAAGCGACATCATGAGCATGACACGCCTTATCAATAGCGTTTATTGGATATTCGCCGGGTCGGGGCTGATTTTGATCATCAAGTCTGATATCTAATCGTGTTCCCGGTCCACAGTAGCTATATCCTGGAAGGTGCTTTTCTCCTGGATACTTTGCCCACGGTGTTCCTGGGAGTTTTGTCAATTTGGCTGCAATATCACCTCCTCGTTTTTTTTTAAAGGTTTCGTGGAAGTAAATCTAAATTTTTTCGTACTACATTGTACGCATTTACCAGAAAGCGCTGATCGATTATTTTTCGTTGTAATCGTCGTCAAGTCATTTGTGCCAGTACGCGTCCTACACTTCACACAATATAGATCCATAATTTATATATAACAGTTATGAATGTAATTGATTATTCAGCTACTCGACGACGGGAACCTATTAGACACCATACAATGTTACCAAATTCTATTCGCGCGATTATCATCGGACCATCTGGAAGTGGTAAAACACAATTGCTACTTAATTTGATAACGAGATGGATGAAGTGGGATAAATTGTACATGATTGCTCCGAGTGTAGACGATCAACGATGTTATGAAGTATTAAAGGATTTTAATGATGCCGCGCAAGAAATTAACGGCGATGGTGTTATTGAGTTTATAACCGATATCGAAGAGGCACCGAATATTGATGATATTGATGGAAGTATTAACAATTTAGTCGTATATGATGATATTATGTTAGATAATCAAAAGAATCCTGCTAGAATATTTTCCAGAGGCAGACATAAAAACACCGATGTGATATATATCACTCAACGTTACACTCAAATACCAAAAGTGATCAGAGATAACTGCAATATGCTGTGTGTATTTAACGGAGTTGATACTCATACTCTTAGAAATATTTGGCAAACTTGGTGCGGTGGTGATATGGATCATAATCGATTTAGAAATTTCTTTAGCCACGCTCAGACAATCCCACACGGATTTGTGACGATAAATTTATCAGACCCTCGGACAAGATATCGTATCGGACTTGATCAAATATTTAGTTAGCGCATTAGCAGCCGAGGAGGTGAACGTCAACTAAATGGCATCTTTTTTTTTACCCGAAAACTCCACGAATTTTCCAAGCATCGTTAACTCAGAACTGAAAGTTCCAAGCAGCAATGGGGATGGTGACAACAAAAATGGCGTCGTTTTTTTTTTTTAATTTTATTTTGATGAATGGAGGCTTATATTAAGCATTTTCGAGAAAGCCTCAGTTTGCTAAATCGACGCCTGTAAAAGTTGGTCTGTTCACCTCCTCTGCTGCTCATTGTGCAAATCGTGTACAAATTTGCAAGAGGACAGCGAAATGTTAGAATTCCTGCAAATTTGTTGAAAGTCCCAGGCGAAGTTGAACCATTAATGAGAGAAGTTTTATAAATGTATGTTTAAAATATGGGCTACCTAGAAACCCCAAATGTCCGATTCACAGCATGTTTCATTACAATTTTGTTCGGCAAATACTTGTTGATGATAATGATGATGCCAATAAATTTTAAACTTATGAAGTATATCAGCATTATTTGAGCATGGAAAGTGTTAATGGGGATATCTGTGAGTGATTTTGAGCTCAAAATGGTATTAAATACGAGTCAGATGTACATGCTGGATGAACAACACATAGATGGTATAACCGTTTCAGTGATTTATCATATGCTACAAAACTATATACATGCATCCATATCAGGGTTAAAATAAGGGTTAAGAAAATGCAATTAAAAAGTAAAGATATTTATTTTAATACCTCTGCACAAGCATTGATGAACTAAATACCTTTATACAGCATTATGGAACAAAAAAGAAATTTGGCATAGTAACTAGTAAACTACTAACTTAACTAAGGAAGTTGATGTTAGTGAAAAATCCTATTTTGGAGCAGATGTTTCCAAAAGATAATATCTGTGATCTCTGGAAAACTGTTCATAACAGTCACAAAGATAAGTTTCCCAACATCTTCAAGCTGACAAAACTTGTTATGTATATCCCTTTCAGAAAGGACAGAAGAATATTAATAGGAGAAGCAAATTATGCTTATTATTAATTAACAGATTTCATTATTAATTAACAGATTAATGCTTATACATCTGTGAAAGATGTAGATGTCAAGAGAGCTATAAGAAAGTGGAGTTGGAAGATAGAGAAACAGATTATGAAGTTTAGATAAATATTGACCTATGACCAAATATTCCTCCCCTCAATTTTTTTATTAAGGGGAGGTACCCCTTAAGATAAATCCTGTCATGTTGTTGTAGGGTTTAATGCCATTTTTCAGCACACGATTTGCTATACATGGCGGCCAGTATTATTGGTGGAGGAAGAAACTGGGAAAAGCTCCAGAAAGAACCACAGACCCACGAGAAGCTACTGGCAAGCTTTCTCACATAACTACATTAGCCGAATCTTAGACTCGAACCCATGCAGACAGGTGAGATGGCAGTGATCTGTAACAGAAAGCGCTTTAGACCACTCAGCCACTTGGGGCCCCGAAATCCTGTCATCATCTCTTCTTAAACTGTACATGGAAAAATAATGTGGAATTATTTTTATAAGTATGCAAAGATATTTAACAGGAAGAATTAAGGTACTGTTTGATTAAATGAAGCAAAGAATGAGTGATGGGGAAGATTTCATACTGCTAAGTTTTATAACCTTGTACAAAAATTGTAGAATAGGACAGGGTGTTACCAATAGTTTTCCTTCATCACTAACAAATACAAGTACCTGTGGCCACATCAGTCTTTTGCATCTGCATGTAATAAAATATGATATATTTTGTTGGTATTCAACCTTATTCCCATGCACAGATTAGTTCAAGAGGATATTTATTTTGCATGAGAAAATTGCATTTTTTCTTCTGTTTTGAAGAGAACACCATAATGTCTTTCAGGTGGAACTAAGACATGAAATTGGTAATAATGTTTTGAAATCATTCTTGTCATACAAAACAAAGGGAGTTAAATGGTCTGAAATGTTGAATAAAACTCACTGCACCCAATATGCAGTCTGTCTGAAAGAACTTTTGTTATCTTCTTATATTCTCTTCTCAGAATAGCCTTTAAATATATGATGACTATGTTTATCTGTATTATGCATACTGGAAATAGGAACTGAATGTCAACAAACATAAAAGGACTTCACCTACCTTCATGTATAGTGATATTTATCTTATTACACACTTTGTATCTTGAATCAAAGCAGCAATGGACACAGGTATCTAGTTTCATAGTTAATTGCCAATATTTTAAGTCCAGTGTGAAATGTGGATGTCTATGTTAATGTTTCAAAGTTAGCAACTGTACGTTCATCTATTATTGTCCTTACAGATAATTATATTATGCAAAGTTCATATAGTGGGGAGTTGTTTGTTCTCACTGAAAGATTGACAGAAGTACCCAAAAATCTTGTAATGTGTATATGGCATTACAAAAAGAATTTATTTTATTTTCTTCCTATGTACCCTGTATAATAGGTAAGTAGATAGATATGCAGATAGGTGTGTGTGGGTAGATAGGTGTGTGTGTGGGTAGGTAGGTAGATAGGTGTGTGTGGGTAGGTAGGTAGATATGTAGATAGGTGTATAGCCTATAGGTAGGTAGTTAGGTAAGTTGGATCACAGTTTGTCAAAACTGCCAACTAAAAGCTTTTTAAATAAAACAAAATGAAAGTTGAAATGGAAAGGTAAAATGGCAGTGCTTTTTTTGTAATTATCAGCAGGGGTTAACATTGTTTTGTGAAGATCAATTTAACCTCTGCTTAATTTCAGCATGGCAAGGTATGTTTCCAGTAGCTACAGGGAATAGTTAAAAGCTTCATAGATCAAAGCTATCTAATCATTCATTACACTTGTTTTACTTCCACATGAGGATGCATGAAGCCATTGCACATTGTTTACATCAGGCTGTGCCATCTCCCAAAAATGGCTTGGAATTAATGCACCTTTACAGTTCTCAAGACTTTTTTCAAAACTGATGAAAGTTTGCACAATGGAGGCAGAAATAGTTCCAGTATATAATGTTTCAAGAGAATGAATCATTTTGAGCAATATTAACTGTGACAAATAATTATGATTGGCTACTCAGAATGGCTAAGATCTTTACGGAATGATTCACATCAAATCAGCAACACTTGGATCAATATTTAATGGGTCTTTCTTTCCTTTAATTACAGGACACAGGTTCAGATTTCATCTTTCCAGAGGGTGCCAGTCGTCAGAGGGGGAGGTTTGAACTAGCTTTTTCACAGATTGGTGGATGTGTGTTTGCTGGTAAGACCAATCAACTCTTTCTGTATATCTGAATAAAAATCATCATCATTCCTTTTGTTTCAGCTCATTTTAATTGATCACCCTGCCATATTGACAAGTGAGTTTCAGTAAAGATTATACTTGGGCTTATTATATCATGAAAATTTCATACCAAGTTCAGTGATGAGCAAGCTTCATGAATATTAATGAGGCTATCTTGCATTGGCTGAACTTGCCATTCATATTATCACGTTTATTTCATGTTCAGAAGATACCTAACTACTTTCACATGTTTTGTCATTGTTCAGCCCATTCTGTTTACAGATATCAAACAGATCTTAAAAGCACTTAAAGAAGAAAATGGCAGCTAAAATGAAGAGAATAAAGTTTGTGAAGATAACTAATGTTTATATATGTCATCTAGACAAAAGATGTTGAAAGAAGTCAAGGTCCATGAATTGAGATTTATTTTTCTTGAACCTTAATTGTATGCATATAGAATATAGATCCACTAATCAAAACTGACTCCAGTATGTATTGAGTTGTATTAAGACCCACTAATTATAATTGACTCCAGTATGTATTGAGTTGTATTAAGACCCACTAATTATAATCTACTCCAGTATACATTGGTTGTATTAAGACCCACTAATTATAATTGACTCCAGTATGTATTGAGTTGTATTAAGACCCACTAATTATAATTGACTCCAGTATGTATTGAGTTGTATTAAGACCCACTAATTATAATTGATTTCAGTATGTATTGAGTTGTATTAAGACCCACTTATTATAATCGACTCCAGTATGCATTAAGTTGTATTAAGACCCACTTATTATAATCGATTCCAGTATGCATTAAGTTGTATTAAGACCCACTAATTATAATTGATTTCAGTATGTATTGAGTTGTATTAAGACCCACTTATTATAATCGACTCCAGTATGCATTAAGTTGTATTAAGACCCACTTATTATAATCGATTCCAGTATGCATTAAGTTGTATTAAGATCCACTAATTATAATTGACTCCAGTGTGTATTGAGTTGTATTAAGACCCACTAATTATAATTGACTCCAGTATGTAATGAGTTGTATTAAGACCCACTAATTATAATTGATTTCAGTATGTATTGAGTTGTATTAAGATCCACTAATCAAAACTGAATCCAGTGTGTATTGAGTTATATTAAGACCCACTAATTATAATTGACTCCAGTGTGTATTGAGTTGTATTAAGACCCACTAATTATAATTGACTCCAGTATGTATTGAGTTGTATTAAGACCCACTAATTATAATTAACTCCAGTATACATTAAGTTGTATTAAGACCCACTAATTATAAGTAACTCCAGTGTGTATTGAGTTGTATTAAGATCCACTAAACAATAATGTGTTTTGAAGAATAAGCCAACCTTTTAGAGAAAATACTGTGACCTTTAACTCAAGACTGGCCAAGGGAGAAAAAAGTGTGACTTTTAACTCAAGACTGGCCGAGGGAGAAAATAGTGTGGCCTTTAACTCAAGACTGGCCAGTATTAATGCAGCTTTTTTTTTTCATTACTGGTGATCTGACAGTAAGTGTCCAAACGTTTTATTAATCTGACCTGTTCTCCCATTTATGGTTTCTTTTCCAAAGCATCGTAATAAAAAAATTGTCAGAGATCTAAGATCGATTAGATTGCTCTGTACAGTACTATGCACATGCAAATTTGGGCGAAGTTTTGTTTTAATTAAGTGTAGTTTTATTCAGTCTTTCTTTCCAGGTGCAGCTTTTGGGGGTGTAAATGGATTGTATTCTGGTTTCTTGGAAACTAAGGAATTAACAGGAGCAGCCAAAAGAACACAGTGAGTATATACATTTAGACTAGATTGACTCTGTTCTACAAGGTACATACATTTTAAGATTGACTCTGTTCTACAAGGTACATACATTTTAAGATTGACTCTGTTCTACAAGGTACAT
This sequence comes from Unio delphinus, assembly GCA_029339505.1. Taxonomy (NCBI): domain Eukaryota; kingdom Metazoa; phylum Mollusca; class Bivalvia; order Unionida; family Unionidae; genus Unio; species Unio delphinus. The sequence goes on from JAQISU010000400.1 coordinate 89,049, forward strand.
ACATTTTAAGATTGACTCTGTTCTACAAGGTACATACATTTTAAGATTGACTCTGTTCTACAAGGTACATACATTTTAAGATTGACTCTGTTCTACAAGGTACATACATTTTAAGATTGACTCTGTTCTACAAGGTACATACATTTTAAGATTGACTCTGTTCTACAAGGTACATACATTTTAAGATTGACTCTGTTCTACAAGGTACATACATTTTAAGATTGGCACTGTTCTACAAGGTACATACATTTTAAGATTGGCTCTGTTCTACAAGGTACATACATTTTAAGATTGGCTCTGTTCTACAAGGTACATACATTTTAAGATTGACTCTGTTCTACAAGGTACATACATTTTAAGATTGGCTCTGTTCTACAAGGTACATACATTTTAAGATTGACTCTGTTCTACAAGGTACATACATTTTAAGATTGGTTCATTTGTACTTAGTTTATGTATGTATAATTATATATACAAATTTAAATTGAAGTAGCTCACTTCTACGGAGTACATACATGTTTAGATTGCCTTATGAAGTACATGTATGTGTGTATATATATACATGTGTGTGTGTGTCTATATATATATATATATATATATATATATATATATATATATATATATATATATATATATATATACTCGCAATGGAAAAGTGTAAATTCTACTTTTCAGTCAGAAAAGATTATACATTAAGATCTAGTTTACTTGAATTTAATTGTGTTCATTCTTCTATTAAATTATTAGGTTATAACATTTAACTATTAGGGTATACAATTTAACTATTATGATATACCATGTAACTATTAGGGTATATGATTTAACTATTACGGTATACAATGTAACTATTAGGATATACAATTTATCTATTAAGGTATACAATTTATCTATTAGGGTATATGATTTAACTATTAGGATATACAATTTATCTATTAGGATATACAATTTATCTATTAGGATATACAATTTATCTATTAAGGTATACAATTTATCTATTAGGGTATATGATTTATCTATTAAAGTATAAAATGTATCCATAGCTGCCAACTGTCCCGTTTTTTCCATATTTGTCCCGTATTTTGGACCTGAATACGGGTGTACGTTTTTTTGGCAAAAAATACGTTTTTTAATTTTTAAAAAAAATAATGAAATTTCTTTGGAATTGTCAGTTTAGAACGCGCTCTCGGTTCTATTTTGACAGAGTATATCACATGGATATACGAATGCAATTCTACAATACGATTGGTTCATTCGAAATCAAGACTACATCGCCTGTTGTTTTCCGCCATATTGGATTTCGCAATAGTTACCGCTGTTGCTGTATCTAGTCTTAGTAATATTCGGCTTCTAATCATGATAAATTGGAAGGCATAATATTCAGAATTTTCCCCAGGAGAAATAGGAGACAACTGGAAGGATATTTGTGCCGTCTTATATAGATTTGTGAAACTATATAGTAAAGGAGAAAAAATTGACGTTTTGTAAATTGTGTAACGTGATTTCGCTATTGGGCACGGAGGCGCCTATGAAATGCAAGAGCACGAAAAAGCTAATAAACATCAGCTTCCTGCTTCATCACACACAACTCAACCTGAACTTACGACGTAGACAAATGACAGAGAGAACATTTGTGTACATCAATCGAAATTTGATTTTTAAATTTCTTTTAGAAATAAACCTTCATTTTTCAGTTACTAGTGTTCTTGGCGATTTATTTTGCAGAAGTTTTTCAGACATTAAAATCGCAAAAGATAATTCTTATGCTTGAACGAAAACATTTCAATAAGAAAATCTCAGAACTGAGATAATCAATGAAAGTTGGTACATTTGAATCAATGATTAAAAAAGAAATGAGGCGTGGAAAGGGCTCTTATAAATAGCTTGTGTTTGAGTGTGTTGCACTCGTGCACCTTCTGAATGGGCACCCATATGGAACATGGTGCAACTCCAGAAGGTACAAATGTGCATCTTTGACATTAAATAGTTATGTAAGGCACTGTCCAACTTTATTGATTGTTGTATATGTTGTAAATAGATACATATGCATTGAAATTTAAAAATCAGTATTTGTTCCTGAAAATCAGTATTTTTGTCACAAGAAATCAGTATTTTTGCAGTCGGGGGTTGGCAGCTATGTGTATCTATTAGGGTATATGATTTGTCTATTAGGGTATAAAATTTTTCTATTACGGTTATACCATTTAACTATTTAGGTATACACTTTGTTTTTTAGGGTATCCAATTAATTTAAAATATATCTATTTGAGTATACAATTCAACTATTACAGAGGACATGCAAATTTAGATTGGCTCACTTCAGAGAAGTAGTGGAGAAGGTATGGCATAAACCCAGGCACATACAACTGTCAGCTTGGTATAAGTGATTTCACCAGCCCCTAAGGAGGCAAACTGAGTTATTGTTACTCACCTGAACATAGTTATTTCTCTGACAGTTATCTTGTGATATTATGTTGTGAGTCAGTCTGATATAAAATATAGCAGCAATCTTGGTATCACTATTTCTACTGTACATGTTGTTTTCACTAAAAGATTCATGATGTTTGGTGGTTCTAAATACAAATGGTGCTGAACCAAAGCCAACTATGGCCACCATGGCAGCAGTCTTGAAATCTTCTTATTGCAGCTTTTCTTGAGCTGAAAATTATGTTGATATTGGTTGTTCTCCAAAAGACTGTTTATGGTGTCCAGTTTGGTACCAATCTAACATCCAATATGGCCAACAACACAGCTGGCATCTAGAATATATTGTCATGGCTGTTCTTTTTGAACGGATGGTCATGTCAATATTGGGTTATCACTGAAAGACTTTTTCTTATCTGGTCCGAAATGAAAATGCTACTAATCCAATATGGCCACCACAGCATTGTTATACCGCTTCTCCAGAATGAGTGGTCATACCACCATGGGGTTTTCACTAAATTGTTTTGTTGATCTTGAATTAAAATCGGTCCGATCTGACATTCTTTATCAAAAATCTTGTTTTGCTTTTAAAGGGAAATTTATTTTGACATTAAAAGTAATCTTAAATTGTTTGATTTGCCCTGAATCAAAATGGCTAACAATAAATATAGCTATCCTAAATTTATATGTTGCCAGTCCTACATCCAGTATGGTTGCCATGATGGTTGTTGTGAAAATCTTATTGTGACTTGAATGGATGATCATTGTGACATGGGGTTCTGGCCAAAAGATTTCAATTCCTGTCTAATTTGTTCCATGTAATGGTGCAAATTGGAAATCCAATATGTTTTCCCGCAGCAGCTAATTTGAAACTCTTGTAGCTGAAGGATATTCAGCATGATTTCAACACACATTATTTAAAAGGAAGAACTAATCTTATTGTAAATTTCTGTAATTTCCCATTGGCCAATAGAGCATCCGTCTGTTTGAGTGACACTTCTTTTACATGTTATCTCCGACATGAGGTGGGATGTAGAGTTATATTTACATATTCACTAATCCTCAAGTTTTAGGAGGATACCATTTTGTATTTGATCATTGCAATGATTAAATTCTTTGCTTTGATTGTCTTCTATTTGATTTTACTAAAATCTCGAAATGAAATTGTCATAAGGGTATATTTTGAGATTTTTGCCTCTATGATAACCGTTTCTGATGTCAACTTTACTTGCTAAATTGACCACTGTCACTGTCTTTTAAGATCAATCAAATTAGGTGTACACCATTCTATAATTCCTATTTTATAACAGCTTTCCATGTACCAACTGTGTAAGATATTATTCCATACACCAAGTGTATAGGATCGTATTATTCCATACACCAAGTGTATAGAATTGTATTATTCCATACACCAAGTGTATAGAATGGTATTATTCCATACACCAACTGTATAGAATGGTATTATTCCATGCACCAAGTGTATAGGATGGTATTATTTCATACACCAAGTGTATAGGATGGTATTATTCCATGCACCAAGTGTATAGAATGGTATTATTCCATACACCAAGTGTATAGGATGGTATTATTCCATGCACCAAGTGTATAGGATGGTATTATTCCATACACCAAGTGTATAGAATGGTATTATTCCATGCACCAAGTGTATAGGATGGTATTATTCCAAGTGGATAGGATGGTATTATTCCATGCACCAAGTGTATAGGATGGTATTATTCCATGCACCAAGTGTATAGGATGGTATTATTCCATGCACCAAGTGTATAGGATGGTATTATTCCATACACCAAGTGTATAGAATGGTATTATTCCAAGTGTATAGAATGGTATTATTCCATACACCAAGTGTATAGGATGATATTATTCCATACACCAAGTGTATAGAATGGTATTATTCCATGTACCAAGTGTATAGAATGGTATTATTCCATACACCAAGTGTATAGGATGGTATTATTCCATACACCAAGTGTATAGAATGGTATTATTCCATGCACCAAGTGTATAGAATGGTATTATTCCATGCACCAAGTGTATAGGATGGTATTATTCCATACACCAAGTGTATAGAATGGTATTATTCCATGCACCAAGTGTATAGGATGGTATTATTCCATACACCAAGTGTATAGGATGGTATTATTCCATGCACCAAGTGTATAGGATGGTATTTTTCCATGCACCAAGTGTATAGGATGGTATTATTCCATACACCAAGTGTATAGAATGGTATTATTCCATGCACCAAGTGTATAGGATGGTATTATTCCATACACCAAGTGTATAGAATGGTATTATTCCATGCACCAAGTGTATAGGATGGTATTATTCCATACACCAAGTGTATAGAATGGTATTATTCCATACACCAAGTGTATAGAATGGTATTATTCCATGCACCAAGTGTATAGGATGGTATTATTCCATACACCAAGTGTATAGGATGGTATTATTCCATATACCAAGTGTATAGAATGGAATTATTCCATGCACCAAGTGTATAGAATGGTATTATTCCATACACCAAGCGTATAGAATTGTATTATTCCATACACCAAGTGTATAGAATGGTATTATTCCATACACCAAGTGTATAGGATGGTATTATTCCATACACCAAGTGTATAGAATGGTATTATTCCAAGTCTATAGAATGGTATTATTCCATGCACCAAGTGTATAGAATGGTATTATTCCATACACCAAGTGTATAGGATGGTATTATTCCATGCACCAAGTGTATAGAATGGTATTATTCCATGCACCAAGTGTATAGGATGGTATTTTTCCATGCACCAAGTGTATAGGATGGTATTATTCCATACACCAAGTGTATAGAATGGTATTATTCCATGCACCAAGTGTATAGGATGGTATTATTCCATACACCAAGTGTATAGAATGGTATTATTCCATGCACCAAGTGTATAGAATGGTATTATTCCATACACCAAGTGTATAGGATGGTATTATTCCATGCACCAAGTGTATAGAATGGTATTATTCCATGCACCAAGTGTATAGGATGGTATTTTTCCATGCACCAAGTGTATAGGATGGTATTATTCCATGCACCAAGTGTATAGAATGGTATTATTCCATACACCAAGTGTATAGGATGGTATTATTCCATGCACCAAGTGTATAGGATGGTATTATTCCATACACCAAGTGTATAGAATGGTATTATTCCATGCACCAAGTGTATAGGATGGTATTATTCCAAGTGGATAGGATGGTATTATTCCATGCACCAAGTGTATAGGATGGTATTATTCCATACACCAAGTGTATAGGATGGTATTATTCCATGCACCAAGTGTATAGGATGGTATTATTCCATACACCAAGTGTATAGAATGGTATTATTCCAAGTGTATAGAATGGTATTATTCCATACACCAAGTGTATAGGATGATATTATTCCATACACCAAGTGTATAGGATGGTATTATTCCATACACCAAGTGTATAGAATGGTATTATTCCATGCACCAAGTGTATAGGATGGTATTATTCCATACACCAAGTGTATAGAATGGTATTATTCCATACACCAAGTGTATAGAATGGTATTATTCCATGCACCAAGTGTATAGGATGGTATTATTCCATACACCAAGTGTATAGGATGGTATTATTCCATATACCAAGTGTATAGAATGGAATTATTCCATGCACCAAGTGTATAGAATGGTATTATTCCATACACCAAGCGTATAGAATTGTATTATTCCATACACCAAGTGTATAGAATGGTATTATTCCATACACCAAGTGTATAGGATGGTATTATTCCATACACCAAGTGTATAGAATGGTATTATTCCAAGTGTATAGAATGGTATTATTCCATGCACCAAGTGTATAGAATGGTATTATTCCATACACCAAGTGTATAGGATGGTATTATTCCATGCACCAAGTGTATAGAATGGTATTATTCCATGCACCAAGTGTATAGGATGTTATTTTTCCATGCACCAAGTGTATAGGATGGTATTATTCCATACACCAAGTGTATAGAATGGTATTATTCCATGCACCAAGTGTATAGGATGGTATTATTCCATACACCAAGTGTATAGAATGGTATTATTCCATGCACCAAGTGTATAGGATGGTATTATTCCATACACCAAGTGTATAGAATGGTATTATTCCATACACCAAGTGTATAGGATGGTATTATTCCATACACCAAGTGTATAGGATGGTATTATTCCATACACCAAGTGTATAGAATGGTATTATTCCATGCACCAAGTGTATAGAATGGTATTATTCCATACACCAAGTGTATAGAATAGTATTATTCCATACACCAAGTGTATAGAATGGTATTATTCCATGCACCAAGTGTATAGGATGGTATTATTCCATGCACCAAGTGTATAGAATGGTATTATTCCAAATGTATAGAATGGTATTATTCCATGCACCAAGTGTATAGGCCTGTTCAATAAGGTTTGTTACCTCCCTTGCACGAGTTGTCTTTCTTTGTTACATCTACTTCCGGTGAGCAAAAAGTCAACAACACTTCCCCCAACACTTGACCATACCAGCCCTGTTGTTACTGAGCTTCTTTTCTGACTCTTAGTAAACATAAATTTTATCTGCAGGAAAAGAATTTAAATTTCAGTACACTATTGAATTCCACTAAAAGTTCAGCAGCATGCCATATATATATATATATATATATATATATATATATATATATATATATATATATATATATATATATGGTCTGCTAACCTTGTGTGTGCCATTGTTGCTCCCCAAAATTTTGGGAACAGGTCAATTTTATTTTTATTTGTGAAGAGCATGCAAAGGGAAGTAGTAAATCAGGGGAAATAACCCTTATTGAACAGGTCTATAGGATGGTATTATTCCATACACCAAGTGTGGAGGATTATTTTTATTCCATACACCAAGTGTAGAGGATAGTTTTATTCCATACACCAAGTGTATATTATGATAAAAGCTTATTCCAATCACATTAAGATTCAGTAACCAAAAGTTTATAAAATCGAATGGTTTCTTTTCTTAAAATTACAAATTTGAGTAATAAGAAAAACAATGGTACTGTTGCTTTAATGTTTTTTGTACGTTTGTAATTCTAATTTAGTGTTTTGTATTTGCAGATTGTTGAACTTTATTACAAAGAAAGGTGCTTCATCAGCACAATCCCTGGGAGTAATAGGTAATTGTAAAATAGGAATTTTTATGATTAATGGATTACATACATGACATCTATCAGTTTCATCAATTTGTTGTGTGTGTGTGTGTATCTATCTATATATATATATATATATATATATATATATATATATATATATATATATCTGTCTGATATATCTGTCTGTTTCTAAAACGAGTCCCACATCTAATCAGCTGGAATCACATATGGCCTACAATGTTGAATATAAATTAATGACAACTGGCAAGATGTATGTTATAAAGTATTTACTTTGTCTCGTCATGGATGAGAATTGCATATAAATAGGACCAATCTGGTATAATGGTTAGGCATCTGTTGCAGATGCAGGAGATCATTGGTTCAATCCCCAGCCAAGTCCTACCAAAGACATCAGCAACATGATGTCCCAGTGCTAGACATCACTATAAACTATCACACTGTCTGCAACATGATGGTCCAGTGCTGGACATCACTATAAACTATCACACTGTCTGTAACATGATGGTCCAGTGCTAGACATCACTATAAACTATCACACTGTCTGCAACATGATGGTCCAGTGCTAGACATCACTATAAACTATCACACTGTCTGCAACATGATGGTCCAGTGCTAGACATCACTATAAACTGTCACACTGTCTGCAACATGATGTACCAGTGCTAGACATCACTTTAAACTGTCACATTGTCTGCAACATGATGTCCCAGTGCTAGACATCACTATAAACTGTCACACTATCTGCAACATGATGTCCCAGTGCTAGACATCACTATAAACTGTCACACTATCTGCAACATGATGTCCCAGTGCTAGACATCACTATAAACTGTCACACTATCTGCAACATGATGTCCCAGTGCTATATATACATCACTATAAACTGTCACACTATCTGCAACATGATGTCCCAGTGCTATATATACATCACTATAAACTGTACACTGTCTGCAACATGATGTCCCAGTGCTAGACATCGCTATAAACTGTCACACTGCTGAGATCTTAGCGAAACGACTGAAATTTTTTTTAAAGCTACGTTAAAAATTCAGATCACATGTATAAATAGATGCTATGTATATGCGTAATCAGCATTCTAGAAATACGACCAGTAAATCACATGAAAAGATACAACCTACCACTGACAAGACTTTTTAAAAATGGAAAAACCATCAAGTTAATATGTGTATCAATAAAGTATCTTACCATTTGTATCGTGAATTTAACATGGCATGTCATCTCTCACTTAGAAACAATATTGACAGACTATCCTATGTGCCAAAAAATATTTAAAGACTACCCCCTATTCCAAATTCAGTTGGTTTCATTAGTAATTGTCACAGTTAATCCATGCATAACAATATTTTCTTTGGTGTGATTTGTCTTTCAAGTAAGTTTTTGTTGCATATCTTGTGACTTATGTGCCTGGATGATTGACTGTTAATTAATTCACAATGTGTACAAGTTTAATGTATAGTCATTTAATTAAACAGTCCTTTGTATTGTGATAAATTCAGTAGAGTTTTAGAGATACCAATTTTATCATTGCAGCTTTGATGTACAGTACTATTGGAGTTGTTTATACCAATGTATCCTCATTGCAGCTTTGATGTACAGTACTATTGGAGTTGTTTGAATTATATACACCAATGTTGTTCTCATTGTAGCCTTGATGTACAGTGCTATTGGAGTTATACTTTCCCTGTCCAGAGGAACGGAGGATGAGTTGAACACAATGACAGCAGGGACATGTACTGGCCTCTTGTACAAAAGTTCAGGTATATTAGCATTTCACTTTGTACGGACATCAGCATGTTAGTGTACAAGTTTTTTTGTACAGGGGATTTTCCAGTTGAGGATAAGGTTGTAAATCACTTGTTCAGAGATTTAATTCCACTGGTCAGTGCTTGGATTTGGTGAATTATTCCACCACCATCCTACTTAGTCTAGTGCTGTGTTGGTTCTTGCAATTGATTCAGGGGGCCCCGAGTGGCAGAGTGGTCTAAAGCGCGGATCACTGCCATCTCACCTCTTTCTGCATGGGTTCGAGTCTAAGATTCGGCAAATGTGGGTATGTGAGAAAGCTTGCCATTAGCTTCTCATGTATGGGTGGTTCTTTCTGGGGGTTTCCGGGTTCTTCCTCCACCATTAATACTGGTCGCCATGTATAACCTATCTTGTGCTGAAAAATGCCGTTAAACCATAAAAACAAAACAAAAACAAAGCAATTGATTTTGCTATTAACTTTTTGATATGCTGATTCATTATGGGCAGATAATCTTATTGGATACTGTGGTTATTGACTATGATTAATACACACTTATTTAGCCATCATCTTGTCTAAATTAGACAACTGTCACATTATTTAAAAGAAAATTAATTTTTTTGTTTTTGTGCCTTTAATTAATGAACAGAATAAATGGAACACGATTTCAAAATTGTAGTCACATAATGGATTGGTCTAGTCCCATAATGGATTGGTCTAGTCCCATAATGGATGGATTGGTCTAGTCCCATAATGGATTGGTCTAGTCACATAATGGATCGATCTAGTCATATAATGGATTGATTTAGTCACATAATGGATTGGCCCAGTCACATAATTTCATTTTGATATAAAACCTTGTTAAGAGAGCGGGATATAGTTTATCTCTTACCGCTCTGGTGGCCTTGTGGTTAGAGCATCCACTGTGGAAGCAGGAGGTCGGGGGTTCGATCTCTGGCTGAGTCATACCAAAGACTTACAAAAATGGTAATACCAGCTACTGATTTCATTTGAAATATATGAAATCTGTTAAAGTTATGACATTCATTTGGTTTTTATGGTATGTGCATACATGTGAGATTTTCGTTCTATTAAGTGAAGGCTAGCATATTGATTTGATTACCTAGCACATTGTGTCAGGACCTTGCTACAGTCATATAATGCTTAGCCATTTGACATGCTAAAAGATTCCTTTTTTTTCAGCGGGATGGAAAAAATGTGTCAGAGGAGGCCTGGTGGGATTTTCATTAGCAGCAGTGTACTGTATCTATACCAGCAAAGACAGGCTTAAAACCATAATATCAAAGGATTGATTAGTCTTTATGTGACATCTGTACATTAGTAGAGCAGTGAACCTGAGTACTATTTTTATTTGAAGAAAATGGAATGGCTGGTGATGATTGAGATGACTGTTGTGTTTTGCTAGAGATATTAAAACACATTCATTATTTTAATACATGCTTTAATAAAAGAAGCTTTTAATATCATAGTCACTCTTCTGAGGTCACTGCTAACACAGGTTGCTTTATCTGGATGGTTTCTTATGGAAACTACTAAACAAAAAGGAACTATTTTCATCATAGCTACATTTGCAGTCCTTAAGTGACATTTATTACAGTTGTTCATTGTTGTAAGATGTAATTATTGCTGCATATAGGTAATTGAGTGTCAGAAAGTGTATTTACTTTTTCCTTGCCCTGGACATTGTATTTTGGGGTGACGGTTCTGCTTGACAGGTTATGTCTTCAGCAGCGTGTGTTCATCCTCATAGTTGTATTACACTTGATAAATGGCAGATCCCTATTGAGTCTGTGGTCAAGAGACCGTAGCTCATGTTGACTTGCATTCTTGGTTTCTGCATTGACTCAGTTACCAGACTACATTGACTCAGCCACCAGACTGCATTGACTCAGTTACCAGACTGCATTGACTCAGTTACCAGACTGCATTGACTCAGCTACCAGACTACATTGACTCAGTCACCAGACTACATTGACTCAGTCACCAGACTGCATTAACTCGGTCACCAGACTACATTGACTCAGTTACCAAACTGCATTGACTCAGTTACCAGACTGCATTGACTCAGCTACCAGACTACATTGACTCAGTCACCAGACTACATTGACTCGGTCACCAGACTACATTGACTCAGTCACCAGACTGCATTAACTCAGTCACCAGACTACATTGACTCAGTTACCAGACTGCATTGACTCAGTTACCAGACTACATTGAAATGCATCATTAAAACACAAAGATAAAGCACAATTTGGCTCCTGAAATTTTTCAAGAATGTCACAAAATGCTTGAAATACTACAAAGCTTTTGTACCAAATAACAAAGAGTTTGATTAATAATTTGGCAGGATGTGTTTTATTCTTAAAGAAAAATAGACGTGTTCTAGGGTGCTCCAAGCAGACTCAGTCGAATCAAAGGGTGCTAATTGAAAAAAAATCGTTGCAAACACTCCAGTTGAGTTTTAAGTACATTATAGGTTACATCCTTTAATTTAATTTATAAATTTCAGTTAAAGCATTTTTTATATGTCTCGACTCGAGTTTCTTTTCAGAAACATTCCCCATGTTTAATTTATGCATTTGTTGGCATGAAAGTAAACCCTATTAGACATGTCCATCAAATATGAATGTTCCAGAAAATATGGTGTTCAATTCATAAGTGAATTTCTTGTCAGCAAGAAATTGTTTGTTGGTATTCATTTCAGATAGAATTACTTTTGAAAGTATTTTATTCAACAAGCTTTCTATCCTTGTGTCTATATCTAAAAGGGAACTATTTGTAAATACAGGAGTGTGTTTTAATAAAGGACTTCATCAAAGACCATGGTGAGTTGTGTGATAATTTTTTAAAAATAGTTTTGATATTTTGAATCATGCAAAATTTTGTCCTCTTAATCTTGAATGGACAGAATGGTACTGTGGTCAAGAGACATACGGTATAATATGGTAATACAGAATGGTACGGTATAATATGGTAATACAGAATGGTATGGTATAATATGGTAATACAGAATGGTACGGTATAATTTAAACATCAAAATTTTTACAAACTGATATAAATCAGTTTTAATGGCTTGTTCACTTTTACAGTATTTTTTGTAAATAAAACAGTGTCCTTGACAAAAGATCACCTGGTAACTTGCTCTTTTTTAAATGCATCAAATAAGAATATTTTAACCAGTGTCAATGGGATGAATTTGTACATAAACATCTGACCATAAATCACACAGTTTGAATGATTGTTTAGCAGGTTATGGAACTTTAACAATGACTTTCCTTATTTCCTCCCCGGTCATTAGTGTTGAATATGTCTCATGTACACTTCTGCATATTATATTAGACATGAAAGGGAGGAACCACAGTAACATGGTATTTAGTGCTGAACTCTGACAAAAATGTGTGAATCCTGAAATCAGATCAGCACATGTTAGCTGCTGAGGTGTGTCCTTGAGTTTGGGGCTTACTCCACTGGCCTTGACATTAAATAACTACCTTCTGTTGCTCTGCCACAAAACATTAAACAAACCAATTTCTTTTGTTTGGGGTTTACTTGAAGCAATTGTTTTGCAACTCTTATGTGATTTTCATGCCTCATCAGGCTACTTGGATGATTACCAGGAAACTTGACACACATATTTCCAAGGTCTAACTCGTCCTTAATGAAAATGAACCAGTTATGCAGACCCTATGAACACCACAGTTACAATCTTGACAGTCTTGATACTTGTTATGCACAGTGATATCAGCATATAGTTTGTCCTTCATAAATAGTTTTGATTTTAACAACCAGTTTGACCACCAATTTGACAACCAGTTTGATCACCAATTTAACAACCAGTTTGATCACCAATTTGACAACCAGTTTGACCACCAATTTGACAACCAGTTTGACCACCAATTTGACAACCAGTTTGACCACCAATTTGACAACCAGTTTGACCACCAATTTGACAACCAGTTTGACCACCAATTTGAGAACCAGTTTGACCACCAATTTGACAACCAGTTTGATCACCAATTTGACAACCAGTTTGACCACCAAAGCAACTTCCTTGAAAATCCTGCTTTTTTTGTGAATGGCAAGTCATATCAAGATGAAGTATTAACAGAAGTCTGCTTATGGTGTCCGGCTAAATGAAAATCACAAGACCTCCAATAAGGCCACCGTAGTGGCCATCTCCAATCTCGTTATTGCAATTCTTTAACTGATGGCCAGATCACTATAGGGTTTTCACCCAATTATTTTGTTTTATGCTCAGTTGGTCTTGAATAAAAATGGTGACAATCTGACATCCAGTATGGTCACAATAATAGCCATTTTTACAAAGGTGTTACAATTCCAGATAAATGGAAAACACCAGATTTTTACCAGAAGACTAGTTGTTCTAGATGAAAATGATGCCAATCTGACCTGCATATGCCCATCATGGTGTCAAAAGACTTTATACAATGTAATTTTGGTGCTAAATGAAAATTGTGTCGAATCAGATGTGCAATATGGCCACTATGTAGGGGTGAAACAATTCATTGATATCATGAAACATCGATACTTTTGCTGTAATGATACACATATATATATATACAAGAGATGGAGAATCATTACAAAATGATACTTACTTTTTTAGTCTTTAGCAGTCATAAATAATTTTTATTAGTTTGCCTTGTTAATCTTTAAATATAGGCTTTATCTGAAACGGCTTTTGGAATCCTAGGTAAAAATTATAAAGACTCTTGAGAATACTCACCTACCATCTGCAAATTAAAACGAAGTGAATGGTTCATAATCTGCACCACTCTTGCCTGTTCCAAACATGTTCCACATATATAATGAAGTAGTTCACTCATTGTTTAATAAGCACTTTTACTTTCTATGTGTCTATGTTGAATTTTCTACGTTGAATTGTGTCGTGTTTACTTTGGTTGATTTGAAAATTGCACTACCGATGTGTCACACGGTGAAATATGTTAAATCAAAATCTTATTGGTGGTTATTGCTTGTTCCAGTCCAGGTTAAATAATAACTACCAATCAGCAATCAGTGTAGCTTATTCACTGTGTGACAAACAGGATGTACTAATAATAATAATAATAATGAGGACTTTGTATAGCACCTAATCTTTCGAAGCTCTAAGCGCTTTACACCATCAATAATGATATGACTACACTACAGAAAAACAAATGACAAAAACAATTGGAAAACATAAAAACATGCTGAAATTATATAAGATACAAAACATGATTAGGTCGCTAAGTTTGTCCCTGCAGTCAAAACAGGTGAATCTTAAGAGCACTCTTAAAAGGGACCACTGTTTCTTTGTGTCTAATTTCAATGGGCAGTTCGTTCCATGTCGCCGGGTCCTGGTCTGCAAAGGAACGTTATCCATATGACTTTGTTTTCATCTTGGGAACAATGAGTATACATTTATCAGAAGAAGAACATAAGTATCTAGCTGGTGTATACACATGGGTGAGGCTGGATAGGTATGTTGGACTGGAGTCGTCATTGAAACATAGTACAGAGAACAAATTTTGTGTTTGATTCTGTATCTAATCGATAGCCAGTGTAGGGTACAGAGTAGTGGTGAGGTGTGCTCTGATCGAGGTAATCTAAAGGTGATCCATTCAGCTGTGTTTTGAACTTTTTGAATTTTCTGGAGTAAATATTGTGATGAACCAGACAGAATTTAGCTACAATAGACCAGTATCGAAAGTACTGACAAACACACAAGTGTTTTAGTGGCATCAACTGAAAGATATTTACGAATGGAACTGATGCATCTCAATTCAAGATGTGCAGCATTGCATACGTTCATGACATGTTGGTGCAACGTGAGAGTACTGCCTAGAGTAATGCCTAGGTTTCGTACTGACTGAGAATTTAATGTTGGTGGTGCTGATATTTATTGTTGGAGGTAAAGGATGTGAATGAGAAAGTCTTTGTGTTGTGATCAGAATAGCCTCAGTTTTATCATCATTCATCTGCAGCTTGTTACATGTCATCCATGATTTTACATCAGAAATGCACTTCTCTACTCCATGGATGGTAGCATCAACTTCAGTTGGGTGGCAAGACTTGTATATTTGGGTGTCATCAGCATACAATTGGTGTGACACTGGGTGATGATCTATGACACTTGAGAGCGGCTGAGTGTACAGAATGAAGAGAGGTCCAATAACAGATCCCTGTGGAACACCACAACATACGTCAGTTGGGCTGGAGTGTATTCCATTTGCAGATATAATTTGTGTCCTGTTCACTAAGTAGGACTTAAACCACTGTAAGGCTATATTCTGAATGCCAAATACATGTTGGAGACGGTGAAGTAATATATCATGGTCTATTGTGTCAAATGCTGCAGATAAATCCAGGAGAGTGAGGACTGTAAACTTTCCACTGTCCAAAGCAGAGAGAATGTCACTAAATACTTTCAGAAGAGTAGTTTCCGTACTGTGGCAAGGGCGATATGCAGACTGTACATTGCTAAAGAGACTGTTTGAATTCAAATGAGATACAAGTTGAGTTAGAACAACCTTTTCTAAGAGTTTTTATATGAATGGGAGGTTAGAAACTGGGTGGTAGTTCTTTAAATTGTTATGGTCAAGTGTTGGTTTATTCAGCAGTGGCTTTACGATGGCAATTTAAAAAAATTATGGGAATTCCCCCGATGAGAAAGATATTAATAACTTCAGTTAGTGAAGGCAATATTGGGTCTAAGCACTCTAGTTGCAGTGATGTCGGAATTGGATCAAGTTCACAATACTTTGGTGCACTTTTCATCACGATTGTCCGTACTAAATCAATAGAAATAGGTTCAAATGCTCCTAACGGTTGTTGCTGAAATTCTGCATCATAACTGTATGGTGACAAGTCAGTTGAAATTGTGCTGTCAAGCGAATTTCTAATGGTTTGTACTTTGTCACAGAAGAAATTTGCAAATTGGAAGTACTAGCAAAAGCAACTTCGTGTAAAAGTAATTTATATGTAGTATTTAAACAGATGCTGTCAGGGTTTGTAATTCGGTGAATCATGACCTCACACAAATTAGTTGAAAGTTCTTCATATGAAAATATGCTCGGTGATGTATACAATTTTTATGTACGTGTTCTTATCATGACATTTGATTTTTGGGTAGTCAACTGTTTCAAAACATCTGGTTCCAGCAAGCATGACATAGATGGGTGTTTAAATTTGATTGTAAGATTGTGCCCAGGAATAACCATTATGGTATAATTTGAACATGCCATGATTTATGTTTTACAATTACATGTTTAAAATACGGGCTACCTGCTTTGTTCATCATGTTTTTGATCATCAAATACTGGCTAATGATAGAGATTATGAAGTATATTGGATTATTGGAGCAGGGATATTGTTAATGGAGATACCAGAGTGATATTGAGCCAGAAAATAAATGCTAGACAGATGTACATGTTAGATAGACAATCTCCCTTTCAGCAGTATTTTGAAATTAAATATAGAGACGGCAGAATACTGAACATATTTCAAATACAGAATGCAATTTTTCATTTCTTTAATTAGGTTAGCCATGTAGATCATATGCAACAAAACAATATATCTATATCAGGGTTAAGATAAACTGAATAAAAAAGAATGTAAAAATGAAATTCAGAAGTCAAGATATTTATTTGATTACCTGTGTCTATAGCAAGTCGAGTATTGCATTGATAAAACCACTAACATGGAACAGATGAGAAATCTGGCATTGTAGTCAGCTAACTACTGATTCGAGTATTGCATTGATGGTATAAAACCACTAACATGGAACAGATGAGAAATCTGGCATTGTAGTCAGCTAACTACTGATTCGAGTATTGCATTGATGGTATAAAACCACTAACATGGAACAGATGAGAAATCTGGCATTGTAGTCAGCTAACTACTGATTCGAGTATTGCATTGATGGTATAAAACCACTAACATGGAACAGATGAGAAATCTGGCATTGTAGTCAGCTAACTACTGATTCGAGTATTGCATTGATGGTATAAAACCACTAACATGGAACAGATGAGAAATCTGGCATTGTAGTCAGCTAACTACTGATTCGAGTATTGCATTGATGGTATAAAACCACTAACATGGAACAGATGAGAAATCTGGCATTGTAGTCAGCTAACTACTGATTCGAGTATTGCATTGATGGTATAAAACCACTAACATGGAACAGATGAGAAATCTGGCATTGTAGTCAGCTAACTACTGATTCGAGTATTGCATTGATGGTATAAAACCACTAACATGGAACAGATGAGAAATCTGGCATTGTAGTCAGCTAACTACTGATTCGAGTATTGCATTGATGGTATAAAACCACTAACATGGAACAGATGAGAAATCTGGCATTGTAGTCAGCTAACTACTGATTCGAGTATTGCATTGATGGTATAAAACCACTAACATGGAACAGATGAGAAATCTGGCATTGTAGTCAGCTAACTACTGATTCGAGTATTGCATTGATGGTATAAAACCACTAACATGGAACAGATGAGAAATCTGGCATTGTAGTCAGCTAACTACTGATTCGAGTATTGCATTGATGGTATAAAACCACTAACATGGAACAGATGAGAAATCTGGCATTGTAGTCAGCTAACTACTGATTCGAGTATTGCATTGATGGTATAAAACCACTAACATGGAACAGATGAGAAATCTGGCATTGTAGTCAGCTAACTACTGATTCGAGTATTGCATTGATATAAAACCACTAACATGGAACAGATGAGAAATCTGGCATTGTAGTCAGCTAACTACTTCGAGTATTGCATTGATGGTATAAAACCACTAACATGGAACAGATGAGAAATCTGGCATTGTAGTCAGCTAACTACTGATTCGAGTATTGCATTGATGGTATAAAACCACTAACATGGAACAGATGAGAAATCTGGCATTGTAGTCAGCTAACTACTGATTCGAGTATTGCATTGATGGTATAAAACCACTAACATGGAACAGATGAGAAATCTGGCATTGTAGTCAGCTAACTACTGATTCGAGTATTGCATTGATGGTATAAAACCACTAACATGGAACAGATGAGAAATCTGGCATTGTAGTCAGCTAACTACTGATTCGAGTATTGCATTGATGGTATAAAACCACTAACATGGAACAGATGAGAAATCTGGCATTGTAGTCAGCTAACTACTGATTCGAGTATTGCATTGATGGTATAAAACCACTAACATGGAACAGATGAGAAATCTGGCATTGTAGTCAGCTAACTACTGATTCGAGTATTGCATTGATGGTATAAAACCACTAACATGGAACAGATGAGAAATCTGGCATTGTAGTCAGCTAACTACTGATTCGAGTATTGCATTGATGGTATAAAACCACTAACATGGAACAGATGAGAAATCTGGCATTGTAGTCAGCTAACTACTGATTCGAGTATTGCATTGATGGTATAAAACCACTAACATGGAACAGATGAGAAATCTGGCATTGTAGTCAGCTAACTACTGATTCGAGTATTGCATTGATGGTATAAAACCACTAACATGGAACAGATGAGAAATCTGGCATTGTAGTCAGCTAACTACTGATTCGAGTATTGCATTGATGGTATAAAACCACTAACATGGAACAGATGAGAAATCTGGCATTGTAGTCAGCTAACTACTGATTCGAGTATTGCATTGATGGTATAAAACCACTAACATGGAACAGATGAGAAATCTGGCATTGTAGTCAGCTAACTACTGATTCGAGTATTGCATTGATGGTATAAAACCACTAACATGGAACAGATGAGAAATCTGGCATTGTAGTCAGCTAACTACTGATTCGAGTATTGCATTGATGGTATAAAACCACTAACATGGAACAGATGAGAAATCTGGCATTGTAGTCAGCTAACTACTGATTCGAGTATTGCATTGATGGTATAAAACCACTAACATGGAACAGATGAGAAATCTGGCATTGTAGTCAGCTAACTACTGATTCGAGTATTGCATTGATGGTATAAAACCACTAACATGGAACAGATGAGAAATCTGGCATTGTAGTCAGCTAACTACTGATTCGAGTATTGCATTGATGGTATAAAACCACTAACATGGAACAGATGAGAAATCTGGCATTGTAGTCAGCTAACTACTGATTCGAGTATTGCATTGATGGTATAAAACCACTAACATGGAACAGATGAGAAATCTGGCATTGTAGTCAGCTAACTACTGATTCGAGTATTGCATTGATGGTATAAAACCACTAACATGGAACAGATGAGAAATCTGGCATTGTAGTCAGCTAACTACT
This sequence comes from Unio delphinus, assembly GCA_029339505.1. Classification (NCBI taxonomy): domain Eukaryota; kingdom Metazoa; phylum Mollusca; class Bivalvia; order Unionida; family Unionidae; genus Unio; species Unio delphinus. The sequence continues at coordinate 108,773 of JAQISU010000400.1, forward strand.
GATTCGAGTATTGCATTGATGGTATAAAACCACTAACATGGAACAGATGAGAAATCTGGCATTGTAGTCAGCTAACTACTGATTCGAGTATTGCATTGATGGTATAAAACCACTAACATGGAACAGATGAGAAATCTGGCATTGTAGTCAGCTAACTACTGATTCGAGTATTGCATTGATGGTATAAAACCACTAACATGGAACAGATGAGAAATCTGGCATTGTAGTCAGCTAACTACTGATTCGAGTATTGCATTGATGGTATAAAACCACTAACATGGAACAGATGAGAAATCTGGCATTGTAGTCAGCTAACTACTGATTCGAGTATTGCATTGATGGTATAAAACCACTAACATGGAACAGATGAGAAATCTGGCATTGTAGTCAGCTAACTACTGATTCGAGTATTGCATTGATGGTATAAAACCACTAACATGGAACAGATGAGAAATCTGGCATTGTAGTCAGCTAACTACTGATTCGAGTATTGCATTGATGGTATAAAACCACTAACATGGAACAGATGAGAAATCTGGCATTGTAGTCAGCTAACTACTGATTCGAGTATTGCATTGATGGTATAAAACCACTAACATGGAACAGATGAGAAATCTGGCATTGTAGTCAGCTAACTACTGATTCGAGTATTGCATTGATGGTATAAAACCACTAACATGGAACAGATGAGAAATCTGGCATTGTAGTCAGCTAACTACTGATTCGAGTATTGCATTGATGGTATAAAACCACTAACATGGAACAGATGAGAAATCTGGCATTGTAGTCAGCTAACTACTGATTCGAGTATTGCATTGATGGTATAAAACCACTAACATGGAACAGATGAGAAATCTGGCATTGTAGTCAGCTAACTACTGATTCGAGTATTGCATTGATGGTATAAAACCACTAACATGGAACAGATGAGAAATCTGGCATTGTAGTCAGCTAACTACTGATTCGAGTATTGCATTGATGGTATAAAACCACTAACATGGAACAGATGAGAAATCTGGCATTGTAGTCAGCTAACTACTGATTCGAGTATTGCATTGATGGTATAAAACCACTAACATGGAACAGATGAGAAATCTGGCATTGTAGTCAGCTAACTACTGATTCGAGTATTGCATTGATGGTATAAAACCACTAACATGGAACAGATGAGAAATCTGGCATTGTAGTCAGCTAACTACTGATTCGAGTATTGCATTGATGGTATAAAACCACTAACATGGAACAGATGAGAAATCTGGCATTGTAGTCAGCTAACTACTGATTCGAGTATTGCATTGATGGTATAAAACCACTAACATGGAACAGATGAGAAATCTGGCATTGTAGTCAGCTAACTACTGATTCGAGTATTGCATTGATGGTATAAAACCACTAACATGGAACAGATGAGAAATCTGGCATTGTAGTCAGCTAACTACTGATTCGAGTATTGCATTGATGGTATAAAACCACTAACATGGAACAGATGAGAAATCTGGCATTGTAGTCAGCTAACTACTGATTCGAGTATTGCATTGATGGTATAAAACCACTAACATGGAACAGATGAGAAATCTGGCATTGTAGTCAGCTAACTACTGATTCGAGTATTGCATTGATGGTATAAAACCACTAACATGGAACAGATGAGAAATCTGGCATTGTAGTCAGCTAACTACTGATTCGAGTATTGCATTGATGGTATAAAACCACTAACATGGAACAGATGAGAAATCTGGCATTGTAGTCAGCTAACTACTGATTCGAGTATTGCATTGATGGTATAAAACCACTAACATGGAACAGATGAGAAATCTGGCATTGTAGTCAGCTAACTACTGATTCGAGTATTGCATTGATGGTATAAAACCACTAACATGGAACAGATGAGAAATCTGGCATTGTAGTCAGCTAACTACTGATTCGAGTATTGCATTGATGGTATAAAACCACTAACATGGAACAGATGAGAAATCTGGCATTGTAGTCAGCTAACTACTGATTCGAGTATTGCATTGATGATATAAAACCACTAACATGGAACAGATGAGAAATCTGGCATTGTAGTCAGCTAACTACTGATTCGAGTATTGCATTGATGGTATAAAACCACTAACATGGAACAGATGAGAAATCTGGCATTGTAGTCAGCTAACTACTGATTCGAGTATTGCATTGATGGTATAAAACCACTAACATGGAACAGATGAGAAATCTGGCATTGTAGTCAGCTAACTACTGATTCGAGTATTGCATTGATGGTATAAAACCACTAACATGGAACAGATGAGAAATCTGGCATTGTAGTCAGCTAACTACTGATTCGAGTATTGCATTGATGGTATAAAACCACTAACATGGAACAGATGAGAAATCTGGCATTGTAGTCAGCTAACTACTGATTCGAGTATTGCATTGATGGTATAAAACCACTAACATGGAACAGATGAGAAATCTGGCATTGTAGTCAGCTAACTACTGATTCGAGTATTGCATTGATGATATAAAACCACTAACATGGAACAGATGAGAAATCTGGCATTGTAGTCAGCTAACTACTGATTTAATCCTATTTTGGAACAGATGTATACAAAAGATAACATGAGCTTTGGAAAAATTGTAAAAAATAAACAGCCACAAAAATCAGTTCCCCCAACATTTTCAAGCTGAGATAGCTAGATATGCAGAAGGTAAGAATGAAACAATTTCATACACAAATAAGGCACAAAGTATGCTCAGAACTAAATAACAGATTGATACTTGTACAACTAGAGGTGACATCTTTTAAAGTGGATCAGGAAGAACTAAATAACAGATTAATACTTGTACAACTAGAGATGACATCTTTTAAAGTGGATCAGGAAGAAAGAGACAGATCAATGTATTGAAGTGTTCGGTTAATATTGAACTATTGTTTCTTCCTCCCTTTCTTTTTTACTCTATCCTTCCTTTAGTGACAGAGAGTGAAGTTCATCATAAGAAAAATTCCTGGTAACATCTCTTCTTAAATTGTACTTGGAAGAACACATTTAGAATTTTCATGCAAAGATATTGAACCAGTGAATGAAGGTGCTGATGTAATAAATACAATCAGCACATAATCAGTGTGGGGGGGGGGCAGATTTTAAACTGCTAAAGTTTATCACATTGTGTAAAATTAACAATTATATAATAGGATAATGTTAATTGTTTTCCTTCATTAACAAATACAAGTATCTATGGCCACAGCAGTCTTTTGCAGGAGTTGAAATATAATTTTGTTTGTATTCATCCTCATTCCCATGCCTGGATTTTTCTAGATGAGATTTATTTTGCACAAGGAAATTGCTTTATTTTTTCTGTTTTAAAGATAACATAAGTAATATCTTACAAGCTTATGTTAGACTTGAAATTGGTAATAATATGTTTCAAAGCATTCATGCAGTACAGAACAAAGGATCTGGTGGCTAAAGTAAGTTAGATGGAGCCACCATTAAATGGCCTAAAACGCTGAAAAAAAGTCACTGCCAACCTAAATGTGGTCTGTTTGAAAGTATTTTTGTTTTCTTGTCATCGATGAGAATTGCATTTAATCTGCATACTGGAAATACCACCATGATGTCAACATACATAAAGGGGCACCACCTACCTTTCAAAGATGAAAATAATAAGTTCAGGTTTATTGATCTGTATCAGGCCATAAGATGTGTATCATGAATCATATTGATATGCAACACAGGTGTATCATAAATCATATTGATATGCAACACAGGTGTATCATAAATCATATTGATATGCAGCACAGGTGTATAGCTTCACCCCTACCCTTGTGGCATGCATCTCAGAAGGCTTGTTATAACTAGAACTATGGAAAGGTCGTATCAACACCTAGTTTTTACTAGAACAGTTCGTATAATGTCTAATTGGTACTAAATAAACAAGATGACGATCTAACATCCAAGTTTGGCCACACTCAGTTTCTTTCATTTCTGATACCTTTCGTTGGTTCAGGGATGGAAAATAGGCCTAATGTATTCTTTTTTTTGTATGCAGCCATAAGAAGTGATAAAAGGAGACAAGCTTGCTGTACTTGCAGCTAAAACTGTTGGGTTGAATCCTAACATTGGGTTAGTCTGGGCCATTTACCATATGTTGGGTTGAATCTTGACATTGGGTTAGTCTGGGTCAGTTACCATGATGTTGGGTTGAATCTTGACATTGGGTTAGTCTGGGTCAGTTACCATGATGTTGGGTTGAATCTTAATATTGGGTTAGTCTGGGTCAGTTACCATGATGTTGGGTTGAATCTTAACATTGGGTTAGTCTGGGTCAGTTACCATGATGTTGGGTTGAATCTTGACATTGGATTAGTCTGGGCCATTTACCATATGTTGGGTTGAATCTTGACATTGGATTAGTCTGGGCTATTTACCATATGTTGGGTTGAATTTTGACATTGGATTAGTCTGGGCCATTTACCATATGTTGGGTTGAATCTTAACATTGGGTTAGTCTGGGCCAGTTAGCATGATGTTGGGTTGAATCTTGACATTGGATTAGTCTGGGCCATTTACCATATGTTGGGGACCTCCTGATTTGATTTGTTGTATGGAAGATACATGGAACTATGTAAAATATTGATTTTCAGCATGATGATAGTAGTTAGCATTAAATTGGAACACACAACATAAAACGGTTTTGGTAAACTTAAAGACTTAAAAATGGGTTGTACAAAGTAAACGTTAATGCTAGCTGGGACAGAACATTAAGGATTGTTTTGTTGAGTGTTCATATAATTGTCTCCCCTTGACTTGAAATCTCCATTCTTAGATACCATTCAGTTATTTATAAGTAACAAGTGTTGCAATCGTCTCTCTCTCTCTCTCTCTCTCTCTCTCTCTCTCTCTCTCTCTCTCTCTCTCTCTCTCTCCTGGTCTCATCTTGTGGCTGACACTATCAAATGGTTTTCTTATGCATGTTAATTATTGAAAAGGAGTGAATTACATTTTTGAGAATAAATACAATGAAGCAAAAAAGAAATTGTAAAGTTCAACAATGTGGACTTTATGCATATGTTTATTCAAATACATTGAAATGTTGATATCAAGGCATTTGCAAAATAGCTTTAGGCTATAGTAAACAAAATATGGAATTTGTATCAATACAAAGCATTATGTAGTACCGGTAATTACAAATGCTTCACACAATTACCGTCTTATAAGTCCAAACCAGCTGCGAAGAATAGACCCTGAGCTACTCTTGCATAAACGCTTGAAGATCAGGGTTTACATTGTTGTTCTTTTGATTATTCCTCAAAATCTGTACAGATCCAATTCTTTCCACACGCTATGTAACGACATATTGCTCTGCGCAGTTTACAATTGGGTATTTCTTGTAAGCGAATAGCAATGGTAATGTAGTACGTATTTTTAAAAATATTGATCTGCATATATTTCCTTTGTATCTATTTTCTTAACTAATTGGAAGTGTCTATTATAATCAATGCAGCGACTTAAATAAAGGAAAATAATCGGTTCAATGTGACAGTGGATTATTTTAATATTGATAAATTGGGTAAACTTAACTATCAGTTAATTTGAAGAAAAGTTAAAAATAAAACCGCTGTTATTTGCCATAACAGGTAAACAGTTTCTAAACAAAAAAGACTGAATATTCCTATCGGTAACTCTGTTTATCTCTCGACTTTTATTTTACTTCATTCAAGTTACATTTTTGAAGGCTACATGCCCCAGTTTTCGTGTAGTACAAGAGGCTTTTTTAAAACATCAAATTGGACAGTACATGAATGGAAAACAAAAGAATATCCTCCCAACAAATTAATATTAATGACTACAATGAATGGAGAACATTCTTTCTTTTTTTCTTTCTTTCCAAAGGAAATCGCATTTATAAAACAATAAATTGTTTACATGGAAGCATATACTTTGCCTTTTTTGGCTTTATTTTAACAATTATGTTGTATTTTTATCAAGCATCTCACATTAAAGATATAGCCCGCGAATCCATCTGCTTTTTATTCCTAATTGGAAGCAGTGATATTGGTATTAGCTTAAATATGAGACTTCGGATTCCATCCACGTTTATTCCTAATTCGTAGCAATGATATTACTATTAGCTTAAATATTTGACTTCGGATTCTATCCACTTTTATTCCTATTTGGTTGCAGTGATATTGGTATTAGCTTAAATATGAGACTTCGGATTCTATTCACTTTTATTCCTAATTGATAGCAGTAATATTGGTATTAGCTTAAATATGAGACTTCGGATTCCATTCACTTTTATTCCTAATTGATAGCAGTAATATTGGTATTAGCTTAAATATGAGACTTCGGATTCCATCCACTTTTATTCCTAATTGGCAGTTGATTTTGATATTAGCTTTAAAGATAAAGAACCGGAATCCATCTCCGTTTTTAACTAATTGGTAGCAATGATCTTGGAATTATTTTAGATATGAACTCCCATAATCCATCTACTTTTATTCCTAATTGGTAGCGGTTTCTTGGCATTAGCTTAATTATGAGACCTTGGAATCCATCTAGCTTTTATTCCTAATGGGTGGCAATGATCTTGGTATTAACTTAAAGATGAAGAACCGGAATCATATACTTTTTTTAAATTGTTCATTGGTACTAGTGGCCTTGGCATTAGCTTAAGTCATGAAACCTCGGATTCCATCTACGTTTATTCATAATTGGTATTACTGATCTTTTGGCATTAGCTTAAATATGAGACCTAGGATTCCATCTACTTTTTATTAAAAAATTGGTATTAATGATCTTTTGGTATTGGCTTAAATATGAGATCTAGGATTCCATCTACTTTCATTCTTAATTGGTATTAATGATCTTTTGGCATTAGCTTAAATATGAGGTCTAGGAATCCGTCTACTTTTATTCCTAATTGGTATTAATGATCGTTTGGCATTAGCTTAACTATGAGATCTAGGAGTCAGTCTACTTTTATTGGTATTAATGATCTTTTTGAATCAGCTTAAATATGAAACCTCGGATTCCATCTAGGTACTTTTATTCCAAATTGGTATTAATGATCTTTTGGCATTAGCTTAAATATGAGACCTAGGAATCCGTCTACTTTTTAAAACAAATTTGATATTAATGATCGTTTGGCATTAGCTTAAATATGGGACTTTGGAATCCATCTACTTTTAGTTTTAATTGGTATTAATGATCTATTGGCATTAGCTTAATTAGGAGACCTAGGAATCAGTCTACTTTTAGTTTTAATTGTAGCAATAATATTGGCATTAGCTTAAATATGAAACCTACCTATCCGTCTACTTTTATTTTTAATTGGTATTAATGACCTTGGCATTAGATAAGAAGAAATTCAGATGATACGTATATTTAGAATTTATCACAAGTCCACATATTAAATGTAATCAGAAATGTGGTGGTGCAACAGGCAATGTTTTGCAGTGTCTTACAATAAAGTTATTTTGTGGCATTGCTATTTAGTGGTGCCTCAACCTTACTACAGAGAAAAGCATCCCGTCCCCTCCCCAACATGAAAACTTATAAAGATAAAGATTATGCTATAAACATTTAAGCTGCAGTGAGAAGAGGAAAAAAACCCCGCTCCGACTGTACTCCCTTCGCCTGGCGCTCGGGGTCACACACACACACAAACGCACGCGCGGGCCCGCACAACCACCATCCGCGCGCAGATTCAAAGCGTCTTTGATAGATGAAACACCCACGTTTCAGAGGCGTAGCTATTGGGGGGGGGGGCAGGGGGTACATATGTCCCCGGGCGCCAAGGTACAGGGGCGCCAAAATGAGGCTTGCAGCGTTACATTATAATAAGTAAACAAGGGTAATAAATCGGTCACAAGATCGCTGCAGGGGCGCCAATTTTATAGTTCGTCCCCGGGCGCAAAGTATCATCGCTACGCCTCTGCCACGTTTACAGGTATACAAGTAGGATATACAGTTTAAAATTGCTGCTACATAATGGAGTGCTAATAGCGTTCAAGCGATACACCAGAAAATTCAAGCATCATACATGCCACGAGACTAAATTCGATAACAGAGTTTGCATCCACCGCAGATTGGCTCTATTTTCATAGATTAAATATTGTCCATTAATTTACATCTACTTCCCATGGGAAAAATTCACTGTTTTTACATTATTTCTACCATTATCTGCTGATGGGTTTTGTATGACATTATTAGAAACTCATGTATAATATAAGGACTGATTTTCGAGACGGTGTATGACTAAATTGTCCATAACTGTCATATGAAATGAATTAGTTAAATATCAAATCACAACACTGCTGACACAAACTGCGACCCCTGTTGAGAAACTGACATATATCTCGCTGTCTAGTACGGAAGAAAATGTCTTGTCTAGCCTCTAATGTCGGGCTTCTTGGGTCGAAAATAGATGTATCTTGTAAGCATGGACGCAATAGAAGGCATTTCTTTTTCCGTGAACTCTTCGTCTGAGCAGGACTCGAAGTCATAGGCCACCATCCGGTTGACCTGTGTGAGCATGTGGAGCAATTCCATTTTACTGCCATAGTTCTCCATTACGATGCATAAAGCTTGAATGTACCACGATCCTTCTTGACTGTTCCTCCACGAATAGAAACCTGCAATTAATCCAGATTCGGCTATATGTCAATGCATATATGTTGGTTTAAAAATAACATTAATGACAGCTAACAATCAGAGGTACTCCATTTCATCTTTCAATTGTATCCATTTTCCTATTATAATTTGGATTTTTATATTTTCACCAATGCATATAAAAAGTCGGTTATAATATAACGAGACACTTTTCACTATTTATTTTCACTCTCATACTAGTAAATAGCCGAGGCTATTTTCCTACTCGCCGATCTGTTTCACTACAAAACGTAAGCTGTTTACTCAACAGAGCACGTTCTGACCCCCCGCCCACTTATCTGAATGTATACACCGGAAATACTACAGCAGGCAAGTTACACGTACCTTTTTGGTGTTATATAGTCATCATAAACCGTCATAGCGTTCATCACGGCGGCTTGACTGACATTACTTATTTTTGGCCCAAACATTCATACGATTCTTTCATCGACCTTGAACTTGCAAGAGAATTTTCTTTTGCTTAACATGTACAAATGATTTTATAAGGTTACATAATTATTTTGATATGGTTCTATTTTGGCTATCATACCATGCTGTGAAACGGAGTCGTATGCCATTTTCATGCAATTTCTCTTTTACGCTTTTTCACTTTAAGTATAATAGAACGGTACGGTTCCATGTATCAACTTTAGCTTAGGTGATATGGCGGTGTCGTCCTCGCGGTGACCCATCTGTGCCATCGCCGCTAAGTAAGCGACTCTGCTATCTGGCGATTTAATATACACTTTTGGGCATTGTCCCTACTCCGACCAGCTCTGTGGACATATCTATAAGTTAAGATTAGCAAAATAGATCAAAATACTTGACCCCACAATTTTGTTTAATTTCACGGCTTGCTAATGTCAGTCTAGTGCATGTCTTGATGTAATTTAAAGTCCTTCAAGTTCTTCCTTAACATTGTGTCGCAAAGCGTAAAATTGATCATGCTATTTGGAGCACTTCTGTTAACAAATATTTAGTTTCGGAGTGAGTACATTTGCTTGTTGTCAAGTTCGTAAATTGCGAGGTAAGCAATTGTTCATGCATCGCGTAACGCCTAGATTTAAGCAATCGTTTCTGAAAAAAACCCACTGGCAATGTCTGTTAATTATGTAGACATGGGTGAGTCGACAACCACTTGGAGTTGGGCAAGGCGTGGCCACCATTTGAATCGCAAGCTTACATCTAGTATTTTGAGAACTAAACGTTAGTAGTCGCCAAACCATCGTGCTGGAAGTTATAAGCTACTCCGACATCATTCGTAAATTGGCGGGGGGTGGGGTGGGGGTGGAAAGGATACTTATTGCTGTTCTACTTGACACCAAAGTTTATTTATTACTTCTTTACTATGATAGTTGGCTTGATATTTCTTTGACTTTCATTTATAGTTTCATTAAATATTTTGTTCACTAGTTTTTCGAAAAACGTATGATTTATCAATTTTGTTCCCTACAATCTTCTGTTACAATTCAATTTTCTTCTTTTTTTTCTTCTGTGTTCAGTTTCATTTACCAACGTGCAAACCATATCCCAACTAATCAAACCCAATATAGTGTGACTGGTAGTACGCTTTAACGGCCTGGACATATTTCTAGCTCATATCGCACTCAGTTCCTTTTACCCGGAGCAAAATACTTGCGCAACAGTGGCGGGTCAAGTAATATGGCGTTGGAAGTGGGGGAGAGTGCTAGGCAAGGCGTCTTTAGAATGAATCATCTTGTGGAGGTTCAGGGAGCCAAGTACCTTGGAGCTCTTGTATATTTAGCGTTTCCAAGCCATACTTGTAACTACCATTCTGCAGTGAAAACTTTCTCTGGGAAGTGCTCCGGTAAAAAGTTCATTTCTAGTTTTGGGGAGAAGGTTGCCTTCTTCCCCCTACCCCGATCCCGGATCCGCCCTTGCGTAGTTTAGTGCGTATTTTACAATCTTGTTTACATGCCATATGCACAATACAGTTTTAACATGAGTATTGATAATAATAATAATAATAATAATAATAATAATAATAATAATAATAATAATAATAAAAGACTTATTGGTAAAATTTTAGTCACGAAAGTAAACACACATAAAATCTCACAAAGAAATTAAACTTACCAGGCACAGTGGAGTAAGAAAACAAGAAATCAGCCTGCACCGGTATCCTCCGATATGGGATCTCCCCCATCCCTGCCTCTGAGTTCTCTGAACTTCTATCTAGCGAACTTGTCGAGTCCGTGACGTCCATTCTGCGGTGAAGCTTTGTACCTCGGCAAGCCTATATCATATACAAACATTTTTTTTTAAGTTGGAACGAAATGTTTTGTACATGAAAATTGAAAGGTCAAAGATGACTGTTGATCTAACTTGGTACCAGCATTTCTGACACAATGGACCAGCATCTCTGGCACAATGGACCAGCATCACTGACAGTATACGCGTAATTTCTATTGAATCAACATAGAGCGAGAAACGTACATAAAAATATAATTTAGGACATTAAGTCGTTGGACACATCTACAACATTCATTTTACAATAAACAATAAACAGTAGAAATAGGGATATTTATTTTGGAGTTTGCAAACGTTAGCGAATATTTTTCACGTCAATTCAATATTTTAATTAGAATTTTTGGTTGATTTTGAAATGAAATTTCTGAGTTAGAAGAAGAATCTCCCCAATTCATTAAAATCCAATACATGCTTCTAGATGATGTTCAGGAAATCAGTCTAATACATGTATGACTATGTGATGTTCAGTGGAATACATGCTGATTTCGGATGATTTTGTGTCTAATACTTGTATAACTATATGATGTTCAGTGGAATACATGCTGATTTCGGATGATTTTGTGTCTAATACTTGTATAACTATAAGATGTTCAGTGGAATACATGCTGATTTCGGATGATATTCTGTCTAATAATGCTCTTTGATGATGTGCAGGAAATCAGACTAATATTTTCTCTTTGATGCTGTGCAGGAAATAGTCTAATACGTTCTCTTTGACGATCTTCTGTCTGATTCTTGCTGATCATGGATGATGTTCAGAATGGAAAGTAGGAAGTGAGAGAAGGTTTGACTCTCTAAATGTCTTTGTTTAAATTATTTCCACTTTTCATATAGTTTAACTTAAATTTTTTTTAGAAACAATAAATACATATTTTGGTTCGACGTTTTCATACGAATAATTTGACGAAGAATGTCAAGTAGCCTCGCAGTTCTTTCGAAACAAATCCGGATTAGAGGGCTATATAGACTTTTACATTCGACCATTTGTTGGATGCCTTTATAGACCCTCCCCCATTCAACCATATGTTGGACGTCTAACGTAGACCTCCACATTCAACCATATGTTGGACGTCTAACGTAGACCTCCACATTCAACCATCTGTTGGAGGTCTTTATAGACCCCAACATCCAACCATCTGTTGGAATTCTATATAGACCCAACATCCAACCATCTGTTGGAGGTCTATATAGACCACATTATTTAACCATCGGTTGGAGGTCTCTATATCCCCCACATCCAGTATTCTGTTGGAAGTCGATATAGACCCCCACATCCAACCATCTGTCGACAGTCTGGTTTATGGGATGAAATACTTGATAAAATCGATAGTAATGATAGTGTTGCTAACTTCGCAAATCTAATTTGGGATGCATCAAGTGCGACAATAAAACCTCGTTCCTATTCCTGTTAAAGATACGCCCTCTATGCACAATGACATCCGAAAACTTATTAGATAAAGAAGGCGGCTTAATTATGATCTAGCGAAACGTACAGAAAACACATAACACTGGTTTTTATATTGTCAAAAAAGAGATAAGATTATTAATTAAATACTGAAATCCAAACAATTACAGACAACATTACAAATTCATCAGTTCACTCTGAGGAATGTTGTAAATTTAACAGAGAAAGAGATCGTCTATGAGGAAATCATGTGATTCATTGATTTTAAATGGGTCAGCAGCATTTGATATGATTTCTTTATATTTTTAATATTTGGTTTTATTCGTTTTAGAGACACTATTAGCGCATTATTTGCTACATCATGCCGAGGAAATTGGAACTAAGTGCCCTGTAGAACGCCACATTGATGCAGCTGATCCCAGCTGGCCTGAGCCTTTTTTACAATGGAGAGAAAGCTAAACATTGAATTACCTCTCGGAACAGTCTAGATTACAAATAGCTAATAAAATACGCTGTTAGATTGTTAAACCAGACATCCACCAATTCCTTTCTTGCATTAGTTTTAGTGAAGACGAAGTAAACAACGCCATAATCATCATCAATTTAGGGCGCGTGATCTAGACTAATTGCATCCCACGCTACTTACCGAAATGTCCACTTCAATTAAATAACCCCTGCGTCGCATATTCGATTTTCTTTGAAAATCTCAATACTACCAGATTCTTGGAAACTGTTACATTTGAACTCAGGATGGAAAAAAAGGCTGTTGAATAAATGTTTTAAAGTATCGTACGTCCAATATCGTTTCTTTGTATACTGTCACATATATTTAAACAGTGTCCTTGTGTTCAAAATAATTTGCTTATTCTAGATCAATTCAAATTTACACTTTGTGGCTTGAAAACCAGTCTGTTACTGTATATTTATAATAAGATTCGCCCAGCTCTTGATCGTGGAAGAGAATTCCATCTGTTGTTCGTTTCATACAAGTTGATAAAACTATTTGCCCAGCTCCGAATCAGGCAGTGGTGTGTTTGTTTCGTACAAGTTGATAACACGATTTGCCCAGCTCCGAAACAGGCAATATAATTCCAGCTGTTGATTGCTTAATGAAAGTAAGGCGTTTGACCGTGTTTGGCACACAGAATTAATTATTCAACTTAGAACGTTTGGGATTCAAGGCAGTAAACAGTTTTGCTTACAACATTATTGAGCACTACGAAATTAAAGGGATCTATTTAAGTTTACGATTTTCGGATTTTCAAGCCTCTAATGCACGAGCCCCCCACCCCCTGGACTGATGTTTCCCGTATATGTAAATAATATGTAAAAAGGGTGCAGATTATTATTTGACGACACTACACTATCCACAATGAATGGCCATTAAAGAAGAGGCTGGTCGAATCCTAAATTCGAAAATTGAAACATTGAATGACTGGTCCAGTTTGCGGTTATTGACTTTTAACGTAGAAGCTAATAACATGTAAACGCAACCCAGACAAGTATCCTATGTGGCATCAGGACATAAACGATATTTGAGAAGTATCTCAACACGAACACTAGTGTATTACATTTTCTTCCGATATCGCTTAGCATGCACATGTCAAACATTTGCTTGAAATGGTTTTGGGCTAAAGTTAATATGAAGAACTTGAAATATAGATTGGATCGCTTGTCTTTGGAAATGCTTACAAATCAGATATTTCTCCTTCTTTGACTATCTTGATTTGGGATAATTGTATCAAGGAAGGATCATTGGTAGAAAATAACTATGGAGGATATAAAATCAGGCGATACCTAAAGTGCATCTCAGTCACAACAGTATGAGTAAACTGGATAGGAGTGCTCGAATTCTCCACATAGGGAACATAATAGATTAGCAATAAATCTCACGTACAGGCTTTGTATAGTTTATGTTTTTTATTATACAAGCAATATACCTCACGTACAGGCTTTTTGTAGTTTATGGCGGAACCAGTCATATTAGAAAGAGAGAAAAAGATAAATAAGCGGAGAAGAACTCGTTGTCACCCCGTGGGCTTCCCTCTGATCTTAAGACTAATCTTTAACAAATTAGTGTGGCGGGAGATCTAATCACTGTTGCGAGCGATCGATCGCCTTTGCCGCCTCAAGATTCCGGTCTTCTGGCTGGTCAGGGTAACATTACCTACGATTTTAACACTACCTTGGAGCAATCTTTAGACATCAAACACAGGGCCGCAAGTAGTATTTCCATGACAGTTGATTATATCCTGGGGCTTAGCAAACGTGACACATGGATGTGACAAAATGTATTGATGTGTGTACGAAGTAACTGATACCGTGGTGTATTATGACGTTTGTTTTACCATACACGAACGTATGGGTATATCGATGCGAATGAAATGCATGTCCGAAGCAATTTAATAGTCATTATCTGATATTGTGTGGTGTGAGATGAGAGGGCTAAGGAAAATATTGTACCGTCCTTGTGTTTTCACAGGAAGCTTACTAGGGGACACATAACTTCGGGTTATATTGTGTCCCGAGTCTTCAAGACTTGTAGACGGAAGTGAGACTAGCTGAACCAGTTGAAGTTGATGGAAGTCTAGTCGGTGAAGAGAAGGTGGTGGAGGAGGAAAGGGAGTCTGGAGGAGCAAGTGGAGGAGGAGGTGAAGGAGTATGGAGAAGTCGGGGAGTAGGAGGAGACGGAATTGGGATAAAAATGGGGAGGAAGAGGAGAAGAAATTGGAGAGAGAGAGAGAGAGAGAGAGAGAGAGAGAGAGAGAGAGAGAGAGAGAGAGAGAGAGAGAGAGAGAGAGAGAGAGAGAGAGAGAGAGAGAGAGAGAGAGAGAGAGAGAGAGAGAGAGAGTGTACCGCAGATGAGTAGAATACAAAGACAGGTGGAAATCGATCTCATACTGCTAATCTATTAATGCAATAGGCTATTAAAGGGTAGAGCAGAAGGAATGTAATTGGAACTTTGAAGCATTCGATTATTGATTTGTTATTTAATTGGTATTCATTGAATTTCAACCTTTTTGTGTATCTAACCATTTAACAGTCGCTATTGCTGACTGGGGGCTCGGAGCTTTACATTTATCGTTCGCTAATTTAACTTCCAACCAAAATGGAACATGGGTGGGACTTCTATAATAGTTTAAGTAAATATTTGGGTACCCCACCCCAACCACAAGAACCCTCACACCATGTTACAATGATGTAACAAAGTGGATGTTACTGAATCCATGTTACAATCATGTAACAAGGTTTGACGTTTTTAATTCAGAAGTAACTGCTCACCTGAATGAAGAATAGCTTTGGTTTTCCAACGAGCGTGGGGCAGTTATCCCGTTGGAAAGGCGACACCAAAACCTCAAGGGGCACGATTCTGTCTGTTGCATAGATCAATCCTTCTCTACCATGAGTCAGGACAGCACAACCAAAGCAATCACAGTCGGAGTGGTCATACGCTGCAGCTGGAAATTAAATATACTGATTTAATTAATATTGATCATTCTACTGGAAAGCTGAGGTACATATTCGAGTCACATGCTCTATCTATTGACACAAACATGAATAACGAGTACATAAAGTTGTTGATTTGCATGTGTTAAGATAGAAACGTAGCAAATGCACAACTAAACCCCAAAATACTGTACTTTATGACTAAAGTTCCTCAATTCAGCTGCACGCGTAGCTGCTGAGGCGTCCCCGCGCAGCTGAATTGTCAATCCAACGTTAAATATTGCTCAATCCAACATTAAATTTTGCTCGTCTCTGTAATGCTTGCGCAATGCAGCGAGCACTGCGCGCACATCTACCATTCGCTTAGAGGGAACGTTGTTTATGACTGACCTAAGGTAAACATTAAACTGTCCGGATGGCTAGAAAGTAAATAAAACTCTCTCTCTCTCTCTCTCTCTCTCTCTCTCTCTCTCTCTCTCTCTCTCTCTCTCTCTCTCTCTCAGAACTACATTGCATACAACATAACACATTTTTATTTAGAAAATCTATGCTAATACGTTTTCATATCATACAGGATAGAAGAAACAGATAATCTTTGTCTTTTCATCAAAATCTCTAAATCCCATGCTCAATATCCCCTAGAGTGCTGGGAGTCTCAATCCGACGTTCATCCATATGAAGAAAAATAAGCGTATTTAGTACTGTTCCCGATCGACCTTAAAACTGTACAGCAAGTGAATAGCTTGTGCAAGGTCACTAAATTTGATTGCAAAGCCAACAACTTGGGCTTTGAAACTATTGAACACCAAAACATAATCACTAAATCGATGACAGACACTTTCCTGTGTGCTTTATCAGGTTGTCTGGTTAATGCCAAAGTAACTATTATTATAGAGACGTTATTTCTGCTGATACTGCTTCTGTAACAAGTACCACACGGACCAAGATACACAGGTCTGTAATAAGTACCAAAAGAGCCAAGATATATGAGTCTGTAACAAGTACTATCAGGGTCACGATAAACAAATCTTTGACAAGTAACATAAGGGTCAATATAAGCAAGTCTGTAGCAAGAACCACAAGTAACATAAGCACTAAGATACACTAGTCTGTAACAAGTAACACACTGGTCAATATATATAAGTCAGTAACGAGTACCACAAGGTCAAAATACATCAGTATTTAACAAGTACCATAAAGCCAAAATACATCAGTCTTTAACAAGTACCATAAGGCCAAAATACATCAGTCTTTAACAAGTACCATAAGGCCAAAATACATCAGTCTTTAACAAGTACCATAAGGCCAAAATACATCAGTCTTTAACAAGTACCATAAGGCCAAAATACATCAGTCTTTAACAAGTACCAAAAGGGCCAAGATACACTAGTCTGTAAGAAGTATCATAAGGGTCATGAGATAAGTTAATATTGTTGACAAAACAATTACCATTTTCACATAAAGTCAGTTTTATTTATAGTGTTGCTTTAGATTATACGCAGTATTATATAAAAACCCATCACCTTAAAAAAAAAACATTCAGATAAAATTAAATATCTTGGTTTAGAAGAATATCTCCCTCTCCACCCCCTCCACCCCCGCCCAAGAATGTATTGACCAGAACATTATAGCAGACGAATTTGCTCAGTGTAGGCTAATTGTTATACAGTTTGTCATCTAAATACTGTAGCTAAAAAAATGGAACGATTTAATCTGATTAAAATCAGATATCCACTGTCCTACATGAAGATCGGACAGTAACACCTTAGCGTTCACATTCTGGTGGTCTATGCTATTCCTTCGCGTTTGGGAGACTGAACAGTATGGTTGAAGAGCATCAACATGTGCCGAACGATTTGATTCGCTTTTAAATTTCAGAAAGCTACTTTTCTTTGGCTGATTCGAAAGTTTTCAGAACATGACATCTAAGCAGTCGCTGTCAGATCTTTCACGTATGACATCGGGGGTGCATGTGGGGTGAAATCAGACATCTAGTAGTCAGCTATTAAGTTTTATGGATGTAGGCCAAAACATGTTTAGAGATGAAATACGGGGTGGGACTGGGGTGGTAGTGGCCCTTTCTTCGGAAGCCATTTATGTACATTCTGTATTAACTTGTATGGCATATTGGGTTTACATCGTCGCTCCTTTATCAACCATGACTGCTTTAATGTAAATCATATGAGTGCAGGTAAACTCGCAAGCCAGTATTAATTAGCTGGTAATTAATAAATTCTTGGTCGGAACAAGTGCGGCCTTGACAGTAAACTTCGAAAAAGTTATTTCATGATCGGACGGAATGGCCGAGCGAAGTTCCGATCGTTAAAATCTGTGTCCTCAATTCTTATGCGTGTAAGTAGCTGAATGAAATGCAGGAATTACGCAGGGAAGCAGACTAATGGGCGCGCTCCATCATGGGAGAAAAGGTCGGTGATTCCGTACATTCACACAAGATGGTGGGTGATGGTTATCTGCTTTTTCAAGAGAAGATGGAGTGTGAAGCAATTGTCAGCAAAAATCGCATCACAATTAGTATTTCAGTACCCATAGTTCTAGCATATCTTTACAACATTGTTTCTTCTCTGATTTTAGTGGTGATAGAAGAGTTATATTTATGTATTTGTTTTGGAGGGATTTAAAGGTAATTGTTTATTCTTGAGAATATGAGCCCAGAGAGTTCAGAGTCTGTATGTTTTTCGGCCACAGTCCACAGTGAGTAATGAGGCCTTGGTGATGATCTGGAAGTGAAATCTGTGTTCTATTTACATGATGTTCTGTTTACAGTGCAGCCTCTCAAAAAATGCTGGTGAACCTTTGGCATGAACTTCATCGTGAAGCCATCTTTGAATGTATTTTAGATTAACATATGATTTGTATTGATTGTCACACAGTGGAAAGGTCAGTACTGAGAAATAAATGTAGAGAGCATATAGTAAAATTAATTGTGATGTATGTCCTCATGCAAAATTGTGTAACCACCATTTCCAGTAAAGTGTTATGTCCCGCTTCCCACTAACTTGGGACCGATATTACACAATCAGATTGAGTTGTCACCCTTACTGCTTCGTGAAGGTCATTGATATAGCGGTGTAGTATGAGTATATTTATATGCACAGAAATATTAAACTTACAGATGAAAGCTTGAACTACTTTCATGCGTCAGAATACTTCCTTGCAGGTAAGCATGCGCAATGTCGTCGGAATTTCGTCTACTAGCGGATATATTGGTGGTCGATCGTATGTTGTGCAGCTGTGTGTGTGTGTGTGTGTGTGTGTGTGTGTGTGTGTGTGTGTGTGTGCGTGTGTGTGATTAGGATTATTAAGATAGCTTTAAAAATATTCAGCCCTATCGCTACGATGTCTTTGGTATGACTCGGCCGGGGTTCTGACCCATGATCTTCCGCTTCCGAGGCGGGCGCTCTAACCACTAGGCCACCAGAGGGGTCTTGTGCATTTGTAAAATATTGTCAAAATACAAGCTGGTCTAATGTTAGAGATTTAGAAATTGTTTAAAGAAAGAACTAATAATATCTGCAATAACGATGTTCTAACTATGAATATCTCCCAAAAATGTCAAGAGTGTGGCTGAATGACAATAACATATTTGGCTTGCTACGTTATCTTCAGCTGTACGTTAATGAGAATTTTTAAACGATGTGAACTAAGGCAGCTTTTAAAGGATGCAGTTTGAGCATTAGATCATAACGTGTTCATGAGGACGATAACATTTCATGAACACAGTATCTTCCCCAACCGACTCATCAATTATGTACTATCAATAGGCCAATGAGTAGAGCACGCCCTCTGCACTCTTATTTTCTCCTGACCCTTACGCTCTTGACACGGTATTGCGGACACATTTTCAGATTTGATTTTTCGTACCTATATTAAGTCGACAAGACAACCGATAATTATTGACTGGTTAATTAAAAACACCAATCATTACTAATCGGGTAATTAAAATAACTGCTGATGATTGATTGTTTAATTATTGTTGTCTCCATAAGGATCTTCTCTCACTGCATCTCATCACTTGTATTTCTGGATCAAATTCACCTGACGAAAAGACGTTATATTACACAGGTGAAAATGGGTAATTCAACAGGAACGTGGCGAACTACCGCAACGAGGTGATGGTGGTAGCAGTGATGGGATGTTTTGACAGTAGTGTTATTTGGCTCAGCATGCACTCCAGTGATGGTACTTACCGGTATACATTGTATATTCGCGCTGGCTAAATAACCCATTTTTCTTTTTTCCTCAGCAGATACATTTCCTCTGAGATTCTTTATTTCTTGCAGTTGCTCTGGTGATTGTGCTGATGTGTCATGGTAATGCTAGTATGTTTTATAGTTTAATGAGTTTATTGGCGACAATAGTACTATGCTTAGTAGTGTTAATATGCTTGCAATGGTATACTGGTACTAATAATATACATGTAATGGTTTTGGTTGGTTTCACAGTTGCAACGGAGTTACTGATCGTAGCGCCTAAAATTACCTCCCTTAGCTCCAATGCGCATGCCCACAAAAAATCTCCAGTTCCGGATAGTTTACTGTTCTACACTTTATTAGCGAAACATACAGTTAACAAAGGAAAACCAATGAATAAGTTATATATGTCAGACTTATTTTGTACATACTAGGAGAATAATTATAGACAATAAATCAGATAATTAGATTCAGTATCCATACTTACATTATATCAGACAATTAAATATTTCCTTTCCATACTTTTAGAATGTCAATTAATTAAATTAAATACACTGTCCATATTTATATTATACCTGATAATATAGATTCACTATCCATAATTTCAGACACATTTGTAGGAACATTTCACCTTGCTCTCCAATTATAAACATTTCTTGCACCTTTTTGGCTACATAACTTTAAAGAAAAATAATCTCAACAATTTGCATTTTTTATATGTTGATATATCCTTCTTTCTCAGTTACTTTCGCAAGGCTAATAGTTCGTTTATAACACGAGTTAAGAAAGTTATTACACAAGTTCGATAAGAAAATTATAATACGAATTCAATCCAGCAGCTGATATGTAATGCTAAATATTTTAAATCAGAAACGTTGTTGTTGTTTTTTTAAATTTTAAAAATGGAACAGTATATTATTGTATTCAGATGAATTTGACAAAGCAGTAATTACATTAGCTATCGATAAAGGAGTGTAATTATTGCTGATGGAATATTATTTTATATTTGGGTATAATAATTGTACAATTTTCAAATTAATGATGTTTTATCTTGTTTCATTTTCGTTTAGAATTTTGAACATTAAGTATCGGACGGCACATGCAATAACTTTCAAATCTGCTAGGGTCTTTAACAAGATTTCAGATTGACACCTGCAAATTCATTTAGAACAGCCTTATTAAAATTAGCTTAATTCTGTTTAACTTTCCTTGCATTAAAGATGTAAATTTTAAAAATACAATTATTTCATAGATTTCGTCCTACTACTTTGGTTCAATATTAATCCACGTGACCGGATGTAAAATTGCAAGCAGTATTATTTTAAAAAAGAGACTGCTTGTAAGAAAAAGCCCTACAAGTCAATAATAAATAAATACTCGCAAATATTCATCTTTTTTTCTATCGGTCACTTGTTCTTTCTTAGCATCAAATTATACTCATTTTTCACCTGAAGTATGTTTATGTAATATACGTATGCAAACACATTCATTCGAGGATATACATACCCAGTGCACCAGATGAAATGTGATAGACACACATACAGAAAGACAGGCAGATAGGTGAGAACCATAAATGTCCTTTACATGCATAGTGGGTCTAACATAGATATTTCTCCACATTATATACTCTAAAATTTCCATCCGTTCCAGGAAATAAAATTAGAAAAATCATGAATGAGACTCGTACGTGCGCCTGTCTGTTCAAACACGGACGACATTTGTGAATTTTGAAAGAAACTCAAAGTTATTTCATTTAAAATATAATTAACATTAATAGAAATGCAACAGTCTAAATCAATAATAAAAGAACTTTAAAAAGTTAGAATTTTTTTGTTGTCGTTCAACATAAATTTACTGCTATGATTAAAACTGTAAAAAAAATAAACATATTTTCAATATTCTTCAAGCGAGATAAATTACAAGAACTTTTTACGCAGCGATACACTTTTGCACAATAAAATAACACAAACTAGTACATAATGTAGTAATGGAAAGATAATGAAGATCTGAAACGGGCAGAAAACATTTATTTAAAAGCTGGCTGCAGCGCAAGTTAGTGAAAAAAATAAAGATGTAACAACAATTTATCAAATATTGATAGAATTTCATTTTAAGATAGTGGGATATCGATTCTGTTTACAAAATGTGAGCGGTTTGTCAAATTTTCTTGATCTACGTCTGCCATATCTAATTATTGAACTATCCGGAAGAGAGCTGCACCGATACGCCCTCTGGTGAGCTAGTAACCGTGAAACCCCCTTTACTGGTAATGGTATACTGGTAATAATATACTTGTAATGGTATACTGGTAATGGTATACTGGTAGTAATATACTTGTAATGGTATACTGGTACTAATATACTGGTATTGGTATACTGGTATTGGTATATTGGTATACTGGTATTGGTATACTGGTACTGATATACTGTATCCTGGTATTGGTATACTGGTATAAATATAGTGGTATTGGTATACTGGTATTGATATACTGGTATTGATATATACAGAATGTGGCAATAACTATACCGGTCAAATGATTAATATAATGCGGCAATGACTACACCGTCAAAAGATTAATATAATGCGGCAATGACTACACCGTTAAATGGTTTACAGAATGCGGCAATGACTACACCGTTAAATGGTTTACAGAATGCAGCAATGACTACACCGTTAAATGGTTTACAAAATGTGGCAATGACTACACCGTTAAATGGTTTACAAAATGTGGCAATGACTACACCGTTAAATGGTTTACAGAATGCGGCAATGATCATGATGAGTATTGGAAGGACAACCCAGGGACAAATTGCTTCATATTAACGTTTTCATTGTAGCATATCATAAGGGAGTGTCGACATGAGTACCAGAGTATTTGACATTGCTATAAGGAGGCTTGAAAGCGACATGAGTACCAGAGTATTTGACATTGCTATAAGGAGGCTTGAAAGCGACATGAGTACCAGAGTATTTGACATTGCTATAAGGAGGCTTGAAAGCGTGTTGTCTTATTTTCAAGATTAATCTGCATAACTGACCTTTTTGTTGTTTTGTTTGCTACTCAGATCTCAAACCTGTCTGTTTATTCGTAGTAATTTTTCTCCAACTAGCCAGCTTTACAATATATGTTCTGATTTACATTGATTTTTCAATGCAGCCAAAATGTATCGGGAGTGTTTCCAAACGATAAGAATTAAATAGATGTTATCGCCTTCATGCTGATTTTGATTTCTTACATACCTTTCGACTTACCTGTATGGTGCCTAAACAAACTTTCTGATGCTAGTTTCACATCAGTAGAAGTCCATCTGAAGCAACCACAATACTTAATTTGAACAACACTATCATAGTTCTCTATGCTTTTGGATTTTATTCGCAGCGGATCACACTACGCGTGTTCAACAACTAGCAATCTTTTAAGTTCTGGTTTACATTTTCCTCCTTAACGATTGATATCCGTATCAAAGTGATTCTCATTGTTTCAACGTGACTGGCCATGGATTTTTTCATTGTTTCACCATAAAAGGTGATGGTTGTCAACAGAACAAGGGAAGATAGTACGATCAAATCATCAGCATTCTATCAAACTAGAATACTAATTGCGGATAAAGCTAGTGGAGTATTAAGTGCAATTGTACATGTAAAAAGATATTGCCGCCAATGTATTGATTACCATTAAACGGATAGAAAATTACGGTGATGTTCATTTCCTACGAACTAGAATTAAGATATCTTAATCCTCTTTTTCTTGTGACACTATCTAGAGACATTGCTTTTTCTTGTGACACTATCTAGAGACATTGCTTTTACGTTTGGTAAGAAGATCTAAGCAATATGTGTTTTCATTATGAAAAGGGAGATCGTGTCAGTTATATACATTCTCTGCTCAGTTTTCCTAGATTCGCAAGCAATCTGTACAACAAACGCATTTGAATCTTGAGAGTGTAATTGTCTACCTTAGTGTTCAAATACAAACAAAATAAAGATCAAACGAAGCACACACATATACATACACATGCATCACCCCAATGTATACATCTCCATAACTTGCCATGAACTAGAGACTTAACGGAGTACTGGCTTTGTTCTTTTAAAGAACCTTGGTTGTTCAGCAGTTATGGCGTTATCTAGTACCCCCAAGGATCGAAGCCTGCTATCATCCTAGACCTCGTTAACTAATGTGGTACGTGCTTAGGAAAGGTGTATCAAGTCTCGCCACCTGCTTATATTGTAAAACACTTAGATTATAAATGTGTTATGTATACTGGCAGAAAAATGCACAGAAAGAAATCCTCCAATATGAGATCAACCATCCAACCAAAGAAGTCAGCAAACGCAATACATCAATTATTTAAGTAAACCAAAGATAAGTATGAATAAGATGTCAGAAGACAGAAAAACCAAAGGTTATTATCCAATATAAAACAAACTGTACATCCTACCAAGCAAAGATAGAAAATAATGTTGTAAAAAGTAAATTATGTTTCTTCGATGACGTTTACTAATAATGTTGTAAAAAGTAAATTATGTTTCTTTGATGATGTTTACTCGATCACAAACATTACTAATATAGCCACTAACACGCAAATCCAGCCCTCCCAAGGGATAAAGGTACTACGTTTTGGAGGCTTGTTCCAGCAACAAAAGTCCTACTAT
Organism: Unio delphinus; assembly: GCA_029339505.1. Taxonomy (NCBI): domain Eukaryota; kingdom Metazoa; phylum Mollusca; class Bivalvia; order Unionida; family Unionidae; genus Unio; species Unio delphinus. The sequence goes on from JAQISU010000400.1 coordinate 133,399, forward strand.
ATTGGTCTCTTTTTGGATCGATAATTGGTGCCAGATCCATTTAGTCTTTATTCATTATAGCTGCGCACGATCTTCAAAGGATGTAACAACATGAAAAATGAAGGGGGGGGGGGGGGGGAAGGCGCGTATGGCCGTTACCCGAAAAGAAAACGTGACGTCTCACTTTATATATCTGGTTACCTCTCACGTGTACAAGATAGTGAAAAATAATTCTTATTTAGCCTTATATTTACTGTAAAACTAGCAAACATATTTAATTATGATAGTATAAGAAATGGCTGATGATTACATGCTGATAATGTTAGGAGAGAGAGAGAGAGAGAGAGAGAGAGAGAGAGAGAGAGAGAGAGAGAGAGAGAGAGAGAGAGAGAGAGAGAAACTCTCTTGCCACCTCATTAAGACAGTCGATCAAGTCTTGGCATGTGGAAAAATTACAGGACGGGTTCATTCATCAATACTGGGATTATTAACATCCAATATCGTACTATATCTATATTTCCCAAGCACTGGCTAGTCTGAACAGAATCACTGTATATACTACGTTAGTAATGTTATTATTGTGTGTTAATAACATGCTATATATACTATACTATACTATACTGTCCTGTCCTGTCCTGTGCGCTGCGCTGCGCCCGTGCCTGTGCCCGTGCCCGTGCCCGTGCCGTGCCGTGCCGTACCGTACCATACCATACCATACCATACCATACCATACTATACTATACTATGACATAACATGACATGACATGACGTAACTTAATGTAATGTAATGTAATGTAATCATTGTATGTATTAGCGGAGGTATTACTGTATGCAAATACCATTATATATGCAACATACCATTATCATTGTATATATTAAGTTAGAAATGTTATTCATGTGTTAAACCATAATATATATTGTTACGTGCTTAGGCTCCAATAACCAGTAACATAGAAAGAGTGAAAATAACAAGCTTGTAAAACTTAATAAACAATTTATTGAGTACAAATATTTTTCAGAAAAGAAAAATAAACTTACGGTTTTAAGAATCAATTCCAAAATTAATCCAAAATAATTCAAAATAGTATCCACTAGAGAAATTGCAAAAATCCTGGTAATAAAATGTCCAAAATAATTCTAAGTTCGAATTCCAGTGAAGTATCCAATATGGAAGACGAAGTCTCTTGACGAAGTCAGTTCTTGTTAATGAAAATCTATGAGCACATATTCTTTTCCAGATAACTAACAAAATAATTCCTCTTGATCCAAACGAATTGACACAATTTCCAGTACACGGTAATTAAAAATAACTAAAAAAAGACACACACACAACTTAGTATTCTAAAAGCCCAATCTTCTACTGAATAGCTCGCTTCAAAACAGAATTTATATAGCTTGTTTTTACGTAAACAAGAAAGGGGTCACGACCATCTAGAATCTCTCAAAACAATTTTACGTTCAAGAAATCACGTAAACAGCGTATAACCCAACTAAATTAGAAAGATGTTTATACTTTACTCCATTTTGTCCTTGGAACCAATCAATCATTTTAAAAGCTTGTTTACAACTCTAAAACCAGGTCAGAAATGAGGTCAACACCTGGTGTTTACTCTGTAAAAATACAGGTCACCCCCCCCCCTTAATGAACGAATCTTAAAACTTAAAATGCCAAATTTAAATCTAACAAACAAACAAAAATAAAAATAAGTATAAATGACATACCAAATATATGTAACAATATATATATATATATATATATATATATATATATATATATATATTTGGGGGTCACGTGCTGCTCGCCTAAGGAAAATGAAGTGTCTCTCACATTATCTCTTTTGCAGGTGTAGTGATCGCTGCGGAACCAATGTCTGGCTCTGCTGGGCAGGAGTTACTTATATATGGCCTCTCATACAATAATTGTGTCCACACCAGCACCTTCATGCGGATCCCACTGTTTTTACAGAGCCTGCTATATGGCGCGACCGAGTGCCCGGCGGTTTAACTGGGTGGTCAAACTGGGTTTGTTATCCTTGGTCTAAGAGAAGGAAAACTCCAAACCCGGCCAGATGGAGCTCGTTAGCCTTGTCATGCTGTTTGTACTGGATAAGGAAACTCTGAGTTCAAACCCACGAAGTGCAGAGGATGATAGCTCCGCTGACTTCTGGGAGAAAGAAAGGCTACAGGAGTAAATCCAGACAGAAAATCTGGACCCGGAGCCCCGAAAGCGTCTGGGTGTCAACTACGACTTCCTTCCGGCGGCTTTTGCATCTGATCTTGTGACAAATGCCATGCTCAGCAATCCTTTGGACCCCAGTAGCTAGAAGGGAATCCTGGTGTCTGGGCAGACCATAATCTAAATAGTCCACGCCCAGGCTTGGGCCGACATGGTCATAACCAGACTCTCTGTCCTGAATAGCTTCCTCTCTACAAGAAGCTACCATAGTGCAGACTGTGATTCTGGCCACGCCCTCGTGAGCAGTAGGGTACGCATACAGATACATAGACTACAACGCTCCAAACCAAAAGGTCGCCCTCGCATCCCCACTGCAAAGAAGATGTCAATCCCTCCAAGGTGGGTAAGTATTTGTCCGCTGGACCAGGCTCTTCAGAACTTGCCAGAGGACGATGCCACATCCAACTGGAACGCCATCAAAAGTGACATTTACATGACATCCTTGTCCGCGTTTGGCAAGAAGGAACGACTCAGTCAGGACTGATTCAACGCACACCTTTCAAGGATGGAACCAATAATCGAGGACAAATAAAAAGCCTTCATAGCTTACAAAAATATTCCAATGAAAAAACACGTGCTGACCTCAGAATTGCTCGAAGCACCACCCAACGTATCACTAGACAGTGCGTGAACGAGTACTGGCAGCAAACGTGTGAATGAATCCAGCTCAGCGTCGAGTCTGGAAGCATCCAAGGCATGTACAGTGGCATCAAAAAGTCCATAGGCCCTACAGTGAAAAACGGTCGCACCCCCACCCGAAATCTTTAACGGGATAGAAGATCACAGATCATGAGCAACAGATGGCCTATGGATGGAGCACTACTCAGAATTGTACTCCCAGCGTCAGTCACAGATGTGTTCCTCAGCAGCATACAGAAACTGCCCACAATGGAGGATCTCAGCAAATACATCGACCCCCTCCCAAATGACAAAGCACCAGGTAGTAACAGTATCCCGCCTGAAGCTATCGAACGTGGAAAATTAACATTGCTTCAGCCGTTTCATGAGCTACTCCGTCTCAGCTGGGACGAAGGAGCAGTCTCCAAAGACATGCGTGACGCAACCATTTTTGGCCTTTTCTCACTTCTGAGCATCGTTGGCAAAGTGTACGTCCACATCCGTATCAACCGGATGAAACTGCTGGCGGACCCTGTTACCCAGAACCGCAGTGAGGCTTCGGAGCAGGCAGATCGACAACATACATGATAGTCTCCCTCCGACAGCTTCGAGAGAAGAACAGCGAGCAAGGTAAGTCCACTCTTCATGATGTTAATCGACGTCACCGTGACCTATTTGAACTTTTAAGGAAGATAGGCTGCCCACAAAACTCTGCTGCATGAAAATCTCGTTTCATGCCGATATGAAGCAATCAGTCCTGTTTGATAGATTCTTCTCAGACTACTTCCCTGTCAAAAGTGGTGTAAAGCAGAGAAGTGTAATAGCGCTGACCCTTTACGGGAGTTTCTTCTCCCTATTTCTGTCCTTAGACTCGTCTGTTGATGGCGTATATCTACACAACAGGTCCGACGGGAGTCGGTTAAATCTCGCATGACTGGAGATAATCTTTGCTGATGACGCGGCTCTGGTGACCCACACCGACGATGTCCTCCAAAGACTGGGAAACCGTTTCGCTGATGCCTGAAAGAAGGTCTGGATCACCATCGGCCTCAAAACGACTAACTTTAGGTTGCAAGATGTCACCACTGCTCCTTCCATCACAATTGACGGTGTCACCACGGAAGCAGTTAATTACTTTACTAACCAGGGATCAACTATCAGCCACAGTCTCTCGATTTATGTGTAGCTTGATAGAAGGCTCGGAAAGGCACGCAGCATCATGGTTGGATTGAAAAAGAGGGTGTGGAAAGAAAACGATCTGACACACCAAGATCCAAGTCTATAGGGTGGCTAAAACACATCCTGAAAATCAGCTAGCAAGACCACGCCACACATAGTGAGATCCTTTAGCGTGAAAATATCCTAATCATGTATTCCTTGCTAAACAAACACCGCCTAAGATGGCTGGGACATGTCGATCCATGGAGAATGGGAGGCTGCCAAAGGACATTCTATATGGACAGCTGGCCGCTGGCAGCAGATGAGTCGGCCGTCCCTTGTTTAAGGATGTGTGCAAGAGGGACATTAAGGCATGCGACATTTCACCGGACAGCTGGGAAATGGAGGTTAATAAGTTGTATTTTTTAAAATATAATTTGCTGTAATAATAAGAACAGGGAAATAATTCACACACACACACACACACACACACACACACACACACAGCAACTATTCCTGCCTCAGACGAAAATACAAATTTACTTTTGTACTTTTGTCTCTGTTACATATGTCGTTAGAGAACGGGTATTCTCATTTAAAATAAGTAACCTAATAGCATACGGATACGGTAGAGTACGAATTTTGAAAGCCCTCATATGCGTTATACGGTACTAAATCAGCTATAGGGACAGATCGTTTAATACGGGCCTATCGATTGCTGTATCAGAGATGACAGTCTGCACCGGTAGTTAATAAAACGCTGAGATCATTTTGTAATGTACCGTATAGAATGGAGATCTTGACGACCAATGTTCAATAATGTGACCATGCGTGAGATATAATGCCAGTGGAACATGTCGAATCATATTATATCCAATCTTAATTGTACAAAAATGGCAAATAATTGATCGATCGGATAAACCGGGTCAATTTTAATGAGTAATCGGACGCAAGCCATCGGTGTATTAGTATGATCTTTTCTATTGCACGTTAAGAACGTCATGAATTGGTATTTCATTATTGTTAGGTTTGGTCAGATTAAGCCTCAAGCAAAAACGGATAATGCTGAGCAAATATACGATGTACATCAATTCCGACAGAGGCACAAATAATAAAGAATAAGTAAATAATTGAAGTTTTGATAATATAACAAAATCTGTTGAATGCTGCACAATGCGCATGCTCAAAGCAACAGATCAAAGATATTTTTATTTGGCAAAATGTGTCTTGAAACTTATAACAGCGTTGTTGATAGTTACTGGTATTTTCTAGGAAACAGTGGGGTAGCGGGTTTCTGAGAAATAGACCTACCGTACTGCACTAAAGTCACATGCATAGTTAATCTTCGTCTAAACTATTGAGGGGCGACTGAGGGTATCAGTTTTAAGTTTAGTGTTTTTAACAGAAGGAAGTTACTTCCGCAACACATTCAAGAATAAATTATTAATTTTGCAAAACAACAGAAAAATGCAATTTCTAATTTTGTGGAGAGAATTATACGAAAGGAACATGAAGATGGGTAAATGGGTAAAAACCACGCATTTCATCTATATTTAGACTACACCATGTCGGGGTCAATAAAAACGCAGTTAAAAGGTTCATAGGAGTAGCACTTATTTGTTTCTCCTTTCTACTGAGGTTCAATTTTGAAATTTGGTAATTCGTTTTGAATATGAGTAATTTTAGTTGCTAAAAGAGATCATTCGTTTTGAAAATGAGCACTTTGGTTGCATAAGTAGGTAATTTGTTTTGAAAATGAGTAATTTGGTTGTAAAAGTAGGTAATTCGTTTTGATAATGAGCAATTTGGTTGCAGAAGTAGGTAATTCGTTTTGAAAATGAGTAATTTGGTTGCAAAAGTAGGTAACTCGTTTTACTTAACATGCTCATCTTTCCCCGCGCTGAACAGTTTTAATTGACAAGACAGGTTCCTCTGACTCCGAAATCCATTTTTTGGAGTCACCACTGGATACGTGTATCTAAAATGAATACTCTTAAGAATCGCTACCCTGTTTTGAGTCTTCATTAATTACAATTTATTACTTTTAGCTTGTTAGTGCTCTCCATATCAAGTTATTTACAAAGAAGATTGTTTCTTATTCTTAATCTGAAAATTAAGGGTCTTGAATTATATTTGTTCAAAACTTTCATCAATGCAGAGAGAATAAAGAATCTAATGTTTATTTCTATATTATGATTCGAAAATTCGACGAGATTTGTTTCTGTCTAAGCTGAAATGCACGACGTTAGAATTACAATATAGCATAGACAGATAACCGAGCTTATATTTTACCATTCAAAAATACTTAGCTATTTCTCATGTGGCTATTTTTCTTTCTTGTTAAATCTAGGACTCGTGTTCTATTCTCATTATACAACACGTAGAGACTATATTCATTTACATGTACCTTCTATTGGATACACGTAAGCAGTTCTTTTAATGACGTAACATTTCTATGGTATCATTCAATCAGTATCGCTCAGAAATTAAAGTCGTCCATAGATTTGGCAAATAAAACCATATCATGTACGTTCTGCATTATATTCCCTGATTATATTGTTGATTATACAGCTTGTAATTATACTTGCATAAAAGCGATCAATGTCATCATTTAATCTTCCATTTCAAAGATTAATTTCCAACTGCATACTGTTAGGCCGGAACCCAAATGGGAAGGAATATTTTATCTTGTTTAATATGCACAGGGGGAAACGAATAACAAATCAATGATATAAAACAGTATTTCTAAAATGACTCATTAGCTATTCTAAAACAAAACTATTTCTCTAAGGAATTCTGCTTATTTTCAAATCAAGGAATTTACCAGATGTCATACTTTTCTTTTATACATCATTTAACGATCTTGTTTTAAAATGTTATTTTGTTTAAAAACATTGTTAAACTTTGAAAAGCATAGTATGTACACTAATTCCACGAAAGGACGGCCATTTAGGAAATATAACTTATGATGGTCTGTCAAGACATAAAGGACGGCGATTTAGGAAATAGAACTTATGATGGTCTGTCAAGACATAAAGGAAGGCCATTTAGGAAATAGAACTTATGATGGTCTGTCAAGACATAAAGGACGGCCATTTAGGAAATAGAACTTATGATGGTCTGTCAAGACATAAAGGAAGGCCATTTAGGAAATAGAACTTATGATGGTCTGTCAAGACATAAAGGACGGCCATTTAGGAAATAGAACTTATGATGGTCTGTCAAGACATAAAGGACGGCCATTTAGGAAATAGAACTTATGATGGTCTGTCAAGACATAAAGGACGGCGATTTAGGAAATAGAACTTATGATGGTCTGTCAAGACATAAAGGACGGCCATTTAGGAAATAGAACTTATGATGGTCTGTCAAGACATAAAGGACGGCCATTTAGGAAATAGAACTTATGATGGTCTGTCAAGACATAAAGGACGGCCATTTAGGAAATAGAACTTATGATGGTCTGTCAAGACATAAAGGACGGCCATTTAGGAAATAGAACTTATGATGGTCTGTCAAGACATAAAGGACGGCCATTTAAGAAATAGAATTTAATATGGTCTGTCAAGACATAAAGGACGGCCATTTAGGAAATAGAACTTATGATGGTCTGTCAAGACATAAAGGACGGCCATTTAGGAAATATAACTTATGATGGTCTGTCAAGACATAAAGGACGGCCATTTAGGAAATAGAACTTATGATGGTCTGTCAAGACATAAAGGACGGCCATTTAGGAAATAGAACTTATGATGGTCTGTCAAGACATAAAGGACGGCCATTTAGGAAATAGAACTTATGATGGTCTGTCAAGACATAAAGGACGGCCATTTAAGAAATACAATTTAATATGGTCTGTCAAGACATAAAGGACGGCCATTTAGGAAATAGAACTTATGATGGTCTGTCAAGACATAAAGGACGGCGATTTAGGAAATAGAACTTATGATGGTCTGTCAAGACATAAAGGACGGCCATTTAGGAAATAGAACTTATGATGGTCTGTCAAGACATAAAGGACGGCCATTTAGGAAATAGAACTTATGATGATCTGTCAAGACATAAAGGACGGCCATTTAGGAAATAGAACTTATGATGATCTGTCAAGACATAAAGGACGGCGATTTAGGGAATAGAACTTATGATGGTCTGTCAAGACATAAAGGACGGCCATTTAGGAAATAGAACTTATGATGGTCTGTCAAGACATAAAGGACGGCCATTTAGGAAATACAATTATGATGGTCTGTCAAGACATAAAGGAAGGCCATTTAGGAAATAGAACTTATGATGGTCTGTCAAGACATAAAGGACGGCCATTTAGGAAATAGAACTTATGATGGTCTGTCAAGACATAAAGGACGGCCATTTAGGAAATAGAACTTATGATGGTCTGTCAAGACATAAAGGACGGCCATTTAGGAAATAGAACTTATGATGGTCTGTCAAGACATAAAGGACGGCGATTTAGGAAATAGAACTTATGATGGTCTGTCAAGACATAAAGGACGGCCATTTAGGAAATAGAACTTATGATGGTCTGTCAAGACATAAAGGACGGCCATTTAGGAAATAGAACTTATGATGGTCTGTCAAGACATAAAGGACGGCCATTTAGGAAATAGAACTTATGATGGTCTGTCAAGACATAAAGGACGGCCATTTAGGAAATAGAACTTATGATGGTCTGTCAAGACATAAAAGACGGCCATTTAGGAAATAGAGCTTATGATGGTCTGTCAAGACATAAAGGATGGCCATTTAGGAAATAGAACTTATGATGGTCTGTCAAGACATAAAGGACGGCCATTTAGGAAATAGAGCTTATGATAGTCTGTCAAGACATAAAGGACGGCCATTTAGGAAATAGAACTTATGATGGTCTGTCAAGACATAAAGGACGGCCATTTAAGAAATACAATTTAATATGGTCTGTCAAGACATAAAGGACTGCCATTTAGGAAATAGAACTTATGATGGTCTGTCAAGACATATAGGACGGCCATTTAGGAAATAGAACTTATGATGGTCTGTCAAGACATAAAGGACGGCCATTTAGGAAATACAACTTATGATGGTCTGTCAAGACAGAAAGGACGGCCATTTAGGAAATACAATTAAGATGGTCTGTTAAGACATAAAGGACGGCCATTTAGGAAATAGAACTTATGATGGTCTGTCAAGACATAAAGGACGGCCATTTAGGAAATACAATTTAATATGGTCTGTCAAGACACAAAGCGTTTATCATGTGAGATTACTACAAAGGCATAATTTTTTTATCATGTCATATCGTTAGGAATCTATGATTTGTTTATCCTGTCAGATTACTAGAAAGGCATGATTTATTTATAATGTCAGATCATTAGAAAGCCAAGATTTGTTTGTCACGTCAGCTCTTTCGAAAGACATGATTATAGTGGTGTTATGCATACATTATGTACTGCTTGACACTGTGACATGTGTTAGGTGAAGTTTGTTTCCATTTTCAACATGTACAGTGAAGAGAATGATGGCATTCATCTATGCTACTTTCATGTACTTTTAGTGGTTATAAATTCACGCAGAAATTAAATCTGTAATGTAGTTAAGATTTAATTTGAGTTAGGCTTGAAAAAGGGTTGGCTTGTTTTGGTGACTGCCTGGCACAGTTGGACTAGCATTGGACATCAAATGCGTAACTTGGGTTTCAAATCAGCAGCCTACATGGCTTACATTTTTACGTATGTCTGCTACAGAGATAAGTATATAAAAATCGAGATGGTTGAGGGGTGATGAAACTAATGATAATTTGCTATACTACTAGCTATACTACTAGCTATACTACTAGTGAACTTTATTCATGCATAAGGCACCTACTGATTCATTTAGCTGTCTTGTCACAAGAAAATATTCAAAATAGCGAATTACTATCAGATATCAATGTATCTAGAGGGTTTGGTGTTGGTTCAGTATAAAAAGCCACCATTTGTATAAGGAATAAAACCGATTTTCGTCGTCAAAATATCACATGCATGTTTTCTACATAAATCATTAGTTTGGTTTTATTTGTATCTTCAGTGTAAAAATATTCTCTGTTTTTGCAATACGTCATTGTCAGATGTAAATTCAACAGATAAACTGTCCAGTGAGACCTATGTTCTGGTTAAGGCAATGATGGCGATGAAAACTCGCGATAGCAGAATTTGTCCACTTTTCATCTGAACATTCGACGATTCTATTTGTAGAGATTTTCTTTTGTGGTCACAAGGCAGAATATTTAGTGCTGAGGCTTGAATTAAATGCACGCCACTCACGCCGTACCAGTATGTTTAGTTGTTTGTCTTTGGAAGTGCAAAATATCAGCAACAAGTGTAGGCTGTGCAATAGTTAGCTACGCTGACTTCTCGAACTGCACACAACATTTCTATTTGACTAATATGGGCTACCAACCGCGTTCTTCCAAAACCTGAAATACTGTGTAATTGAACGGTTCATAAGACGATGGGCTGCTAATTTGCAATCAATTGCTATGGCTACTGAGACGCGAGTGACGCTAATTGTGAATCTTTCCAACTATAAAGCACATTCCAGCAGCATTGGCACTTCATACAAGACTCTTCTGACAATTAGTAGTAAAATTAATGTGCTCTGACTATTTTTTTAAATGGGACTAAAGGATAATAAACATACATTTTGGGCCTTTTCCGTAAGCTAAGATATTAATCGACAGTGATAAACACATCTAAGGTATTTCAAACGTGAAGAAAAAGCAATTTCAATATCGATCAAGCCAGCTTTAACTGCATTTATCATTCCAAATAATAAATGAATGTGTCTAGGAGAAACGAAAGCCAAGCTGACAAAGAGTGTATGATTTTTCGTCATTAGAGTGCACTGTACATGAATCTCAACGCTCACGGGAATCATCGTTACGCCTAAAACCATGATCGCAAAAAAGTAGTACTTGTATATAAAAACGTTCCTATTACATAAACGAAATTACATCATACATTAAAAAGCAACGAATCTAGGTAAATATTTCATCCTCAGAGCGATTAGCAGACGTTGTGTATTAGAACTGTGACTTTTAAAAAAAAAATCATCTTTCATTCCTGTTGGAGTGATTATAGACACACAAACACACACACACACACACACACACACACACACACACACACAACCACACATAGTATAAATAGACAGATATTCGGAGGAAGATCATTGGTTCTGGAGTTACGTCCATGCCAGATATCAACAGAGAACTAGAAAAGGGGATATTTAGCACATATCAAATTATGATCCTAAATTTCAACTATAAATTTATCAGATCAAAAATGGTAGATTGATTAAATTTAACAATAAACCGAACAATTAACTTTCCTAAGGCGATACAATCTATCTTTTATCATATTCTGCAATGAATCAATAGATAGCTTTAATGATAGAAATATTATCTTAAAACAATTAGATAGTTGCTAATGATAGAAAAATTATCTTAAAACAATTAGATAGTTGCTAATGATAGAAAAATTATCTTAAAGCAAAAAAGTATATTAAAATAAAGCAAATTAATCAAGCAAGGAAAATTAATTAAGCAAAGAAAGTTAATTAAGCAAACAAAATGTATTAAAGCAAAGAAGATATCAACATTAAACAAGATGTCATTGTCATAAAATGACTCCTCACTATACTGTTCTAAACATAACTGGATTAATTTGTTTAGAAAAAGTAAAAATGTTTATCGAACATTTAGAATAATTTGATATGGATGTGTTGTCCCTGTGTCTCTCACCTTGTATATCCTACGTTTATATGTAAGATACATAACACTTACTTGGAAAGGCCAACTGATTTTAACTATTATTTTTCTTCTTCTTATTATTATTATTGTTACAAGCACAGGGGTATTCACTTGACCGAGCGGTGTCAAAACCCTGGCGCGAGTCACGCTGGAAGTCATATGTTTTCCCCAAATTTCCAAAGACTTCCATACAACTAGAGTTGTAAAATGGAAAGAAAGACGTGTCTGCTATAATTATTAATCTTTGCTGTAATCAATGGGCGACCCAGAGGAGACAACTTGCCCAAACGTCCATTAACTGCACCTTTACATGGTTTTTCTTCATTATCATCCGTTTTCCGTACCGATAGCTTGTCATGCCATAGAAATTACACCAGTATTCCCTTACTAACTGGGAAATATTTAACTGCGCGACCCTAGGCCAGTCCATCCACAGAATTTCCGGCGTATCACACTCATATACATACGCCAATTTTCCACTATGGCCACATAAACGGTACCTACCAAGTTCCAACTTATTGATTCCATTCTATAATTTACTGATTTCCAACCATAAATGCTGCCTTTTCAATCACACTACTTGTATACACTACTGAATTTTAATATGGACTATGTTACGAAAAGGGACAGTCATTCGGCTTGTACCCAAAATCACTACTAACGACCCAAGCATGGTTCAAATTCACTAACACTTACTCCAAATTTATGACATTATTAAACGGTTCTACACGCACCTGGCAACACCTTTATAAAAACATACTACTACTATTATTAGTTAAACTGGTTATTTGTGCTACAAAACAGTATAGTCAATAATTCATTCCTGTTAAGGTTGCCAAATTGATTGTCGTAGAAATATTTACTAATGTGGTTACGTATAATTATATTTATATGGGAATATTAACGTTCCCCCCCCCCCACACACACACAGAGGCAGAGTCGATGGTATATGTTACACGTGCAGTAACGTTGTCAACTCCCTTTTCCAAACAGTTCCATAAAATAGTTATGTTTTGACAGATTCAGTATGTTTTCAAATCACGGATGACCTTATCGAAAATTTGGCTAGACTGAAACTAAATACGACTCTTTCTTAATATACATATATCAAATTCAAAACTGTTAATACTTCTAAATAGCTTTAAAATCTACTAAAATATTAAAATACTGAATTAATGAACCGAATACAAATATTGCTGATATCATGTTGCATGTTATTATGGGCGTTATAAGGAAAAATAATTAAAGGTGAACTGGACTTCAGCGCACGATGAAATTTCCTGTTACATTCATGATAGACTAGTTGACAAGCGGGAATCAATACTGTGCATTACACTGTTTTGTTTCCTATAGCTCAGACCAAACACAAAATTATTTTTGTCACTATTACTTATGTCTTTAACGATTTAAAATACGTAAAGTATATTAGTCTCTATACGGACACGTTGGTTGAATTTCGAAAGTACATTTCAGTCCTGCTCTGATGTTCTTTACGTTATTATTGTAGTATGGGTAAGACTGTATTACACGTGGCTATCGATTTATGCATCAAAGTAGACTGCTAATACGGGTATTTAATACAATATTTTGTAATGTACTGTAAAGCACGTAGAGTACATGGTGATAAAGCACGAACCCTTCCTTTCCAATTTATATTATTTTCCATTTTTGACTGCCGAGTTTTTGTATTGTTATCATGTGTAGCAAATAATGCTTATGGAGCATGTCGAATCATATTTTATCAAATCTTGAATTGCTCTGAAACTGTAAAGAATCGATCTCTTAAATAAACAAGATATTATGTAAATGACGCATTAGCTTTCAAGCCATCTGTGTATTTCCTTGCAAAAATCCCTAGCGAATACATTTTAAAAAAATTATCTTAACGATTTGTCAGTTGATGCCAGATTTATCTGTGTGACGTAATTGATGCATTATCCATCAACTACAATCGTGTTCTTGTAAGTTTTCAGAAACCTATACTGACTGAATAAATGATCGAGATTTTAACTAAATTTTAAAAAAATCAAGCTCTGCATTGACGTTTTATGATATGCACGACAAATGCTGCCATTCAAAAAGACTTCTAAGACACACCTGGGGAGATTTTATTTAAATTTACTAAACCAATACCTTCCAAAATGTTTGGTATCTCATTACATTATGAATACAGACGTCGTGCATGTGCTTTTTTTAATTAAAAAACAAAATAATTACAATCACACACATAATTTATAAGCATATTTTCTGATTACAAAATGTTTGGGTAAATAAAACTGCAATCAACAGCAACATCAGAAATACATGCGTAAGCTCATACAAACATCGCTGATTTTTGTTCTACTAGGGTTTGATTTTGAGAGGGGTCGCTTCATTTACTTGACATGGCAACCTTTCGCATTTTTACACTGAAAAGGTTACCATTTTAAATTGAAATGAAAGTTCATCTGACGCAGCACAAATTTCGGATTTGTTCTTTTAATCCCGTCTTTCTGAACATAACGAAAGAACATGCAATTTAATGATTATTAGTTCTTTTAGTACTTGAGTTTATTCTTAGCGACACTTGTACTTCTTTTGATTTATTAAATTACAAATACTTCCTTATTGGAATATCTTTCTTAACTCTTTAGGAAGGTCAGTCCCTGGTATTCATGATATCAGTTGATATGTGCCAAGTAATGATGAAATGTCGATGCTAGGTTATTTCAAAATAAAGTTTGGCTACAATAGGAAAATTGTAAACCATGCATTTTCAATGTAAGAAGAGGACATCATACACAACACAAATCTATTTTGTCCATTGCATAATGGTCTTTCTCTGCTTTATCTGAATGCGTACTGACGTAGGCGGAAATCACGAACCAACTCAGGTTTTGAAATAAACGTGTCATATCAAAGGAAAATACAAAATTGCTTCAAATAATTCATCTCGCCTGTTTTAGGACTTACTCAAGTGAGATATGACTTTTTTCTGCTAAACTGATAAACTAGTTAAAAGATGAAACCAGGATCTAAATCCATTAAAAAGCCTTAAAGGCACTCAGTGGGGTGCAAACCAGGAAACCATTTTAACACTATAGGGCCTTAATAAGACCTAAGGGTGCCAAGTTTATACCTCGGCACCCAAACGTCATTTAAACAAATTAGATAAAATACAGAGAAAGGCCATAATGATTGGTACCGGCGCACTGCCATCAACCTCGACAGCTGAGCTGCAGATTTTAACAGGAGAACTGCCACTAAATCTTAGAAGGCAGGAACTCATATTAAAATATGCAGCCCGACTCTCGATCCATGCAAAAATACACCCCACTTACTTGGCCATCAAATAAGTGCAACACCCCCTTTAGAAAAATACTCAAAAAACCTACCTATATGGGAAAACTAGTTCCCGAACTAAAATCACAACTTCCGATAAATATATTCCAAGCAGAAAATAACAGCGTACGATCAAGAACCTTGGAGTAATGTACGATCAATAGTTAACATCTCCCTAACAAATAAAGAAAACAAGGAAAACCAAGAAAACTATCTAAAAACATTGGCTTTGGAAGTAATTAACACTCAGTACCAAAACTACAGAAACATTTACACGGATGGCTCAAAAGTAACACGTCCGTTCAAAACAGCTGATGCAATGGTCATAATACAGCTTAATATTCAAATAGGAAGTCGTCTACCTGACTTCTGTTCCATTTATACAGCTGAAATTTGGGCCATCCTAGAAGAATTAAAATGGATTGAGGAAAACAAACCAAACAAGACTGTAATTATCAATGACTCGCTCAGCGTCCTGATTTCTTAAATCAAATTAATCTGTTACGGAAACACCTAAATTCTGACAAATTAGTAGAATTCATGTGGATTCCATCACACATAGAGAACAATCAGACCAACTCGCTAAAAACAAACTCAACGAACCTAATTACATGCCACTCAAATGTAGCCAAACTGAACTATATAGCCTAATTAGCACATTGATAAATCAAAAATGGCAAAACGATTGGGACATAAATTAGCAAGGGAGAATATTACATAACACCATTAAGGAACAGAAAACCACCCAGGTGCACAGGCTATGAACAATTTAAAATAAATCTAATAACATTAGGGAAAACCGAACTGGCAAACAACTTAGGAAAATACATATGACCCTTCCCACATAACATAAATTGCTATAATTGTAACACCCCAAACGATTTACACTACATCTTCAACAATTGTAGATTAACCAAAAAGGAAAAGGACAAATTCAGATCCGAACAACAAAACATAGCCGCAATATGTCATCATCAGTCTCTTGTCCTAATGTGGTCGTTGAGGCACTGTGCTGCTGAACATCTGACCAGTTTCCTCCACTTGTCTCGATCATGTGCCAATGCCTGTGTCTCTGCGACACTTTTCCTTGTCCATTCTGTAATGTTGTCACTCCATTTTTTTCTCTGTCTACCTCTCTTGCTACCACCTTAAACACTACCCTGCAGTACTGTTGTGGATAGACTGTTGGCTCTAGTGACAAGACCATACCATTTCAGCTATCTTTTCTTGACAGTGGTGAGGAGGTCTTCATAATGGTTTACTTTGTGCCTGATGGTGTTACGCACCTCTTCATTTGTGATGTGGTCCATGTAAGAGATGCCAAGGATGGTTCTGTTGCATCTCATTTCAAGTGCCTGGATTCTTCGTTGTAATGCTGCTGCCAGGGTCCAGGCCTCACATGAATACAGAAAGACTGAGATGACTAGTGCTCTCAATAGTATGATTTTAGTTTTCAGACAGATATTCTTGTCTCTCCAGATGGGTCTTAGCTTTGATATAGCTGCCGTTGTTTGTGCTGCTCGTGACAACAAAAGTTCTGCTCTTGATCCCTCTTCCTTGATTATGGAACCAAAATATTTGAATTGACCTACTGTTTCCAGTTCCTGCCCTCTGATTTTAATCTTGACTGAGATATTTGCCACTATTTGTCATCAGCTTTGTCTTATCGAGACTTATCTCCATGTCAAATCTGGAAGATGTTTCATACAGGTTCTTCACTAAGGTGGCAAGCTCATCTTCACTACCTGCCAGCCCATCAATGTCGTCTGAAAAGCGGAGGTTGGTGATGTTACGTCCTCCAATTCTGACTGTCCCACAGTGGTTTTCCAGGGCTTCGCTCATGATGCGCTCCAAATAAATGTTGAAAAGTGTGGGAGACAGGAGACAGCCTTGCCGTACTCCAACTGTAGTCTTGAACCAGTCGCCCACAGAACCTTGAGCAGTTACTGCACTGGTTGCCTTGGCGTACAGCTGCTTGATGGAGTTAGTCAACTTTTGACCCATGTTTTACTTATTCATTGTGGCCCACAATGCCTCATGCCACACTCTGTCAAAAGCCTTTTTGAAATCTATTATGAACACATGAAAGATATCTTGTTGATGTTGTGAGTACTTTTCACACAGAACCCTAAGATTGAATATTTGTTCTGTTGTGTTTCTTCCATTCCGGAACCAAGCATGTTCTTCAGCGATTATTTCTTCTGCTTGTGGGTTCAGTCTGTTCAAGATGATATTCAGCATCATCTTAATCGCACTATGTACATATCCAGAAATAATACAATTAGCCAACACCAACACTCAAGGCACTTATGGAAACATACCTGAATTTATTAAAACAACAGGGTAATAGAAAAAATATAAATAGTGTCACCCATAAACCCTAGTACCACCACATAACCAAAACTAGTGCCTAGTATTCCTAAAGTGTGTAACCAAAATAGAAAGCCAATTTAAGGAATGGACGCACCAGCAACGGACGGTGAGCAGTTCCTATATGGACTCACCTACACTATGCTGGGCAGATTGATCATAAATGTCCGGGACCTAAGCTACCAGACTAAAATTAAAGAGGCGAGTAACCCAAAATACAAAAATTGGGAAATAGGACATATTACTCAAAGCCCTCTGAGTAACCAACCACTTCAGGAACAATAATAAACAACATAAAAAAGGGAATAAGAAAATTAACACTAAAAAAGGGAATAAGAAAATTAACACTAAAAAAGGGAATAAGAAAATTAACACTAAAAAAGGGAAATAACCTAGTACTAGTTAAACCATAAATAATCAACAAAAGTGAAAACATCTTTAAGGGATGGAAGCACCACCAGGAACGGGTTGTGAACTTGTGGGCAACTTCCTTTATGGAGCCAGATACACTATGCTGGACACAGCGATCATCAAAAAAACTGTACACTGAGCAACCAAACCAGAATGTAAAGATCCAAGTAACCTTATCAGCAAAATAGGTAGCATAAAGATTACATAAAAACTAGCACTGGAGTATTCTCGAAGTGCGAAACCAAACTGAAAACATCTTTAAGGAATGGAAGCACCACCAGGAACGGGCAGTGAGCGGCTGCCTATATGGACCCAGATAGACTACGCTGGGTACAGCGATCACAAAAGCCTGTACACTGAGCAACCAAACCGAAAATTAAAGAAGCAATTAACCTTAGAAACAAGCTAGGGAGATAGGAAAAATTACTCAAGCACACTGAGTAACCGACCACTTCGGGACTAAAAACAACAGAAACAAAATAGGTGTAGTACATCAAAAACATCAAATAGCATAAACATTGAAGGAAGGGAAATAACATCAAAAAGGAAGGTGTGAAAATCAGATAGCAACAATAAAATATAGGCGTAAATGACAGGCAATAAATGAGTCTAGGTTCTAATACTATCATATCTATCTATCTCTGACTTTTTCTCTATATACAGTCTCGTTGACAGAATTAATAGTTAACCAATATGAAACAAATTGAAGGATAAGTACCATAAAATTAAATTTTACAACTGTGGTCTGAGACCAGTCCACGTAAAATTTTCAACCTGTGTTAAGGCCCCAATTTAAAAATTATAAGATAGTCTAAACACCAAAGATTACCAGCCCCAGCGGCACAAGGCCGCAACACAACTTTTTAGATATTATACGCAATACAATACCCCAACTTAATACTCTAAGGTAGTCCAAAGCCCAAGACTATCAGGCCCAGCGGCACAAGGCTGCATCTTAAACTAATGTATTAGATCTAGGGCCCAAAACAATGCATATAAGGTGGTCAAAAACCTAAGACCATCAGACACAGCAGCACAATGCTGCAACAAACAATATCATTAGACAGTACTTAACCAATTAAGAGATATAAGGTGGTATCGAACCTAGAACCATCAGGGCAACGGGTCACAAAACTGCATAATTAGGCTGTCTTTCGGGGTTGTATACAGTATGGATTAACAACAGCACAGAGTCTATTCAAAATTAATAGGGACAATTTTAGACCAAGATACCCGGGAGTAAGGAAGCACAACTTACCAACGTACACGCCAACCTGCGCGAGCCAACTTTCCACCTTTTCCACTAACGGACACCACCAAAAAAATAACCACACGCACGGAGCACGTCCATTATCACGCAGCAGTATCGACCTGGATAAGAGTGAGTGTGTGTTGGGTCCATTCCCATTCACCTCGGCCTACCATTAATTTCGATAGTTGCTCAATAGCGACTCCGATATGACGGCCAAAATTAAATAGTGTTCTATGAACACATAAAAGCCGGGGAGAGGCGGCACCTTTCCCACCTTCAGGAATAATTAAATAATCAGCCTTTGCTGGATAAAATAGTGATAAATGACCCTAAGTGGCCGAAGCACTTAAATTTAACTATCATCACAATAAGCGCGAGGCAAAACGTTTTTGACTCCCGTTATAAAGGTTGGCCAAGGGACATGCAGTTGAGATCATATGCCACCTGGGGTGTGGAGACGGTTATACTAAAAGGCGAAGAGAGAAAACCTCAATGCTAAAAGGAAAATAGCTTCCGTGACTAAATATGAGACTCAATGACCAGTATAAGAGACAGGAAGACCGAGAGAGACCAGTAAAGGTGGCGTGACGCATATTTAGGCCAGAGGTAACGCAAGAGTGTTTCAATTCAAGTCAAATCCAACCGACACTCCATGACGATTCTTGAGAGTGAACATGCAACTAGTTATTATGAAACGCATGACGGACAATTATAGTTCCAAACACTAACTAGATTTCATGATGAAATACTCCGTATCAATACGTAGCTGAAATTGCCTTTAAGAACTTTGTGCTAATTTATTTTATCCGGTGGAGGTGCATCCTGCAAATTGTTCCTGTACACAATTTATTTTGTTGTCTCTAATTAATAATTTATTTTATATTCTGCATTATATATAAGCCACAACAATGACTTCTATTCAAGTAGATCTGTGATAGAGTTTAAGATGGCTGTAATCATAGCCTTACTGGACATACGATTAGCAATATTTGTGTGTGTGTGGGACCAACTAGGAATCATATTACATCTTCCAGTGAGAACCCTATATTGATACGCCTATGCATTCACGAATACGAGTGATACCAATATTTTGGAGATGGCTGTCGGGACTGCCACATTGGATATAAGACTAGCACATTTTCAATTTGGACAAAGTAGATACAAAAAGAAGTATTTATAGTGTTGACGTATCCATTCATTCAGGGACAGTAGCGGTAACAAAATTGACAAGATAGCTACTGTGGCAGCCATATTGGATGTCTGCACATAACCATTTTTATTTAGGCCGACTAAACTAGTGGACGGCAAGCATTACGAGTTTAGTTTAGTATTGTTATGTACTAACAGCGATAATTAAAGGGACAAATATGACTTGGCACGCAACACTTTACAACTGCTCGGACCTAACATAGTAGTTATCATAGGTTGCCGATGCCGGAAGTAGACTATGGTATGAATCTGTGTGCAGTGTAAGGCCATCCTTCAAGTAATTAGATGCCGGAAGTAGACTATGGTATGAATCTATGTGCAGTGTAAGGCCATCCTTCAAGTAATTAGATGCCGGAAGTAGACTATGGTATGAATCTGTGTGCAGTGTAAGGCCATCCTTCAAGTAATTAGATGCCGGAAGTAGACTATGGTATGAATCTGTGTGCAGTGTAAGGCCATCCTTCAAGTAATTAGATGCCGGAAGTAGACTATGGTATGAATCTGTGTGCAGTGTAAGGCCATCCTTCAAGTAATTAGATGCCGGAAGTAGACTATGGTATGAATCTGTGTGCAATGTAAGGCCATCCTTCAAGTAATTAGATGCCGGAAGTAGACTATGGTATGAATCTGTGTGCAGTGTAAGGCCATCCTTCAAGTAATTAGATGCCGGAAGTAGACTATGGTATGAATCTGTGTGCAGTGTAAGGCCATCCTTCAAGTAAATAGATGCCGGAAGTAGACTATGGTATGAATCTGTGCAAGGCCATCCTTCAAGTAATTTAGGACAAGCATTAACAGTAAACATGTGCTAACGGACGGACGATATACATTATTCCACCAAATAAGCTCTTCTGATCTATGAACATTGAGCTTAAAGGTCTATTCTTATTCGGCTTGAATTAAAAATGAAAATATTTGCTTCTTCCTTGTTTGATTTAAATGCGAAATGAATGTTGATTTTAAGTCATGTTTGTGTGCTCCGAAAAAAGGAAAATATTATTTCTTTACTAGGAATAAAACTTTAGAAGATAATTATTTTTAACTGCCTTAATCGGTTTGAACAAAAAGAAAATATTAATTTCCTTAATTGTTCTTAGAACTAATGCATAATGAAATGAAATAAATCAATGTCTTCTTTAAAGTAGGAAAAACGTGAAAACTCTTTATTCCGGCCCAATAAGGAAACAAAATATTTGTTTAACTTAATAATCATAAAGGAATTCTTTATTCATACTTGGTTTGAACAATAAAATAGTAGCTAGTTAATATTAGTGATACAATTAAACGTGAAAGATATTAAAATGTTTTGTGACTGTTTTCAATACATGTCTTTATTTTGCTAAAAGAATACAAATACTTCAATGTTCCTTGTTCGATTTGATTGGGAACTTCCATATAACTTAACCAAGGTAAATAATAATAGAGAGACAACATTTCATATTTTGTACATCTACCTTCTACTACTGAAACTTAATCTTATCTTATTCTGACACAAAAAGTAAACCAAAAGCTATTTTCTTATTCCTTGCGGGGGGGGGGGGGGCGAAGGGGGGGGGGGGAGAGTTGAAGCAGAACAAGGAAAATATTAAATAGTTCGCTATTACATAAATGTTACAAGTACATACATAATCAATTCATGTTCTTTGCTATCAGCAAGAAAAAACAGTCAACTCCTTTATTTAGATCTTAGACAGGGATGCTGAGCCGGTCATGTCAAAGTTATGGTAGTTTCTACTTAATGGCCTCTAATGGCCCTCTGAATACAAATGGTGTTCACATGACCCTATAATGTCTCTTTTAATAAAAATAGCGTTCACATTTCCTTCTAACTGCTCTCTCTGTTCTGGATCTCATTCACTCCTTTTAGTGATTTAATCCGTTGTAAATATTTATTAAATACCTTGTTTATTTTATCATTTTACAACCTAAATTAGTTTCCGGATTTGACTCCGTATTCCGCTTCCGTGTTTACATTACACTTTACTTTGGGCTACTTTACACCTGCATTTCCTGAAAATCGTGCAAAACCTACACACTCATATCGACAGGACAGGACAAACTACTGTCAATTTACCACACACACATACTACTATAGACCTATTTTGGGAATTTAATTAAAGAAATGATTCTGCGTTGAGTTGTGTTTGGATTTTTTTTACCTTCGCCAAGTGAGTCTAGAAAAGTACTGGGTTACACTGTCTAGTCCGGCCAGAACACACTCTCTCTCTCTCTCTCTCTCTCTCTCTCTCTCTCTCTCTCTCTCTCTCTCTCTCTCTCTCTCTCTCTCTCCTTTTAATTTCCTTATTGCTACTCTAATATCGATTTGACGGTCAAAGTTTCAGATTTAATTTATTGTTGCATGCTGACAGTGGTAGTAGAGAAGAAGCAATAACAATGTTTTTGATGTCAAATTTGCCACCCTAAATCTTCCACACGAAACCTTGTGCTCTGGTGATCATCTGTTCATCAGGAGCAGATAGAACTCTATTTTCAAAAATAACAGTAATGAAGGATGTCTGATGTGTGCAACTTTTATGGCACTAATCTGAGATAATAATAAATATATAAGCACATATCCAAGTTGATAAGACAGAAATCGGAGATATGTGAATTTGAACACGGTAATGCAGCTGATAAACGAAATTCGCGACAAGTGATTAATACATGTTTATCACACAAACTGCCAAATGAAGCTGCTGAAAAAAGGATCTGGACTTGCGTAAAAGCATATGTGACATATGTCACGTGTCCGTTTGAAGAATTAGAAGACAAGCACATTTAAATCGAATATTTACGAGGTAATGTCTACAGATTAACAGTGTGGGAACATGCCATTACCAATCATTAAGACAATCGAAAGGAGACACAATCGGAAAGCATCGGGACACGTTATCATGGGGATTGGATTGGCATATAGAAAAGAATTTTGGATCGAGACCCCAACCGTAAAGCAGTTACACAACAAAACTATCTAGAGAAAGAAAAGTACCACTAAATTCAAGTCATTAAATACTTTCATATACTCCGCAGGGTACTGTATGTTTAAATAAAACATTTTTTTCCTATTTCAATAAAAAAAAATGGTGTCAGGATAATGTGACTGGATGGGGCATCATGCTATATGTCAGAAGCACTATAAAATCCCACTCTGCAGACATCGTATAGATATGACTGAAAAATTGTTAAAGCTACGCTATAAATCCAAATCTCTCTCTCTCTCTCTCTCTCTCTCTCTCTCTCTCTCTCTCTCTCTCTCTCTCTCTCTCTCTCACACACACACACACACACACACACACACACACACACACACACACACTTTCAAACTAACTCATTAAGGCCTCTTTACTGACTAATGTTTGGAATCATCTGAGTTAGACCAGAGCATTATACAGCAGACTTGATGACATAACTACATTTGAATCAGAGGAGGCACTCCATGAAAATGTAGAGCTTAGTGTGCAAGTTATACGTGACAAGGCTTGCAGCTAAACTGCAGCATGAGTAAGCTATAACGGTCATCTATACCGCCCGTTTTTATGGGTTATGCGTTGTCTGACTGGATTCGGACCAGTATAAGTTAAGGTTAAAACACTCTAGTTAACTTCTCACTCCCATAGGATGACTCCTGATTGACTACTACAGTATATTCTTAGAGACCAATACACACATAGACGTCAGCATCTGAGAAAGATCAACCTATAATGATAAATATGTTATTTACAAATACAATAAGGACCCATAATTTATCACCTAATTCCTTAGGAAGTGCAGGCAAATGTGATTCTTTATCCGACGATTACTTTGCTATGGTCTCGGGCACATCGCCTTTCTTTCCTGAAACAAATTAGGACTGTTCAAGCAGATGGACGGAGATGAATCTCAGAGCTGAGTCATTAGTTTATCCTATGTGACTACAGGAAAAATCCCACATCGAAAGGAGTTCGCTTTTGGCGTTTTTCAATTCACGATGGCAACAGATAGCAAGCGAAATTATAAAAGGATACATGTTTACTGGACGACAAACGAAACAATTTTACATTCATGAGGATAAAGCCTTATTGAAGAAGACTGGAAAATAAACCGTCAATGCCATTCTTTTTTCTTTTTTTTAAACCACTTACAATGGATCGGGAATTTGTTTTTAGTATGGTTGTTGAGTCTGACGGTGCTCAGTATAAACGGAATGTTACTCATGTCAAGAAGTGTCGCGATGGAAGTGCTGTGACAGACGCGACAATGGGTCATTCGAGGTGTCGTGTTAGAAGTGACAGTGTACGCTTTGAAGTGCTGTGACAGACGCGACAATGGGCCATTTGAGGTGTCGTGTTAGAAGTGACAGTGTACGTTTTGAAGTGCTGTGACAGACGCGGCAATGGGCCGTTTGAAGTGTCGTGTTAGAAGTGACGGTGTAAAATTATAAGCGTTGTGATAGAAGTGACAATGTGCAATTCGAAATATCGTGTATAAGTGACAATGGACCATTTGAAGTGTCGTGATAGAAGTGACAATGTGTCATTTACAGTGCGCTATCAATTATCGAGTGTAAATGTAGTGGAATGAACAATGACAACATATATTTAGTCAGTTTACAATCACATCAGCTTTCGACACTATGGTAAATTCATTCCCAAAAAAACCCCTCAAACAAGAACCGTGTCCCATTCAGGGTCGAAATTTGTTATACGTATTCGAAACTAAGTGACCGTTTTGCTACTATGAACAAATGTGTGTGTGCGTGTGTGTGTGTGTGTGTGTGTGTGTGTGTGTGTGTGTGTGTGTGTGTGCGTGTGTGTGTGCGTGCGTGTGTATAGCCTTTACATTCGTTGAAATTATTCTAATCGATTTATTTAGAATAGCTTCTCTTAGTGTATATAACTAGTAGACAATGCTTTAAGTAGACGTCTCAGAATACAGCTGTTTTAAATACATTGAATAGTTTTACGGCTTCTCTGAGTTAAAAAATTAATTGGTGTGTACAAAGCTAATTTTTTTATAAATTGTTCTATTAACCAAGGCCAGTCATATTCTCATTGTAGTAGATTAAGTCTTTTAAAACTTAGGGAACAGAATGTAGTATTAACAGAATTAAAAAAATCATCAAAAAAAATATTACTCATGGTTACTTCAGTCTACGCTTGCGCACCGTATTATTTCTATTAATGGCATCGTGTGTACTGAGTTTATAGAATCGGTCTTATTATGCAGGCTCTTTTGAACTAGGAATAATGCATGTGCTGACAGGAGAGCATACACTGACTTTTATGAAAAGCTCTACAGAAACGATGGGGTTGCAAGACTTGCACAAGATGATACAGAACACGCACTGAAAGTGTAAAAATGATGAAATCAATTGATCCTACACTGACTGAAGATGAAAACTCTTTTAGAACAAAAGGTTATGCATTAAAAATAATTGCATTGATTAAATTGATCTACTAATTAGCAAAGTTTCAAACTTTTGCATGATACGCTGGACCCATGACCCTATATTACTGAAGTAATGACTTGTAAATATTGTTCCTTAAAATGTAACGTTTCCTTTGTGGGCCATGTCCCATGGTATGTATGTCTATACTGTGTCATTACTTTTGTTGCATAAAAGTAGATTCCAATAAGCTATAAATAGGTGTTGTAAAATAAGTATGGGTTCTGTTGCGACGTGAGATATTGTGAAATGTGTAACGTTGAAATTATTGCAACGTATATCGAGCAGGAAGGTTGACCCGTAAGGTATAAACAAAGATGCATAATGTGGACAATACTTCATTCTTATTTTCCTATTTTCTTGTCTTGCTATCAGTCTGCATATGTGTTTAATGTTGTGTTTAAATATAATTTGCGAAGAAACGTTTGTTTGGATTATTCATTGGAAATACAAATTGCTCTTTGCCTATGTACTAAATTAATATTCTGGAATGAATTTGAATTTATTCAAAGGCGTTCTAGACACTGACATTGTGATATATCAAAACTGCTGGTACGTCAGTACATTCATGACCAAGAATTCTTTAGGAACACCATTATTTTGTTGTTATAGAACCTTTACGCTCCTCTTAAATATTTAGCTTCTAACTTAGAGATATTAATTATTTTTTTAAGTTTGATAACACTTGTTCTTGCTTCTTTATGTTACTTAGGTTTTGAGCATAAAGTCTTATTATCCTACTTATATTTAAGAAAATGACTAAAAATTTTTTTCTTAAAATCTTCCTTCTTTTGTGTATTTCGGCTATTTACTTCATATCTTAAATCAAACTATATTTAACAATATATCAATATCTTCTGATAAAAGTTTATTCCAAGAGTTCTGTACTAATGGATTTTGATGAATTTCGATTCCAGAATCGCTGTATCATGCCACATCGACTGTTTATTTCAATACGCGATATAAACAAGTGTGGATGTGAAATCGTGGTATTAACTTGCCCATCAAAATTTGATTTGATCAGTCCTTCAGTCAGCAATTACAAAAAACTTTACCATAATAAATGATGCGATGTCACTGTGTGCAACAAGTTTGAAACTAACTGCATGAATTTGACATAAGTGGCCAATCCAGCAACCTCTGCTGTCCTTCAGTCGAAGAAAAGCGAATTATGGTATCTTAAAATTGCAGGAATATATCACATCCGATAATGTAGGTTGTAGACCACGCGACAATGAAGCCCTATAAATGAAGAACTGTAGCAAACTTGACATTTCGGCTTCATGCAGGGGCATTTATGGCTGGGTCCTGTGTTTTTAATGTGAAAATTGCTGCTTTCCGTTCTATGTCACATCCTTTAACAATGTACCAATTTGTCTGGTGCCCTAAGCAGGATGATGTCGAAAGATCGTTCGAAGATCTACTTCTTGTACCTTTGCACCTGTAATGCAAGCAGCATATATACTAATGAACAAATCTCAATCAGCAATCCTCGCGAGAATTATAATGATTTGTTTGCTTGATGTCCCCCGTCCTAAGTGCATGGCTGGCTTGCACATTGATATTGCCGATGAGGTCCCCATACAAGTCCTACTAAGGATCAATGAGAATATTGTTTTAAAGAAAGTTTTCAAATCACAGCAGCATTCAGAAAGTAAGCTCCATGATTATGGTGTCTATTTTTTTCCGATGTAGCCTCTGTGGAAAAGAAGACACTTAAGTTTGGTTTAGATAGTGGATCAAAGAAGACAATCATGCTCTCAATTATCTGGCATTCCATAAAAGAGAGGATGGCATCGTTAACAGTAGAAATGATATTTAGCATTTTATTTTCTGTTCCCTTTCGTAGACATGCACCGGTCGCATTGTTCACAGGATAGATTATTCACTACTGAAAGCATCAGCCATTTTGTCTAATTTGTCTCGATGCTCTTCTGTACATTATTTATGAATCTGATTCTTGCATGCGTAAACTGTACTGTATGCATTCGTATCAGTGGTTGTCGACACCCGCTTATACTCTATCAATTATCACTCATTCTAACTTCTGGACTTCTGGGTAAAGACCACTATACCACCCCTAGTCTTACTTTCTACTTTTGCATCGTGTTTCAATATATCATTCTTAATTCACACGTGCGAAAATCCTCTCTAGAACCTCTTTTTTGTAATCATGTCACAAAGGCGCTCTTTTTGACAGTCTGTATATGCCAGATAGGGAGACGTTATCCCATCTTGCAAATTTATTCAGATCAATGGAACAACATATAGCATATGTTGACTAACATATGGCTGCTGAATTTCCCATAATCCATCTATAACTCATCTTATGCAAGAGAGAAAAACGTAAATCATTTGCAGTTACTTTTGAAAGAATCTAAATGTTTCGGATATTTGTTTAGCTCTATTATTAAGAACGGTAGTGAGATTTTTCAAAGCTGTTCACTTCGTAATTGGAGAATCAATTCTTCATGTCAGCCCACAGACGATTCAATAATGAGGGCTCCACATTTACTGTTTTATGTTGATTTTATATACAGGCAATAAATGGAGTAGCTAATAGACTCCCACGAAGCACTCACCCAAATATCATAATTGTATTTATTTGGCCTAAATGGCACAAACAAGAATATGCAAGGATTGTCCTGGAAAGGTGCTGTCATCATTATTTTCCTCTGTTTCTATGATAGTACAAACAGTGCTTACTATATGTGGTCTTATATTGAGGGAAACCAGGGGATATACCCGACATGAGATTCTTTGCGATGTATCTTAGTAACAGGCTCATTATATGTCGACTAGCCACAGAATGGACATGCATTTATTTCAAGAGACTGATTAAAAAGGTTTTGCTGTCATAGCCTTGCCAAAATCCATACAGCTTGAAGCTTGCTGCCATATTAATCAGCCGAGTCATCAGTGTATCATTCTATTTACACATGTCAAAGGGGAGGGAAGTAAATTGTTTCTACTCCACTGCGGTATTGTCAATGACCTACAAGACGGTAGTCAATTACAAGGTGCTTTGACTTTCATGTCACTAAAACTGTCTTCATTTGCATCAATCGTATCCTATATTCGGTCTGCTCATTAAAATCTAGATTGTCCGTGGCAGACTGCATACACTTATATTTTATTGTTGTGCATTTAATGCCATTTATAAAAACAGGACAAGTAGTACATGCCCGCTGGTATAACTGGTGGAACAAGAGCAGGGGAAACACCAGGAAGGACCATCAACCCACGGGTAGCTGCTGGCAAGCTTTCTCGCTTAACCAGATAGACCGACCCCGTCATCAGACCCGCGTGGACAGAGGTGAAATGGTAGTGATCGGTGAACACTTTAGACCACTACTAGGCCAACTGTGACTCCATGAATTTGTGGGACTTTATATAAGCAATGCTAGCTGAACCATCATCTTGTTTTCACGTCTCAAGTTGAACTTTAGCACGACAACTGTTTATTCATTCAGTCTCATCGTAACTACAACATTGCCCAATCCTCCCGAGAATTATAATGATCTGTTTGCTTGCTGTCACCCGTCCTAAGGTCCTGGCTATCTTGCACATTAATGTGGCCAATATGTCCTGTTACATGTCCTACCAAGGATCAATGAGAATATTGTTTTACAGAAAGTTTTAAAATCATAGCAGCCGTATTTTGTCTTTCAAAAATCATCTGCCAATAACACTCTAATAATTCATTAAATCAGATCGCATATTTCAGGCAAAAAAGCTCACATCTTATCTTGTTTCCTACATTGTATCTCGAGAGCCATTATCTTCATATACAACACATGTAAATTAAATGGATTTTTGGTGTTAAATGCAACGGGGGTAGTGGTGGGGTGGGGTGGTAGTGGTGGGGGCGGGATAACGATTTTACTAAAGATAGAAATATAAAATAGCGATTTTTACAATAAATCCCCTTCAAAATATATTGGGTTTTTTTCTCCAGTGTTTATAACGATATAAACTGTCAGTTTCCGGCTCACATAGCTTGTGTAATGACCTTTGGGCCTTATTACATTGTGATTATACTAAGTTACACTCAGAAAACAACATTAAACTTTTCTAATTGTAATTCATTATAATATTTGTATTCTTTACTATTTTATTATAAAAGATCTTATCAATCAATTTTAGAACATTATTTAGCGTAAGTATTCTTGTTGAGGGCATCCGCAAATTAGCAATTTATACAACAGGGGATCGTAACGTAATTGATACGTCAGCATCAAGCAAAATAATTTTACTAACTAATTAAGGTTTCGAAAATTCCACAGCATGGTCTTAATCTTTATCTAAATTGATATGTGATTTAAATATAAGTTAAATATTCAAAGTAAAGGATGTTTGTTTTGTTAGACATACGAATGACTCTTGAATTTGATGCTTTCACAATTTCTTTGTGATTTGGCCGAATCGTTATTGCCAAAATACGTGCGTAAATAATTTTCCTTTCTTTAAATCAATTTTTCGTATAAATTACTAGTTTAGCCAATAGGGGCTCCTTGCAAATGAAGTTAAGACTATCAGTAAATGGTTATAGTGATGGGGTCCAATTTGAAAACGTACAATACAAAGACCCTGGCAGTTGGGATGGGGGAGTATTTTTCTCGCACCACCTCCACATTGTAACTATCAGGTCAGCGTCTTACTTTGTAAACTATGAATCCAAATGTTATAGTGTTAGTCTTTAAACCCCAACCTTCCTAATCTCTGTAACCATTTAACAATACTTTTAAATCAATTTGTGACGAATTGCAGTGAAAGTGCTGAAAAACACAATCCCAACGTTATTTTAGGCCGCTTTAGAGTTTCAGAGGACTCAGAGAACAAGAACTGGAAACAGTGAGCCAGTTCAAATATCGTGGTTCCATAACCATCGAAGACGAATCAAGAGCAGAAATTTTATCACGAGCAGCACAAACAACGGCAGCTATGTCAAAGCCAAAACCCATCTGGAGAGACAAGAATATGTCTGAAAATTAAAATCAGACTATTGAGAGCACTAGTCATCTCAATCTTTCTGCATTCATGTGAGGCCTCCTGGACCCTGACAGCAGAATCACAACGAAGAATCCAGGCACTTGAAATGATATGCTACAGAACCATCCTTGGTATCTCTTACATGGACCACATCACAAATGAATATGAAGACCTCCTCACCACCGACAAAAAGAGAAAGCTGAAATGGTATGGCCATGTTACTTGAGCTAACAGTCTATCCACAAGTCCTGCAAGGCAGAGAGAGAGAGAGAGAGAGAGAGAGAGAGAGAGAGAGAGAGAGAGAGAGAGAGAGAGAGAGAGAGAGAGAGAGAGAGAGAATTGGACTGACAACATCACAGAATGGACCAGGAAAAGTTTTGCGGAGACAAAGACATTGGCACATGATCGAGACAAGTGGAGGGAACTGGTCATATGATTAGCAGCACAGCGCCTCAATGACCGCACTAGGTCAAGAGACTGACGATGATGATGATGATGATGAGAGTTTTCCAGCTATTTTGTCTCAAATATAGCCAAAGAAGTAATTATTTATCTTAAAAAAACTGCAAAGATTTTTTATTTGATTTTATTCAAAACGTTTTATTTAATTTTCTATAAAAAAAACCCATACAAAACCAGCATTTTTTATATTAGAGATATACAACGTGTATGCCTCCCGATTCAGTGTTCACATTACGTTCTTTGAACGTAACCCTATATAAGTTGGTAAAAGTAGTTCTCCGTGCAGTTTATAAAAAGCAAACGCAAGTGGGTATGATCACATGGTTATGTTCGACCAATACAAATCTCAACATGTATAAACTGATGCAAGTACAATTATTGACCACTGTGAACCTTTTAATGCATTCATATTTCCACCACGAGTGTTGTTCTCTTTTTTGTTTGACTGATAACACAAAGGGCATTACACATTTTCAGAACATGATCTTCTATCTTACATCGACGGCTAATTTTACAAGATTATCTTTTGCAGAAATCGTTTTTCACACAATGATTTTCCCAGTCTGATCTGAGCTGTATCAAAATAATTTAAAGATATGTTCAATTATTATTGGCACTAATTAGACGACAGTCTACTCACCTACGGTAACGAAATAGCACAATGAAAACCCTTTATCTTTGGTAGCTATAATACTTTATAATATAATACTAATTTAAGTCTTTGTTTCTTTTGCGTATTTTGTTTGCCATCACACACGAATCTCCCTTTGTCTCAGCCAATTCACAAGCTGGTAAATAGCGTTGCATTCTTATTAGTTATTGTGAGCTATCAAATACGAATCCATTCTTTGTCAATTACTTCTCAAGCTGCTTAAAAGTACATAAAAATATTACATTATTGGGAAGAAGCATTTGATGAAGAGACAGACATGGAAAGGAAATCTACAGTATCATGAAGGATAGGGCATTATACCATCGAGATACAAGGACACAATACAATGCAGTATTTTTCACTTAAGATGTGCGCTTGTTTCGTACACGTCTCCTAAGACTGTTGACACCGTTTCGTTAATTAATTAAAAGCTTAATTAATATTGAACTTGTCTATAACTTGTAGTTATCTATACTTTGTTAAAACTGGGCTTCCAAATCAGTTTTTAAGTGATAACAACGTCTATAGACACATATTTCAAACCTAGATTAGACAGATACTCTGACATGTTAATTGATGTAATATAATCTGAATATGAAATAAACATTATTACAAAGTACTTTAAATATAAATATATTTTAACACTGTTTTGAAATTCCAATTGTGTTTATCGGTTTGACGATAACTTTTATTCGGCCCATTTCGTGCGAGTGAGGTTTTTGAAATAATAAACTCAGGTAGACGAGAGAGCATCAAATAACTAGTAGCGAAAGAAGTGATAAGGAGTAAATATATTGCAGTGAAGAAATTTTCACAACGACGATATGATTGCATTGCATGCAAAACATATTAAAGAAACTATGGCAAAGAAACTATGGCAAAGAAACTGGAAACAAAGTAAAACGTAATCGTGTCTCATATCATAGTCATGATCAAATGGTTTTACGTCAATACAATTGTATCGATATAGAGACATGTGTGTGTGTGTGTGTGTGTGTGTGTGTGTGTGTGTGTGTTCACGATATATATGAAATAGCTACAACGCACACATGCGAGGATTTATCACTAATTCCATCCTATTCCAGGTGCTGATAGTATATGTAATCTATAAAGTTAATTGTAGACACAGATGACGTGGAATTCTACTACTCACTGTACTTCACGTGTCAATCAAATTTGTTTCCTCTGTCCATACAATATATAAGCAGAGACTATCGTTCTTATCCTTGTATCATTTTCTCTTTTATTATTGATTGTTATTGACAACCTATATTTTCATATGAATGTCACAGATGTTAGTGTCCACTTCAATTCACAAGGTTCTAGTTACATTTGTCGAAATGCACTCTCTCTTTACAGGTAAAGTTCTGTAGTCTGTTTTAGGTCACCTAAATATATATTCACGTACGCGATACCGACCTGCAGGATCAGCAAATTGCAATGTGCATTGTATAATGCATGCATGAGGCGCAGTTTCAGTGTGCGGATGCAAAGATATATGCATGTACATATCCTAACAACAATCTTTGTCACTAGAGCGCATTTAATGTCTTAGTATATAGTTCTCACATAGAAAAACTCGTAGCTCTTCTTATGTAGTACAAGTGACTTTTCTTTGACGTAGATCTCTACACCTTTGCCCTTGAGCTTCTAACAGGTCTGTGCTTTGTTTGTTCTCTTGAAATGAACACGTGGATGACAAGAACTTAGTATTTAGTTATTTTCTTCAACTACTGTGACATGTATGTGATTGATTACATTGCGGCTATGGTTTTATACCTGTATCGATCTTTCTGTTTAATATCACTGTATCGATCTTTCCGTTTAATATCACTGTATCGATCTTTCCGTTTAATATCACTGTATCGATCTTTCCGTTTAATATCACTGTATGTAACTATCCCTCATTTCCAGGAAAAGACCATGCACTTGTAATGCGCTGCATGGAAACGAATCATCAAAAACAATTTAAATAATTTAAAATAATCTGAATTGAATTTAATAGTTGAGCTATTCGTTAACTGTAAACCACTTATTGATGATTCTAGTAGGGCCGCAGGACAAACATAATATTCATTGCTAGTCATGTGCGAACAATTGAAGTCTCAGTTATACATGAACTGTTTTTCATGGCCTACATGACGGGCACATATGTGAATTCAAAAATCATTCTTGCCTTTAAGTTTGTTCTTGCAGTTGATAAAGTTGAGTTTTAAGAGCACTCTTGAAAGCGATCACTGTGTCGTGTTGTCTAAATTCAATGGGCAATACATTCCACGTTGCTGGGCCCTGGTATGCAAAAGAACGTTGTCTATATCACATCGTTTTCATAGTGGGAATAATGAGTATGTTGGACTGGAAGCCGTCTGCGAAACACAGCACAGAGAAGAAATTTTGTGTTTGATTCTGGATCGAATTGATAGCTAGTGTAGGGTGCAGAGTAGTGCGGAAGTGTGCTCTGATCGTGGTACTCCAAAGACGATCCCAGCAGCTTTTTTTGAACGTTTTGAAAGTTTCTGGAGTAGATATTGAGACGAACCAGACATAATTGAGTTACAATAGTCCAGTCTTGAAAGTACTAATGAACACACAAGCATTTTAGTGGCATCAACTGAATGCTATTTGCGAATGGAACTGATGCGTTTCAGTTCAAGATATGCAGCATTGCATATGTTCATGACATATTGTTGCAGTGTGAAAGTACTGTCCAGAGTAACATTAAGTTTCGTAGTGACTGTGTGAAGTTAATGTTGGTGTTGCTGATATTCATTGTTTGAGGTAAAGGATCTGAATGAGAAAGTCTTTGTGTTGTGACAGTGTAACACTGTTCTAGGATATACATGTAGAATGATAGGCCAAACGTTTCCAATTTGAATAGGCCAAAACAAACAACAACAAAAAAACATGGCCTTCATCGTCGGCATTGTTTTCGTTCTACGTGACTTCTTCTATACATTGTTTATAGGTCAGACGACACAGATGCGAAAACATTGACAATAAAACATAAAACATAAAAGATCGATACGTGATAAGACTTAAACGAGGAGAAATGTTACGTGACGTCTCTACAGCTATCACTTGTTTCTGAGACTAACAGGTGTAAGACGGAGCTTTTTGCATTTGCAACGTGCACAAGAGAGAGAATGTAAGCATACCTCGAAATTGTTTTTATGTATTGTGGCTGAAATTTATTCCACATTGCTTTGTGGACATTGTACATGATATAAACAGACAGCTAAAGTAAATGGCATCTCCAATGGGGTCGAAAAAATCAGCTTGAATTAGTCTAAAGCATATTACCTTCCGCAGTTACTACAATTGGGAATCTATTTTGCCATAGTTGGGAATACCACTATTTGAATTTGCAATTTTTGTACAAATGCAGACCAAGCTTTATACGCTGAAACCCAAGCTACACCCATCAATCAAATACCAAGCTTCGCCAATCAATCATATACCATGTTAAACCCATCAATCATACACCAAATTGTACCCATCAATCATACATCAAACTAAAGAAAATTAAAAGTTCTTTTAGAAATACATAAGATATGCCATATATATGATTTAAATATCCATTATAACCAGTGATGAATTCATGAGAAATACTTTTTCTTTAAATATATAACCCTTTAGAAATGCGAAACCGTAGAACGCTACTTTAAAAGAAGAGGAAACGTTACATAACATCCTTAAAGTTCAGAAATATAGATTGACTGTGATATTGATCTCTGTGTGGTTTTAAAGTATATCAGCCGAAAATGGTCTTCAAAATCATTACTCCATCACTTTCATCACACTGATATGCCAAACCAATTAACTGCTAATTGAAGAAGAATGATATCATGTTATAAGGGCTATTAATTCAGATATGTTGCATATCATAGTATTGTAGTATTCCCTAAGCACATCCCAGTATTTCCTAGCCATATCCTTAAGACCATTAGAATATTGTATCCCAGTATTTCTAGCCATATCCTTAAGACCGTTAGAATATTGTATCCCAGTATTTCCTAGCCATATCCTTAAGACCGTTAGAATATTGTATCCCAGTATTTCCTAGCCATATCCTTAAGACCGTTAGAATATTGTATCCAGTATTCCCTAGCCATATCCTTAAGACCGTTAGAATATTGTATCCCAGTATTTCCTAGCCATATCCTTAAGACCATTAGAATATTGTATCCCAGTATTTCCTAGCCATATCCTTAAGACCATTAGAATATTGTATCCCAGTATTTCCTAGCCATATCCTTAAGACCATTAGAATATTGTATCCCAGTATTTCCTAGCCATATCCTTAAGACCATTAGAATATTGTATCCCAGTATTCCCTAGCCATATCTTTCAGGCCCCAAAAACATAACATTCTTGTACTCTTATAATTTATAGTTAAGGCCCTAAGAACATAGTATCCTGATATTCCATAGCCATATATTAGTATTCCATAGCTATGTCATTACGTCTGTACTAACACAATATCCTAGTATGCGGTTTCTTAAAAACTGAGCAATTTATTGGTGTGTGATAAATGAAAGTCATACTTTTGTACTCACCAAAAAATTGCATTGATGTGTATGTGTATCCAGAATAATTTAGATCTCATACGTTACAATAACAGGGATATTCATCTAAGTCTTGTCTCCATAAATGCTTTAAAAAGAACAACAACAAGAAGGTTAAAAAAAAGGAAGATTGTAACACGCCTTAGACTTTAAAGCAAGGACTGAATATCCAATACATTTTGAACATATGCTAGTGGAATATGCACACCATATATATAAAGGTTCTATATCGACGACCATTTTGAAGATTTGTTATGTTCTGTAGTTGGATAATGTACTTGACAATTACGTAGGCTTGGTTATGGATTAAGATATCACTTGACAGTTAAGTTTGATTAGCCATGAAATATGTTTATGAATGAAGAGACATCAAAAGCTCACCTCTCTGCTTCTCCATGCTTTTTTAAAAAAGCGTCAAGAATTTACGATTTCATGGATGATTGCAAAAGGAAACGATAAGTGTGCTGAAACATATTTTACGATAGCCAGATTCGAGATTAAGTTTTGCACCGACAGAGTGCATGAACGGTTACCCATTTTCTCCAAGCTCTGTTTCTATGCGTTGACTAAAACGTTTATAGTGAGTAGTTTTGTGGAAAATCAGACCGTTCGTGGTCCACTTTCATCATTAGTAAATTAATATCTGGCACTCAAATGGCCATAATTCCCACTGTTAATTAGAAGCTCTTTACATGGCTGAAAATCGATAGTTTTAATGATTTTCTGGCGTGGCAGAGAATGGGTTAGTGTTACTATTAGGGCGGTAATCAAAACAGGATAAGCTTTCTCTTGGCAATTTTTATATTGATGCAAACTTAGATATTTATTAAAGTTAATTGTTATGGAGTATTTTGTTGATTGTGGGTGAATTCAGAGAACTGTTTAGTGCTAACAATGCATCACACTGGTAAATGACTTTTTTATTGATGCAGATGAAGTTTGAAAGAAACAAGACAAAAAGCATAACCAATATAAAAAACGAAATAGTTTACGGAACTAGCAGTCAATAACAGATACATTAATGACTATTCGCCATAGTTATCAAAGCGACTACGGTAATAAGAATCAATATAAAATACTTCAAGGTTGACATCATCTGTTTATTATACAGACAAAAGTACTTGTGCTATCCATTGAGTCTTGTTTTGTGTGTGTAGTCCCGTTATCTGTGTTTATAAATAATTATAAACATACATTTATTGCTTTGGAACGATACCCATGATTCGGTTATTTCAGTGGCCCCATTATCTTCAATCAAATTATACTGGGACCGCGGACATTGGCCACCATTTGCAGTGCATGTCTTCTGCTATGATTAGACAAAACCCGCCCCCCCCCCCAATAAATACCGGTACTGTATATTTTTGATTTCGATCATATATATCCAATCAACATCGATCTAATCTGACTGCTGGCAAATACAAAAAACACATATTCATACAAGATTTATGTCGATGCATACTGTAACACTAGATGCTCTAAGCGTTACTACTTGACATTAATCTACTTGACTCTACATACTTACTCCTTATGTAAGATTCAGGCAGAATTCCAAGAGAACAGGACATAAACGTCACACAAAGTCTTTTACACAATGCTTAGTTAGCATGCTGGTATCGAATACTACATTTATCCTCTTCTTGAAACTGAATTTCTGTATTCAAAGTAATAACTTGACGACGCACGAGACCGCTCGGGTAGCCTAGTGATTAGTGTATCCGCCTCAGATGCGAGAGGTCGTAGGTTCGATTCCTGGCAGAATCATTCCAGAGACTTACAAAAATGGTATTAACAGCTGCCTCGTTTGGCGCTCAGCATTAAGAAGTTAGTGTTCGGGCTGGTCGGCCTGGTGTCAGGATAATGTGATTGTGTGGGACATTATGATACATGTCTGAGGAATGATGTCCCAGTGCTAGACATCGCTATAACGGCCATACTGCAGATATTGCATCGATACTACTGAATTTGGTTTAAAGTTACGTTAAAACAAATCTAAATCCAAATGACAACGTACGGTAAATGAGTACTTTTATGTCAGCTGACCCAAATTCGGAATGCTATGACCCTAATATAGGCACAAAGTCAAGACTACGCCATACCAACTCCAATTTAAACACTAAATGAAACTAAATCTAATTTGATTACGAAATTAGAGCAGTCTAAAAATCATAGACAGGTAGAGGACTTATTAGAACATCAACATCAAAATGTTTCGCTGTTCAAGAAGGTATCAGTACATATCATGTTTACCTCGCACATCAGAAAATTACTGTCATAACAGATCAAAAAGTACTTGTGTTTAAAACATTTAAACACACATCAAATAGATTAATTCGTTGGTAACATCGTTTGCAAGAATACGATTTCGATACTGTATACACTCCATGGGAAAGAAACACAAATGCCTATTCATTCTCACATCGACTCTACGACCAAACTGAAAACACTTTCAGTAAATCGGAGAAATCTCCAGGCTACGTAGACACACAGACTATTCAATCAGAGCCACCTGTTCACTCCTTTCAAAAAGAATTCACGGAAATTGCATTCTATTACGATAAAGAAGATATTCCCAAACCATCTACAGTACACACTAGTGATAGCACACTTAGCAGTGCTTCTTCAGAACTACCAGATCTCGCCCAATATCAAAACCAGTGCCCCGATTTCAAGGATATCTACGCTTACTTAGAGCAAGGAATATTACCAGAAAATACTCTTCACGCAAAAGCTATTCCGTATGAAGCAAGTCAGTATGAACTTATTAATGGCGCCTTATATCATTTTTCTTCCAGCCTAGAGCAAAACACAAATCTTTCTAAGATCAACTTATAAAACAAGTTTTTTCTACCCACACATGTTAGACGCGATCTTCTGTCTTATCGCGATTCAAAAGCAGGACGTTGTCGTTTAGGTATCCAAGAAACATATTAAGCTATGAAATACTATTGGCATATGTATCAAAATGTGTATGACTACATTACACCATGCTCTCAATGTTAGCTCATTAAACAAGACACAAACGCGCAAAAGGCCCCATTACACCGATTGCCTCCGGAAGATGTATTTTCTCGGTGGCACATGTGCATTTTGTGCATGCTAAAAAGTAAGGACGGTTACCAGTATATTTCATTGGTAACATATAGTTGGTCATATTGGCGTAAAGCTTTCCCCATATGTTCTCAAACAGCAAGGGAAATCGCCAGTCTTTTGTAAAATGAAACCCGTCCGGAAACAAACACAACAATACATAGGTCATATAATTCACAGATTTAAAATAGTTCATGAACTAGTTAAAGAAAACACCCGTGCAGCGCAATACACAACCAAACAAAGGTTCGATCAGAAAGCAAAGGAACCGTCCTTTCGCTTTGGAGATTATGTACATCTCTACAACTCTCGCAAATACCCGAAGGTTTATTAAAAACGCTTTATGCCCGATTGGAGGGTCAGTATCACTTTTCTCAATTAGGCCCGAATAACACCTACATATTACGCCGATGTTCTGACAATAAAAAATGAAGTCACTTGTACGCCAATAGGCTTAATCATCATAAAGATCCTAGGGGTTATCGGCCTCCGACACCGGATGCAGTCGATTCAGTCCCTCACTTGACTCAGGCACCACATGATCAAGCAAACAATGATCACGCACCAAACGACAATAATACAGAATGGTACTCAGTTGATACACTTTTGAAATCCAAATAGAAAGAAGCATTACTTGATTAAGTGATCCGATGGATCCACACCATCATATCAACCAACGGAGAATGTTTCTCAGGTATTAAAATAAACATTTCACAGAACACGCACGCAATCGAATACACGTCGTAAACGACTAGGTCGAATATTTCGTCACTGAATTTAATACGAAATTCAGAAGAAAATTTCTTCGTAACTGAAAGAGATAATGCTAGTAGAAAAATTCCCTTCTTCAGCAACTAAATGCAATACGTCTTACAATGAATGCACAGTGTAACGAAACAGTCTCATTAATTAATGAGTTGATACCAGAAGGTGTTTTTCAGCCTTCAAATTTGTCAAAAAGAGCAATATTTTGCTCTTCATTTTGTAAAATAGTTAAAATCTATTCGGTTTAACCACAACGGGAGACGTTGCCACATTAGCAAGTCACATAAATATGCTGACGAGACAGAACAATACAATTTTCCGTGCTCTTGTTCGACATGGAGGTGCTTTTTCCTCCTATATCTCGCAAGTCGATATCGATTTGATAATATGTTAACGGTTATTGGTCGAAATTCGAAAACGTTTCTGTTATTAGAGTCATCAATGCTCGCCACTGGTAAATTGTCTTACATAATTTCCTCACCATTTCTCAGCATCAATTCAACTTTTTTCAGCATGAACACTATAACCGTGCACAAACATACATATGTTCTGCTAATGTTATACAAAATTCTCGAGCTTCGATGACTCGGCTCAAATGACCCAGATGGTATTATTAGCACAGAAGATTTAGTAAAAGTAATAAGATTCAAATTTTATCTAAATTGTAATAAAAGTAATTTTTCATTTCCTATTAAAATATATTGAGATTGATTTCATTTCATTCTATATATCACAACTATATATCATTATTATTAAGATTAGGCCCTTATGAGCTAAGGCAAAACTCTCTAGCACCGAAGCTATTTATTAAGTTAGTTGTTTAAGAAATTAGTGTTAAAAGAAAAGGGTTGTGTCTCTAAAAAAATCATCGACCACGAACAGCTACTTTATTGTTTGTTTAAGTGATTCGGTAAAATAAACTGATATGCCTACAAGACATTTTGTACATATGTTGGCTATTCAACAAGTAAGATTGCTATTTATAAATAGAAGGTATCAGCTTTATAATTGAATGATATATAGCCAGAGAGTTAGCAGTACATAAACTGATTGTCCGTTTCAATTAGTTGATACCAGCAGTACAAATTAGGCACTAAGTAGATATTATAAACCACGGGTAATCGCAGCAGGAATTATTTTGGATCTTGGGGTCAGAAAAAGTACACTCGGTATGTTCTGGAGGTTACAAACAAATAAATAATTGCGGTTAATCCCCTTGTAATTATCAAGCCTTTTTGTATCGGAAAGTCGATCCAGTTGAAAAATACTTCTTGATTTATACACAGCTTGTACAGTTTATAAAGCTATGGCAAAGAATGCTCTTGAGAATGATGTTGATATGGAAAGTATTCTTTGGGCTGACATATGTATTGTCAGGCTTTTGATAAGGTCACGTTTGGTCCTTGTTTGGATCAATCAAAAGGTATGGATCACAGTGATCCATTTTCAAGTATTCATTCTCTTTATTATAATTAGGGTGACAAACGCCACATGTCGTCGAGTAGGAAAACGATTTTGAGATCTATTTATTTCTAAGGGCCATTAGTGAAACTGGAGCCACTGAAGTACATGTATGTTATGATATTACATAACATTACATTAATGGGATTGATATGAGACCATAGAGACCTCCCAAAGTTCCTGCTGTTGACGAGTGGTCAGTGAACTATCGAAATTCCAAAATCTTACGGACAGGAAATACTGTTTGGCCCATGAAACTCATTGGGCTGGCCATTTAGGGAATAAAAAGACTTATCACAAGATTTCGAATCCCTTTTATTGGCCATAAATTAAAGGTGATGTTTGTAAATACTCCAGATCTTGTCAGACGTTTGCAATGGTAAGAAAACCCAATCAGAAAATACCTTAGTTTCATCCTCATCATCAGTCTCTTGACCTAGTGGTCGTTGAGGCACTGTGCTGCTGAACATCTGACCAGTTTCCCCCACTTGTCTCGATCATGTGCCAATGCCTGTGTCTCCGCAAAACTTTTCCTGGTCCATTCTGTGATGTTGTCAGTCCACTTTGTGCTATGTCTGCCTCTCCTTCTGCCACTTTGGACACTGCCTGCATTACTGTTGTGGGTAGACTGTTGGCTCTAGTGATATGGCCATCCATTTCAGCTTTCTCTTTTTGACAGTGGTGAGGAGATCTTCATAATAGCCTACTTTGTGCCTGATGGTGTTACGCACTTCTTCATTTGTGATGTGGTCCATGTAAGAGATGCCAGGGATGGTTCTGTTGCATCTCATTTCAAGTGCCTGGATTCTTCGTTGTAATTTTGCTGTCAGGGTCCAGGAGGCCTCACATGAATACAAAAAGATTGAGATGACTAGTGCTCTCAATAGTCAGTCTGAGTATAGTTTTTAGACATATATTCTTGTCTCTCCAGATGGATCATAGCTTTGACATAGCTGCCGTTGTTTGTGCTGCAGGTGACAGAATTTCTGCTCTGGAACCAAGATATTTGAATTGGCCCACTGTTTCAAGTTCCTGTTCTATGACTTCAATCTTGGTTGAGATTTGTTTGCCACTATTTGCCCATACCACAAAATCTTATTGAGCCCAAGTATTATGGTACGTACATAGTTGGAAAAAGTAATTGATTTAAATTATATCATAAACACACATGGGAGGCGAAAACAAAAACAACTTTGCCACATAAATATGTTAAATTAGTGCATTGAGTGTGGTAAGCAGGTTAATCATTGATATGATTTAGTAGTACCGGATGAAGGTTGAAGTGACCTACTCAATAAAGATTTAACTGATGGAGTGAAATCGGACTCTACTGATTTTGGTGTAACAAATCTTCTAAATTCCGAAAGTCTAAATAATCTAGACAAGAAAACCT
The DNA here is from genome assembly GCA_029339505.1 of Unio delphinus. Taxonomy (NCBI): domain Eukaryota; kingdom Metazoa; phylum Mollusca; class Bivalvia; order Unionida; family Unionidae; genus Unio; species Unio delphinus. Next base: position 176,541 of record JAQISU010000400.1, read on the forward strand.
TCACATTAAAAAAACTACGGAATGAACCTAAAGGGTTGTTACTTGAATATGAACACTTATATCCAGATATTCCTACAAGAACAAAAATTTGCCATAAGGTTAAAATTGTAAATTCCACATCTGTGAACAACATCCACACAGATAAACCCTCTCAAACAAGAATACTTAAAGAAAGAAATACAATATTTGCTGGTGAATGAGTTCATAGTACCAGTAAAAGTGACTGAAATTCACCATATCTTCTGATAAAACTTTCCTATGTGTACTGATTATAGGAAGGTGAATATTGTGACTAAACATATTCATTTCCATGACCAAGAATTGATGACATGATCGGAAATGAAAAGTATGTCACCAAATTTGACCTTCTGAAATGATTTTGGCAAATTCCACTGACGGTAAAAGCAAAGGAAATTTCGGCATTCTTGACTCTAGATGGACTTTATTAATATAAGGTAATGTCGTATGGGATGAAAGTTAGCCAAAGTACGTTTCAACGTCTAATGAACATGATTACCCCATGTCTAGATAATTGTGATGCTTACATTGATTATGTCATCATGTACAACGACACATAGAAAGAACATATAGCAAATATTTGGAACTTCTTTGTCGGACTGATGTGAATTTGACAAAATTCACCCAATGGTGAGTTTTGCGTCGTTGCGTAACATTTTTAGGACATATCGTGGGACATAGACAAGTTAAACCTTTGGATGACAAGGAAAGGCTATTTCTGAATTCCTGTGCCTGTTAGTAAAACGCCACTGAGACGAGTTTTGGTATGGCTGGATACTATGGGAATACAGTATGTTGTTTTTCTAAGACATTAAATAAGCACTAAAGAAATTATTCAACAATTCAGAAGCAATGTTTGGCGAAAATATTGGCATTACAACATTGTGAACTTCACGTTAGTTCAGCTCCTTCTCCGATTGTTGTGTTTAGTGATCATACACACACCACACCCCGACATCGATAAGATGAAAATAAAAATCAGAGATTATTCAGAACAAGTGATAGTTCTGGTAAACAACTTTTTAATTTTTAAAAAAATTCTTTCTCATAGTACATATTATTAAGTCAAGACCATACCTGGACGACGTGACAATTATCATGATCAAACCTCCATTCCTTCTGGAAATAGGAACTGTTGACCCTTATTTAGGCATCTGTTTTGCGTTTTAGTTAGTTTTAGAACTCACGTAATCCTTCAGGACGTTTTATTATATAACGTTTATTGTTCAATTCTTTGAATTTTTTTAGATTTAATTCTAAATACCGTAAGTTATTTTTCTCAGTTTTTCACTTGTATTCTAGGAAAATAATTTGTTTGTTAAAGTTTGCGAAACTTGTTGCCTTCACTCTTTTATGTTACCTTTTGTAAGAGCCTACACTCGTAACTAGCAATATCAAGATACGAAATGGTACTCCAGCAATATCAGTGTAGAAATGGTACTCCAGCAATATCAGTGTAGAAATGGTACTCAAGAAATATCAGTATAGGAAATGGTACTCCAGCAATATCAGTGTAGAAATGGTACTCAAGAAATATCAGTATAGGAAATGGTACTACAGCAACATAAGTACAGGAAATGGTACTGCAGCAATATCAGAAAAGGAATGGCACTCCATCAATATTAAGATAAGAAATAGCACTCCAACAATATCAGTATGTAAGGAATACTCCAACATAACATTATATGAAATAGTACTCCAGCAATATTAATATGGGGGGGGGGGGGTCTAAAGCGCTGTCCATTACGTTGCCATCTCACCTCTGTCTGCGTGGGTTCGAGTATAGCATTCGGCCAATGTGGGTATGTGAGAAAGCTTGCCAGTAGCTTCTCGTGGGTCGGTGGTCCTTTCTGGAGGTTTCCGGGTTCTTCCTCCACCATTAATACTGGCCGCCATGTATAGCATATCTTGTGCTGAAAAATGGCGTTAAACCATAAAAAAAAAAAAACATTAATATTGGAAATAGTACTTCAACAATATCAGTATGTATAGAAAGGAATACTCCAACAATCCATCATATGAAATAGTACTCCAGCAATATTAATATAGGAAATAGTACTCCAGCAATATTAATATAGGAAATAGTACTCCAGCAACATTAATATAGGAAATAGTACTCCAGCAATATTAATATAGGAAATACTACTCCAGCAATATTAATATATTTTGTTCCCGTGTTGACACCATTTTAGTATCACATATCCTTTTGTTCCCGTGTTGACACCATTTTAACATCACTTTTTGTTTTGCTGTCAGTGTTGACTCCATTTTAGAGTTTGTGACTTCTTACGTAAACGAGTACTTTATCCAAGGTCAAAGTCAAATCGTTTTGACGTTTTGTTTTAGACTTGAACGTATCAAATATCCGGTTATCGATCATTTCATCCTCTTCGTGCTCAAACTCACATTTCACCTTATCTTTTTTGCCCTCTTTGTGTACAAAGGAGTCGAACCTTCGTCTTCATTTCTAATACCACATGCTCTCGGCATAACACAAATACATGTGTGTCTTGATTTACTTTATTCATCAGACTAATCAGTTAATTTCTGTTCATGCAGAGCACATAGAAAACAAGAGGCTATTTGCACATTATATTAGACCAATGCAAGCTTACTCACCACCCATTGTCTGACATTAAAATTCTTGTCCTGGTACAGACCATTAAACGTATAACTTTCAGCAAAGCGCTACACCGTTGATAAGACAAAACTCCTTGATATCAACAGAGTGATGTCTAGATAATCTACGAAATGTTCAAACTGGCCTTTATGATTTAAATTGTAAAATCTCATTATGATACGTTTACAAAGTTGATAGGTGCTTCTTGTGCAAATTGGTAGATTCTTGTGTACAAAGTTGATATCTGCGTTGTGTACAAAGTTTGATAGATGCTTTCGTATCAGCTAAGTGTATTGAAGGATACACTTTGTTTTCAGATATTATACAAAAACAGTTTCACACTGAATATCTTTCCACCTGCAAACAAATTTCTTAATTATAGCATAAAAAGGTTGTTCACGTAATTGTGTCACAACTAGTATTTGGTTTGACTCGAATGACATGTAATTTGTTTTATACGGTAACTGTACTCTCTATTAATTTAAATTCCCTAAGTGATATTTTTTGACTCCGTGTTTAATTAAGACTACAGTCATTTACAGAATAAAGTTCGTCATAAACCTAATAGGAAATTAAAATAAAATGATTGATGTCAACAGTGCAAAGATCGATTGCTTGGATCAGAAACCGTTCTCAATCTATCTTTTGTCTGTATCAGCTCGGATGCAAGAGGTTGCTGGTTTTAACCCCAAAGATTTATTAAAAAAATGACACTAACAGTTGTTGAGCTCGGCGCTAAGCATTAAGAGGTTAGTGTTTGGACTGGTCGGCTTGGAATCGGGATAATGTGACTGGGTGGGGCATGATAATACATGTCTGTGTCATGATGCTTAGGTGATAGACATTACTATAAATTGCCACACTGCAGATATCTTAGCGATATGACTTAAAAATTGTCAAAGCTACGTTAAAAATCCATTTCACACACACACACACACACACACACACACACACACACACACACACACACTTAAACATGATAAAATGAAACGGTTTATCATCAAGGTGTGAAGTGTAATATATTTTTAATGAAAATATAGATGCAGGCAGTCACTAAATATGGCCAGTTGTATAATTTGCACACGCACGCACGCACGCACGCACGCACACACACACACACACACACACACACACACACACACACACACACACATACATACATACATACATACATACATACATACATACATACATAAATACATACATACATACATATTATAAATTTATTGGCATTTGAAAACAGGTGACAAAAATTATATATTACAGAATAGCTATTAATAAAGGCGGGCTAGAGGGGATTATTCTGACTTCAGTGTGAGTGATATTTTGGTGATCAAAGAGGTAATCCTGAGTTGTTAAGCTAAACGATAGTAGTAATATGGGGCACTATAGCGACAATGGAAAATCCAGTCAAAAAGTGCTTGGGGCACTATGGCGACAAGATTTATAGCGACAAGGGAAAATCCAGTCAAAAACAGCTTGGGGCACTATAGCGACAAAACAGCTTGGGGTATTATAGCGACAAGGGAAATTGAACATAGTGGGCCTGTATAGCGACAAGGGAAATTGAACAGGGTGGGCCTGTATAGCGTCAAGGGAAATGGAACATAGTGGGTCTATATAGCGTCAAGGGAAATTGAACATGGCGGGTCTGTATAGGGACAAGGGAAAAAAGGGTGGCAATGAAAGCTACTATCTTTTCGAGACCTATGAGTGGCCCTGAAAAGGGCCGTTATGTGTAATGTTAACGTTGTCTTGTTAACACAGAGGACATCTCACAGATCTTCTTCTCTTCCTTAAACTTCTCCTTACTGTGGGTCCATAGAAGAGAACTCTCTTCAAGCAACCTTGTCTTTCCACATAGACTCTTCTCTTCCAATAGGCTGTCTCCGTCCTATGAATGACACTCCATGATGATCTGACATACATGGGTATGTCAGTCCTAAACAGCATACTTGACACAAGGGTTGACGATTCAACATTAGTCCACATCTTCTGATGAGAACAGGTGAATCGAATGCCGTGTACTGCGGTTATTTATAGGGGAAGAGCGGATTGAAACGGATTGAGTGTATCCACCAATCCAAACGTGCGTTACAAAAGTCAGACACAGCCATCCAATCGGAAGAGAGCAGTCTGTGACGTCACCTTTTCTATATAGAGGTACTAGCGCCTGTGCGCAGTCAATCGATTCAAGAGAGTTGTCAATCATGGCGGACAGTAAGAAGACAATGAATTGGAGTGAGACAGGAGTAGAGACAGCAAGTCATGGACCAACAGTGACTACTAAAGTCATGACAAATCTACATCCAGAAGAAGTTGATTTTAACTGGGATATTGTGGATTTTTTAACATCGCAAGAATTTATTCCGGAACCTTCGTTGCCTTCTGTATCTTCTTATGGACACGTCGATGATTTTAAACAAAGACAAAAAGAAGCATTGGAGCGATTTTTACAACAACAGAAAGTAGAAGAACAAGCTTTTCTTATGCAACAGCAGGAAGAAGAAGAAGCAAGAAGAAAACACCAGGAAGAAACAGTAGCAGCAGCAGCAGCAACGGAGAAGAAGAATGAAGACCAAGGACAGAAAGAAAATAGTGAAAATCAAACGGTTACGACGGTACTTTTAGATATTTTAGCTGAGTTAAGGAGTCTGAAACAAATGTATCAGACTTCTTTATCACGACCGAAGAGAAAAAGACCTTCTCGAGCGAAACAACCTGATCTCTCTGTGACTACGTCTACCTTACCACCGTTAGTGATTTCTACCAAATCATTGACAGGAACCACCAGTCCCGAAGTAGGCCTTGGCCGTGGCAAAGGCTTAAGACAGCTCAAGAGGATTTCATCCCGTTTCTGAGTTTGTTTTGTTTTAAACACACAAAACACCAACGGTCCTTTTCAGGACCACTCCAATTATTTCGAAAAGAAATACTATGTCAATTGCCTATTTCAATGAAAACTCAAAAGTCCTTTATTTTTTTTAAAAACCCATGATGTACGTGTGAGTGAATGAATGTGTGAGTGTAGGTAATTATACTATCAAATCAAAACCAAGAGACACTTACGTTTTTTCTCTTTAGTTTATTCTAGTACAAACGTCACAATTCAAAATCACAACATAACATAACACAAGACCACTTTAAAAAAGTTCATAGGTTTTCTTCTGTTTCACTCTTTCTGTTTTTTCATTTTCTTTACTGTCACAGCTTTTTTTTCTTCCTCTTCACTTTCGTTTCTTCTTCTTTTCTTGTGAACGTGACGGGGTTCTTCCTTGGGGGAGGGTACCTCTTCTTCCTCCTGTTCAGAATTTCTTTCCTCCTCCTCCTTCTCCTCCTCCTGTTCCTGTTGTTTCTTAGGGCAGTTTGGAGACCAATGTCCTTTCTCTTTACAATAATAACAGGTATCTTGACTTTTGTCTCTATTGTAGCCTTTTTTATTTTTGTCACGATCTGAACATTCTGTAGCCCAATGTCCTTTCTTCTTACAGATATAGCAAGTATCTTGACTTTTATCTCGATAGGAAGGAGAGTAGGCCGTCGGCTGGTCTGACGAAAACTTTCGTATGACCCCACGTAAAGCTCTAATGAGAAGTTCCACTTGTGTAGGTTCTTCCATCGTTCTGGTCAATGTGAGAGTGAAAGGAATACTGAACCGTTAGACACTAACCCTTTATATATATGCACGGATCGAACATGAATATATAGGGGTTATGGTCTTTAAAAGGTAGTCATTTGACTTTTTGCAGACAAGATGAAAAGGCCACATCATGTTGTGGAGAAAAGAGAAAACAGTAAGAGACAGAAACGTAATGTATCGCCTAGCACAGTAGCTGAAGTCTTGGCTCAAATTCATGCCAGTGATTTTGAAGATGACATGAGTGAGCCCGAATCCACACCCAGACAATCCACGTCCAAGCAAAGTGCACCACCCTTAGTAAACCCTGAAAATTACTATCACATTCGAGAGACAGAAAAGCGTTCCTCTCGAAAATTTAGAACAACGGCTTACACGTATGCCGTAAAGTTTAAAGATTTCAAGGCCAATGTACCTTTGGAGAATACAGAAGGGTTCATTACTGAGGTGTGGGATTCTGTATTAACTGCATTGAAACAGCAATGTCAAGCCAAAGAAGACGATCGCTTGAGACTTTCTATTCATCACGATAATTTAAAGTCTCCCGTTTGGATCGAGTTTACTAGCCCATCAGAATTAACACCTTCCAAAGTCATCGACAAAATTCAACATGTGCAACAATCCAACGACAAGTTTCACATTGACGATGGAAAAGCCACACTGTTTATGACCCACGTGTCTCTTCCCCAGGGGACAGGACGCAAAAAAGTATTATTGGTCGACAACCTTCGCAGCATGAAGCGAAGCCTCGTCCAAATTAACAATCCTCAAGACCAGATGTGTTTAGCCCGTGCTGTCGTCGTGGGACGAACGTATGTCAACAAGAACGACACGACAGAATGGAAAAGAGCCTGGAAAACTATTCAACGATCGGACCGAGCCAAACAACGAAGTGAAGCAGAACTTCTGTTACAGCAAGCGGGGATATCCAAAGACACCCTTAGCGGCATTCCAGAAATGCAAAAATTGCAAGACGTCTTGTCTCCACATTACACTTTGAAAGTACACCCTCAAGAAGTGCGTGGACCTCTTTTGTTTCGAGGCCACGATTTCAAAGACGGAAAATACATTCACGTCTATCATCACGATGGTCATTTTGATACCATTACCAGTATCACTGGATTTCTGAAATTCAGTTACTACTGTGAAAAATGTGACTATGGTTAGAACAATCGAGAACAACACAAGCATTGTGGATCGAAATGTGAGGGATGTTTGGCCTCTCAACCTTGTCTGGACCAAGGACAAGAAAGAGTGCATTGCCTTGTGTGTCAGCGCACTTTTGTCAGTCTTACCTGTTACCAACAACATTTGAAGATGCAAAATTCACAGCAGAAAAGTGCTTGTCAACTGCTGAGATTGTGCCCTACTTGTGGACAAGGCATACGTACTAGTAATGCCAAGTTTCACGTTTGTCGAGGGAAGAAACGATGTCACATTTGTCGCCAAATTGTGGACTTGGAGCACGAATGCTTCATTCAAAAATATCAACCCCAACCAAAAGATACCCAGAAGAAAGGGAATTTTATCTTTTTTGATTTCGAATGCATGCAAGAGACCGGTATTCACATTCCGAATTTCTGCGTGGCTCACCGTGCGTGCGAGCAGTGCATCCAAGAACCTATCTTTAGTCATTGCCCTTACTGCAGCAAGATTCCTGGAGGACGTGAAAAAATCTTTCGAGGGTCAAATACGCTAGCCGATTTTGCCCAATGGATCCTAAATCCCATCGACGAAACGTGGAGTCCAGAAGACATCGAACGTTACGGAGAGTGTCATCGCCATGCCACGGTCATGGCTCACAATTTCTCGGGATACGATGGGCAATTTCTGCTCAGATACTATGCGGAACAAAGTACCGAACGGCCTCAAGTGACTTTAAACGGAGTCAAAATCATTTCTATGCAAGTAGGACAAGTACAGTTTAAAGATTCGATGTGTTACTTGGCCATGCCATTAAGTCGCATGCCTAAAACGTTTGGAATGACAGAAATGGCTAAAGGTTATTTCCACACTTTTTTAATACCAAAGCCAATCAACATGCCGTTCTACCCCATTTGCCGGAGGCTGACGACTACGACCCCGACAACATGCGCACCGAACAACGAGAAGCTTTCTATGCTTGGTACCAGACTCACGCCTCGGACCCTTTTGACTTTCAAGAAGAAATGTTAAAGTACTGTCGATCTGACGTGGACATTTTACGACGTTGCTGTGGAAAATTTCGAGAATTGTTCATGGAATACGGAGGGATCGATCCTTTGAAAGAAGCTTGTACCATCGCCAAAGCGTGTTCCTTAGTGTACCGAAAACGCTTTATGCCTGAAAATACTCTAGCGGTCATCAGTCCTCAAACGACAAATTTTGTCAAACGTCAATACTCGGTCAAAGCCTTACGCTGGCTCCATTACTTGTGCGACAAGGAAGACAAATGGATCCAACACGCTCGCAACGGAGGAGGAGGCGAAAAGACCATCGGAACGTATTCGGTAGATAGTTGGGACTTAGAAAACCCTCAGATTGTGTACGAGTTTAACGGATGTTTATTTCACGGATGTCCCCTATGCTACCCTCAACGAGACACCAAAAATCAGTTTTTACAACGAACCATGGAAGACTTGTACCAGACCACGTGTCAGCGACGTTTGAAGTTAGAACAGCAAGGATACCAGGTGGTGGAAATGTGGGAACACGAGTACGATCAGCGTTTGAAAACTGATCCCGAGTTTAAACGCATCGTAGAAAGTTACAAGTGGGTGGACCCCCTGAACCCTCGGGATAGTTTGTACGGAGGACGAACGAATGCTACTTGTTTGCTGTACCAAGCGGACGAGGAGAAGGGAGAAGAAATCAAATACTTGGACGTGTGTTCGTTGTATCCTTACGTGTGCAAATATTGTCACTTTCCCGTAGGGCATCCAGAATTGATGACAGAACACATTGATTTGGACCACATTCGACAGTACGAAGGATTGATCAAGTGTAAAGTCTTACCACCCACAGACTTGTACCATCCCGTATTACCTCACCATTGCCAAGGAAAACTGATGTTTCCTTTGTGTCGCACATGTGCCGAAACGTGCAACCAAGATCAACCTTGTCATCACACTCAGGAAGAACGTGCCTTGACAGGAACGTGGGTGAGCGTGGAATTGTTTAAAGCTCTGGACCTGGGATATCAACTGTTAGAAGTGTACGAAATTTACCACTTTCCCAAAACACAACCATACTGCAAGGGCGACGAGAGACAGAAAGGTATTTTTGCAGACTACGTGGATGCTTTTTTAAAACTAAAACAAGAAGCTAGTGGCTATCCTTCCTGGTGTCACACTCCCGAAGACCAAAAGATATTCAAAGAAAAATATCGGGAGCAGGAAGGTATCACTTTAGACCACATCGAGAAAAATGAAGGAAGGCGATCGTTTGCCAAAGTGATGCTCAATTGTTTGTGGGGTAAAATGGCACAACGTCCGTCTTTACCCAAGACGGAGTATTTGTCCGAGCCGTCTCGCTACTTCCAGATGATTCACAACCCAACCAAAGTCATCAAACACGTTGACGTCATTCGTGAGGACTTGATCTTAGTCAATTACGAAGAAGAACTAGACTTTGTAGAAGCCGACACATTTGGAAATGTCATCATTGCGGCTTACGTGACAGCCCACGCTCGCTTAAAATTGTACGAAGTGTTAGAACTGTTAGGAGATCGTGTGTTGTATTTTGACACGGACAGTTGCATTTACATTCACCGACCGAACCAGTGTAACCCTACCATCGAAGGAGACCGTTTAGGAGCCTGGACCGATGAACATCCCGACGACAAGATTCTATGTTTTGCAAGTGGCGGTCCTAAAAATTACGGCTACGAATACCGTGACCCACAAGGAAAAATGCACACTGAATGTAAAGTGAAAGGATTGACTCTTAATTATCGCACCAGTCAAGTGGTGAACTTTGACGTGCTACAAGAAGCCTTGCAGTCGGGACAGGATGAAACGTTTCAAGTGACTACCCACGAACCGCACAAGATTGTCCGTTTACCCACACACCAAATTGTTAGCCGACCTTTGGAAAAAGTCTACCAAATCGTGTACCAAAAGAGAGTACGACTTCCCAATCACTTCACTCTACCGTACGGTCACGTCGAAATTGGGCAGCATATAAAAAGGGACATTGTCCAAGACCAATAGTTCATTGTGACTAACACAGCCAAGCGAAAAGAAGATGAATCCATTTAAACAGACATCATTCAAATTTGGGAATTCTCAAGTGGAGTGCGATGCTAAACCTTACGATTGTAGTGATGCCAGGCGCTGTGACATTAGCGATTCAGCAGGATATCGTGGGAACTTTGCTATGACTACTACCCCTATATCTACCCTGGAAAGTGATGCTGTGCGTGTCAAACCTGAGGGATGCGAAAGCGGTGCGACACGTTATCGTGGACTCCTAGGAATTTTAGCGTACCTGCATCGAACAGAAGTGAGGAGAGTCGAATATTCGTTCCCGACGAGTTTGCCTGAATACTGTCACTTTAAAAGTCGATTCCAAACCTTCAAAGATAAATGGCCAAAATATCTGCCTGGACCAACTCCTGAAGAATTAGCCAGAGCTGGATTTTTCTACTTGGGCGAAGGAGATAAAGTCAAGTGTTTCAGTTGTGGTGTATCCATTTACGAGTGGGAAGAGAAAGATTCCGCTCACTTGGAACATGCTCGATGGTCTCCGAATTGTCAATACCTACCTTTAGTAGGACCTAGTGATTGGAAGTGACACTACTGCTCCATGTCGTGTAACACACCTAGACCAGTATATAAACCCTCTCTAAAACATTATATTCAAGGATTACCACACGAATTGCAAGAGAAGATCTACAAGGACGTTTGGCAGGGTCTTGCTAAAGAAAAATCGCAATGGGTGACTGTAGAACTTTTGTGTCGTGAAATTCACAAGAGGCAAGTGACAAAAATTAACCAACGTGTCAGATTTCTCTGGATCAAAGGTATTTTTTTGCTCTGTTTCCAATTTAGTACGTTTACCTCTGAAGATGCTTTGATCCTTCTTGACCGTTACCCTGAATGGCAGTGGGACGAAATTACACGTTATATTAATCACTTTTGCTTTTTGTGCAAATTTAATTCTGTGTTTAATTCTGGGTTGAATCTACACTGATAGTCTTCGACCTAAAAAAGAAGTATAAAAGAGAACGACCATGCCACAACCTTTATCATTGGTGATCCAACAGATTCCGTGGAAGGATATCAATGAGAAGATTCACACGGTGAAAGATTACGAACACTTATTGCAAGAACTGTACCCTATGAATTGGGGTCGACGTGTCGTGTGTGTTTTAGTGACTTGCTTTCTAGGATTTCGTTTACCTGTCGATTCCTTGTGGACACTTTACGAACACTACCTATCAAAAAAATAAGACAGTATGGTGACTCCTTTAAATGTCCACGAGAGACTTATTCTGTTCAAAGCCTTACGTTTTCATCTGGATACGTCTCGACCTTTCCAAGAAAAAAAGATTCGTCAACTTTTACGTACGGAAGCAGTGTACGAAGATGTGTGTGTAGCTTGTGAATTACACCCTCATTGGACAGATGTACGTGACTGGAAAAGTTGGGATTTTGAGGCTTGGACAAACGAAGTATCCCATTATGCCCAAGCGTTGTGTTCCTAAAATTCATCGTCGTGTGAAAAAAGTCACTTTTAATCCTGTGTTAGTAACAGTACCAGAAGAAGAAAAAGAAAAAGAATCTATCACCCAAGACAATCCTTCTGTTCAAGACAAAACTGTCATGGACATTCCCCCACAAAGACCCTTTCGAGAAGACACCTATGTGACTGTACCCCCTGTAGAGGAGACTATAAGAACATTACATACTACCTCTAGGACACCTTCGTTACCCAAACCACGTTGTACAGTGACTTGTTTATATTCCACTTTGATCGTTTGCCTATGTCTTTTATTCTTGTATTTATCCATTTGGCTTTTATGTATTTTTGTCTTTCGTGTTGCATTCAAATAAACGTGTCTTGAAAAAAGTATAAAAACCTATTGTCTTGTCTGTTTTTGTGTCAATACTGACATACCACTACACGACTATGGCTCACTCTACTCTTTCTACTACTCCTTCCTCCTCCACATTCAAAGTCATTGACGAACACTTAGATCAGGCTAGTTGGAAAGCCTTGTATCTTCGTCATCCTTTTAACATGTTAATTGCTGGACCGAGCGGTTCAGGCAAAACCGAATTTGTCAAACGTTTGATCGAACATAAACATCATTTGATCGATCGTCCACCTCAACGCATCGTGTGGTGTTACAAAGAGTGGCAATCGGCATACAGCCTCTTGCAAGAAAGTCAAGGTGATTCCATTGTGTTTGTAGCAGGCATTCCTAAAGAAGACGAGGGGATCGTGTCTGACCCTAGTCAAACTCATTGGGTTATTTTTGACGACATGTTAGGAGAAGACGAAGAAGAAATTAAACTGTGGTTTACACGTAAAGGGCATCATCGTAATGCCAGTGTCATTTACATTACACAAAATTTATTTCAACAAAGTAAAGCCCATCGTACCATTAGTCTTAATGCTCATTACGTGGTCTTGTTTAAAAGTCCTCGAGATAAATCACAAGTGCAAGTTTTAGCCAAACAGTTAGGAACACCTTGGCTAACTCATGCGTACGATGATGCCACTCAAACGCCACACGCCTATTTACTCGTGGATTTAAAACCCACTACCCCTGATTATTTGCGATTTCGTACCGATTTGTTTCACGACTGGTGTCAAGACGGAGGACCTGTCGTGTACACGTCCTCCTCGTTGACATAACACTATGAAGCACTAAAAAAATCTATAAAAACCTTGGGTTACTTTAACCTGGTCTCATACATCGTCAACATGACGTCCCTTCAGTCTCATCTTCCGATCAAATTGATTCGTGCCTTGTACGGCATCAGTCGCGAAAAAAATCCACAAAGACGTGCTCACATCTTAGAAGCCAGTCTCAAAGAAGTCTTACGATGGTTTACGGTGACAGCACGTCAAATACTGCAAGGCATCATTCACATTCCACATCAAACCAAACGCTTTTTTGACAGAAACAAAGTAGCCTTGACGCAACTGGCCAATCCTCGCATTGACACTCACACCAAAAAGCAAATCATATTGAAACCTGGAGGTAGTGGTTCTCTAGGAGGTGTCATCATTCGTTCCCTTTTAAAATGGGATCCCAATACTCCCAAAGTTCACCCCAAGAAGAAAACAAAAAAAGTCAAACAAACCCCTAAGAAAAAGAACAAGTGTGCCAAGACCAAAACACAGAAAAAGAAAAGTCCACAGACAAAAGCGGTCACCCGCAAGAAAGGCACTTCGGCCAGGACACAACCTTACCTTCGTCAACCACGACCTGTAAGAAAAGATCTACAAGGACGTTTGGCAGGGACTACGTTGCCAGTAGCCTCAGGGACTGCCACTTCTCCGTTGCGGGTGATGCCAGCCAAACCCAATTTGACACCCGTTTTTCCTAATTTGATGAAACATTGGAAATCTGCGTCTCCCAAATCGTCTCCTCCACCGGTGACACCCTCGTCCACCTTAGCGGCAGTAGCAGCTGCTCACAAAGTACCTGCCCCCAAAGTGAAAGTCCAAGAAAGATCTGGCATGTTAAAGAGTTTACTAGATTTGTCCAAACAAGAACTGTCCCGATTGAGTCCATTGCGAACCCCTTCACGACGTGTGTTACCTGCCATGAAGTTGATACGACGCAAAGATAATCAGTGGCGACGCATTCCAGTATAAAAATATAACTTGAAGACCACAACGTCAATCAGTATTTTTCTGTACCACTGCTGAACACTCAAGGATGCTTCCTCAAAAACGTGCACACCACCACCACCACCACCCTCGTCGTTCTGCTGCCCAAAAAGGAACAGGAAAAAGACAATCTCGTCATCGTACCAAAGGCTTAAAAACCAAACATCGACGTCCTTTCCTCCAAAGACGTAGTCTTTTAAAGAAAAAGAAGAGTCACCAAAAAGGAGGATCCTTTGGTAATTTTGTGAAAGACATTGTTACCTTTTTGACGAAGCGCTAGTTTCCCAAAAAGTAGATAAAAGAGAGTGTGTACCAAGTCATTGACACTAGTAATAGTGTGGAACGAACAAGTAAAGATGTCACCTCGCAGAAAACATTCTTCTTCACCCCACAAAGGAAAGAAAAGGAAAGGACGTTTAGCCAAACATCGACACGTTCGTCGTCCAAAGGCCCAAAAGAAAATATCCGTCCGTCAAAAGAAAAAGATGCTGGTGCAACGCGGAGGGTTTTTCCTACCCCATGATCTCTTTCCAGAAAAAGTGATACCACTTATAAATCAAGTGATGGCACAACAAAAAAAAAGATAAAAGAGGGTGTGTTTCAAGTCATGGACGTCAGTGGTATTGTGGAACGAACAAGCAAAGATGTCACCTCGCAGAAAATATTTTTCTACACCTCACAAAGGAAAGAAAAAGAAAGGACTACCTCCTCGTTTGGTCAAACACGGAGACGTGTTGTCTGTCCTGTCCAAAGCCTCTCCACCCATGCGAAAACAAATCATTAAAACGGCTTCCGAAGATGTCATCGATACCGTGTGCGAATGTTGTTTGAATGTCTTGAAAGGCACGATACCTTTGTCTTCACACCAGAAAAAATGCTTAGCCAAACATCGACACGTTCTTCGTCAAATGGTCCAAAAGAAAATACCCGTCCGTCAACAGAAAAAAATGTTGGTGCAACGCGGAGGATTTTTACCTTTTCTTCTTCCTGTGTTGGGAGGATTAGCGAAATCCGGTATCCTATCCAGCATATTACCAGGTTTTTTACAAGGGATGACACAAGGGATGTCCCCAGGGATGCACCAAGGGATGGCTCCAGGGATGCACCAAGGGATGGCCCCAAGGTATGGGTAGCAATATGTATGATCCTTCCAGAAGATAAAAGGGACTCATGGAACACCACGATCTCAGACGTAACCTTTGGAAGCCCATGGAAGGACGAAAACTGACTTTGGTTCCTTACAAACGATGGATGGAATACCATCGTTGGCAAGAACAACGTACCCCCCATTTACCACCCAATCCTGATTTGAACGAGATGTCCCAATTACAACACGAATTGCAATTGTTGATGCATCGCCACGATTTGTCCGAAACCGAAAAATCGCAAAAGTACGGTCAACTTCTGCAACGACTACAACTCTTTCATCGGAAAGCTGTGGAACAAACAGCTCTACCCACACTGTCCGATTTGAAGGCACTAATGAATAATCCGTCGCCTTTACCCTCTACAGTAGCCAAAACAGACGTCACCCCACCATTACCCAAGGAAGAAAAAGAACCCCATGATCTCTTTCAAACACCCACTGCTACTCCCATTCCGAGTAAGATTGCCGCTTCCTTATTGACCCCTTCTCCCACACCCCAACGAGAAGAACTCAAAACTTGGGTTAAAAAGATGATGGCTACTCCTGCTTCAACAGAAATGAAAAAGAAAGAAAGGAAACCAGAGGTGAGAAAAGAAAAGAAGACCAAAGCTATCTCATTACCTCTGCCACCACCACCACCACCACCAGCACCCTCGACGTCAACTCCTGTGGCACATCGGACACGTAAAACCGTTTCCAAACAACCCGCATTTCGTCCCACCCAAAGCAATATCCTCGAAGAGTGGGTCACTTATTAACCTAAACCATGGAGAAGGTCTTAGCCAGCATTTATTACGATCCAGCTCACCCTGCAGGTTACGGAGGCATTCAGAAATTGTATCGTGCTGCCAAAACTCGCTTGAAAAAGCTCCGTTTACCTACAGTACAACGATGGTTACAAGAACAAGCGACGTACACTTTACACAAACCCATTCGACGAAAATTTCACAGAAGTCGCACTCAAGTGGAAGGCATCGATCATCAATGGCAAGCCGATTTAGCCGATGTCTCTCATTTAGCCACCTACAATCGTGGCTACAAATATTTGTTTTGTGTCATCGACGTCTTTTCTAAATTTGCCTGGGTCGTACCATTGACATCCAAATCGAGCGGAGAGTTAGTACGAGCTTTGCAACTGGTGTTGAAACAAAGTGGTCGTCACCCTCTTCGATGGCAAACCGACAAAGGCACCGAATTTCTAAACCAAGCTTTCCAACGAGAATTAAAGAAACGTGACATTCATTTTTTCACCACCGAAAATCCTGAAACCAAAGCCAGTATCGTGGAACGTTTTCAACGTACCTTGAAAGAACGCATGTGGAAATATTTTACGCATCAACACACTCTCAAGTACATCGACGTCTTACCGCACTTAGTCCAAGCCTACAATCAATCTTACCATAGAAGCATTGGACGTGCCCCACAAGAGGTGACACCCGACAACGAAGTGACTGTTTTTGAGCGTCTGTTTGGTACGTCCCGAACGAGGGCTGTCCCCAAGAAAGGTGGAGAAGTGTTAACCCCGGGAGATTGGGTACGCATTGGTAAAACCAAACGCACTTTCGACAAAGGTTACTTACCCAATTGGACCACCGAATTGTTTCGTGTTACTGGACGAGTGCGCGATCGTCATCCTACCGTCTATAAATTGGAAGACATGAACGGAGAAGTATTAAAAGGAACGTTTTACTTGCCTGAGTTACAACGTGTCACCAAAAAAGAAGACGACGTGTACGACATTGAAAGCATTCTCGAACGAAGAACTCGTAAAGTAGGAAAACGACGTGTCAAAGAAGTCAAAGTACGTTGGAAAGGATATCCTCCTAGTTTTGATTCTTGGATTGACGCTGCCCAAGTCATCGACTATAAAAAGAAGTGACCATCATGCCCTTCAATACAGCTTCAACAACCACAGTGACTACTCCTTCACCCACGTCCTCTCTGCAAGATTTACAAAAGCAACCCTTGTGGGTGTGGTGTGGAGAACGTGTCCCTAAAACCCAAATCGTCTTTTTCTGTCAAATCTTTGTGGTGTATTGTGTCATCGGTGCAGCCATTGCTAATTTGAGTTTGCAACAAGGAGACAAACAATTGTGGACCATTTTACTCAGCAGTTGCATCGGATATCTTCTTCCCAATCCTTCCCTGAAATACTCTTACAACGGGAACAACAATAACACTATTGGGAGCCTTGCGTCCAACGTTAGTCCTTCTCCTGACAGTCACCCTTCCAATCACAATCCTCTTTTAGACACTCCTTTAACCTCGAGTGACTCCTCGGACAGAACAACATTGGAATTATGAACAACACTATTAACCAATTTTACTTAACGTTACCCAGTGACAGTTCCATGAAGGTGTTTCCTAAGAACACGTTGTGCTGTTACACGGCTAAATTACCTCAAGCCATGCATTTGGATCAAGATGCTCATTGGGAAGTAGCTTTAGTGGAAATGATACACCCGACACAAATCAAAAACATCGTCGAAAATCAAAACACTTTTTCAGTACAAGTGTATGACCCGGTATTGCAAAAATCATTAAACGACCGAGACAAAATCCTTATCGATGAGGGGATAATAAAAGAGCAGAACGCCCTAACTAATCTGGCTACCTATCATTTCAAGATCCCTTCAGGCTATTATTTTAGTGGTCAACATTTAGTGACTACGATTGCAAACAAGTTCAATACATTGTTTGGTAAACCCCTGGACAAAACTGAAAAAAGTGTTACCTTTGAGTACCATAAAGTGGCTCGTCGCCTCCTGATGAAATTTACAGCCGACAAAATGATAGCTATTACCTTTTGTCCTGAATTGTTTGATATTTTGGGTGGAGACGTCGAGATGCTCAAGAACAAAAAGCAAATACCAGGCATAACCAGTAACGTGGATTTTGCAAAATATTTTCGATCCCCTGTAGAATTGAACCAAGGACTCAACTTGATGTTTGTGTACTCCGATGTGGTGGAGTACAACGTGGTAGGACACACCTCTGCACCGTTACTGCGTGTCATTCCTTTCAAAGTGGACTCTGTCACCGCTGACGAGGAAGGTGGAAATACCTATCACGTTCACCGCGAATTTGTACATCCTCATTATTTGCCTGTCAGTAAGTCGTATTTCGACAGTGTCAACATTACTATAAAAGGAGAACTAGGACAAAATATTCCATTTACCAAAGGGAAAGTCACAGTGAAACTCCATTTTCAAAAACGATTCTCCAACAACTGAAAAAGTGATGTATCCTGTGTACCAAGGAGTCACTCGACAACGAGGACATGGTTTAGGAGATATGTTTAAATCAGCCTTTCGTTCCGTGGTCCCTGTTTTAAAACCGATGGTGACACGAGGATTGCACGCCTTAAAAGATGCCGCATTGACACACGGCAAAGATTTTCTTCACAATGTTCTCATTGACAAACAAAACCCTAAAGAAGCTTTTTTGAGAGCAGGCAAAAATGTCTTGCTTCAAACGGGTAAAGAGATTTTGGGTCGACGAGAAAGTCCTATAAATGCCCTGAACGGTACCGAGTCTGGCATTCCTGCTTCCCTGACGACACAGCAAGGACAAGGTAGAAAGCGACGACGAAGGCACCCTTTCAAAAGTCTCCGTACCTCTAAAGTTCGAAAGACGAAAAAAAAAAGAACCTCTCGAGACTTAGACATTTTTGATTATTAAAAGTAAAAACACATAGAGACTGAGAGAAAAAAATGATGCACCAAGAATCTTGTGCCTGTTCCAAGTCGGAACTAGATCTCTTTGCCATGCCACCCACAATGATGACCATGCAAGAAGCCCAATGGGTTGAATTTCATCCCGTCTCCTCTTTGACAGATTCAGCTCCCATCGAGTTTGAAATCAAAGGACAACCCGAAGATTACATCGATCTCAACAACAGTTACTTGTATTTGAAAGTGAAAGTGGCCAAATCGGCTGACAACACCGTTGTAGCAGCCGCGAACAAAGTAGCTCCCGTCAACAATTTCATGCATTCCTTGTTCAGCGAAGTGGATTTGTACATGAATAACAAACTGGTCAGCAGTAGCATGGATACTTACCCTTACCGAGCGTACCTCGAAAATCTCTTGACGTACGGAAAAGAAGCCAAGAACACTCATCTAGATGCTTGCGTGGTATGGAAACCTGACACCGCAAATAAGTTTAACGCCACAGCCACATCCGTAGAAGGCAACAATCCCTTCAATGAGGGTTTTAGCGAGCGTCATAAGAAAATTTTAGATCGTAGTTTAGAACTGTTCGATCGTTTGCATTTGGACATGTGGTTTCAAGAGAAGTATTTGCTGAACGGAGTAGATATTCGCTTGAGACTGAATCGAAGTAGTACTGCTTTCCATTTGATGGCTGATGCCAACGAATACAAAACCATCATCGAAGAAGCCAGGTTATACGTGCGTCGTGTGGAAGTGTTACCTAAAGTGGGAAATGATATCAGTCACACTTTGAGCAGAACGACAGCCAAGTATCCGATACGACGCGTGGAAGTCAAAACGTTCACCATTGCCACTGGACTCCAATCTAAGATCGAAGATCATCTGTTCCAAGGACAGTTACCCAAACGTTTATTCATTGGTATCGTCAGCAATGCAGCCTTCAACGGTACCAACGATAAAAATCCTTTCGAGTTTAAGCACTACGGAGTATCCAAAATCGAAGTCAGTCGCGATGGCAAAACTTTGTGTACCAGACCCTTCGAACCCAAGTTTGCCGCGAAGAATTACTTGAGGTCGTACTTGTCACTGTACGAAGCCACAGGACAGTTAGGAACCAACACCAGTCACGGTATTTCCTACGAAGATTATGCAGGAGGTTACGCGTTGTGGGCTTTTGATTTCACTCCAGACCAAGGCAGCAACGAGGGACATTTCCACCCTATAAAATCTAGGCAGATACGTGTGGAACTTCAGTTTGCAAGACCTCTTGACGAAACGGTGAATGTCATTCTGTATGCCGAATTCGATAATACCATAGAAATCAACAGTTTGAGAGAAGTCATTCTAGACTATTAATCACTATGGAAAACTCATGTCCTTCTTTGAATAGTGGAGAATCTATGGAATGGGAGGTTACAGAGAAAGCAAACCCTCAAGACCAAAAAGAAGAAGAAGTAGTGATCATGCAATCCAGATGGCCAGAACAGGAACAACAGTTAGTGGCTTGTTTTGCACAACACTTGGAAGATAAAATGAGAGACATGATTAAAAAAGATTGTTATGGATGTCAAATCGATCATCCCAGTCAAATTCAACACGATAAATGTATGATGATGAGTCAAGAAGAAAAATTGGACGATTATCTGAACGAAGCTTGGAGTCTCATTTCCGAAGAAGACGTGTTACTTCAGTGGTATAAAGACTTGTGTGCTCATTCCTCTCCTCCATTGTTTGCTCGAGAAATCGATCGCATCGAAGCTCTCTTGGCCAAAAGTAAGGAGACGAAGCAAACCATCAGTTACTTGTCAGACCGTTTCAAACAAAAAGTCTGGATTGAATTGATGACTTATCTTCACCTGTGAAGAAAGGAGAGAAAAAAAACAAGGCTACACAACAAAAAATGGATACTTGGGAACTTTATTATCTTTTGAACCGTAGTTCGTACACTGCTTCTTGGAATCCTGTCGTGTGTGCTAAAGATGAACTACCTCATCGCAAACCTCAAGAGAATCAAGCTTATGTCATCAACACAGATGACAGTCATCTTCCAGGAACTCACTGGGTAGCTGTCTACTTTCCTCAAGAGGGTTGTGCGGAGTATTTTGATTCGTATGGATTGCCCCCTTTCGAAGATGATATCATTGACTTTATGAGAAGAAATGCCCAGACGACACGATTTAATAATGTGAAATTACAAAGCACAGATTCTATGGTGTGTGGACAATATTGTATCTATTATCTGCATCATCGCAGTCTTGGATATTCTTTAGAACATTTAGTGACTTATTTTGATCGTCATTCGTCTCGAAACGATGACAAAGTAGATCGATGGTTTTGTGACCATTATGGCTATCTGTTGTCTTTAGCTAGGAAACGTAGTGTACATCAATCACCCAATGACTTCCAACAGTGGAAATCTCAATTTAATTCACAACGTTGTCAACCATGTCAAAGATAATGTATTAGTGTTATGGAAGAAAAACATGTTTGTTCTTTGAAAAATGTTTGTTCTTTGAAATAATGTTTGTTCTTTGAAATAATGTTTGTTATTTGAATAAAAATGTTGTGTTTTGAAAACCAATGCGTCTGTCGTTTATTTTACATTTGTATTCATATAAATGCTCTTTGACTTTTCTTTCTATCCCTCACATCAAACTATCTAAACGTTTCAAAACCCTAAACCGTCGAGGGGTGTTTTCCATCACGTC
The DNA here is from genome assembly GCA_029339505.1 of Unio delphinus. Classification (NCBI taxonomy): domain Eukaryota; kingdom Metazoa; phylum Mollusca; class Bivalvia; order Unionida; family Unionidae; genus Unio; species Unio delphinus. The sequence continues at coordinate 198,172 of JAQISU010000400.1, forward strand.
CGCGCTTGAACCATATAAAGCAGGGGTAGTCTTCAGTCTGGCCATCCATTGTTTGACTCATCCTCCTACGAAGATGTGCTCAAGACTAGCTAAGCTGAACGAAGCTTATGTCACTCTGCATCGTATCAGACACAGTCTGATGCCAAAGCCTGAAGAGATTGAGAATGTAAGAATGCTACAAGAAACGGAAGACCTCATAGAAGAACTCTTCAGAGAGGAAATTCAAAAAGAGAAAGATGAATGGACTGAGAAGTATCGACTTCAAAAGCAGCAGAGAGAGCAGAGAGAACAGCAGCAGCAACAGCAACGACAGCAGCAGGACCCAGACAGAAGTTTTGTCGACTGTCGTGTGGATACGAAAGAGTTCTCTTTCTCTTTCCGAAGAAGCAGACCCTATCGTGTAGCCAAACGAGGACGCAATCTTAGACGATAAAAGATTGCCATCCTTCCTCGTACACACACAAAAAACAGCCCTTTTCAGGGCTACCCAATATTCTCGAAAAGAATTAATCATTCAATTTGCTCATGGTATGTGAGGAAGTTAGAAAAAAATAGAAAAAAATAGAAGTGAGTCTATAATCACTATCTCATTTTACTTTTGTTTTGAAGTGCGTCTATAAGCACAGCGTATTTTTTTTCAAAATAACTTGTTCAATGTATAATTATTATGAGTCAAGTATAAAAGTGTGGGGTGTTTTCTTTTAAGTCCGCGTGTTTTGTTTTTTGGTAATGATAGGGATAATGTAAGTTTTTGGATCTAGGGGGTGTTTTCCATCACGTCCGCGCTTGTGCTATATATAAAAAGCACTCGTCAGTCTGGCTACCCATCGTTGGCGCATCAACACCAAAGATGAATAGAGTACAGAAATTAAGAGAACTTCAAATGTATCTGAAGAATGCTAGACGTCTCCTGGACGAACTGGCAATGGAGACCGAAGAAGAAGAGATCAGAGTTAAAGAAGAAAAGGAGAGGAAAAAGAAAGAAGAGGAGAAGGAAATGAAAAGGTCAATTTTGCCTCACCGCATGATGAGGCAAACTAGTGAAGTCAAGCCTATAGTGAGGACACCTTCACCAGAACCAGTTCGTTCACTACAGGCGCAGCCCCCACTTCCTCAGCCGCAACAACCACAGACTCATCCACGGTTGCGGAATAGAGGCAGAAATGAAGAGACTTTCACTATCCCTCAAACAGAAGATTGGGATAGTGAAGCCACTCATTCTCCCTCTGCGCTCCCAATCACAAGATTGAATTGGGAGAATGATTGGAGTAGGAGATGTGTGTGTGGGGCTAGACCTGGGAGATGCCAGCATTAGCCAGGTGTAATTTGAAGTTTTAAAAACAGCCCTTCTCAGGGCTACCCAAATAACAAGAAAAGAAATACTATGTCAATTGCCAATGGGTGTGAGAGAGGAGTAGTGTGATTATAAACACTGACTCTATTTAGATGGTATATGGTGTAATTTTGGATAGTATATAGTATGGTGTGTTTTGGCTGCTTCCCCGTGTGTGTGGTTAGTATAGGGTGTGATTTTGGATAGTATATAGTATGGTTTGTTTTGGCTGCTACCCCGTGTGTGTGGTTAGTATAGGGTGTGATTTTGGATAGTATATAGTATGGTTTGTTTTGGCTGCTTCCCCGTGTGTGTGGTTAGTATAGGGTGTGATTTTGGATAGTATATAGTATGGTGTGTTTTGGCTGCTTCCCCGTGTGTGTGGTTAGTATAGGGTGTGATTTTGGATAGTATATAGTATGGTTTGTTTTGGCTGCTTCCCCGTGTGTGTGGTTAGTATAGGGTGTGATTTTGGATAGTATATAGTATGGTGTGTTTTGGCTGCTTCCCCGTGTGTGTGGTTAGTATAGGGTGTGATTTTGGATAGTATATAATAGGATTTGTGAATAGTATCTAATATGACAAGTGAATGTAGAGGTGTTTACTTTCACGTCCGTGCTTAAGATATATATACGCAAATCGTCGGTCCTTGGAGCCATTCAATTTTGAACACATCAAGATGAATTTTGACTTGTTTATCCAACTCCGAGACAGCTGGTTTGGGATCCTTGATGCAGAATATCAAGTGGAAAGACTTGAGGAAGAATTTCAGAGTAGCCATGGCTTTGTAAGCCAACTGAAATTAGCAAGAGATTTATTAGAAGGTATGATAGAGGAGGAAGACCAGAAATTAAGAAGACGTATTAAAAGAAAATATATAAGAATAGGGGACTTGAAGCAAGCACTTGATCATGTCATCAAAGTCAGGTGTTTTCTAGAAGAAACATTACATCTGATAGAGTGGGAATATGTGAAGTGGGGTCTAGACAGGCTAAAGAAAGCAGAAGCAATGATGAGAATGGTGATGGAAGAACAGGTGATCCAGATTAAAGAAAACTGGTCTAAGGAGAGAAAGGAAAAAAAGAACAAAAAGACGAAAGAGGACTTTGATCTACTCAATCTAAGATGGATGAGAGTTCAGGAAAAGTTTAGAGCTATGGGACATCCTGACTGGATTCCCGAAGAAGAAAAGAAGAAAAAAACAGGAATCATTGGTAAAATCAAAAGGTGGTGGAACAATGGCAGAAAATAAAAGAAGAAGAAGTATCCAAAGGCCCTTTTCAGGGCCACTCATAGGTCTCGAAAAGATAGTAGCTTTCATTGCCACCCTTTTTTCCCTTGTCCCTATACAGACCCGCCATGTTCAATTTCCCTTGACGCTATATAGACCCACTATGTTCCATTTCCCTTGACGCTATACAGGCCCACCCTGTTCAATTTCCCTTGTTGCTATACAGGCCCACTATGTTCAATTTCCCTTGTCGCTATAATACCCCAAGCTGTTTTGTCGCTATAGTGCCCCAAGCTGTTTTTGACTGGATTTTCCCTTGTCGCTATAAATCTTGTCGCCATAGTGCCCCAAGCACTTTTCGACTGGATTTTCCATTGTCGCTATAGTGCCCCATATTACTACTAACGATAATATGTGCGTGCGATATTATTATTCAGTTAATTAACCGAATGGACGAGAGAGAGAGAGAGAGAGAGAGAGAGAGAGAGAGAGAGAGAGAGAGAGAGAGAGAGAGAGAGAGAGAGAGAGAGAGAGAGGTGGGGGTGGGGTGGGGTGTTTGCTTAGAGGAAGCCTAGGAAAAACAATAGTGTTTTCGTCATTAAACAAGAAAGAGACCAAGTGTCTGTCTTGTGAGATAGACAGGGTTTTGTGCTGGATACACAAGTCCAAAAGTTAACAGCATTAAGATACGCAATTTTTTTTCACATAATATTCTCCTTTTTGATTATTTATTTTATGCAAATCTGTTTGATATGACTAGATTCCATATTATGCGTCGTTTATTCAATTTCATGGAAATGTGTTGATGCTAGAGTTGCTATGCATTTTATCTTTTAATTTTACAGTGATTAATTCATTAACAGGATTGATTGCATGTGATACAAATGTTCATATGTGCAAGATTTATAACGAATCGTGACATACAAATAACAAAAGATCTAGTTCCAAATGATACCCGTAAGGAATCGTGACATAAAAATAACAAAAAAGCTAGTTCCAAATGATACCCGTAAGAAATCGTGACATAAAAATAACAAAAGATCTAGCTCAAAATGATACCCGTAACGAATTGTGATATAAATAAAAAAGATCTAGTTCAAAATGATACCCGTAACGAATTGTGATATAAATAAAAAAGATCTAGTTCAAAATGATACCCGTAACGAATTGTGATATAAATAAAAAAGATCTAGTTCAAAATGATACCCGTAACGAATTGTGATATAAATAAAAAAGATCTAGTTCAAAATGATACCCGTAACGAATTGTGATATAAATAAAAAAGATCTAGTTCAAAATGATACCCGTAACGAATTGTGATATAAATAAAAAAGATCTAGTTCAAAATGATACCCGTAACGAACTGTGATATAAATAAAAAAGATCTAGTTCAAAATGATACCCGTAACGAATTGTGATATAAATAAAAAAGATCTAGTTCAAAATGATACCCGTAACGAATTGTGATATAAATAAAAAAGATCTAGTTCAAAATGATACCCGTAACGAATTGTGATATAAATAAAAAAGATCTAGTTCAAAATGATACCCGTAACGAATTGTGATATAAATAAAAAAGATCTAGTTCAAAATGATACCCGTAACGAATTGTGATATAAATAAAAAAGATCTAGTTCAAAATGATACCCGTAACGAATTGTGATATAAACAACAAAAGATCTAGTTCAAAATGATACCCGTAACGAATTGTGGTATAAATAAAAAAGATCTAGTTCAAAATGATACCCGTAACGAATTGTGATATAAATAAAAAAGATCTAGTTCAAAATGAGCAGCAGAGAGGGTGAACAGACCACGTTTTCAAGCAAAAATAAGGCTTCCAGATCACGTTTTCGAACAAAATATGGCCTATAGATAACGTTTTCGAACAAAATATCAGGTTTCCAACAAATCTCATTTAACCAAAAAAAAAGTCTCCATTTTTGCAAAAACGGAGATTTTACGATTTTTTAATCAATTTTGCTCGCAACGATGTGGTCATCCACCCTCTCTGCTGCTAAAGTTTTCAGTTCTGGGTTAATAATTCTTTTACGATTTTAACCGAATATTTGATCAAGTCCGATACGATATCGTGTCCGAGGATCATGTAGATTTATTGTTGCGAATCCGTGCGGAGTCGACTGAGCATGACTAAAGAAATCTCGAAATTGATTGAAGTCCATATCAGAACACCATGTCTGCCAAATATTTCTAAGAGTATGAGTATCAACTCCGTTGAATACAGAAAGAATATTGCAGTTATCTCTGATGACTTTTGGAACCTGAGTGTAGCGTTGAGTGACATATATCACGTCAGTGTTTTTGTGACGCCCACGGGAAAATATTCTAGCAGGATTTTTTTGTTTATCCAACATTATATCGTCGTATACGACTAAATTGTTAATATCTCCATCAATATCATCAATACTCGGTGCTTCATCGATATCGGTTATAAAATCAATGGCGTTCTCACCCTTAATTTCTGATGCATTCTCGTTAAAATCCTTTAACACTTCATAACATCGTTGATCATCTACGCTAGGGGCAATTAAATACAACTTATCCCACTTCATCCATCTCATTATTAAATTGAGCAACAATTGCGTTTTACCGGATCCAGATGGCCCGATTATAATCATCCGGATAGAGTTTGGTAGCGCTGCATGATGCTTAATTGGTTCTCTTGTTTTAGTCGCTGAAAAATCAATTATATCCATATTTCTATACATAAATTATGGATCTATATTGTGTGAAGTGTAAAACGCGTACTGGCACAGATGATGTGACAACGGTTACAACTAAAAATAACCGATCAGCGCTTTCTGGTAAATGCGTGCAATGTGGTACAAAGAAATTTAGATTTGTGTCTATGAGATCTGATTTTTAAAAAAACGAGGAGGTGATATCGCAGCCAAATTGGCAAAGCTCCCTGGAACCCCATGGGCAAAATACCCCGGAGAAAAGCACCTCCCAGGATATAGCTACTGTGGACCAGGAACCAGATTGATATCAGACTCAATAATCAAAATCAACCCAACCCCGGTGAAGAACCAATAAACGCCATTGATAAGGCCTGTCACCTTCATGATGTTGCTTATAAAAGCAGCAATCTGCAAAACAGGCATCTCGCGGATGTGAAATTAATTCATGTGTTAAATGCTATTCCTGATAAATCCTTCAAAGAAAAATTGTCTTCATTTTTGATAAAATCGGCTATGAAAAGTAAATTGATGTTAGGTGCTGGTAATTAATAATATGGAATCAATTTATTATTCCCCAAGAGGATACTGGAGGGGTAAATCAGCAGTCCATAAACTCGCTAGTGCTGCAAAAGTGAAAAAAAACCACTGCGGCTAATTGGTTATCCAAACAGGCACTATGGCAAATTTATCTACCACCGCCTAAACAAATTCAATTCTCGCATTTTGATGTGACCGCTCCTAATGAAGTTCATCAGGCTGATATATTATTTCTGCCACATGATCGTGGTTACAAATACGCGCTAACCGTAGTTGATGTTGCGAGTCGATACAAAGAAGCAGAACCATTAAAAACAAAATCAGCCACTGAAGTCGCTTCTGCATTTGAAAGGATTTATCGACGAGGTCCTCTGCACTGGCTAAATCTATTGCAGGTTGATCCTGGCAAGGAATTTCAGGGTGTAGTGTTATCAACAATGAAACATCACAATGTCACCATGCGACGAGGGCATACTGCGCTACATCGCGATCAGGCCATTGTAGAACGATTTAATCGGACGATTGCTGAGCGGTTATTTGGATATCAATACGCAAAAGAATTCATGCAAGAAAAAAGATCCCGTGAATGGGTTAAAAGATTACCATCTGTGATTACTGCACTGAATAACGAGATTACTAGAACAATCAACATGAAACCTATCAACGCGATTAAAAAGAAGTCAATACCCGTACAACCACAAAAAGATTTCAAAGAACCAATTCTTGGTAGTAATGTCATTGTGAGGTACTTATACGAACCAGGAGAGCTTGAAGGGGGTAGAAAAAGGGCTACTGATCCTATTTGGAGCGTCACTACGCATAAGATATCTAGTATAACACGATCTACGGGTAGACCTCCAGTCTATAAACTGGATTCAACTGCCCCTCAGCGGGGTTTTACTCGACAACAACTACAAGTGATTCCCGAGGATACTCAATTGCCACCGCATGGTCTTAACTAGCGCCTTTGCGTCTATTGCACTCAAGACAAGTCAACATCACATTATTTCTGACATGACCGAGATTGTTATTTTTTCTGTCTACGGTGAATTGGCGAGGATCTTTATCCGAATACTGCCAACGCATTATACAATTGCAACTCGCGCAGTGATTATTCTGTTGTTTCTTCAAAGTGATTATTAGTTCAGCATCAATATCAAATTCTCGTTGTTTTTTTTTGTCCTGTTGTTTGTAACCGGAGAGTTTTTTATTAATGATGCTAACATCAATATCACTTATTGTTGTGTCATTATCATCGAAAACAACTCTTCGAAGTTGATTTATGTTTCGTACTCTGGATACTGCGAGATAGACTAAATTTTACCATTCGATGTGATTATCCACCATCCAAACAATTGTATTCGATATAGTCAATCCCTGTGAAGAGTGTATTGTTGCTGCGTATCCTAGCGTCCACGGGATTTATTAGCACGCAATGCATCTTCAACGACATTGATATCAACCAGCACAATATCATTTAATACGAGAATTTGTTTTTCACTCTGTCCTGGAATATCAACTTCAATATTCTGTTTTCGTGTATCCGATGGCCTATAACAAAGGGGTACTGGAAGCGTTGCAAATTTTTCTTTATGCAATTCAAATAACTTCATCTGAAGTGTATCCCTGACTATTTTTCTACTTGCAATGATCAAATCGTTTGGTCTCCACGCTTCCCAGAAATCATTCATTGGGGTTTCTGAAATCACTTCACGCGCTATTTCGCATTGGATTCTATCCGGTTGTAATCTAATTAGCGCTTTGAACTCGCGTAATCGTTCATCAAGTGATCTATAATCAGTGGTGATTTCTTCATAGTAGTCTACAAAACCCTTTAGCCATTCATGTGGAGATGCACCGACAAATGGTGGTGGTTGGCCGTGATCCCCGCACATGACGACTTTTGTGTTTTTGTTTAACAACCACTCAAGAAATGTTTTTAATACATCTAATGACACTGTGCATATTTCATCCCAAATTATGATTTCAGGAATGAATTTATCACCCATACGCTCAGGAGTCCATTTGTCACCTTTCCATCGAAAAAAACTGTGATAAGTGCAAGCATTTACCCCTCGTTGTATCATCTCTCTGGCGAGTCTGTGAGTCGGTGTTAGCACAATCATGTTAGAAACGCTAGCGTTTCCACGACGAAATAATGCAATTGCACGAGTTGTCTTTCCTGACCCACCACAACCGTTTAAATAAACTGTCTTATATCTACATACTGGATCAGATACCGGTGGTGCATTAGAAAATTCTGATTGAATTTCAATACGGTTACAACAAAGATATTTATCATCCATGGCAACGTCTGCGGATTCACAATACTCATGTAGCATCTCCTTTTTAAATCGCCAACGCCCCCAATTTTCTTCGGGATCTGTGAATGCCGCTACAGCTGATTTGTACTTATTGTGTATATACATCGAATCAGTGGCTACTCTAACCGCGGTATTAGGAAATCTATTTATCATCGAAAATAGATTAATAGAAGCATAGGCTAACATTGAACTTCTCAAATGTGTGTACTGGGAATTATATCCATCACAGTAGGTAACAACCGTACCCAATTTCTCACCATTGGATAGAAAAGCATCCTTACGGGATACAAGTTTTCCCTGTTTCATTAAATCCGCTACAATAAAATCGTATTCAGCGACATCTATGATCAACCGCGAAGAGTATTTTGCGTTGTCGTATCGTCCACCCTGGGTAAATTTACCGATTATTCTTCTTCCGAGATCTTTTGCTTGTTCTTTTTTAATTTCAAATAACTTTTTAGACCAATTTATGATTTCTTCTTCACTGAAATCTGGAAACTGTTTTCGTAGTTCGTTGATTATTCTATCTAGATCGGGTTGTGGTAGCCAAACTTCTTTCTGAGCTCGATAGCATATAATAGCTTCGGAAACAATCAACGATATTAGCATACCACAATCAATCATATATCTCAATAGCACTATTGGCATCCAGTGTTTTTCAGATAGGTGTCTACCGAGCCAAACATAACTACACGGATGTAACCCTGTAGCTAATTCGAATGATATCACACGAGCGAATCCGGTTAAATCAAAATCAGGCAATGGTCCATTAATCGCAACACGAGTCATTTCATGCGTGGGGTGTCCAAATCGTTTGAAGTACTCAGCGCATTCCCCACATCCGAGAAAACTTCCGGGATAACACGCGGCTATATCAATTGAAATCATACCATCACGTGAGTATTTCGTATTCCACAGTCCTCCATGACCAAATTCGACGCAACTCAATTTAACATCCTCGAGAAAATCACTTCGTGTTGGACGCCATGAGTTTTTTTCTCTTGCGAAGTGAGCTACCACTGATGGAATAGTAAAACTATCCGTGAGTAGTTTTTCATGGGAATTCTCCGGTGAAAAATCACTAGCGATTTTTCTCATTCTGTTATCTAATTCTTCAACGCGATATAATTCACCATTTGGTTTTACAAATTGATCGAATTCTTCATCACTTCTAAGTAACCACACTGACACAGGATCATCCTTACACAACGCATGAATAGCATCAAATAATCTCTCTTCATAGAAAACATCCCCGACGAACTCCTTAGGGATATATTTCACGGTTCTATCTCGTGAAAATATTGTTACCGCAGGTGTCCACGCGTGTTTGTTATGATCAATAATCTGTATTGGGGCTCCTCGCGATTGATATTTCGGTTCGTATAATACTTCTCCGGTTATTGTTGTTACTGATATTGGGAATTTTAATGATGCTTCTAATTTAGCTATATCAGAAATCTTTGCACCGTGCTGTTTTACCGTTAATTCCCACTCGGTTATTTTTTTTCGTCTTAGATCAGTTAGTTTATTCCCCCGGGACGCATTTGTGAAGTGTTCTATTATTCGTTCTGCTACACAATTCAGTGAACTAGAATATTTCATAGGAGCTAGTTTTGCGATATCGGGTTTATCATTTAACGGATATATCCCATAAACCATTGCTGTTACGGGATAAGATCTTTCGTAGTATGGCTTATCGATTCCGGTTAGAATTCCTGGCTTGGAATCTCTACTCACAATGACAGCTTTTTTATTCTTGAGGATTGGTTCAAATTTATCCCTAATAATCCATTTGCCATCGACTTCGATAATGAATTTGATTCGGAAAAAATGCCGTTTTTCCCCAACACGTGAAATTATCACTGCTGCTTTTTCATCATTCATGGTAGCGTCAACAACACCATCAATTCGAAATATTGACCAACAATAAGATGCTCCATCACGCTTGAATTCATTAAAACAGTCTCTGATTTTACTAATCATGGCTTTATCAAGAATTGTATTCTTTGGTGTATTAGAAACTATATCGAGATTGAATTGAGCATCTTTCCAGGGTAATCTCTTGGACGTTTTTTTTGGTTTCTCGAGATTAAATTTAGGACTAATTTTTAATAATCTCTTAAACTCTTTCATGTTTCCGTCTCTTGGACGTTTTTTGGGTTTATCGAGATTAAATTTAGGATTAATTTTGTTACGTTTTTTTGGTTTATCGAGATTAAATTTAGGACTAATTTTTAATAATCTCTTAAACTCTTTCATGTTTCCGTCTCTTGGACGTTTGTTACGTTTTTTGGGTCTATCGATATTAAATTTAGGACTAATTTTTAATAATCTCTTAAACTCTTTCATGTTTCCGTCTCTTGGACGTTTGTTACGTTTTTTGGGTTTATCGAGATTAAATCTAGGATTGATTTTTAATAATCTCTTAAACTCTTTCATGTTTCCGTCTATTGGACGTTTTTTGGGTCTATCGAGATTAAATCTAGGATTGATTTTTAATAATCTCTTAAACTCCTTATCAGCATTTTTCGAAGGCGTTCTCCTTAATTCCCTCATGCTATAATTAAAACAAGCATTTAAATGAAAGATTTTTATATAATGAATCACTGCAAGTGGCTTATGATTGGATCAGTAACCCCGTGTAACAAATCATGCAGAAATGAGTTTTTTGGGTATCATATGCAAAGCTTTCGTCGTGGAAGCCTTGGTCCGTTACCCTGTATTCTATGTGGAGTTGGGGTCAGGGGAAAATCTCAGTTGTGTCTAAATTGCGGTGGTAAGCGATACAGGGAGTTGAAGCGATATTATGATAAAAGAATAAAAAATGGACAATCAATCAGAAATTTTGACCCTGAAAAGGTCCTTGACCCTGACAACATCAAGGATAAATTCATAAGAACCCCTCAAGACTACATTGAAAGATTAATTATTGAACCAAACGATTAATTAGACAAACAATAGTATAATATATAAATGAACCAAGAATTCAGACCACACCCTGTGATCACAAATTATGAAGCATCAAGTGATGGTGTTGTAAGAAACCGCAGACTGAAGAAACCAGTTGGTGTTGTGAATAATCATGGGCATTTGATGTTTGGTGCTGGAAAGAAGACATATTACTGCCATCGTTTCGTGTACGAGTGTTTCCATGGATTGATCGAGGATGATTCTGTCATTGATCACAAGGATTCTAATCCGAAAAACAATTCTTTATCAAATCTGCAAGCTATCACACAGAGTGAGAATACCAAACGAGGAAGGACTGGCACTTGTTCAAATAAAGCGAGACCCGTAAAATCTTTGAATACAATAACTAACGAAGAAAAAATATTTCAATCATTATATGAAGCCGGTAGGGACTTCGATATTTGTAGAGCCTCAGTACGATATGTTGCAGAGGGGGTTTATCGATCTGCGTTTTCAAAAAATCGCGGACAGAAAATTAAATTTAGTTATGTCTAATGCGTCATATTTTTCATTTAGAAATATATCATTATTATATAATAATGAATTCTGAAAACATGAATAGCATTTTATCCGAGATTTCAAAATTGAAAAGTTGGGATATTGAACTATCAGATGGGTTAAATCCTGATCAAATCATGTCTGATTTTCAGGATATAGAATACGGAGTTAGCACTAACAAGTATATGCTACCAAAGAAGTATGCGCTCATCAAAAGAATTCAGAATTCTATTAAGGACTCTCTCGCATTTTCCAGTGACGTAAGTGTGTTCGCTCCGTTGTATACTATCGTAGAACGAATACGAAAAGAATTGGGGTACGAATACGAATTGAAAAAGGAGGTTAATTCTAAAGTTAGAAACCTACGGGCGTTAATTCAAGAAAATGAACAATTTTGATTGACCATTTATCATTATTTGATTGACCAACCATTTATCATTATTTGATTGTGACCGTCCCTCAGAGAGATTTTAATTTTTTTTTAGCATTTTTTGATTAAAAATGTCAAAATCAGTGAATGAAAAATATTTCACACACACTGAATAAAAAATCGATAGACCGTTAATGGATGATCAAATGACAATGAGGAAAGTGACAGTATTATTATTTTATATACAATTTGGACACTTTCCTCATACCTGATGACACCCTCAGAATATCAAATAAGACTTCCATGATCGTGTTAAAAATCATCCGACATGTCATTGATGGGAAAAGTGTGGTATTAATTGTTTTGCAATTGAAAAATTGTTTGCGATTTCAAATAATGGTCAATGAAGCATTAACGATTCGATTGGCTCGTGAACGACTTGATGCAATCAAGAAATTTATACCAATTCGAGACTCTGTCAGGAATAAACTGCAACAACGACAGAGTTTACAAACTGATTTTGCTGTGGGGTCTGAAGAATTGTTTAAACCAGTAACCACAGCAACGAAACAGATAGTGTCAACAATCTCTGAAGAAGGAAAAAAACAAGAAGAGTCTTTTCTTCCTGTGTTAGAAAAAATAGCAAAAAGAACTAAACAAACAAAAAAATCATTGAAAACACTTCCTCAGGATATAACAACCGCTTCAGAACAACAACGAGAACTTCAAGAAGATATCCCCCCACCCGAATTTCAAGAAGAAGGGGAGGATACTACTACTAGTGGACGAGTTGCATTCAATGAAAAACTTCTTCCCGGTAAATTAGATGAATTGAGAAATAAAAAATTTGATTCTATGGAAGAATTAGCCCAATTTGTCACTAGGAGTTTTCATCAGAGAAGAAAATATATTTACGATGATTATAATCTTCCCCCTAAAAAAGATTGGTATAGGGGGTTATATCGTATACTATCAGGTTCCTCTCAAGCAAAGGGAGATGATAAAACATTTCAGGAATATATGGCAGCAATAAAAAAAGCTGAATCATCTATAGGGGAGCAATCGGATACCGGATTTCTTAGACTACCAGAACAATCAAAATTTATTGATATAACACAATCCCCCCAACCGATGAAAATAACGAGAGAAGCTGATCATGAAAAAGGTGCAACCGGTATCACTGATAAAACCAAAGGATTTTCAGGCAGTGGTTTAGTTGGAAACTCTTCGGGTTTCTGTCCTGGTAGTGTTATCAATGATATATCACGATTAGAGGTTCTTGTAGGAGGGTTCCGAGCTGGAAATAACTCACCGGAAATAATTAATGAAGCAGCTGATATCTGTAGACGATTATTTCAGGGTGGTATCATGGATATCAGCACATATCGAGATTTCATTGACGAGTTAGTGGAGGATTATCACAGTGATTAATCACCGGGACTGAATAAAAACGCTAGCGTTTCCAATTGAAAAATTGTTTCTGATTTCAAATAATGATCATACACTACAATCATGATAAACCAACCCCCGTCTACGTAGTTAATTCACGGTTTCCGGTTTATAGAGCATACTACGGAGATGGTTTAGACAATACCATTGCAGGGTTATTTGCGAGAATGGCTCCAAAAGTGATGCCGTTGGCTAAACAACTAGGAATGAAAGCCATTGATGTTATTCGTGATAAGGGTATTAGTGCTGTTGGAGATCTTGCTGGAAAAGCATTTTCAACTGCGAAGAATAAATTAACATCATTAGTGAGACGAAAAAAGAAACCGTTACCATCTACAGCAGAGATTCCTGCAAGTGTTAGCAGAATTATAAATAACGCAGTAGACGAAAACTTAGCGTCGATGGCTTTAACCCCCGACCAAAGCAAAATTGCAAATGTGATAGCAGGAAGTGGCTTTAAAAAACTACGACGATGAAAATGGAAAATCGTGATTTAGACTCTGATAAATAGAATAAAATGTTCAAACAGTCACCTGATCCAGCGTTTGATATAGATGCCCCAGTTCGCAAGGATGATTCTGTACGCGATTATCAATATTACGCCTATCATGCCATGGACTCAAATAGTCGAGCAAGAATTGAACTTCAAGTCCATGATACCAGTAAATACTTTTTGCCCTGTGAAGCGTTTATTGAAGTAGAAGGAGAACTTGTAACAGCTGATGATACTCCTGCTGTACCAGCACCGTATCCAGATGGTACTCAAGTCGGTTTTGTCAATAATGGTATCATGGCGTTATTTGAGAGTGCTAGATATCTCATTGATGGAAAAGAAATTGAGTCCATAGATCGCGATGTTGATGTGGCTACAACAATAATCGGGTTAGCGAGATATTCTGATTATTATACAAGATCAGCAGGACCCTCTATGATGTTTGCAAAAGATGGTAAGAATACCGCTGGAGGAAATCAATTTGTTGTAAGACGACCAAAAAAACGTGATAATAGTGATGCTGATGTCGAGAATATGATTATAAACAACGACGTTAATTTCAATCTAGGAGCCGCAACACGTATTTCAATGTTGCAAGGAGCGCGTAAATCATTTTCATGCGCGATTCCACTGCATCACATATTTGGATTCTGTAGAAACGTCAGAAAAGTTATCTACGGGGCGAAGCATACAGTATCGCTTGTACGAAAGAGTGATGATAATGACGCAATCTGGAGGATTCCAGCAGACAATGCAAATCCAAATGCTGATGCCGGTAAAGTCAATTTAACAAAAATATCATTGTGGATGCCAGTGTTGACTCCAGCAATTACCGCAGAAGAACGATTACTATCATTTATGGACCAAGGAGGAAAGTCGTTGTTGAGTTGGCTAACCGTGAGTACAGATGTTAAACAATCAAATATCAACGGGTTATTCACGTGGAATCTAGCATCAAAACAAGGTGTTGCTGCGCCACGTCATATATTTATTGCGTTACAGGATAACACACGAGTTGGCAATCAACTCTCCAGCCATATGATATTTGATCAGTTAGGTGTGAAAGACGTCTCACTGAGAATAAACGGCCAGCAGGAACCATCCGAGGATATACAACTTAATTACACAGAAAATCATATTGCACGAGTTTATCATCGTCTGTTGTCATTTATGGCACGCGATCAAAATGTCGATACTGGTTTGCAAATATCACAATATGATTTTAAAAATCTGTATCCGATCTATTACTTCTCACTGGAACATCTCGATTTGATGAGACAATCTGTTGTTGATATACACTTTAGAGCTAATGTGACTCGTGGTGCTATTGCTAATTATAGAGCGGTTGCTGTCATTCTCAGTGATAAATCAATGCTACTTGAAGGTGTTGGTGGAAGAATGAGAGTGGTAGATGCACCAGTAGAAAATCTTTGATTGGTTTTCTCGATTTTTCATTGAATTAGAATCAATCAATTATGTATAATGTCATATAGTGTTATTAGTGTTGCGTTAACTCCTGGTCAAATCAAAAAATTGCAATCGGAATCAGCTAAAAAATGTGGAACCACAATCACGTTGAAACCCAACCAAATGACTGGTGGTGCAAATAAATTATCACTGACAACTCGTCAAATAAAACATTTCAATGATGCACTTGCAGCCAAAAAAGGTGTTCAGATTACTCTCTCTGCGGCTGCTATCAAAAATATGATTAAAACAGGCGGTATATTTCCGTTGTTAGCTGCGATTCCAGCATTGATTGCAGCAGCAGCCCCAGCGGTGGCTAAAGCGGCTGCGTTAGGAGCCGTTGGTACTGCAGCAGGAATGGCACTAAAGAAAGCAGCTGGGAAAGGATATAAAAAAAGGGAAAGGGTCTAAGACTACCAGGAACCCCGTATTCGTGGTACAGCGGAAAGGGTCTAAGACTACCAGGAACCCCGTATTCGTGGTACAGCGGAAAGGGTCTAAGACTACCAGGAACGATTTATTAATTGAGGAATCGAAGATTCCTATGTCCAATTTTGATTTAATGGATGCTGCTAAAAAACTAGCGATTAAAAACTTCAGAGGTGTCTTTATGAAAGATCAATTACCACATCAACCAAACAGCGTTGAAACCGGAATCATTAATTTAGATAACAGCACCGGACCTGGAACTCACTGGGTTGCATACGCTATTGATCCACGTGGGATTGTCTATTTTGATTCATATGGATTAGCCCCACCAAAAGAGTTTATGCGGTATATAAAAACCCTTCCAATGAAGACTTGGTATTCTACGCTACCAACACAACAAATGAATGACCCACCAATATGTGGCAGCGAAGTATTAAATGTCCTTGACGCTATTTCTAACTCCTTGAGTAACCCAAGCGGAAAACCACCACATGTTGTCGTTAATGAATACACTAGTAATCGCTGGAAATCGAAACGATTTTAGAGAGAGAAAGAGTTTTACAATAACATGATTGATATTTGGGGGAGATCTTTGAAACCCAAACCCGATGGCACTGCACCACCTGATTCTGTCAAGGATGTAAAAAAACTAATCAAAGATGAAATAGCTGAGACGTTGAACTTAACAAATGTTGATCCTAATGAAATAGTTGTATTTCAAGACAAACAGGGTAAATTGAAATCTAGTGATGTGTCGTTGGATGATATTTTAGTTAAACAACAAAACGCAATCGAGAACACCGTTGCGTTATTTTCGGATCAGGGTAAATTGAAAACCAGTAATATTTCTCTGGATGATATTTTAGTTAAACAACAAAACGCAATCGAGAATACTATCGCGCTATTTTCCGATCAGGGTAAATTGAAAACCAGTAATATTTCTCTGGATGATATTTTGGTTAAACAACAAAACGCAATCGAGAACACCGTTGCGTTATTTTCGGATCAGGGTAAATTGAAAACTAGTGATGTGTCATTGAATGATATTTTAGTTAAACAACAAAACGGAATCGAGAATACTATCGCGTTATTTTCCGATCAGGGTAAACTCAAACCGTGTGTACTCGTTTCGACGATTACAGATCGATTAAAAACTCTCAACGATGAGTTAAACAATTCTGTGTTTGTACTAACAACACTTGAATCTAGAATTGAAGAAAACGGAAAACAGTTTTCAGTTTTTCGTAGAAATATCATTGATAAATTTATTGGAACCCAGTTGGATAAAATTGAAATAAAACTCCCTGATATTAAAAAATCCATCGATGAGACGAAAAACTTCATCGAAGCCGTCAAAGGTGATTTTTCGAGGATGATAACAATCATTGAAAAAAAAAAATTCCTCATGAGAAAACCAACAACGTAGTATATACAATCCAACACGGATCATTTGAGTGGACACCTGCAAACAACAAATTAGATATCACTGCAACCGTTAAGGGTATTTATCGATTAACACTAGTAACACCATTAACTCAATTTAATATATCATCGTCGAGTTCATCCGGGGTCAACAATACGATTTCAACGATCATCGACAAGGATACAACTGAAAAGTTCACTATAACAGCTACTGATAAAAATTTGATTGGTGTTTCAGTAACCTGGTATGTTGAATTCGTAGCGGATTTAAGTAAATAACTAAATCGTTACGATTTCACAATTGAAAACGCTAGTGTTTTTAAAATAAAAATGATTTCATCAACTCAATGTCGCTATGATCAGGTCAGAGAATTTCAGAATAGACTCAAAACCCTCACTGAGGAGTATCAAATAAAAATAAAAAAATACCGACGAAGAATCACCGCAATTGATGTTATTATATACTCGGTGTCAAGCGTTCTCACTGGCGCCGGAATAATACTTGCATCGGTTACAATGATTGCCCCGGTCGTAGTTCCAATTTGCATTTCTGCGGTGGCTACAATCGGGGGTATATCAACCGGGATAGCAAAAAAGATATCATCATGCAGCCAGAGTAAACTGCAGAATTACTTATTTCAATTTCATATTGCATCAACCGCATATTCGCAGTTATCCCTGATGATATCGTCGTCACTCGATAATACAATTATATCAGATAGTGAATTCTCAGCGATGGTCAGTATTTTTGATTCCGCGATATCGAAATTAGAGCGACAACATGAATATAATAACAATGACAACACCGATGGAATCAGAAAACACGAACCCAAAAAACAAAATGATCTCAATAATATCAACATTACCAGATTGTGAGTTCTCAGTGATGGTCAGTATTTATGATTCCTCGATACCAAAATTAGAAATAAATCATGAGTATAATAACAATGACAACACCGCAGGAATTACTTCAACGAATAGTGGAGAACACGAACCCAGTACAAACAAGCATGATATCAATAACATCAACGAATCCAGAATTCAGTGTGAATTTCCCCTCTCCGGTCCCAGTGAAGGAGATAGCGCTAGCAAAACTAAGAATGTATCACAGTTGGCCTAATATCAGATCAAAATCATTTGGTGGTCAACAACCCAATAATTCTTTAGTGTTTGCAAATAAGAATAAACCCGACGGAACCCCAGACTGGAAAGTTGTTTCGATACCAACAGGGTCATACCAAATCGAACAAATCAATAATGAATACGCGCGTAGAATAAAATCGATTACTGGAAAAGAATCAAAAATCGCTATAACAGTTCATGAACCGACGCTATCATCCGCAATTGAGATAAACACAGAAGGATACGTCGTAGATATCTATCAAAGTTCTATTAGAACCGTACTAGGATGGCCTGAAAACCCACCTCAGGAAACCGTTGTTGTATCACCCGAACCTAAAAAATCTGATTATACCACCAACAGGATAAAACCTGATAATCCATTAAAAAGTTATAAAGATTACCAATCCAATGTAGATTTTTTTGATTTCGCATATCACTCAACTGGAAGAGAGGAGGATATCATAGAGAGAGATCTTTTTGTTAACGAACCTAAAGTCGTTAAAAATTTCACAGAAATGAATAATGATTTTTCACTGTTGTTAATATCTCTTAAATCCGGCTCTCTCACCCGAGATGAATTTATCAGTGTTGTAGAAACATGTAACAAAATCATCAATGACATGGAAACATTTAATTCACAAATTATTCGAGTTATACTCGGTGATAAAACACCCACATCGAGAACAAGATTTGCAACAGACTATAATATCCGCGTAGAAGATATTCATGCGTTCAAACTACCAGGATATAACGTACCAGAACTAAAAAAACTTCTCAATGACGCCATCGATGTTGGTTTCAAAATAATCTATGACGCATGGAAAAAAACAGCATCACAGGAAATAAAAATCCTCAAACACAATAATGACCCAGACGGTGGCGGCAGGCATATCGCTCCGTTCAACGTGAATATATCCTCAGTGATTGCGCTCAATTTAGTATGCGATGTTATCGAAGGAAGCTATCAAATTAATCTCGAACGATCAAATCAAGCTCAGCAAGGATATATTCTTTATTCGTTTGCACCAACAGCTCCTCCAGGATTCCTAATTATTGAAAACCCAATTAATCCTGTCTACATGCGATGCCATAATAATTCATTAACCAGAATTAATTTCAAACTCACCGACCAGTCAAATAATCTGATTGATTTACAAGAAGAGGTGTTAGCGATTAGTCTGTTTGTAAAATCATAAATGATTTTCGTCCTAAGGACTGGATCAAATATTTGGTTAAAATCATTTATTATTTTTTGTTAACTTTAGCAGCAGAGAGGGTGGATGACCACATCGTTGCGAGCAAAATTGATTAAAAAATCGTAAAATCTCCGTTTTTGCAAAAATGGAGACTTTTTTTGGGGTTAAATGAGATTTGTTGGAAACCTGATATTTTGTTCGAAAACGTTATCTATAGGCCATATTTTGTTCGAAAACGTGATCTGGAAGCCTTATTTTTGCTTGAAAACGTGGTCTGTTCACCCTCTCTGTTGCTAAATGATACCCGTAACGAATTGTGATATAAATAAAAAAGATCTAGTTCAAAATGATACCCGTAACGAATTGTGATATAAATAAAAAAGATCTAGTTCAAAATGATACCCGTAACGAATTGTGATATAAATAAAAAAGATCTAGTTCAAAATGATACCCGTAACGAATTGTGATATAAATAACAAAAGATCTAGTTCAAAATGATACCCGTAACCTAAACGAACTAAGATCATTAAATACTGAGCGTAATTTCCGATGAACAACTCACAACAAACTCCCGTAGTCGAAAACCAGCCTTTTAAAAGCTCTTTTGCTGTGTCAACACCGACATTTTGGAATTCTTTTCTCGGAGAATACGTAATTCAATTATCGTACATTATTAAAATCTCAGTAAATTTGTTGTTGACCAGCTGGAATGCTATATTAAGGCCACCGAAAATACAATTGTATCACTATATCCAGAAATAGTAAAGTGTTTTATTCGATGTATGGTCATATGACTTCTGATATGCTAAAATGTGTGTACCTGTGTAGAGTATCTACATGTATACCACTACACATTAATTCTTTCTAAATTCTTGTCGGTACACATTAATTGTTTCTAAATTCCTGTTGGTACACATTAATTGTTTCTAAATTCTTGTCGGTACACATTAATTGTTTCTAAATTCTTGTCGGTACACATTAATTGTTTCTAAATTCCTGTTGGTACACATTAATTGTTTCTAAATTCTTGTCGGTACACATTACTTGTTTCTAAATTCTTGTCGGTACGCGTGCGAGCCATCTTGAGTGTGAATGTGACTTCTTAAAAAAAAATTGACAACATAACTGTTACAAAATCGAGGACAGCAAGGCAGATGGGTCTTTCGTTCTTGACAAGATGTGTTATCCTCGATAAACAAAGATGATGACTATAATGATAATGATATTATTATTATTATTATTATTATTATTATTATTATTATTATTATTATTATTGCTGTTGTTGTTGTTGTTATTAAACAGATTTAGCGTCACATATAAAAAAATATCCGTCAGTCTACTTCAAACCGATTGTATATAACGTATACTTATGAAAAGTACATGTCAGTCAACTTCAAACCGATTGTATGCAACATTTACTTATGAAAAAACACCTGCCAGCCCACTTCAAACCGATTGTATGCAACATTTACTTATGAAAAAGCACCTGCCAGTCAACTTCAAACCGATTGTATGCAACATTTACTTATGAAAAAACACCTACCAGCCCACCTCAAACCGATTGTATGCAACATTTACTTATGAAAAAACACCTGCCAGCCCACTTCAAACCGATTGTATGCAACATTTACTTATGAAAAAACACCTGCCAGCCCACTTCAAACCGATTGTATGCAAAATTTACTTATGAAAAAACACCTGCCAGCCCACTTCAAACCGATTGTATGCAACATTTACTTATGAAAAAACACCTACCAGCCCACTTCAAACCGATTGTATGCAACATTTACTTATGAAAAAACACCTGCCAGCCCACTTCAAACCGATTGTATGCAACATTTACTTATGAAAAAACACCTGCCAGCCCACTTCAAACCGATTGTATGCAACATTTACTTATGAAAAAGCACCTGCCAGTCAACTTCAAACCGATTGTATGCAACATTTACTTATGAAAAAACACCTGCCAGTCAACTTCAAACCGATTGTATGCAACATTTACTTATGAAAAAACACCTGCCAGCCCACTTCAAACCGATTGTATGCAACATTTACTTATGAAAAAACACCTGCCAGCCCACTTCAAACCGATTGTATGCAACATTTACTTATGAAAAGCACCTGCCAGTCAACTTCAAACCGATTGTATGCAACATTTACTTATGAAAAAGCACCTGCCAGTCAACTTCAAACCGATTGTATGCAACATTTACTTATGAAAAAACACCTGCCAGCCCACTTCAAACCGATTGTATGCAACATTTACTTATGAAAAAACACCTGCCAGCTCACTTCAAACCGATTGTATGCAACATTTACTTATGAAAAACACCTACCAGCCCATTTCAAACCGATTGTATGCAACATTTACTTATGAAAAAGCACCTGCCAGTCAACTTCAAACCGATTGTATGCAACATTTACTTATGAAAAAGCACCTGCCAGTCAACTTCAAACCGATTGTATGCAACATTTACTTATGAAAAAACACCTGCCAGCCCACTTCAAACCGATTGTATGCAACATTTACTTATGAAAAAACACCTGCCAGCCCACTTCAAACCGATTGTTTGCAACTTTTACTTATGTAAAAACACCTGCCAGCCCACTTCAAACCGATTGTATGCAACATTTACTTATGAAAAAGCACCTGCCAGCCCACTTCAAACCGATTGTATGCAACATTTACTTATGAAAAAACACCTGCCAGCCCACTTCAAACCGATTGTATGCAACATTTACTTATGAAAAAACACCTGCCAGCCCACTTCAAACCGATTGTATGCAACATTTACTTATGAAAAACACCTGCCAGCCCACTTCAAACCGATTGTATGCAACATTTACTTATGAAAAAACACCTGCCAGCCCACTTCAAACCGATTGTATGCAACATTTACTTATGAAAAAGCACCTGCCAGTCAACTTCAAACCGATTGTATTCAACATTTACTTATGAAAAAGCACCTGCCAGTCAACTTCAAACCGATTGTATGCAACATTTACTTATGAAAAAACACCTGCCAGTCAACTTCAAACCGATTGTATGCAACATTTACTTATGAAAAAACACCTGCCAGCCCACTTCAAACCGATTGTACGCAACATTTACTTATGAAAAGCACCTGCCAGTCCACTTCAAACCGATTGTACGCAACATTTACTTATGAAAAAATACCTGCCAGTCCACTTCAAACCGATTGTATGCAACATTTACTTATGAAAAAACACCTGCCAGCCCGCTTCAAACCGATTGTATGCAACATTTACTTATGAAAAAACACCTGCCAGCCCACTTCAAACCGATTGTATGTAACATTTACTTATGAAAAAACACCTGCCAGCCCACTTCAAACCGATTGTACGCAACATTTACTTATGAAAAACACCTACCAGTCCACTTCAAACCGATTGTACGCAACATTTACTTATGAAAAAACACCTACCAGCCCGCTTCAAACCGATTGTATGCAACATTTACTTATGAAAAAACACCTGCCAGCTCACTTCAAACCGATTGTATGTAACATTTACTTATGAAAAAACACCTGCCAGCCCACTTCAAACCGATTGTATGTAACATTTACGTACAAGAAACACATGCCAGTCCATTTCAAACAGACTTTTGCATTACATTATTTTGAGGATATGTAAGATGTATATCTCAGATGTTTTGCTAACTTTAATCAAAACATATGTTTAAAAATATGTGACGTCATATTTGTTTAATGTATGTGTCATAGTTGCCTCAATTTAAACTAAATGTATGTTGTCATATGCATATACGTGAATCCAAACATGTTTACCATATGTGGCTATATGTAGTTGATATAGACGGATGTTTACCATATGTGGCTCTCTGTGCAGTTGATATAGATGGATGTTTACTATATGTGGCTATATGTAGTTGATATAGACGGATGTTTACCATATGTGGCTATATGTAGTTGATATAGACGGATGTTTACCATATGTGGCTATGTGTAGTTGATATAGACGGATGTTTACCATATGTGGCTCTCTGTGTAGTTGATATAGACGGTTTTAGTTATTGAACGTTTCAAGAGAAATTCACCATTAATCAGAAATTAATAATTTATAATATTTACAGATAATTCACGAATTAGTCCTATTATTTCATAACCTCTTATTCATTCTTAACGCTAAAATTATTTACATGTTCTGCTTGTCTTTCTCACATTTAAAGCGTGAAATAAGTTAAAAGAGTCTAAATTATTTATACGCAGACATATTTTCAAGAATCTTTACTCAGATATGCACATAATATTTCGGGCTGAGATTGGTTGCTCTTCATGTAAATAAGACATAGTATATTCTGTGATAAAGACATTTCATTTGCATTTTACTATATTGCTAGGTAGGCTTAGTATATTCTGTGATAAAGTCATTTTCATTTGCATTTTAATATCTTGCTAGTTAGGCTTAGTATATTCTGTGATAAAGACATTTTCATTTGCATTTTGATATCTTGCTAGGTAGGCTTAGTATATTCTGTGATAAAGACATTTTCATTTGCATTTTGATATCTTGCTAGGTAGGCTTAGTATATTCTGTGATAAAGTCATTTTCATTTGCATTTTAATATCTTGCTAGGTAGGCTTAGTATATTCTGTGATAAAGTCATTTTCATTTGTATGTTAATATCTTGCTAGTTAGGCTTAGTATATTCTGTGATAAAGTCATTTTCATTTGCATTTTAATATCTTGCTAGGTGGGCTTCTCCGAAAGGATTGTCATTTATCTAGTGATATATGAAGCAATCCTTATTCATTAAACCCCTTTCTGCGTACAAGACTATGGGTTCCCTAACGCAAAATGGAGGGTTTTGACACGATGTTGACACATATGCCTAATAGAAAACTCACCTGAACACAAGAATCCTTTTCTTTCCAGGTCTTGCTTGGTGAATTTCGATAACGGTTACAAATGAGATGTACAAAGGTGTACGACTTAACATGCTTACCAGAAATTCAGTATCACTACAGGACAACAATAATATTCATTATTATTTTTATATCCATATATGTTTATTCTATAGTATATATCTAGTGGATTAAAGTAGAAAATGTTGAAAAATGTACTATAGGTAGACTTAAATTTACAATCGGCAGACTTAAATTTACAAATGTAACACCATAATCTCTGATTACAAGTTGTTGAAACTGATGAAATGTGATTGATCACTTTATATTCTATAATGAGTTACGGTATACCGTATCTACCCATTTATATCACATCTGAGGAGATCGTTCAATGAGATAAGCGCACTCATTGTTGCTGTGGGGTTTTAACACCATTTTTCAGCACACGACATGTTATAAATGGTGTTCAGTTTTATGGTGGAGGAAGAACCCGGTAAAAAAACGGTAAGAACCAACGACAAGCTTTCTCATATCCACATTGGCCGAATCTGAGACTCGAACCCACGTAGAATGAGGTGAGATGGCAGTGATCCGTAACGCAGAGCGCTTTAGACCACTCGGTCACTCGGTGCCCCGTCGGCGCACTCGTAGTTAGCACAAGAGACCTGCGTATTAGTTGCAAATGCAAATTGCATGGCGGCCAGTATTAATGATGGAGGAAGAACTCGGGAAAACCCCGGTAAGAAACACCGACAAGTTTTCTCGCATACCCACATCAACCGAAACTGAGACAAACCCACGCAGACTGAGGTGAGATGGCAGTGATCAGTAACGGAGAGCACTTTAGACTACTCGGTCACTCGGGGTTCAGTCGGCGCACTCGTAGCTCAGTACAATATATATGCGTATTGGTTGCTTTCAGTTAGGTGCTCTTATAACTGGAAGGTATATGACTTGTTACCGAATAGCAAACATTTAACATAGGCGAACTGAAGGTTGAAAATGTAACACAATCTATACCTATCATAAAGCATTATCAATAATTTAAAATGAACCCATGAACCAACTTAGACAACAGAACTAAGTCAAGAGTAATTATATCAGTTTTCTCTTATAAAATTAGCACGTAGCAAGAGAAACTTGTATGCAATTATAACATAATTTGGACAGATAGTCGCTTGGATATAATATTGCTCATTTTAAATTAGGAAATACGAGAACTTTCTTAATTGGAATGCGATCACTAGTTGATTGTGTGTTAAAATGGGACTTGCATGGCTAGTTTATTGTGTTAACATGCGACTTTAGTGACTATTTTATTGTGTGTTAAAATTTGACTTGAATTACTAGTTTATAATGTGTTAACATGCGATTTGAGTCAATAGTTTATTGTGTTAAAATGTGACTTGAGTGACTAGTTTATTGTGTGTTAATATTCGACTTGAATTGATAGTCTTTTGTGTTAACACGCGACTTGAGTGACTAGTTTCTTGTGTGTTAAAATGCGACTTGAGTCACTAGTTTCTTGTGTGTTAATATGCTATTTGAAATACTAGTCTATTTTGCGTTAAAATTCGACTTTAATGACTGGTTTGTTGTTTACTAAAATGTCACTTGAGTGACTAATGTATTGTGTGCTAAAATGTCACTTGAGTGACTAATGTATTGTGTGTTAAAATGCGATTTAGGTGACTAGTTTATTATATGCTAAAATACGGCTTGAAAGGATCGATATCTACTCACGTTAGGAAAAATGTCAATTATAAAATCTCTTTGTAGCCAGACATGAATTTGATAAATCGGAAATTGATAGATTGCTCTGCTAGCAGATGTTTTATGTTCATTAAAAAGCAATAAAAGTCTAGAAACCAACCTTCGTGTCTTAATTTTCTGAAGGTATCTGACTAAAATTGACATTTTGAAATCTAGGAATACTGAGGGATGGCTAAGCTGTTTAAAAATAATCTTTCCTATGGTGCGTCGTTCCCTTGTAATTAAAATATTACAGGCCTCAGTTATGGAAGTCATCGGTTCCACATACTATAAAAAAGACGTTTTGCTGCAAACACCGAAGATCCAAATCGCTTCAGCTTTTATGAAATGCTAGCATCTTTAAAATCTATGAATATATTACTTACATTATGGAGACAGGAAATTCAAATGACACATAATTCAAATTTAACAATACCGTCATTCATGATCTTCATTAGCCGGGTACTTGTGACATCATCATGTCGTTTAACCTCGAATCCCATATCTTGAAATCTTTCCTCCAATCGCTCAGCATCAATATCGGTTCCTTCTCGCACGTCCTGGCCCGTGCAAGGAAGGAAATTCTTGTTATTAATGATGATGAAAAGTCCACGACGGCGGTAGTTGAAGTTATACTCATTCGGTTCCGATGGAGCACCGGGACGGACATTGTGCTTGTCAACGCTGAAATAAACAAATAAATAAATAAATGCTGATATATTAGCATTTACGTATAAACAACTTAATTTTTAACTTGGAAATCTTGATGAAGCTTTCTTTCATTTATCAATTGAGTAAACGTACATACAAATGTATGTTGTAATAACCTTGATATATGTAAATGATGCAGAATACGAAACAATAATTATACATATTAACTCCATCTAACCTTCTTTTCATCCTTGCTTCAAATAACAAATGCTTAATGTTTAATGTGGTCACAAATTTGCAAGTGCAAGGTTGGATATTTGGTCCGGTCCTCACAGAAGGTAATTTATTATCTCAAAGTGACATTTGTCCCGTCCAAATGGATTTGGTCCGGTCCTTACCACAACGTTGTGAATTTTGGTCCAGTCCTTAAGACAGGTAATGTAGAAAATTAACTTCTACTCGTTAGAAAAGAGTATATTACTTTTCTGAGCGATAATTGAAAGCCTTTTTTACATCTGAAACGACGTGCAACATCTTGTTGCCATGGTTATTTCAATCAATTGAGAACACCAGGGGTGAAATGAAATCATTGCAATTAAATTTAATATTGTAGTTTACACCAATTGAATTCCACAATCTACTTTAAAATTGAAAAGGTTCAGAAGAAATTTTATTAAAAGAAGTCACGATACTGGAAATTATATTTCCTCTGATAACAAGACTAAGTAACAAATTTAAATATGGAAACCCAATACACTTGAAAACCTACAGTCAACTTAAATGTGCCAGCTCAGTCGACTAACATGCTTAATGATACACTGGATTTAGGTGGTTTTCTTTAGCTTTGTGCTTTATCAAACCTTTTAGTTCAGTAGCAGCTAACTGCTACTAATGAAGATTAATATATTGCTTGATATATTCCAGGCCTCGTTTTTTCCTATGTCATAGTTTTGGTGTTACCAGGTTGGTAGCAATGCGTTTAAACATTCGGTTTGTCAACTTGAAGCTATAGTATTGGTCTGGTACGCGGGGGTTTGACCACGGGTGCTTTGACCATAGGTGGTTTGTCCACAGCGGGGGTTTGATCATAGGTGGTTTGTTCATAGGTGGTTTGACCATAAAGTTGCGTAAAGGGATTATAAGTTGCGGCATTTTATTCACTAAAATTTGCATTGTTGAAGGATTATAAGTTGCGTAATGTATATCTTAACTTTATCAAGGGATTATACAGTAAGTTGCGTAATTATATCTTAAGTTGCGGCACTTAATCCATACATTATTTATTTAACTAAATGACAGATGTGCAATAGCATGCAAATATGTCAGTACATCTGTTTGACCATATGTCTGAACATATGGTAATAGAGGTAGCAACAATCTCTGTTTACGTTGGTACTTTACATGTATTTATATATAAATACAAGTCATCTAGCCCACCCAAATCAAAATCATGGAGAATCTTGGAGAGTATAGTACATCAAAAAGAGGTAATAGAACTTTATTGTATCGCGGACATGAATTTTGGATTCATAGAGAACTGAAGAATGGGTCACGCGTTTGGCGCTGTACGAAGAATCGCACTTGTAAGTGCAAAGCTACAATTGTGGCACGTGATCTTGTAGTTGTTGGAAACAAGATTCCTCAACACTCACACGAAGCAAACATCAAAAGTTTTCTAGTAGATCTACAGCCTTAATTTGTGAAACGTTGGACTTGTTGCCTAATTTGTGTTCATTTTCTGTTTAATAATAAATCGAGTAGGCCTGGCACCAGCCTTTATGTGGACCGAAAACAAGCTGTTAATGACTTTTATTTATTACATGTTAATTACTAATTAACATTCACTTATTGGCAACTCAAAGGAAACTTGTCACATAAAATTTCATTAATTGATCCATAATTTTAAACTCTAAATAACAGTTTATTATTATTATACAAACCACATGTGGACAAACCACCTATGGACAAACCACCTATGATCAAACCCCCGTTGTGGACAAACCATCTATGGTCAAACCACCTATGGTCAAAGCACCTGTGGTCAAAGCACCTAGAACCATTGGCCTACCCTCTAAACAGATTTGGCCCCACCCACCCCATTTAAAAAAGATATGCATCAAGGATATCAAGGATGCACAAAACATTTAATTCATCAATTTATCATTTATAACCTGCTCTCACCTGATTACCTCCAGGGGATCTTTAACTCTGTCATCTTGTTTGCGATTCCATACAAATGAAATTTTCGGTGTACAAAAAATAAACAGCATTAAAAAACCCCACAAACAAAACAGTATATTCACTCTCCAGTTCTGGCTCCTGGAAAATTTAAGTTTCAGTGAAGGGGTGAAGATCCTAGGATTATACATAAAATTTTACAAAATTTCATTTTCAGTGAAGGGGTGAAGATCCTAGGACTATACATAAGGGTTTACAAAATTTCATTTTCAGTGAAGGGGTGAAGATCCCAGGATTATACATAAGGTTTTACAAAATTTCATTTTCAGTGAAGGGGTGAAGATCCTAGGACTATACATAAGGGTTTACAAAATTTCATTTTCAGTGAAGGGGTGAAGATCCTAGGACTATACATAAGGTTTTACAAAATTTCATTTTCAGTGAAGGGGTGAAGATCCTAGGACTATACATAAGGTTTTACAAAATTTCATTTTCAGTGAAGGGGTGAAGATCCTAGGACTATACATAAGGTTTTACAAAATTTCATTTTCAGTGAAGGGGTGAAGATCCTAGGACTATACATAAGGTTTTACAAAATTTCATTTTCAGTGAAGGGGTGAAGATCCTAGGACTATACATAAGGTTTTACAAAATTTCATTTTCAGTGAAGGGGTGAAGATCCTAGGACTATACATAAGGTTTTACAAAATTTCATTTTCAGTGAAGGGGTGAAGATCCTAGGACTATACATAAGGTTTTACAAAATTTCATTTTCAGTGAAGGGGTGAAGATCCTAGGACTATACATAAGGTTTTACAAAATTTCATTTTCAGCGAAGGGGTGAAGATCCTAGGACTATACATAAGGGTTTACAAAATTTCATTTTCAGCAAAGGGGTGAAGATCCTAGGACTATACATAAGATTTTACAAGATTTCATTTTCAGTGAACTGGTGAAGATCCTAGGACTATACATAAGGTTTTACAAAATTTCATTTTCAGTGAAGGGGTGAAGATCCTAGGACTATACATAAGGTTTTACAAAATTTCATTTTCAGTGAAGGGGTGAAGATCCTAGGACTATACATAAGGGTTTACAAAATTTCATTTTCAGTGAAGGGGTGAAGATCCTAGGACTATACATAAGGTTTTACAAAATTTCATTTTCAGTGAAGGGGTGAAGATCCTAGGACTATACATAAGGGTTTACAAAATTTCATTTTCAGTGAAGGGGTGAAGATCCTAGGACTATACATAAGGTTTTACAAAATTTCATTTTCAGTGAAGGGGTGAAGATCCTAGGACTATACATAAGGTTTTACAAAATTTCATTTTCAGTGAAGGGGTGAAGATCCTAGGACTATACATAAGGGTTTACAAAAATTCGTCTGCATCTAATATTTGCAAAGCTTTGTTTTAATATTTCTCAAAAAATGCAATAAAATCAAAATGGCATGAGTTAAGAGGGAAAACTTCCAAAGTGAAAAAATTACTAGGACGATTTCGAAGGCGATGCAGTAAAACAGTCATGTAGTATGAAAAAACACGGACTAGCCAATGCAAATATGACGACCGTCTAAGTTATTCCATTTGAACAGAAACGCGAAAGAGATGATAGTGATCGGGTCCCCTTGGCGACAGCAACGTTAGAACTTATAAATGACTAAGGTTTGTGCATTTTAATATCTTTGATATCCTTCGTTTTAAAATAGGTGATGAGGGATATAAGCTGCTGATACGAATATACAATTTTGCATACTTCACACCAAGCGTTATTCCGTCAGAGCAAACATTTTAATTTTAAAAAATACGTTGTTGAAGTCGAGTGCAAAGCTAAAGAAATACTATTTCTATTAAATTGACAACCTAATATACAGCGTAATGTGCATAGTTATGACACGGATACTCGCGCATGGAAAGATAAACGTCGGTACAACTAGACAGTATTCACTCAACGTGCAAAATACCAGCCGCTATAAATGGTAAAAAAAAATCGATGAAGCTAGTTAAAAATTATCTGAATTGTAAAATTAAATGTATATTAGTTAATTACAAAATTAACGTGCGCCTAATTGGAGATGAGAAGCAAGGGTCTCTAAGAATGGGGACAGTACATTTTGACATATAACAGACATACGATCGGGTTGGTTGTAAAGATGGTAGTGTATTGCTTCAAGAGGTTCAAGATAGAAGTGTATTGGTTCATGATAAAAGTTAGAAAAGTGTATTGGTTTGTGATATAAGATGAAAGTGTATTGGTTCCGGATATAAGATAAAAGAGTATTGGTTCATTATATACGATGGAAGTGTATTGGTTCATGATAAAAGAAAGAAAAATGTATTGGTTCCATATATAAGATATAAGTGTACTGGTTCATGATATAAGATAGAAGTGTATTGGTTCATGATAAAAGAAAGAAAAGTGTATTGTTTCATGATATAATATAGAAGTGTATTGATATAAGATAGATTATATAGATTCATGATATAAGATAGAAGTGTTTTGGTTCATGATATAAGATAGAAGTGTATTGGTTCATGATAAAATATATAAAAATGTATTTGTTCATGATATAAGATGGTGGTGTATTGGTTCATGATATAAGATGGAAGTGTATTGGTTCATGATATAAGATAGAAGTGTATTTGTTCATGATATAAGACGGTGGTGTGTTGGTTCATGATCTAAGATGGTAGTGTATTTATTCATGATGATAGGTAGAAGTGTATTTGTTCATGATATAAGATAGAAGTGTATTTGTTCATGATATAAGATGAAAGTGTATTTTTTCATGATATAAGATAGAAGTATAGTGGTTAATTATATAAGATAGAAGTGTATTTGTTCACGATTTACGATGGTAGTGTATTGGTTCATGATATAAGATGGTAGTGTATTTGTCCATCATGTAAGATAGAAGTGTATTAATTCATGATATAAGATAGAAGTGTATTTGTTCGTGATAAAAGAAGGTAGTGTATTGGTTCATGATATAAGATAGAAGTGTGTATGTTCATGATATAAGATAGAAGTGTATTGATTCATGATAAAACGATATAAAAGTGTATTTGTTCATGATATAAGATGGTGGTGTATTGGTTCATGATATAAGATGGAAGAATATTGGTTCATGATATAAGATAGAAGTGTATTTGTTCATGATATAAGATGGTGGTGTATTGGTTCATGATATAAGATGGTAGTGTATTTATTCATGATATAAGGTAGAAGTGTATTTGTTCATGATATAAGATGGTAGTGTATTTTTTCATGATATAAGATAGAAGTATAGTGGTTCATGATATAAGATAGAAGTGTATTTGTTCGTGATATAAGATGGTAGTGTATTGGTTCATGATATCAGATAGAAGTGTATTTGTTCATGATATAAGATGGTAGTGTATTGGTTCATGATATAAGATAGAAGTGTATTGGTTCATGATATAAGATAGAAGTGTATTGGTTCATGATATAAGATAGATGTGTATTGGTTTATGATATAAGATAGAAGTGTATTTGTTCGTGATATAAGATGGTAGTGTATTGGTTCATGATATAAGATAGAAGTGTATTTGTTCGTGATATAAGATGGTAGTGTATTGGTTCATGATATAAGATAGAAATGTATTGGTTCATGATATAAGATAGAAGTGTATTTGTTCATGATATAAGATGGTAGTGTATATGTTTATGATATAAGATAGAAGTGTATTGGTTCAAGATATAAGATAGAAGTGTATTGGTTCATGATATAAGATAGATGTGTATTTGTGCATGATATAATGATAAAAGTGTATTTGTTCATGATATAAGATGGTAGTGTATTTTTTCATGATATAAGATAGAAGTGTATTTGTTCATTATATAAGATAGAAGTATATTGGTTCATGATATAAGATGGTAGTGTATTGGTTCATGATATAAGATAGAAGTGTATTGGTTCATGGTATAAGATGGTGGTGAATTGGTTCATGATATAAGATGGTAGTGTATTTGTTCATGATATAAGATAGAAGTGTATTTGTTCATGATATGAGATAGAAGTATATTTGTTCACGATATAATATGGTAGTGTATTTGTTCATAATATAAGATGGTAGTGTATTGATTCATGATATAAGATAGAAGTATATTTTCTCATGATATAAGATGGTAGTGTATTTGTTCATGATATAAGATAGAAGTGTATTGGTTCATGATATAAGATAGAAGTGTATTGGTTCATGATATAAGATAGAAGTGTATTTCTTCATGATATAAGATGGTAGTGTATATGTTCATGATATGTTTAGAAGTTTATTTGTTTATGATATAAGATAGAAGTATATTTGTTCATGATATAATATGGTAGTGTATTGGTTCATGATATACGATAGAAGTGTATTGGTTTATGATATAAGATAGAAGTGTATTCGTTCATGATATAAGATGGTAGTGTATTGGTTCATGATATAAGATGGCAGTGTATTTTTTCATGATATAAGATAGAAGTATATTGGTTCATGATATAAGATAGAAGTGTATCTGTTCATGGTATAAGATAGAAGTGTATTTGTTCGTGATATAAGATAGAAGTGTATTTATTCGTGATTTAAGATGGTAGTGTATTGGTTCATGATATCAGATAGAAGTGTATTTGTTCGTGATATAAGATGGTAGTGTATTGGTTCATGATATAAGATAGAAGTGTATTTGTTCGTAATATAAGATGGTAGTGTATTGGTTCATGATATAAGATAGACATGTATTTGTTCGTGATATACGAAGGTAGTGTATTGGTTCATGATAAAATATAGAAGTGTGTATGTTCATGATATGAGATAGAAGTGTATTGGTTCATGATAAAACGATATAAAAGTGTATTTGTTCATGACATAAGATGGAAGTATATTGGTTCATGATA
Source organism: Unio delphinus (assembly GCA_029339505.1). Taxonomy (NCBI): domain Eukaryota; kingdom Metazoa; phylum Mollusca; class Bivalvia; order Unionida; family Unionidae; genus Unio; species Unio delphinus. Next base: position 232,082 of record JAQISU010000400.1, read on the forward strand.
TAAGATAGAAGTGTATTGGTTCATGATATAAGATAGAAGTGTATTTGTTCATAATATAAGATGATAGTGTATTGATTCATGATATAAGAAAGAAGTATATTTTCTCATGATATAAGATGGTAGTGTATTTGTTTATGATATAAAATAGAAGTGTATTTGTTCATGATATAAGATGGTAGTGTATCGATTTATGGTATAAGATATAAGTATATTGGCTCATGATATAAGATAGAAGTGTATTGGTTCATGATATAAGATAGAAGTATATTGGTTCATGATATAAGATAGAAGTGTATTGGTTCATGATATCAGATAGAAGTGTATTTGTTCGTGATGTAAGATGGTAGTGTATTGGTTCATGATATAAGATAGAAGTGTATTTGTTCGTAATATAAGATGGTAGTGTATTGGTTCATGATATAAGATAAACGTGTATTTGTTCGTGATATAAGAAGGTAGTGTATTGGTTCATGATATAAGATAGAAGTGTGTATGTTCATGATATAAGATAGAAGTGTATTGGTTCATGATAAAACGATATAAAAGTGTATTTGTTCATGATATAAGATGGTGGTGTATTGGTTCATGATATAAGATGGAAGTATATTGGTTCATGATATAAGATAGAAGTGTATTTGTTCATGATATAAGATGGTGGTGTATTGGTTCATGATATAAGATGGTAGTGTATTTATTCATGATATAAGGTAGAAGTGTATTTGTTCATGATATAAGATGGTAGTGTATTTTTTCATGATATCAGATAGAAGTATAGTGGTTCATGATATAAGATAGAAGTGTATTTGTTCGTGATATAAGATGGTAGTGTATTGGTTCATGATATCAGATAGAAGTGTATTTGTTCATGATATAAGATGGTAGTGTATTGGTTCATGATATAAGATAGAAGTGTATTGGTTCATGATATAAGACAGAAGTGTATTGGTTCATGATATCAGATAGAAGTGTATTTGTTCATGATATAAGATGGTAGTGTATTGGTTCTTGATATAAGATAGAAGTGTACTGGTTCATGATATAAGACAGAAGTGTATTGGTTCATGATATAACAGAGATGTGCATTGGTTCATGATATAAGATAGAAATGTATTTGTTCGTGATATAAGATGGTAGTGTATTGGTTCATTATATAAGATAGAATTGTATTTGTTCGTGATATAAGATGGTAGTGTATTGGTTCATGATATAAGATAGAAATGTATTGGTTCATAATATAAGATAGAAGTGTATTTGTTCATGATATAAGATGGTAGTGTATATGTTTATGATATAAGATAGAAGTGTATTGGTTCATGATATAAGATAGAACTGTATTGGTTTATGATATAAGATAGATGTGTATTTGTGCATGATATAATGATAAAAGTGTATTTGTTCATGATATAAGATGGTAGTGTATTGGTTCAAGATAACATAGAAATGTATTTGTTCATGGTATAAGATGGTGGTGAATTGGTTCATGATATAAGATGGTAGTGTATTTGTTCATGATATAAGATAGAAGTGTATTTGTTTATTATATAAGATAGAAGTATATTGGTTCATGATATAAGATGGTAGTGTATTGGTTCATGATATAAGATAGAAATGTATTTGTTCATGGTATAAGATGGTGGTGAATTGGTTCATGATATAAGATGGTAGTGTATTTGTTCATGATATAAGATAGAAGTGTATTTGTTCATGGTATAAGATGGTGGTGAATTGGTTCATGATATAACATGGTAGTGTATTTGTTCATGATATAAGATAGAAGTGTATTTGTTCATGATATGAGATGGTAGTGTATTGAATCATGGTATAAGATATAAGTATATTGGCTCATGATATAAGATAGAAGTGTATTGGTTTAAGATATAAGACAGAAGTGTATTGGTTCATGATATAAGATAGAAGTGTATTTGTTCATGATATAAGATGGTAGTGTATATGTTCATGATATGTTTAGAAGTTTTTTTGTTCATGATATACGATAGAAGTATATTTGTTCATGATATAAGATGGTAGTGTATTGGTTCATGATATAAGATGGTAGTGTATTTTTTCATGATATAAGATAGAAGTATATTGGTTCATGATATAAAATAGAAGTGTATTGGTTCCTGATATAAGATAGAAGTGTATTGATTCATGATATAAGATAGAAGTGTATCTGTTCATGGTATAAGATAGAAGTGTATTTATTCGTGATATAAGATGGTAGTGTATTGTTCATGATATCAGATAGAAGTGTATTTGTTCGTGATATAAGATGGTAGTGTATTGGTTCATGATATAAGATAGAAGTGTATTTGTTCATGATATAAGATAGAAGTGTATTGGTTCATGATATAAGATGGTAGTGTATTTTTTTATGATATAATATAGAAGTATATTGGTTCATGATATAAGATAGAAGTGTATTGATTCATGATATTAGATAGAAGTGTATCTGTTCATGATATAAGATAGAAGTGTATTGGTTCATGATATAAGATAGAAGTGTATTGATTCATGATATTAGATAGAAGTGTATCTGTTCATGATATAAGATAGAAGTGTATTGGTTCATGATATAAAATAGTAGTGTATTGGTTCGTGGTTTGATGCGTATCTTTTCATTAGTAAAAAAAGAATAAAAAGACTAAACTTGTCGACTTTATGATCCCACAGGGAATATGATAAATGAACAATAAGGAATCCTAGGCATTATGTGCGTCGGGAAAAACCATTCCATTGCGTGTAGATGAAATTAATAATGACAATATTCTGATGAAAATATTTAATTTTTACTAGATCATTGATGAGTGCAAATAATAACAGACATGAGGCTGGGTATGGCTCATTATGCATTGGAGAGAGACTGTGGTATTTGCTCTCTGATAAGCTATGTGAAAGTTTCTAAAATTGGTGTATAATTCAATTTCCTTGATGGTTATTATTCTACATGCATGCATCTAAGAAGAGTATATTTGAGATGGAATCCTGCAGAAGTAGGACATACAAACAACTGAATGATTTTACTACACGTGTTTCTTGGAGTATACTATTGAGATTAAAATGAATACATCATACGGTCTTGGATTGATCTTGAAATCTAAGCTGTACGATGTAATAACTATCTCTTACCAATGTGTTCTCTTGCGAGCACATGCTATTGTCTTATTCAGAGGTTATGCTGTATCACTTACAACGTGTAACGCAAGTTATTTGGACCATTTTCAGTTTGCAAAGTGAGGTTATTTTGCACGATTTAAAACGTCTAACATAAATGTTATTTTGTACCATTTCTACCGTGTAACAAAGATGTTATTTTGGACTATTTCCCGTGTCTAACGTGGAGGTAATTGATGCTATTTTCAATGTGTAACTTAGAGGTATTTTGTAACATTTTGTACTATTTCTAATCTGTTACGTAGAATTTATTTTGTACAATCGCCAACATGTAATGTTGAGGTTATTTTGTACCGTTTCCACCCTGGAATGTGGAGGTATGTTATACTATTTTGTACCATTTTCATATTGTGACGTTTTAAACATGAATTTTCAGGAACAAAAGCCTGTTTCAAAAGAAAATGAAAAAAAACCCCAAAAGATCCCCTTAGTACGAGATATCTGTTACCATATTACACCTATGCCATCGAGTAAATGAATCCAAAATCAGATACATTAAAGACATAGTACGTTCTGACGTGTGTTCAATACATGCTAGCAAGTCAGAATATGGGATGATAGGAAATTTCATTTTAAAGATGAAAGCGAGTTAGGAAATTTGTGCCTGATTGGTTTTTATTGTTTGGTTGCAATATCACTGACGCGACCGAATGTTTTAAACGTTGTAATGACACAAAGACATGTCCACTAATGTTGAAGTAAGGTCTACTGTAGTAACAATAATTCAAACATTCTTATATCGTCATTTGGATTTCAAGACGTTTCCTAAAAATATTGAAACACGCGGTCTATGATAATGGAAGCAGACTATGCAATACTGTACATGTATGAATTTCCTGGAGCCGATAGTCTGCAAACTACCTGATGAAACGCGAGCAGTATAATGACATTAAGACCAACGACAGACTGTGCTACTGAATAAAACAGCCGTTTTATTTCAGAACCGATATAATATATAAATCAAACAAATCAACAACAAAAGAAAATAACAAAATACAGCACAATTTAGACTGGAATTTTTCTGCTTTAATATATATTTTGTATAAGGTAACGATGTGAAGTAAATTTCCCACCACCCTATTCGCAATGGAAAAGAGTAAATTTCCCACCACCCTACTCGCAATGGACAAGTGTAAATTTCCCACCACCCTACTCGCAATGGAAAAGTGTAAATTTCCCACCACCCTACTCGCAATGGAAAAATGTAAATTCTACTTTTCAGTCAGAAAAGATTGTACATCTAGTTTACTTGAGTTTAATTGTGTTCATTCTTCTATTAAATTATTAGGTTATAACATTTAACTATTAGGGTAATTGAACGGTTATGGTGTACCATTTGGGTATTCAATTTAACTATTAGGATATACCATGTAACTATTAGGGTATATGATTTAACTATTAGGGTATACAGTGTAACTATTAGGATATACAATTTATCTATTAAGGTATACAATTTAACTATTAAGATATACAATGTAACTATTAGGGTATATGATTTAACTATTAGGGTATATAATTTATCTATTAGGTATAAAATGTATCTATTAGGGTATAACATTTATCTATTAGGGTATATGATTTGTCTATTAGGTTTATACCATTTAACTATTTGGGGATACACTTTGTTTATTAATTTAAAATATATCTATTAGAGTACACAATTTAACTATTAGGGTAAATATATATATATATATATATATATATATATATATATATATATATATATATATATATATATATATATATATATATATATATATACTAGGGTATACGATTTAACTACTAGGGTATACAATTTAACTACTGGGGTATACAATTTAATTATTAGTGTATACACTTTAACTACTAGGGTATACACTTTAACTGCTAGGGTATACACTTTAGCTACTAGGGTATACAATTTAACGACTAGGGTATATAATATAGTTATTAGGATATACAATTTACGCTTTTAGTCCAGATACATGGGAAAACAGCAAAGGTAATAGTTCTAATATTTTAGCAATCTGCGTTTAATTTTTCCTTGATCAATTTCATATCGTTTATGTTAAGTATGTTATTGATCTTGGCTGTAGCGTGTTGCGTATCACAACATAGTTAATTTAATCTAACGTGTTTACAGAGGTGTAACTAATAACTAATACATCAAATGGAGTATGCAGTTTTCTGCATTTTCGAAATGAAATACTTAGAACTATTGAGTGAATGCACGTAGGCCTATGCTTTCACTTATTTTTATAAGGATAGTCCGGCCCGTATTGCTTTTCCTATTTTATATTTGATATAAAGGCTTTGCATAATGTCCACACTAGAACTGCAAATGTTTTGTATTGCTATGAAAAAATTGCCAAAAGCACTCACTTTTTTATGACCGTCACTATGTAAGTGATTCATCCCGTTATGTGCTCGTTGTTCATTCTATATTTTGTTTCTATTGGTTACCATGGTTACTGTTAATGATGCAAACTGCTTTTTATAAATACTCGTTGTACATCCCCTTTACTGTTTGTATTGGTGACCACGGTCATTGATTGCATCTAGTAAGTATAAGCATTGCTATTTTTAGAAACATGGGTTCGATGTCTTTCTTGTTGCTTTCACGTTTCGTTGCTATAATTAAGAAGATAACTTATCAAAGAAAAATATGTAATTATGAAGATAACTTATCAAAGAAAATATGTAATTATGAAGATAACTTATCAAAGAGAAATATGTACTATCTTAAAGATGAAATATATCGAGATCTAAAAATACCAATCCATCTTAGATTACTAATGCTAAACAAGGAATTGAGCATTCATTCTTTTATTCGGTCAGATGTTTGAGTCCGCTTCATAATCAAATGTCACAGGTTCAAATGTATTAGGAAACAAAAATGTCACTTTGAATTAGCAGAGGTATGTGCGTGAACGAGATTCTTCATGAATAAGCCAAAGAACATAACTTTCTACAAGTACATTACGTGCTACAATTACATAACGTGCTACATGTACATAACTTGCTACAAGTACATAACTTGCTGCAAGTACATAACTTGCTACTAGTACATAACGTGCTGCTAAATACATAGCGTGCTACAAGTACATAATTTTCTACAAGTACATAACTTGCTACAAGTCGTGCTGCATGTACATAACTTGCTACAAGTACACAACTTGCTACAAGTACATAACGTGCTACTAAATACATAGCGTGCTACAGGTACATAACGTGCTACAAGTACATAACGGGCCACTAGTACATGTGAGGGCTCACAGTACTCACTATAAAAGGAAGGACTAGAACCAGTTTATGAATGGGTGCATTTAAAATAGACACTACATGGTTTGTAGGAACTTGATTCGTTAATAATGAGACGTAGACATTAGGTAAGAAAAACAGAAAAGGATCTTTAAGAACTCTAAACTTCTTACTAGCATGGTTTAGCAGCCCTGATAATGAAAATAATATCTTTTTTTTCTTCAGGGCGAAATTTTTCAATCAGATAAATTTTGCAAACTTGACATGGCTCACATAAGCATACACCAAGGATGGGTTTATGCTTTGAGATATAATTTTATTGCTGAGCTCTTGCAAATCGAAATTTACTGAAATTTGAACATTATTCTTACTTAGATTTACTGTATGCATAAATTTAGCACCCTATTTTATTAAAGAGTTTGCCACACTACTCAATACCACTGCATTACTAACTGAAAGAGGAAAAATTTCCTTTTCAATAGTTTTTAAGAAAGATTAAAATCCCACTTTCCCTAGGGACAAAGTTCTTTCCAAATGATTTTCTGCAAGTATCCGAGTTTCGTCTGAACATGATCGATTGCATATTTCCGAGGAAACGCATATAATGTACAAATTTTGGTATGGTAACAAAAGAATGTAAAGAAAAAAATCCTCAAATTACAATTGAAAACAACTGAAAGACTGATTTAACAAGACATATATTAAAACAGGAATGAATAGTTATCACGTAAACAGCCTTGAATAGATCCAACTTGACCTATGTGGCAATAACCGTTTGTTTCTGTTGATAGTGGTAGCTAGATAAATATAGTGTCATATGAGGTTCGTTTATTTGTATCGGTAGGGATATAATAAAAGCTTGAATATGACGCTATTGTTCTGTGTGTGTGTGTGTGTGTGTGTGTGTGTGTGTGTGTGTGTGTGTGTGTGTATCTGTGCGTGTATATGTCGATAAGGATATATAAATATCTGAATAGGAAGTCGTGTGTTTTTGTCGATAGTGATATATAGACACTTTAGTTATTTGATTTCAATAGCAGCCTTGCCCATTATTAAAATATTATACATAAATCAAGAAAAACCAATTAGATTGTGTGTTTCTAAACATGCACCTTTTAGTAAAGTTCAGTATGATATGATTATGTAATATCATACCTGTTTATTTCATATTAAATAAGCAAACAAAAGAAACGAAAACAAACAACAACAACAACAACAACAACAACAACACCCTCTCCCACACTCCAACAAACAAACATGAGGTTTATACGATACACGTATACAATGGAGCCGTGAAAGCGTTGCAGTGCTTTCCTGAAGTTGCAGTATGGCATGGCATATGTCTGTGGAAGTAGGATATGGTTGGGGAATTATGAAGCGGCTGTGGATGTAATTTTCGAAGTTTAGAAAGTCGAACCCCAACCCCCGCTGACATAATTCTAAAGAAAATTGTGTCGTTGCTAAAGCCACCGCCATATGATTGACAGCCGATGTGCAATTTATGTATTGCAATGAATATTGTTGACAAGAGTCTCAGTTGTCTCTCTGCCAGACGATTTCTTAATGCGATTACAATTCAGGTTGCAGTCATTTATTGTCTGTTTCATATGCAACATGAGACTTTTAAAGTTTCAACCAAATGACTCACTAATTCTGGTTGTATTTAATCATAAAATATGACAATTTTATATTGAAAGTGCAAAGTTATGGGGGTTTATACGACAAAAGCATTGGTACATTTAAATGAAAGATAAATAGCATGTCAGCTACCACTTTGGTACAATATTTGGCCTCAAAGAAAACAAAAACCAAACAAAGATATACAGTTTTAATCATTTGGTTAAACTAAAAAGAAAACACATCCCCCAATAAAAACCCCAGAATCAGTCTTTCCTCCTAAACAGAAAATAATTACGTGACTCTAATGAAGACTGTTATTTTATATATCAAATACTGACATGTTTCAGCATGTCTTAACAGCAGCAGGGAGGGAGAACCAATCTTTTCTATATAGAAGCCTCCCAACATAAAACTAACCCGTCCTACAAAACAATAAAATCACGTTTTTAAGACTGCCTATCACGTTTACTCCTTTGTAAATCATTGTTTGCATTCGAGGGATTAATCCATAAAAATTCGCCCTCCATGCTACTATTTCACGCAAAAGAATTAGTTAAAGAATTGATCAAGAGCATCGATAAAAATTGTCAAGAAAAAATTAGTTAAAATATTTTATCAAGGCCGACTCTGCACATCGACCTTGGGTTAGTACATTTATCGTTATGCGGAATTAACTGAGCCTGACTAAATAAATTTCTAACCTTTTATATATATATATATTAAATGCAAATGTTCCTTTGTCGCTGAAACATCAATTACATCCATATATCTATAATATGGATTCATATTAGGTGAAATGCAAGGCGCGTACCCCAAAACATGAACTAACAATTAGTACAACAAAAAGGAACAGATTAGCAGTAACAGGTCAATGTGAACGATGTGGCACAAAGAAATGTAAATATAGTTATAATCCAAATAGTATTAAAAAAGGAGTTGATATTATTGCTCGGTTAACAAAGTTACCAGGAACTTCATGGGCTAAATATCTAGGAGATAAACATCTTCCAGGATATAATTCTTGTAGTGCTGATACTCGACTTGATATCCGATTTGATAACCAAGATCAACGAAAACCCAGAGAATATCCAATAAAAACTATTGATAAAGCGTTTCATGTTCTAGATGTAGCTTATAAAAGTAAAAGCCAACAAGAGAGACATATTTCAGAAGTGAAATTGATTCACACGTTAAATTCCATAACAAACAAATCTTTCAAAGAATCATTAGAAAATTGATTGACAAAATCTGCGATGAAAGGTTAGCTAGCACATGGGAACGGAGTTTTCTGAGCTAGTAATTAAACAACTAATTATTAAAATAATGGAATCGATTAATTACAGAGCTAGAGGATATTGGAAAGGTAGAGCAGCCAGTGGGAAAACACTGTCCCGAGCTGTTCTTTAACGATAGCTGAGATATCCTCAGACGTGAAGTGTGACCCCATGTAGACTGCAGTACCTAGGGAAGAGAGACAAGGTATTCCGATGTGCTTACAGACATACCCAGGAGAATGTCATTTGTCGATGTTGGGTTAAAGCTGGTGGAGGTCCGGCCAGTTCAGCGGAACCCTACCACTTTCCTGGTATTGGACTGGTATTACCGGAAGTATGTGGCCAGTTCAGCGGAACCCTACCACTTTCCTGGTATTGGACTGGTATTACCGGAAGTATGTGGCCAGTTCAGCGGAACCCTACCACTTTCCTGGTATTGGACTGGTATTACCGGAAGTATGTGGTCAGTTTCAGTGTGATTGTGGAGCCATTGTCTGATCTGACCAAAAACGGGTCCAAAGTAAAGTTATTTGATCACACTTTCCAAATGCTGAATGATAGGCTTACATCTACCGGATCTGTCGAAAGACTTCGCAATGACGCATATAACACGGGACTTGAAGCACCCCAGCCCAACCATAATAGCACACCTACCACAGTGGCGGCATAACAAACCACATCACACACCACGTTGACTTTTCTTTGTTATGTATATTAGTGAAAACGTTCTAAACGATAAAGCATCAAAAGTGCTTCCTTTTCAATCTGCCCTCATTTTGCTATTGACGAGTTCAGTGTCCTCGACGCTAATTAACTGGTCTACCATCCTGAGGTAAGATATGAACCAGTCGATCCTTACTACTATCTATTTGTATTACGTCATACCAGCACTGGTGCATAGGTCAGCCTTTTTAAAGTCGTTATATGTTTGTTTGACTGCTCCAATGCATAGTTTTTCCCAGGTTTAACTTATCTTCACTGAGTAAGAGTTTCTGAAGTTTTCCCGTAACTATGAAAACTTTTTATCTCTGATCATTCTATCCTTCTCGCTGAAAATACACGACGACGCTCTAGTCCTTAGCACTGTTAGGAAGCTGTCCAAAGTTTGTTGGTACGGTACATTAAAGAACCTATGTGATTAAAGGACCTCATTTTTGTCTAGGGTTACAATATGCCTCAAAATCTGTTTAATTACCTTGCCGGGATTGTTTGTTTTTGTCGCCATCTGCGTCCCATACGAATTAATCATTCATATCCGGAATAAGCAGTCCTTAACAATGCAAAATTAAAGCGGTTTGTGCCTCATCCTTTTTGTCAGTTGCTCCACTTGCAGTTCAGTAAATCTCTACTTGTCTTTTCCAATGCTTAAAGTTTTCCGAAACGTTCCCATCAGTTACATTTTATATTGGCGGAATGTGGAATGTGCTTATAATACAGTCGGCCATGTTATCGTTAGTTGTCCCGCTACTGGACCTATAGTACGTGACACTGTGATAAAAGATGCATAATGTATAACTTCTGAAATCAGTTTACCTCTAAAACTGCAGAATTATAAATACGTCCTTAATTGACCACCACTGCCACTATGCTGATATGTTCTCCACTAGTATGGACACACCAATCAGCTGCTTAACAGGCATATACAACCAGACGTTGTTCTCAGAGCAAATGAAGTGGAGTGATTTAGTGACATGTGAATCAGTGACAGTCTAGCATGTACTCATGACACGCAATGGAGTGATTTAGTGACGTGTGAATCAGTGACAGTCTAGCGTGTACTCATGACACGCAATGGAGTGATTTAGTGACATGTGAATCAGTGACAGTCTAGCATGTACTCATGACACGCAATGGAGTGATTTAGTGACATGTGAATAAGTCACAGTCTAGCATGTACTCATGACACGCAATGGAGTGATTTAGTGACATGTGAATCAGTGACAGTCCGAAAGTAATTCATCACAAAAATGGTGTGATTTAATGACATCGGAATCAGTGTCTGTGAAGCATGTACTTATATCAGGCAACTCAATGATTTAGTGACATAGGAATCAGTGACAGTCAATCATGAACGCATGACACGCAACGGAGATATTAAATGACATGCGAATCGTTGACAGCCTAGCATGTACTCATGACACAAAATGGCATCATTTAGTGACACACGAATCAGTGACAGTCCAAAATGAATTCATGACACGAAATGGAGTGATTTAGTGACCTGAAGATATGTGACAGTCGATCATGTACTCATGATTCGCAATGAAGTGATTTAGTGACTTGGGAATCAGTATAGGAAAGAATATACTCATGACACACAATGACTAATTTAGTAACTCGTGAATCAATGACTTTCAAGCATGTACTCAATATACGGAGCTGGTTGATTTAGTAACATGTGAATCAGTGACTGTCAAACATATACTTAGTGAACTCGATTTCATCAGTTACTTGAAAACATAAATTTGTCCATGCAAATATGGTGATCGTGATAATTAAGAAACTCGTTGACAGTGTTAGGAACCCCAGGAAACAAACAGGTTAGACATTATTAATTAATAAATAGAATGACTAAGGTATGTAGATTGTTTTATCTCATCGATGCTTTTTATTTTTTTTTTAAAAAGTTGTTTTAACAAACAAACGGGAGGGTGTGCTCATGCTATAGAGGTATGAGCAGATGATTTTCCAAAGTCCTCTCATGGTCTTATTTCGCAATGTCTGCATCAGACCTTAATCTCTGTCAATGGTCCATTCAAGTTTGTTAACTCGAGGTTGATAATTAAATATTGACATATATATTGAATAATATTGAATCAGGCTCTTTTGGACTATGAAATCCGTTACTCATAGGAAAATACTTTCTAAAAAAGGTGTACCAACAAATCGGTCATACATTGATCATTTGATGCGCCAACCTAGCATTTTCCATCCTAAAGAGATTGTTTAACATTTTCTGTTAATAAAACGACGCCGATTGCATTTCTTCACAATATGTTGAAAGCTATCAATTAGCCCTCTGATTGGCTAAATGTATCGACAGACCACCATCGATAAATATCTAAAGATGTTAGTTGTTACTAATTCATTCAGGAATGTTACTAGTTTATACAACAATGTTACTAGTTTATACATCAATGTTAATAGTTTATACAACAATCTTACTAGTTTATACAACAATGTTACTAGTTTATACAACAATCTTACTAGTTTATACAACAATGTTAATAGTTTATACAACAATCTTACTAGTTTATACAACAATGTTACTAGTTTATACAACAATCTTACTAGTTTATACAACAATGTTAATAGTTTATACAACAATGTTAATAGTTTATACAACAATCTTACCAGTTTATGAAACAATCTTACTAGTTTATACAACAACGTTACTAATTTATAAACAATGTTACTAGTTTATACAACAATCTTACTAGTTTATACAACAATGTTAATAGTTTATACAACAATCTTACCAGTTTATGAAACAATCTTACTAGTTTATACAACAATGTTACTAGTTTATACAACAATGTTAATAGTTTATACAACAATGTTAATAGTTTATACAACAATCTTACCAGTTTATGAAACAATCTTACTAGTTTATACAACAATGTTACTAGTTTATACAACAATGTTAATAGTTTATACAACAATGTTAATAGTTTATACAACAATGTTAATAGTTTATACAACAATCTTACCAGTTTATGAAACAATCTTACTAGTTTATACAACGTTACTAGTTTATAAAACAACGTTACTAGTTTATACAACAACGTTACTAATTTATAAACAATGTTAATAATTTATACAACAATGTAACTAGTTTATACAACAATCTTACTAGTTTATACTTGTTTATAAAACAATGTTACTAGTTTATAAAACAATGTTACTAGTTTTTCCGACAATGTTACCAGATTATTCAACAATATTAATAGTATTTACAACACTGTTACCAGTTTATACAACAACGTTACTATTTTATAAAACAATGTTACAAATTTATAAACAATGTTACTAATTTATACAACAACGTTACTAATTTATAAAACAATGTTAATAATTTATACAACAATGTAACTAGTTTATACAACAATGTTACTAGTTTATAAAACAATCTTACTAGTTTATAAAACAATGTTACCAGTGTATACAACAATGTTACTAGTTTATACAACAACGTTACTAATTTATAAAATAATGTTACTAATTTATACAACAATGTTACAAGTTTATACAAGAATCTTACTAGTTTATCTTACATAGTTTATAAAACAATGTTACCAGTGTATACAACAATGTTACTAGTTTATACAAAAGCGTTGCTAATTTAAAAAACAATGTTACTAATTTATACAACAATGTTACTAGTTTATACAACAATTTTACTAGTTTATCTTACTAATTTATACAACAATGTTACTAGTTTATACAAAAGCGTTGCTAATTTAAAAAACAATGTTACTAATTTATACAACAATGTTACTAATTTATACAACAATTTTACTAGTTTATCTTACTAATTTATACAACAATGTTACTAGTTTATACAACAATTTTACTAGTTTATCTTACTAGTTTATAAAACAATGTTACTAGTTTATACAACAACGTTGCTAATTTATAAAACAATGTTACTAATTTATACAACAATGTTACTAGTTTATACAACAATGTTACTAGTTTATAAAAAAGTTATTAGTTTATACAACAACGTTACTAATTTATAAAACAATGTTACTAATTTATACAACAATGTTACTAGTTTATAAAACAATATTACTAGTTTATAAAACAATGTTACTAGTTTATAAAACAATGTTAAATTAAATTGCTGTTAGATACGTCTGACTTACAATACATCATCAGATGTTGCATCGCACTATAGCTGGAACCTTTTTCTCTATGGGTCAGTCTGGTAAGCTCAAATTGCAGTAGACGCTGCGGAATCTAAATTTTATTTTATGTTCCAAAGAAATTACTCTTGCCATATGTAACTCTAATTGATACATGCTCCACACGAGTCACGCTAGAAAAGCTATATAATATATATTCATCACGCATGTGTTCATAACCACGGAGACCTGAGTTGTGCCATATGAAAGGAGCCGAATTTATATTTTTATACCCACATTGTCTCTAGTGTCTCGTAAATTGATGGAAAATGAAAACCATTTTAAGAATGGTGTCGGTGAAATGAGCTTATGATGACAACGATGTTAATTCCATCCAGACTGTTGGCTTTGGTCGTCTTTCTCATCAATTTTGCGAAACAAATTAGCGATAAATCTAATGGAATTTGTATCATACTCAGCTAACAACACATGTTGTTATTAACATATCCGAATAAGGTATCGTACACTTACATAAGAACATGTCTGAACAAGGTAGCATACACCTAAAACAGAACATGTCCAAATAAGAAAGCACACACCTAAAATAATTTTAAACAAAAGTGTAAAAGAAAGGTGTATGAACACATACTCAAAAATACCTATTCATACATTCATTGTCCTTCTATAAAATATTCGACAAAGGATATATATCTATGCAAATATTAAAACCTTTCTTGTTTGTATGATGAAAATAGTGATAATGCTAAAGCCAAACTTGATTTGCTGGCATGGCGGTAAAGAGCAAATTCAATTTACTTCATTAGTATAGTGAAGAAAATAATTCAAGAAAAGGCTACTGCGATTATTTGGCCTTGACATTCTTTCTATTTTGTTAGACTGGAAAGTCACAGCTGCTGTCCATAATCTGTTTGACCATATACGGTATTGTCCTGAGTTACTAAAAAGTGAAAAGGACAGACAGCCTCGCTATTGATCATAGTCTTCCTTCCCCTACAAAATTCAAGACCATATGTCGCTAACGATTTTTGATACCAGCTGTGCACGGGCTTAATATGCATTAGTCACGGCTAGGTCACAAGTGAAAGCTTACAATTTCTCCAAAGCAATATATATGCTGGACAGACTCAAAGCCAAAATACATAACCAGCATTCCCATACAGCGTTCCAAATCAGCGTTTCCATACAGCGTTTCAATACGCAGCTTTGGAAACTGAAAGTACTAGAGAACATCAGTAATTGTGGAATGTAGATTTACATGCTTTAAAGTGACATAAATATAAGCTAAAGTGATAGACACAAGACTATTTGGAGATTCTCTCTTAATAAATAGACTAAAATGATACAATAATATAAAAGTTGGTTCCAAATGACATCGTGAATGCAGGAATGGATTAAGGTCCTTGTAGACCTTCGGCACACAGGTATACACGTTTCAGTAAGACGGTGTATGTAGGGCCTAGGTACAGTGTCTATGGGATAATGCGGTCCTGCGTGAATGGTACCTGCTGTTGCATCTAAAATTTAATATTGCAAACAGTCTATAAAATGGATAAGTAAAATTCGCATTGCTTAGGCTTCACTAATTACTAACACCAACAGTATGCATTCGACTCATCCTGTAATGATCAATGTGTCTGTAGTGGTATTACGGCCACCATTTAGTCATACGGTTTCTTCACGAGCGTAAACACAGACTACAAGTTTCCAGCTATTTCCGGTCATTTATTTGGTTCTATGACAAGATCTTTTTTCCAAAAGGAATCATTTAATAACGAGTCAATAACAAATGATAACTGCCAAAAGCGACGCAGAGACAAATAGTACGTGAATGTACATAGACCATACTCCTTTCAGGGTAATTCCAACTTCTTTTGGCCGCTCTATTTGTTCGCCGCAATTCAGCCAAGTGCACCTTGCACTTTCTAAGGTAAATCGTATGCATTCTATTGAAAGTTCGGTGGAAAAAGAATGAGTTAATATAATCTGTACGAAAGAGACACCTAAATCTATTTTCAAGGCTGTTTGCATTAACTCATTTGTATGTATAACGAATCAGATTATATCAGTCGTGAAGACATTAAAACCAGCAGTTACATGTTAGTTTCACGGAGTGTACAATTCCCACTCAATTTGACGAGAAAGGGACTATGTAAAACCAATCTGTAATGGTTGTAATTGTTGGCTATGTAGACGAATGTTACATTTTCAGAACTTTAGTTTTAATAGTCACACATAGGTTTCACTGAATGCTTGTCTGAACGTGACCTGCACAGGGCTTGAGAGTGACATGGTCTTGTTATGACCTTTCTGCACAGTGCTTGAAAGTGACATGGTCTTGTTATGACCTTTATGAGCTCTTACACAGCGGCCTCAATTATTTAATACTATAATACTGGATGTTATATCTTGAAAATTGACCAATCATATTCCTTGATTTTTGTTTATGATGCAATAATTGCAAATAACTTAAAATCAGGATCTCATTTATGTGCAACTAACGCACGAGAGAGAGAGAGAGAGAGAGAGAGAGAGAGAGAGAGAGAGAGAGAGAGACCGCGTGTGTGTGTATCGAAACTGAGATCATTGTCACCATTTCAATATGACAAAAAACTACGATACAATAAACACATTTTCAAAATTGGCAAACAAAACCTAATGTGAGGATAAAAAATCGACAAGAACACAACGTTGCTGAGTTGAGTCAAGTTGTCTTAAAAGAAACCCACAAACTATATAAGACCAGCTAAGTGAACGCGCATAAAGTCTGCTTTATATTACTGTCCAGGAAAATGAAGTTTATTGGTGATCAATCATTCTAATTTCTTGGACCAAGGTTCGTACAGATGTTTAGCTGGAACAGTCATGATATCATTACAAATGACCACGAGTATCTGTGCTTCACTCATTATCTGAAAAAAGATTCTAAAATATGATGTAGCATCTGGTGATGTAAATGTTAAGTAAAGTACCGATTTCCTTTACATTCAATTATTAAACGTTAAAGACTCCAGTACGAGTCGATATTCCATCAATTATTCTATCTAGACCATATGTTAGTAGTAGCAATTCCATTTGTATCAGTTGATACATGTGGCAAGATTTCAACTGGTAAAAACACAACCACGTGATCAAACCCAGTTGCATTTATTTCTATATAAACTGTGCGGACAAAACTACTTTATACTAATTTCTATAGACTCTCGGTCAAAATCTTAAATACTACATGCCTTTTAATCGAAAATAAACTGTAGATTTAGGTTGTTGTTTAAAAAGAAAATTGAATACGTCAGTTTGACAGAATCATATAACAAATATTGGTAGTATTTCTGAAGATAAGTAATTTTTTGGCTAGATTGGCCAAAAATGGCGGCAACTCAAATTCAGCCAAGTAGTATATTCAGGCTAAAGTATTAACAATGCGGTTACAAATGGATTTAAAATGGATTTAAAACTATAGATACATGGAGACATGGTTTGGGAGGAGGTAGGTGCAACGACAAGTCATACAATGTAAGTCGCCGACTTGATAATTATGGTAAATGTCAGGATCGATGGCTTCCACTGTTTGATTAATGGACCGCTATCATATAAAAATTTATCGATAATCTTTATAATTTCATTTGGAAGAAGCCCCTTGTAGGTAGCAAAAACTACTAATGAAAACGAAAACAGATTTAAAGAAACAAAGAAATGGTTACTCGCGTGTCTAGAACAATATTTTGCTTTTCTGCAAAGTCATTGAAACTGATCTGTATGTTTAATTCCATTTTATATGAAACATGTATGTCGGTCAGCGTGCTGTCCATTTTATATGAAACAAATGTGTGGGTCAGCGTGGTGTCCATTTTATATGAAACATACGTGTGGGTCAGCGTGGTGTCCATTTTATATGAAACATATGTGTGGGTCAGCGTGGTGTCCATTTTATATGAACATATGTGTGGGTCAGCGTGGTGTCCATTTTATATGAAACATATGTGTGGGTCAGCGTGGTGTCCATTTTATATGAAACATATGTGTGGGTCAGCGTGTTGTCCATTTTATATGAAACATGTGTGGATTAGCGTGGTGTCCATTTTACACTTAAGAGGTCGAAAAGGAGAAAGTTGCCACAATCGGTCAATAAGAAAGAGCTGCTTCCTGTCATTGGTCATTGAGATCTTGCGTTTAAGTTAATCAGTGTCATATGTGTTTGGACGGAATATATGAGATAATCCTTTTAAGTTTAGTTCATGAAACACGAAGATATCTAGAAAACGTTGTTGTTTTAGAGGTCAAATTGAAACATGACCACTAAACCGAAACCTATGATTTAGGTTACTGATTCGGAACATTTAGCTTATCCAGTAATTGAAAAGCCAATTGATGATCTAATTTTATTGAACCATATTTTATCTTAGATATTTTCCTGGCGGTTCTATTTTGATTTGTTGACTGTAGCGGAATTATTGGGGTGAAAACATTGGTTATCAGGAACACAGAAAAATCGAACAAAGCATAAAATGTAAGTTTTAGTTTATATTTTATTGATAAAATTAACTAAATGTGACTTAAAATGCAAAATTAAAATCTAAACCGATCCGAAGATATCACAAATATGTGTTTGCTTTAGTAGAAGCTCACATTATGATTATCTAGTTATCGTGTATTCCAAGACAAGGATGATTAATGTTAGTCGAAACACACTGATTGAATAGAACACTTCAAGTTGGCTCCCGGATTTGATCAAACCAGTGGTTTCAGTTTAGTTTGCAAGAATGAGACTAATGTCGCATATTGAAGAGGGGCATTTTTAATTAATTTATCGGTTACAGTCAGATGTGTACACAATAGCTTCAGACAAACGCCGCTGATCAAACTAGCTGACCAGCGTATCTTACGGATTGAGGCCAACATAATGCAATGTTTCTCTGTACTATTATGCAGACATACATACCTACAGACAGACAGACAGACATACATACCTACAGACAGACAGACATACATACCTACAGACAGACAGACAGACATACATACCTACAAACAGACAGACAGACATACATACCTACAGACAGACAGACAGACAGACAGACAGACATACATACCTACAGACAGACAGACAGACAGACAGACATACATACCTACAGACAGACAGACAGACAGACATACATACCTACAGACAGACAGACATACATACCTACAGACAGACAGACAGACAGACATACATACCTACAGACAGACAGACAGACATACATACCTACAGACAGACAGACAGACAGACAGACATACCTACAGACAGACAGACAGACAGACATACATACCTACAGACAGACAGACAGACAGACAGACAGACAGACAGACAGACCTACAGACAGACAGACAGACAGACAGACAGACAGACAGACAGACAGACAGACCTACAGACAGACAGACAGACAGACATACCTACAGACAGACAGACAGACAGACATACCTACAGACAGACAGACAGACAGACATACCTACAGACAGACAGACAGACAGACATACCTACAGACAGACAGACATACCTACAGACAGACAGACAGACAGACAGACATACCTACAGACAGACAGACAGACAGACAGACAGACAGACAGACAGACAGACATACATATGCAAATATAGACATATAATAGAGGATATCACCGTTTGTTTAGCAGACATACATACCTACATACATACATACATACCTACATACATACATACATACATACAGACAGACAGACAGACAGACAGACATATGCAAATATAGACATATAATAGAGAATATCACCGTTTGTTTAGTAGATATACGGAATTGTTGCACGAACGTAGAAACATTGTTCGAATGGTGAAGCCACGAGTAACGATTTGCAATGTTTGCGGTTCACGTGTGATAATATCTACAAGAATAAACGTAGATTTCCTTATTGTAATACATTTTAGAGGCAAAAGCCATCAGTTTCCATGGATATTCTCCATTCTGTGCCATCGCGATTGACGCATCATGCTTCAAATTTTGTATTTTGTCAAAGTAATGAAGTCGTACGAAAACGAAGGCATTTGTATTGTTGTTAACACAACTTCTGCGCGGATGGATACATGTGTAACAGAATTGTTACCGAGAGGAGGGTGGATTAAATGAACAATACAAACACAATTTGTGAAAGAAAATATAAATTTATGTAATAAATTATAAATGAAAAAAATACAGATGTAACAACACAATAATTCATGCACTCAACCCACAATTACACTCACAACCATTCACAACCATTCACAATACATGAACAAATTAAATATTAATACAAAAGGAATCTTAGATGTAAAGGGATCTCTTGGACTATACACAGATCCAAGGATCCTTTACGAAAGTTAAATTAATGCAAGTATAAATTACGAAAAATGAACACAAACGACAAACTATACTATCGCACGATGGATTGCGATAACTAGCACGACCATATACTTGTATTCAATCAAGTTGCTAGCTTTTATTGATATCTATGCGATCACTTGAAATATTATTGTGATCTGACATAAGCATGCAAATACAGCAATGTATTAAATTGTATTACAATTTCAATACACATATGTGTCTAGACCCCGTATAACCGCACGATTCAGTAACAGTTGAATCGTCTCCCAGTTTCCCCGAAAACCTAGGGTTGACCAATACTATTATCGGACGTTTCCCTTCACGGATCCACCACAGTTATACGTTCAGACAACATACAACATCTACCAGAACCAACGGTTCCTCACTACCCTAGATGTCGACCCGGATGTTTTACAACTCAGACAGCTCTGACACTCGGACTTCTAGCTTTCCGGATATTTACACGTTACACAGATGTTGACGAACAGACAGTTCGACACACAGACAGATACTTCAATTCCGTTTGCACAAATTAACGGCACAATCACATTCAGATATTTATACAGAGATGTTCCGGAACAAATAATAGATGTCCCACAACAAATCAGACGATATCAAAGACGTTTATCAAAAGATGGTATCAGATGTGTTAACAGCTACGGTATCAGAAATGGTATCAACTACGTTAGCAGCTACGGTATCAGAAACATTGACATCTACGGTATCAGATCTACGGTATCAGATCTACGGTATCAGAAACATTGACATCTACGGTATCAGCGATTATCAGATCTATGGTAACAGCGATTGTCAGCTACAGTATCAGAAACACGGTGACAGCTACAATAAACAAAACCAGACTAATAATAGTTGTCTCAAAAATAATCTAAGCCGTAGATTACGATATTGCATTTAAAGTCTAAAAGTGACTAGTAATTCCAAATATTCCACGTTTAATTGCAATAAAAGCATCATTATACGAAATGATAATCTGAATAAAATTCACAATAAAACGAAAATGTAAATTTAACACTCACCCCTTTGGCTGGAGATTGCAAGACGAGCTTATCTATCCTTCGATTAGATATTTTGGTTCCCGTAATTATTATGAGAAATATTTCGCCTTATATACTCTCTATAGGTGAACATAAATCACATCGAGCTTGCCGTGCACCACGTAAACGAGTATTTCGGATTTCATGTAAATAACAAACTGGCACATGCAAATCGTTACACGCCACTTACCTTGGAGAAAACTACTTAATCACCCCAGGTAATGCGTGTACGACGAAATCAAGAAAATGGTGAGTTTCGTTTGCAATTCAAGAAAGAAAAAAAAAACAATTCAATTTTCGCCTAATTCTGTGACAACATGGGGAAAGTAGAAACATCACACAGAGATTGTATTTGACACGCTTCTGAGCGTTACATCTTTAAACAAAAGATAGTGAGTTACTTGATGGGATTATCATTATCATTTTGTTTATTTTCCCAGTTTAGTTCGGTAGCTAGCAGTCTAGCTCGGTATCACATGCTGTTTCCAGTCACTGTCACTTACTCGGTATCGCACGCTGTTTCCAGTCGCTGTCGTCACTTACTTAACGGTTCAACAAAATCTAACGTATGGTAAAAAAGGAAAGGAACACGACAAAGTAAAATCCACAGATGATCTCTGTCATTTGGAAATAAGTGTCATAAAAGGAAATTTTCCAAGAATACATTTTAATAAAGGTGGACTAGGAAGAATAATTCTGTCTTCCATGGTAATGCAAACATTAGAGAACGTTTTCTTGACTGTCTAATCT
Source organism: Unio delphinus (assembly GCA_029339505.1). Lineage (NCBI taxonomy): Eukaryota > Metazoa > Mollusca > Bivalvia > Unionida > Unionidae > Unio > Unio delphinus. Next base: position 254,422 of record JAQISU010000400.1, read on the forward strand.
AAATTACGGGTGTCCTAAACGAAATTCGATGCTTAAAGTAATTTCGCTTGCGAAATTCGGCAGTTCAAGATGTCTGCATAATTAGAAGTATGATGGACAATTAACAAGTAATTTTCCTCGTCACATAAATTGTTCTGGGGACGTGATGGGAATGGAAGAATTTTAGAAAGACCCAAAACCAGACAGATTCGACTTCAAATAAACGACGCTAGTATCTGGAAAGCACGAAGCATTGTATCAGTTACATACAATATGCTCATTAATTTAAGTTTTTAATTATTTGTTGAATTTATTCATTTTAAATTCATACATTACTTTTCTGCAAAATGATAGATTGCAAGCATTTGTCTCGAATGTTATATGAACAATGTATAATCTGAATTTGTTCAAAATTATATGAATTTTTCGAATAACCTAATTCAGATGTAACAGGAATCGCATATCCTAAGAATTTAATGCATAATTTATACAATTTGTGAGAGTTAATTTATCTGTTCTAAACCATATGTACCATGTGTGCTATAAATTGATTTTAATTTATCTTTGTCAATGAATCGCTAATTAGCAAGAAGTATAGTTAAGAAAAGGCATGAAGTCCATTAATTCATTGCATAATTAAGTTGTGAATTCTCGTAACCGAAGAAAATCGGCCTGTGTCGGCCGATATCGTTTATCTAATATTTTACAGACACTGTGGGATGTAATAGCTTATTTAATATTTTACAGACACTGTGGGATGTAATAGTTTATTTAATATTTTACAGGCACTGTGGGATGTAATAGTTTATCTAATATTTTACAGACACTGTGGGATGTAATAGTTTATCTAATATTTTACAGACACTGTGGGATGTAATAGTTTATCTAATATTTTACAGACACTGTGGGATGTAATAGTTTATCTAATATTTTACAGACACTGTGGGATGTAATAGTTTATCTAAGAGGTCAATTTATGTTATTGTGCTAGTTAATAATGCACCTAGCATTTATGAAAAAGACATTGATCGTATAATGATACGGTGTGGTATTAGGTTAGGAAATGTTCATATTTGTTTAGTTCTGTTGAATTATGATAAAATAATATCTGATATAAAAAGAGTGGAAATATTGTTAGATCCGAGAAGAAGAAAACCTGGTGAATATTTAGGTTGCGTTTTATTTATTTGAAAGAAAATATAACTCCATGCCTATGCTACACAGTACGAATGAGTGCAGACCTTAACTAACGTATGGTTGATGACCTGAAACAGTGGTGAGAGAGAGAGAGAGAGAGAGAGAGAGAGAGAGAGAGAGAGAGAGAGAGAGAGAGAGAGAGAGAGAGAGAGAGAGAGTGGCGTGGGTGGGGTGTCTTGAGCAGTCATTTAGAAAGAACCGGAGAAGCATATGCTGACAATTTGAGTTCCATCAGTCACTCGATTCTTGGATGAAATTTATTTTATTGGTATAACAGTACGGCTAATTGTATTTCGCATAGATTTTGTAATTCTATTTTGTGAAAGTGAGTCATTGAAATGTCATGTTCATTTTCAGTGTGGTTGTATAATTTATTAAATTGTCATATATTACGAGGTGGTCTCGTGCTGTTTTATTTACTCAGATATATGTTATACCGTCCATTAATTTCTTTCATTAGATTATTGATTACTCGATCCGGGCAATAGCACCGTGGTCGATTATCTCCTAGATAACAAATACCACATCATCATAAGGTGTGTGTGTGTGTGTGTGTGTGTGTGTGTGTGTGTGTGTGTGTGTGTGTGTGAATTTTATAAAATATTATGTACCGTATGTGTTCCATTATTTAGGTATACAATACTGCTTGCACAATACATCTATGAAATATATAAAAGTTGTATATTGTTGAGTTTTCAGCACCGTGGTCGATTATCTCCTAGATAACAAATACCAAATCATCATAAGGTGTGTGTGTGTGTGTGTGTGTGTGTGTGTGTGTGTGTGTGTGTGTGTGAATTTTATAAAATATTATGTACCGTATGTGTTCCATTATTTAGGTATATAATACTGCTTGCACAATACATCTATGAAATATATAATAGTTGTATATTGTTGAGTTTTCAGCACACTTTTGAAAAAAGTGTTGTCTTTTAATGTGCCGTTGTTTAATATTGATTATTTTACCTTTTTGTGACACATCACAACCTAGAATGTTAGGTACTGTAATTTAAACCTATATCTGCTAACGTACTGTAATTTAAACCTATATCTGCTAACGTACTATAATTTAAACCTATATCTGCTAATGTACTGTAATTTAAACCTATATCTGCTAACGTACTGTAATTTAAACCTATATCTGCTAACGTACTGTAATTTAAACCTATATCTGCTAACGTACTATAATTTAAACCTATATCTAATAACGTTTGATTACCTTATAATCCATTGTCATCTGACTTGAAATATTTAGTATGGACACGAGCTTTCTAAAATGAAACAAAATGATCAGTATTATTACAACTTGAGCCACATCGGTTAATACTGGCCAAGTCTTCGTAATTTGAGCCATACTGCTAAGACGGGTCTATTCATGGTAATTTGAGTTATACTGGTTAAGACTGTTCTGTTCTTCGTAATCTGAGCCATATTGGTTAAGCATGGTCTAGTCTTGGCAATGTGAGCCGAATCGGTTAAGACTGGTATAGTTTTTCTAATTCGATATTTGTATCTGTAAGGTCTAATGTTTTTTTTGTTTCTCTTTGTATTCTAGGGGAATTTTGTGTTGAATTTTACAAACCTTGTAGGTTTTGCTTTTTTCTAGATAGTTTAATACCATATAGTCGTAACAGTTGTAGCTGATTTAATGGGCTGTTAGTATGTACAGTGTAAACGTGTGTTTCGTCTTGTTACATGTCTTATCAAACTTAACACAGGTAAGTGGTGCTCCCGATTATGATGAACTGTTCTATCGGAGATTATAATTGCTCTGAGGAGATTATACATGTTTTAATGGCGATTCTAATTGTTTTAGTGTAAATTCTAACTGTACTAGTCCACATACAACTTTTACACAAGGGTTTTAGTATTGTTTCTGGAAGGCCAAATAAAGTGACTTTAAAATCGTAACACAAGGGTTTTAGTATTTTTTCTAGAAGGCCAAATAAAGTGACTTTAAAATCGTAACACAAGGGTTTTAGTATTGTTTCTAGAAGGCCAAATTTAGTGATTTTAAAATCGTAACGCAAGGGTTTTAGTATTGTCTATAAAAGGCCAAATAAAGTGACTTTAAAATCGTAACACACCTTACCTTTAAATCCATAATAGCCAGGAGCAGAACAAACATCACTCATGAACGACATTTGCAACTATGTACCGTCTTAAGTCAGTACAAATACATATAACAATTTTGCACTTCATCCAGTTCACTATTTTTCATTTTCTTCTGATGACATAAAACGAACACGTTAAGGGTGGTTTCATTTTTATTTTAGATGTTATATAAGATGTGCTGTGTAACGTTTTGGGAGATGAATACACATATGAAACATATGCTTGAATAACACAACAGACGTCTCATCCATTCATTGGAATGTTAAGTCACATGGCGTAATTTGTTAAAAAGGCCAAAATAACATCACACATTTTCGCTCGGTAACTTCGCAAGATAATTAAGGCCTTTATTGCTTCAGATGAAAAGATTTGCTTCTCAAGAAAGTGGGAAAAGGCGTGTGTTTTAGTATATATTTTTTTCTCATCTTGTTGTGCGGGTTAATATGCGTAGGCTAAATTATGAGTTTGCTTATCGGTTTATCTGTGTCATGAAAATCCGTGTCGTCGCTAGAATATACTACCATAAAGCAATAATGTCTGCAGCAGAACTGAATGTACAAAACAAAAATATATGTAACAGAGTTTGATATGTATCTATTTAACTTTTTAAAAAATAAAATTGAAAAGAAGAAGATGAATGAATGAACGAATTGCCAGAATCACACCAAAACATGCTAGCACGAAATTGCCCTATTTCAGCTACGAATATATACAGGTTAGTATCAATCGTCTAACAATAATAATCGAGAAAGACTTCATTTGTTGGACGTTACGTGGATTTTCAAGTATACTATAAAACCAGTTTTACTGCTATGACGCCTAACACGATGATGACACAAAAATCTTTCTATCAGTTCCAACTGAGCGTAGCAGCGTTGTGGTCCATGTGGTGACAATAGATCAATACAGATAAAGAACATAATTTTCGGAGCCTACAAATTATCTATATTTCGGACAATCGGCATGTACACGTGTTAAAGAAATTAAGAGTCCCTAGACTTTGGCTATTGCTGCTCAGCTATAACTATTCGGTCTTACGTTGTGTCTTTCGTTGTCTTTCGTTGTGTATTTCGTTGTGTCTTTCGTTGTGTGCTTTTGACTGAAATGAACATGAGCAGTGCATAATCTGTCCTTGCGATCAGACGTGCATATCTACATGCATTGTATTGAGTCTAACCAATAGCACAAACAAACTATAGCATATGATTACACTATCGTTATTCAAGGTATTATAGGTTGGGAAGAGCGAGGCAGATGCATCTATCAAGCCGAAGAGATAGCATTTTATTAAGTAGGTCTCGTCGATAAAATGGTCTAAACCTGTAGATAACGGTCACAGACAAATTAGATATACACTTATTAGTCTCTGGCACCAAATTTTAGCCACGATGATGATTTAATCTATTCTATTCATATTGACTTATATAAGGATACTAATGAGTCAAACAGTTCAAAGATCAACTTCGATTTTTAAGTCAAAGATGCAATCATAACATTTCCTAATATAATTGAGTAAGCGTAATAATGTCCAATAGAGCGCGAGCGAACAACTGGGTGATTTGGAAAATAAACCGTCAAACGATTTAATTAACCAAAACAATACCTTTTCGACAGCGCTCTTTGAGACGTTCTAAAACTACATACTAAGATTTACTTTATTATACAGTATTCACTGTGATACTAAATATCATGAAGTCAAAGATTTCTACTAAGTACATAAATTAATTAAGTCATAATTAGTTTTGATATTTAAGAACATTCCCATATTCTTTTCTCACAGGATATTTTAGATGGCCCCTCTAGAAGCTGAGAACGTCGTCGTACAACACGTACCACCTACATATCCTGTAAAATGTTTCCGGTGCTAGAAACAACAAGGCTGCTATGATGGTCATTTTTTTGTTTAAATGCACACCACGAGCGGCAGCAACGGTAAAATATATTTTCTTGCCGTTGAAGCTAGGGACTAATCACTGCCATCTCACCTCTGTCCGCGTGGGTTCGAATCTCGGGCTCGGCAAGTGTGTGAGAAAGCTTTCAGTTGCTTGCCGTGGGTCAATGGTTCTTACGTGGGTTCTTCCACCACCAGTTATACTGGCCGCCACGTGTAGCCTGTCTTGCGCTGAGAAACGGCTTTAAACCAAAAACAACAACAACATCACAAACTTTGTTCAAGAAGTGCTAACATAAAAACAGCATACAGTCCTAATCATAAAAGTTTCGAATAAACTTTAATAGAAATCCAATTTAAATCCAACGGTGAAATTGTTAAAATGTCTGCGTTTTCCTGTATGATGGTGTTGTACAGTCTCTTTTGAAACACAGTAATATCATTCCAGTGACAAGATTATATCTACTTGACCTCAGGTCATAATTAGCATTTTCTATATATCCCCTCCCCTTTTACCTAATGGACAATAACCTTCAATAAACTTATTAATGTTTACAAAATAAAATGTTGGTTATTATTAAAAAGTCTGATGCGAAAATTATAATATATAACCTGGACTATGTAAGTACACTAGGCAAATTGTAAGGGAATTTCAACAATTAAGACCCAGACCTAAATAAACATGTTCACTTCAATAAAGAATGATCCTGACATCAAACCTCAAAACACAGAGAATAATTTTGCTATGTATTAGATCTTTAGAGAATAAAAAGGTAAATAACTCAGGTAAAGTAAAGAAATAAACATGACTTGGGACAATGTCCAACAAACAATGTTACATTCGAATAGCATATACCGAAATATTTTTTAAAAAAAACCCTCAAAATATGCAAATTATAGTCACATTACAAGATAAATACAAAATCTACACTGACAGTGATGTTTCTTTTTATGCTATAGTCATTATATTAAATGTTTGTGGTTGTAACAAAAAGGATTCAACTGTAAATATACCCATACTGTACCACGTAATATTGTATGGTTCTGTGTTACTCCCTACTGAACACATAGGTCGCCGGTCTCTATTTATACAAAAGATTCGTGGGTTTAACAAATACAAAAGTTTCTTTAGCCATCCGCTACCTCCACCCCATTTCCCTCTGTAGGTGTACTTAAATCTCTTCTCGATAAGTCTATTTAAATCTCATATCCAAAAATCTATTCAAATCCCGTCTCGGTAAGTCTATTTAAATCTCATATCCAAAAATCTATTTAAATCCCGTCTCGGTAAGTCTATTTAAATCTCATATCCAAAAATCTATTCAAATCCCGTCTCGGTAAGTCTATTTAAATATCATATCCAAAAATCTATTTAAATCCCGTCTCGGTAAGTCTATTTAAATCTCATATCCAAAAATCTATTTAAATCCCGTCTCGGTAAGTCTATTTAAATCTCATATCCAAAAATCTATTTAAATCCCGTCTCGGTAAGTCTATTTAAATCGTAGCTTAGTAATACAATTTACATTCTATCTCAGGAAGTCCGCTTGTCTCAGTAAGATAATTTAAATACCGACTCACTGAGTCTGTTTAAATCCCGTCTCGATAAGTCTATTTAAACCCCACCTAATTAAGTCCATTTAATTCCTGTCTCGATAAGTCTATTTAAACCTCACCTCATTAAGTCTATTTAATTCCTGTCTCGATAAGTCTATTTAAACCTCACCTCATTAAGTCTATTTAATTCCTGTCTCGATAAGTCTATTTAAAACCCATCTTAGAAAGTCTATTTAAATCTCAGCTTAGTAAGTCATTTTAAATCCTCAGGAAATCTATTTAACTCCCGTCTCGACAAGTTTTTTTAAATCCCATCTCAGTAGGTGTCTTTAAATCCCGTCTCTGGAAGTTTATTTAAATCCCTCTCTAGAAGTCTATTTAAATCCCGTCTCTGAAAGGCTATTTATTCTCCATTTCTTTGAAGGCAGCTCCACATTCGTACCACGTGTGTCGATTGCTAAACACATTGTTTCAGTACTTTCTTTTTATTCCATAAAATACTGACACATACTAAACAAAGCAGTATAATTCGTGATTCAAAGCACGATTGTCTGATATCCTATTCTTACGTATATCTGATTTAATATCTATTGTTCTACAATTTGTAATTGCTTTTTAATTTTATTACATGCTTTTATAAAGTAACTTTATTCACAATAGGTGATGTAAATTTTCAGAAAATATATTGACCTGAATTATTCTTTGGCTAACAAGTAATGTTGACCTAGATCCGGACCTTAATTCAAAGTTAGTAGCGCCCACGTAAACAGGTTTTATTTTAATTTTAAAATGATTGATTCCCATCAGGGTCATGTTAGGAGCACGTGTTTAAAACACGATCAGGTGACTCCTTTCTTTTCTTTTCTCGATTTTGGGGATTTTTTTTAAAATGCTTATTAGAATACGATATAATCTTTGTTTTAGTGAAATATTCTGTTTTGGGGCGTTTTACACTTGATATCAAGTTCTTCTGTTGTAGACAGTTATCGAGTATTCAGTTCATTTGGATTTTAAGAGATTAATTCATTTCTCTGGAAATATTTAATGTGTTCATTTATAATTCTTGTACAAAGAGAGTTTAACAAAATTTTATTCAGATTTCCAACACCGGAGTATTAAATCTTGTGATTATAAAATGAACTCTAGATAAACAGTACAGACCACAGCATATGTCATCGTCTCCCATCTCGGATTTTTCCAACAGGACTCGAACTTGAATCTATTAGAACATTTCATTACTAGGACTTTTGTAATTTAATTCGTAGATTATGCTTGGATTGTGTTTCTATTTGATTCTTAAAACAATATGTTTTCATTCTTTCATTTTATAATCTTTTTCCAGGGAAACAAATTAATTGTTAAATTTTACAAAGCTTTTCGGCTTACACGTTTACTATGCTTCTGTTGATTATAGCCTAAACACGTAACATTTTATAGTAACAATGGCTGATATTTTGTCCTCAGATTGTATGGGTTCTGTTTATTTAGTGTGTCTATTGGTCATTTGTGACTAGCAATGTGAAAATTAATATCGTAATATTCAAATGTTTTCACGTTTCATTTCCTATTTTACGATAAATGCACGTGTATAATGTGTTTGGATTCTATTTTCTCGTTATCGTAAGTGACTTGGCAGTATTGTAATTCATTTCATATGAATCTGTACTTTATAACATGCACAGAAGGCGGAATCGGTATCAATTAAGACTTAATTGTGTGAAAAGGCTAGAACATAAATGGCGAAATAACGGGAGTGTCACATAGACTATTGGACCTGAACATACGTTTGGTTCTGTTATACAATGTCTTCAAAAATGTTTGTGTTGATACTAAATTTGAAAACAAAGAATTTCTATTTCAACAACTGATAAAAATAAAAATTGAACTGAAAGTTTCGGTTGTGTTATGGTTATTTTTCTTTAATAATAAGACTTTTTTATTTTACTATTGTTGATTATAACAAATAGCATAGCCAAGCTATATACGAGGCCCAATTTGGGTAACGTGAGCTAACACGAAAACAAATTACAGTTTAGACTGATACTGTCTAATTAATAAGAGATGCGAGAATTTCGCCATATCCAGGCATGTCTATCCGTATACTGTGACGTTATGCATATATGAAATGTTGAAACTATGGGTTAGACATTTATTTCTTCTGCTGAAATTTTTTTTAACGCAAGGATGGTGAAGACTGCGGTAAAATATATTGTTTCCAGCTAAATGTCATGTGTGATGTAGGAATCAACAACATGACATGCACCATGTTGGAAAAATCAATGATATTTCATCTGGATGACCTTATCGATAAAGTGTGATCAACTGGAATTAAATGATCATGACATAGATTTTTATGATTCTACAATTAATTATCTTTGACAAGAACTTTCTGCCATGAAACCTTAAGTGTATTTGACACGAAAGATAAACTATGTAACCATAATTGTCTCTGACACAAATTATCCACCATTAAACCTTAATTGACTCTGACATGAGATCTCTATCAATAACCTTTAATCGTCTCTGACAACAAATCTCCACTAAGAAACTTAAGGAATTGTATACTTACCAGAATGACCGATTCTGGCCATAAGCCAGAAAAATAAAGTGGTACACATGTTTTTGCTTAAAAAATTATGATTACTTGCCGATAATAAATTATCAAATTTAATATTTAATTACACACACACACACACACACACACACACACACACACACACGTCTCATAGTATCTACATCCTTTGGAATGACAATATTCCAGAGAAACGTCAGACAAATCGAGACAATATCTTTTTGAAATCGAGTATTTAACCCTTTGCCGTTGTTTGCCAGACCGCTGTCGTTCTTTGTTCTCTAAAATAATTGTAAGTCTTGCTGTTTCGTGTTTATACGTAATGTCTAATTTCATTTGTCCCAATAAAGTTGGGACTTATTTGCCAAAGGAACAAGGCATGTAACGACAATTAAGAGGAACATGTTCTATCCTTGGCTGTAGGGAATCGGGTGGCCAATAAAGTGGCATATGTATCTTCCGGGAAGCAGAGCATACAGTGTCAAACAAAGTGGCGAATTCCCCCCCCCCCTCGAGGAACAGGACTTTTAGTAGCAAGCGAAGTGTGATGATTTTTGTTCGTCTGGGAAACAGTGCCTGAACTGGCCAGTAAAACGGTGTATTAGTTGATCCGGGAAGCAGGGTCTGTAGTGTGAAAATCGTGTAGGTTTAACGTTAGGTGGATGATGTGCTTGGATCACGTGACAGCTGTCCTACAGTATTATCGTTATGAAGCATGCCAGGCTCTCCACAGAAGATCTGTTCATTTTCAAATAGTAGCTCATGATCATTAGATTACTTCCGATGTGTGACACGTGACTCCATGTCATTTATTGATGACTTAGTAACAAAATGTAAACTGAAGAGATGTTTAACATTATCATAAGACCATTGGAAAATCATTGCCGAATTGTATGTGTGACTGGGTACAAAATCACATTAGCCGACACAAGGACAGTGTTATCAATATATGTATTGTGTGTTTCATGTTTTGGTCCATGACTAGATTCTATTTTAAAAATGTTGTTTAGTTTTAAACGCAACCTTGATAATGAACCTGTTTAAAGGTTTGGTCTAATTTTCTCATTGGATGGTGAAGTATTGAAACATAGATCAGGTGTTTTGTATTTGGAAATGTGTCACCTAATGTGAAATAGTCACTTAATTACTTTGGGTTTAAATAATAAGTCTGCGGGCTCTAAAATTAATTTTAAAAAATGCAGTTAAAACCCAGAGTGACAAAGAGTTAAGAAAGTGTCAGCTTCAACAAGAAATGAGTATTGCCAGTTTAGTGAGACCGAATACAGAATTAAGAAAGAAACGTGCAAATCAAAAAGCAACTGCAGCAAAAAGATTGAGAAAGATAAGAGGACTAAATGCAAATGTAAATGCAGAAAGAAAACAAAAAAAAAAAAGAAACAAACACAAAGTAGAAATGTTAAACAGAAACAACACCCCTCATTACATACATGTTCAGGTTTTTATGCTAACATAATATTACATTAATACCTCCTTTAATAGAAAATTAAGTAGATCAATATTTTCCTCATTTTATAAAAATTGCTGAACCATTACTTACTGGAACTTAGTTTACACTTAACTGTCCGTATAAGAAAGTGCTAGTTATAAAGACTCTAAGGCGTATAGACAGAGATTTAGAATATGTATAAAAGAATCCGGACATACCCATATCAGATTTGTTTGGTAAAATGAGGAACAGTTTAATAAGTGATGCTTTGGTAGTCTTTGGTTTTAAAACAGCATTTTAGTCTCACACGAGCATTGAAAAATCTGAATATGGCACAACGTTTAGGTACTAAGCATCTGGTAAGACTGATCAGAAATCCTTATCTCTTCCTACTTGCATTTATTTTAATAAGACAGAGCACATTGCTCCCGGTGTTTATCACAGATTGAAACTTACGCAATAGCATGAAGGCAGACCGATTTCCAATAGCATGAAGGCAGACCGATTTCCAATAGCATGAAGGCAGACCGATTTCCAATAGCATGAAGGCAAACCGATTTCCAATAGCTATTATTTCAAGGAAGTCACGGTCGTAGTCATGTACTGAATGTAATAAATGCTTGTGATCAAGCAAACCCCAGCGTATTATATAACATGACTTTTTCCACACCTTTTAGCCTTCCCAGGTCTGTCTAATATCATCAACGGTCTAATTGTATGTCTGAAATTTTCCATTTAATTATACGTAAACTAGCCATCCACCTTCTGCATTTGACACTAAAAGTCACGAGGTTTTAGAAAGATTCCATCAGTTTTGAAGAATATAATTTTATAATATTGTTTTGATACAGGAAGAAATTGTGATTGTTGTTTGCTATTAGGGAATCAGTTCAATAATCATTAGGTTTTAGTCCTTTTGAACTAGAATGTGACCATGCTACCGGTCGAATATATTTAAACAGAAGATTCCGAGATTAATATTTTGACTATGTCTCCGATTTCAAAACTACGTTGTGAAAGGCTTTTGAAGTAGTAACAATTAATCTTCACAGAACTCAGACAAACAACTAATATACTATGTAAATACAATATATGGTGATAGAGTTATGTCAGTCTTGCCCAAACCTAAAACACCCATATACAAGCTATGTATTATGTTAGTTATACAACTGAAAAGAAGTTAAATTATACCACTATCACTCCTGGGAGGATGAAACAGAAATATAATTATGTTATATATATTATTAAAACATAATGCCATATATTTATGTTAAAGGAGTATATTGATAGAGATATCCATATCAATCATGCAGACAACATTGTTGTACCTGTCTCATAGGATTTATTGCAATGGAATGCAATCGGACTGAAGTGACTTATGTATAGCTAATCTTCGGAAGTCAGAAATATTGAATAATCTAGATACGAAATTTGCACAAATACAACACGAAATATATTGAACCGTAACAGATAAGATGTGAATATGAGCAATTGTTTCAAGGTTTTCAAACCCTAACAAATCAAATAAACAATGACAATGAAAATGTAGATTTTACTGTAAAACAGAATCCTGACAGGGTAATCCTCTCAAGAAGGAATGCTTGAAAAACGAAATTCAATATTGTTTTGACAATTATTTCATAGCAATAAGTAAACATAGTTCAAAATATATTCTAGTGCCGAAACGAGATATTATCTTCCGTATGTTTACTGCCTGTAGAAAAGTGAAAAGGTGCAGTTTAATGTTGCATGGATATAACATTGATACAGTACCGTTGACATATCAAACTATTACAGATTACTGGCACATAAAAAAAATTCAAGATTGGATTAATTATTAACACCACTTGAATTCATTCATAGAACTATACATTTGGGGTTGTTATATAATCTTTAAAACTATGTGGATTGCAATTGACAATATTGTAAGTTCCATCAAATTTTCACTTTTTGTTACAAGGATATATATATATATATATATATATATATATATATATATATATATATAATTCCTGGTCACATTCAGTAAATGGTAACCACTTCAATCAGGATGCAACGTGATGTAAGGCACCTTCCGTGTGGACAACAATGGCCGCGTCATCTGCAAACAAAAGTTCTCTAATCACTTTTTCCAAGTTCTTGGGCCTGAAGTCGCATTAAGTAAAGAGGTTGCCATCAGTAAAAAATCGAATATAGATGCCGTCATTGAGGTCTTGTGCTGCTTTTTTGTACAAGGTGATGATGACTGCATCTCAAAGGTCTCGTGGAAGTTTCCATTGCTCCCAGAAGCAAACGAAGAACTCTTGAAGTTTGGTGTGTCATGCTGGGCTTCTACTCTTCCATATCTCTGGTGGGGTCCTTTCGTGCAACCGTTCCAGTCTTCAGCTGTTCTATAACTTTTTCAGTCTCTTGGAGTGTGGGTGCCTCATCGAATCATTTTTGGTGGATTTTGTGGGATGCTTTCAATAGCTTACTAGTGCTGAAGAGGGTGTGGAAGTACTCTGATCAGCGGTTCAGGATAGATTCCCTGTTAGGGAGTAGCTCTTGGCCATCTGCACCCCGTAAGTGGCTCTGTATTTGGAAGGAAAGACCATGCACTGTTTTCAACGCTTCATAGAACCCCTTGTAGTCACCAGTGTCTGACTGAGTTCCTTCTGCAAGCTTTGTTCATTATTCATTTTCTATGTCTCGGAGCCTGCACTAGAGAGAGATGCAGGTAAGGTGGAAGGCTGCTTTCTTCTGTGGACAGGATGGTTAATATTGATAATTGACAGATGGGAAGGCATGCCAACATTCCAACAGACTATATTAGTAATCTAAGGATGTAAGTGATCACGGAAGTATCTGGTCCAGTGGGTGTTATCTATTTCCTCTTTAGTGTTATATATGGATCATTATTAAGGATCTTATTAAACCAGCCTGTACCATTGACAAGCCCTGCACACAAACAATGAATCTTCGTTATTGCGCGCAAATGGTCTCGTATATAAAGGAATTTAACAGACGTATCGCAAGCAAAGCAAATGTGGAAGTATTGATCTGTACCACAACTCTCTGCCATCGGTGATCATGGGTAGTTCAATCCATATGGAAGTGCGTTGTCTAGGGAAATTATGAGTTTTCATCATTCATATATTCTAAAATTAGTTCTTATGAATACATTAAAATAAATAAATGGGTTGAAATAAGATTATTCATTAAGATTAACACTGTCTCTGTAATAAGACAGGAATGGTCATAATCGCATTCAATCAATCGGTTCAGCGTTCACTTCGTGCTCCCCATCTGTCCTGAGATAAGGCTCTGCCTGAGGCTGGGGAAGCAAAGTATCCAACTTGGAAACCGAATTCAACGAATTTCGGTTACACAGTGGAGCGTAGCTTAGTCACTAACCCATCTCGTTGCATCCCAATCCAGGAATCCTACGACGCTTCCAAAGAGCCATGTTCAAGTCAGCTACTCAGTCTGGTGCTCATGGTCGTCGTCCAGTCTATGCACCTTAATTGCATGAAGAATGGCAGGCTCTTCGCAAGGAGTATGAATCATCGAAAGACCCAGATCACCTCATCAAATTCGCTGTGTGGAAACTACAGGATCACTCAACATTACGATCGACAGCCAGAAAGTTTATTAAAGACAGGTTTTATAAAGTTTCTTAAAGACCAATGTCTAGAACGTTCCTTAAAGCCCGATGTTTGGATAGTTCCTTAAAATGTTTGATAGTTTCTAATTGGTATGTATATTTAATTTGCATTGTTTGCTAGGTTTTCTTATATATTTTATGAAATGGGTTATGTAAAATTTTATTATTTAGCTTGCCTTGTCCAAAATCATGTTCATTTTTTTTATCTGACCCGAATCATTCTTTCTTTTTAAATTCTATAAACAACGAATACCCAGCTAATATTTTCTCTGTGAGCGCGGGTTTAATATTAGGATAATTATCAATAGATGTAAGCACATTTATCTTTGGTCTGAGTCAAGAACACGATGTTTACCATGTTCTTTATTATCATTTTAGTAACAGACTATGTCTAATTATAACTTGGATTGTTCAAGAAATGAACTTTTATTCTACACTCCGACTCTAAATTTATGTACAATTTTTATTTATATAATCATGTTTACCAAGAAATTATTTGTGCAATAAAATCTCGAAGCACATTCATTTGTTGGGCTTAGTGTTTGATTTGGGCTAAGCTTTTTTATTTCAAATTATTCTTATCTAGAAATACAAATTGTGCTATAATCTTGGAAAGATACCTTAACTAGGAATTACAGTTAATTCAAAGAAGGAAACATTGGATTATATGACTTTGATTCAACACTACACTATTGGCAGCTCATGACAATTGAGGTCACTGGTACATTAGTACATTAGAGACTACCGGTCACTATAGGCAAATCAGCGTTAGAAATTATTTGGAATACCAATTATGTTTATTCATGGCTTTATTAATTAGAACGTGTTAGTAATTCTTTGATTACATGTATTTGGAATTTAATTCGTAATACAGTATGTTCTTTTTCCATCTTCACTTTGTATTTCACGAAAATAAATTATTTCTGTTTTGAATTTTACACAGCTAGTTTCTCTTTTCCATTACTTATCTTAGGACATAGAGTCGTAATACTAATGTATAACAGCCAATTTGATCACAGTAATGTACAAGACAACCCTCTCCATTCAAGTCCGAAAGATTAAATTAGGCATTTAGTGACGGGTAGGAAGCACATACATCTGAATTGGGATTATTAGAGTGAAAATAGGTTATTTAACTGTATGGTATTAAATATCAGAGGAAAATATTTATAGGTCAGTTTCCTGGTAAATAATCCATAAATTGTCTCCCTCTATTACCAATTAACCATGACATGTGATCAGTTTTCTGGACGACAGCCAAACCACTCTAAAGAAAATAGACCACTCTCTACTTTTATAATGGAGCCTTGACTTTAAGTCAATGAATATTATGAAATAATGACATTATTATATACCACCATTATCATTCAACAGTTTGTACTGTCATTAACGCCAGACACTAATGTTGACATTTACAATCTAACGCAGGGACGTCAAGCCTTTCTTGATTGTAGGCCAAAACAGATAAAATGCTAAAATGTCTACTAGTGCACACACACGATTTTCGTTTATATTATAAATTAACCTTCACCAAGCGATTGTATAGATATTATATCATATACCTCATCATTAATGGGAGAGAAAAATGACTACATAACATGGTGACGGGCTGTATAAGCAAGAACAGTTTAATAAATACGAAAATTCCAACCTATTTTTTCATGACACTAATAACATTCTTATTATATGCTTGTAAAAATATTGTTAAAGATAATTATATTATGTGGTAGATACATGAAACATCATCAGAGAACAATGCAAAAAAAATGAAATAAGTATTAATTAAAATGCATAATTGGAACAAAGACTGCCTACATAGCCAGGATCTCAAAATGTGAAGGATTGGGCCTGATGCATGTCACATGCAACCCGATGGTTTAGACAAGTCTGACATAACACCTTGTATCTGGACTGGATGTTCAAGCCAGATATGAATAATCGCATTACCATCCAACACCATCCGTCACCCACGCGATATGTATGTGTGTATGTGTGTGTTGTTCTTGTGGGGTTTTACGCCATTTTCAGCACACGATATGCTATACATGGCGGCCAGTATTAATGGTGGAGGAAGACCCAGGGAAAACCCACGGAAAGAACCACCGATCCACGAAAAGCTACTGGCAAGCTTTCTCACATATCCACATTGGCCGAATCGGAGACTCGAACGCACGCAGAGAGAGGTGAGATGGCAGTGATCCGTAACTCGGCCACTTGGGGCCCCTATGTGTGTGTGTGTGTGTGTGTGTGTGTGTGTGTGAGAGAGAGAGAGAGAGAGAGAGAGAGAGAGAGAGAGAGAGAGAGAGAGAGAGAGAGAGAGAGAGAGAGAGAGAGAGAGTTGGATTTTTAACGTAACTTTAACAGTTTTAGTATTATTGCTACGATGTATGTAGTGTGACAGTTTATTGTGATGTCTTGCACTGGGGCATCATGGCTTTATTATTTATTTTTCCACCCAGTTATATTATCCTGACTCCAGGATGACCACTCCTAACACTAGACTCTTAATTCTGAACAACAAGCGAGTCAGCTACTTCATGCCCTTGGTATGACTCCGACGGGGTTCGAACCCGCAACCTCCCGCAGCCGAGGCAGACGCTTCAGAGAGGTCTAAAAAAAGAGAGCACATAGTTTCTCTCTATTTATAATCAATGAAATGAAAGCTTGGTGATATCCAACAGAGAATAAATAAATTAATAGATTCCTTACTGATACCAGACCCTAACAATTATAATATAATCAGTGTTAGTAGCTTAAATTATCAGCACTCCATTATAAGTGATCGGTGACATTAAATCCAATGAAAGCTGACAGGCAAGCTGCAGCAGGCCTGCGATAATTTTTACAATGCCGATTTTCACACTTGTCATCGATTAACATTAATATTCAAGTTCTTGATAAGTAAAATGTTGATAAAAATGTAATGAATTATATTTATACAACGCCGATTTTCACACTTGTTTTAGCAATTAACGTTTTTAATGGGTAAAATGTTGATAAAATGTAATGAATTATATTTGTATTGGCCTAACATTAAACTAGCAGATCAGGGGAGGGGAACTGACCTTGGACAAAATCAAAATTATAATGATAATTCCCAGTAACAAAGTTATCTTTCTTTAGGTTTTGATATGACATACAAGAATCATGCTTATTTGATAGCCAGTAAATAAGGAACAAAAAACACAAACTACAAGTAACCTTTAATTTCCATTTAAACTACAATTCAGTTTATGACTCAAGAAAACCCCATGCCGTTATTTGTAAAATACTGTAACCTGATCCATGAGTGTTGGTTTTCATTTAATTATTTATCATACATATTTCAATAGAAAAAAAGTTAAAGCAATATCGTATAGATTTCAGGTTAAGTATCTTGCCATAGTGTGTATGAACCTACCTCAGTTTGAACGAGAAAAAGCAGAATGAAAATAAAATTCATTACGATTGTTATCAAGGTTCTACCAACAACGATTAATAATATCTTCCAGGTCTTTGCATGTACTGAAAAACCTGATATACATATAACAATACGTAACCGGCTCCATCAGGATGAAAAACGTCCATACATTGCCGTCATCTTGTCCAACAGATGTTAACGTATTTCCACCCAAGAACTGGTATAATTTGAAGAAGAGATTTTTTTAAAATATAAAACGTGAGCAGTTAAATGAAATTTGACTAAATATAAAAAGTATAATAACGAAGCAGGATCATCGGGAACTTAGTAAACAATAAATAAATGTGAACATATTGTGATATGTAATTGGTTACGTTTTGCTTTAAAGAGAACAATAAAATGACAGCGAGTATTCTTTGAATGCATGGTATTACTAAAGGAGCATACACATCATAGAAAATGTGGTATTACCAAAAGAACATGAACATAATAGAAATATGGTATTACCAGAAGAGCAAAATCACCAAAGAAAATGTGGTATTACCAAAAAAAGCATGCACCCCTATATTATGCATGGTATTGCAAAAAGAGCATACACTAGAATACATGATATTACAAAAAGAGCATACACACTAGAATACGTGATATTACAAAAAGAGCATACAGACTAGAGCACGTGTTATTACCAAAAGAATATATACACTAGATTACGTGTTATTACAAAAAGAATATACACACTAGATTACGTGTTATTACAAAAAGAGCATACAGACTAGAACACATGTTATTACCAAAAGAGTATATACACTAGAACACGTGTTATTACCAAAAGACCATGCTAACTAGAATACGCAATATTAACAATAGAGCATGCACACACACACACATACGTGATATTATCAAAAGAGTATGTACACCTGAATACGTGATATTATCAAAAGAGTTTGTACACCTGAATACGTGATATTATCAAAAGAGTGTGCACGCTATAGAATGCGGGTATTACCAAAGGAGCGTGCTTAGTACAGTGTTGTGTATATTTAATTTGCAATGTTTGCTAGTTAGCTTTAATTCTACTGAAATTGATAATGCAAAATTGTATGTTGGACTTGACCTTGTCAAATATCAAGTTCATTTTCTATTTGTTATAAATTATTGATTTTTTATTCTGTAAACAACTAATAGAAAGCTAAAATATTCTCCATGCGTATGGGTTTAATAATTGGATCATTATTAATATTAGTCAACATTTATTTGGGTCTGGGTCTAGGTTATTGGAATATTTCCATAAATGTACCTGGCCTACCTGATACATTCAAAGTCATGTATTATAATTTTAGTAACAGACCTTCTAATTATTACTGACATTTTATTTTGTAAACATTACAAAGCTTTTACAAGTTTTTTTCCCATTAGGTCAAACATTACTGTTTATATAGAAAATACTAACAGAGACACTAGGTCATATCGAGGACAATATAATCATTTATTTGAAAAAAATATGCTTCTGTTCTTATATATATCACATGCTATTGAAATTTGATGTTGGAGCGATGTATAAACTCGCTAATACTCTTTCTTGATCACGGGGATATGTACAGTCTTGCTTCAAAATGCATTCGTATCCCAATGAACTGGATTCATGACCATACATTAAACTTGAGTTTGATTAAAGCACGATTGATCATTCACAGATGCACAAATATATTGTAAACAAAATATTAAAGAAAAGGACAATGTTTAATGTGCGATTTAAAAATGATTTAAGAATTAGTTGCTAATATCCTCCCAAGCTGAATATTCGTTTTTAAAGATTTTTATTTTACTGAAACATTATATTAGAACCATCTCGAGTGTCCATCGAACGGAAGCATTGGTCTTTTACAAGTTTTTTTCCATTAGGTCAAACATTACTGTTTATATAGAAAATACTAACAGAGACACTAGGTCATATCGAGGACAATATAATCATTTAATTGAAAAAATTTGCTTCTGTGCTTTAAAATATTAGCAGAACCATTTGTGTTATTGTCTTATTTAGCATTCATTTGAGATGGAATTTTTTTAAATTCAAATTATCTAGTCCTAGTGATTCTTTTCTAAATATGAAAAGTGCTGAGAAAAAAAAACTTTCTTGAAAATAGAGACTTGAATTTAAAAAGAAATTTCAAATAAGGGGTTTAAGTCTTGGATTGTATTATTGTGATGGGACAAAAGACTGTTGGCGCATTAGTACACGACCACAGACAGAACAACACTTCCAGCGTTGGATTTAATTTGGATTGCCACTAACTTTAATTGAGACCTGTAATCGTTAGGAATGTGGCAATAATTCTATGATTTCACTGAGATTTAATGACATATATATATATATATATATATATATATATATATATATATATATATATATATATATATATATATATATATTATTTATTTATTTATTTATTTACGGTTATTATCTTCCCTTGAAAAAAGCCGAGGGCGTCTCAGTGCAACTCACTTGCGGATAGTTCAATCAATGAAGATGGCAGTTGTAGATAAAACAAATGTGACAGACCACATTCATTCCACAAGCGAGATCGATATCTCAATAACATAAAAAGTAATATCAATATTTGATCGATTGTTTTTACATCTTTTATTTTTTTTCAATAACATGTGCTGTTCCCAGATTTCATATAAACTGTTCTCTGCCCATACCAGAATTTCATTATCTTTCCATTACTAGCTCATGATCTGGTTTTTATTATTTGATTATACGAAAGTGTATCGCTGCGTAAAAATATTGTTATTGCAAGTTATCTCGCTTGAAGAATAGTGCAAATATGCCTATTATTTTACCGCTTTAAGCATTGCATTTACTAGAGGTTGAACGACAACGAGAAAAAATTCTATCTTCTTAAGGTTCATTTATTATTGATATAGAATGTTGCATTTCTATTAATCTTCATTATATTTTTCACGAAATAACTTGAGTTATATCGAGGAAGGAATTTGTTTTCTTCTTCAAAATGCACAAATGCCATCCACGCTTGAACATATAGGCGCTCATATGAGTCTCCTTGATGGTTATTTTAATTGTGTGTCCTTAAACGGTTGCAGTTTTTAGAGCATACAGTTTGGAGAAGTATCGATGCTAGACACGCTATTCATTTGAGATCTCACCTGTCTGCCTGTTTGTCTCATTTCATCGGATGCATGGATATGTACATGCTGAATGAATGTGTGTTCGCATACGTATATTACATAAACATACTCCCGGTTAAAGACGAGGATATACTGGTACTATGACTGACATATAAAAACAACAAATATGAATATTTGTGAGTATCCATTTATTATTGACTTAAAAAGCATGTTCTTACAAACAGTCTCTTTTTTAAATTATACTGTTTGCAATTTTACATCTGGTCACGTGGATCAATATTGATTTAAAAGGTGAACCAATGTAAAAAGACGGAATCTGTGAAAAAAATTGGATCTTTTAAACTTACATATTTGATGCAATGAAAGTTAAACAGAATTAAACTAATTTTAAGAAGGCTGTTTAAAAAGAAATCGCTAGCGGCAATCAGAAATTTTGTCTAATGATCTCAGCAAATCTGAATATTGTACGATATTTAGACCCAAATAGGAATAAATATTCCGTCTGCATTAATTAAACTCTTTTATCTTTATGATAGCTAATATAATTATTGCTTTATTAAGTTCCTCTAAATACACTAATATCCAAATTTTAAAAAAAATTCTGGTTTAAAATATTCAGGATTACATCAGCTGACATATTGAAGTCGTGTTATAATTTTATTATCGATCTCGAATTAAAACTTCTTAATTCGTGGTATAAACGAACTATTAGCCTTGAAAAAATAACTGAGAAAGAAAAATATATTAACGTATGAAAAATGCAAATTATTGAGATGCTTTTTGTTAAAGTTATGCAGTCAAAATAGTGCAATGAATGTTTAAAATCGGAGAGCAAAATTAAATAATCCTACAAATATCCTACAAATATATCCGAAATGATGGATAATAAATCTATTTTATCTGGTTGAATCTAAATACGGATATTGTATTTAATTATATTATTTTATATCATTTAAATATGGAAAGTGATATAACGTAAGTATGGACACCAAATCTACTTATCTGATGTAATTTCTATAGTTATTCTCCTAGTATGAACAAAAGATGTTAGACAAATATAATTGATTCATTGGTTTAACCGTAAGGACTTATAAAACATCACTGTACCTAACCAAACCTTGAAAACATCTACAAACAGACCTTATAAACTTCACTGCACCTAACCAAACCTTGACAACATGTACAAACAGACCTTATATACTTCACTGTACCTAACCAAACCTAGAAAACATGTACAAACAAACCTCATAAACTTCATTGTACCTAAAGAACCTTGAAAACATGTACAAACAGACCTCATAAACTTCACTGTACCTAAACAACCTTTAAAACATGTACAAACAGACCGTATAAACTTCACTGTACCTAACCAACCTTGAAAACGTATACGAACAGACCTTATAAAACTTCATTAAACCTAACCAACCTTGAAAACATGTACAAACAGACCCTATAAAACTTCACTGTACCTAACCAAACATTGAAAACGTATACAAACAGACCTCACATAACTTCATTAAACCTAACCAAAACGTTGAAGACATATACAAACATACCTTAGAAAAAATATCACTGTACATTACCAAACCTTGAAAACATATTTACACGGACCGTATAAACTTCACTGTACCTAACCAACCTTGAAAACATGTACAAACAGACCGTATAAACTTCACTGTACCTAACCAAACCTTGCAAACATGTATAAACAGACCATATAAAACTTATTAAACCTAACCAACCTTGAAAACGTGTACAAACAGACCTTATACAACTCCACTGTACCTAACCGAACCTTGAAGAAATATACAAAAATACCTTAGAAAATATCACTGTACCTAACCAAACCTTGAAAACATATATACACAGACCTTATAAAACTTCACTGTACCTAACCAAACCTTGAAAACATATATACACAGACCTTATAAAACTTCACTGTACCTAACCAAACCTTGAAAACATATATACACAGACCTTATAAAACTTCACTGTAATGATACAAATTTAGAAAGCTACAATGATAGATATGTGTTGACAAACTAGATATCACCAGTTACATCGCAAAATGACCTGCCTGTGTTTAAACAAAGGGTCACCACTCCACCAAATAATTATTTTATATCCAAACATTTAATCTCACTGGAAGTAGGTATTGAAGTAACACTCATCCAAGATCTAAGATCTTGTTATTACAAAACTGAATATTAAATTGTATTAACACCTATCTTTCATAGGAAAAGTTAATCTGCAAAACAAAAACGCGTTTTGAATGTCAGCAAGACGCACACACCACCACACACAAGCGCACTCATAGGTCAGAGCTCCTTTCATTCATGCAATAGAACAATGGTCTTCAAGTTTCCTTCCTCAACTCTCATTAATAAAAACCAGAATGCTAAGTTTACTTGAGATCATAAGAACCTAAATAAATTAGGCTGCATAAATGAAATTCTATCTGTGAGGACATCAAAGCGCTCGTCAGTATAAAACTGCATGTCAGATTTGATTTACATTCCCCTAGGGCTGTTGTTTTATTGTCTTGCATCAGTCATTTCAGTTAAAATGACAAATTAAACGAATGCAATATATGATAAAGACTAAATTTAGATACCGGTCTGCATTAGACTCTATCAGACATAACTTTTTGAAAATGTCCATATTTTAGCAAGCTTAATATTAAACTAATGAATTAAAAGTTGATCAGGGACTGGTAAGAAGAAACGCGCATAGGCATAAAATATGTTAAGGTACTGACTAGAACAAGATTGAAATGGATATGTTACGGTACTGACTAGAACAAGATTGAAATGGATATGTTACGGTACTGACTAGAACAAGATTGAAATGGATATGTTACGGTACTGACTAGAACAAGATTGAAATGGATATGTTACGGTACTGACTAGAACAAGATTGAAATGGAAATGTTACGGTACTGACTAGAACAAGATTGAAATGGATATGTTACGGTACTGACTAGAACAAGATTGAAATGGATATGTTACGGTACTGACTAGAACAAGATTGAAATGGATATGTTACGGTACTGACTAGAACAAGATTGAAATGGATATGTTACGGTACTGACTAGAACAAGATTGAAATGGAAATGTTACGGTACTGACTAGAACAAGATTGAAATGGATATGTTACGG
This sequence comes from Unio delphinus, assembly GCA_029339505.1. NCBI lineage: Eukaryota > Metazoa > Mollusca > Bivalvia > Unionida > Unionidae > Unio > Unio delphinus. Next base: position 278,531 of record JAQISU010000400.1, read on the forward strand.
TACTGACTAGAACAAGATTGAAATGGATATGTTACGGTACTGACTAGAACAAGATTGAAATGGATTGTGGAATATGTTACGGTACTGACTAGAACAAGATTGAAATGGATTGTGGAATATTCTTTAAAACATGGTATTTTGATTTACATGTTATTAGCGTGCGTTTCTGTAAATGCCAACCAACGCCAATGGAAGAAACGAATTATTCAGCATGTACTGTTACTGAACTTTCACATATCAACCAGCAAAGTGTTTACTGGTAAAATACTCCGCAAGTTAAACGTAGCATATTTAGAGTGGGTGACAACAAATGGAAGAAAATACAATAGTTACATGAAAATGAAAGTTAAGTCCCAGTGACATCATTTTGAGCTACTCCCTTTGAGATGCACCTCATTATAAATAATAATAATAATAATAATAATAATAATAATAATAATAATAATAATAATGAAGACTTTGTATAGTGCCTAATCTTTAGAAGCTCTAAGCGCTTTACAACATATATTATGATATGACTACACATACAGAAAAACAAATAACAAAAACAATGAAATTGGAAAACATAACAACATGCTGAAAACATATAAGAACAAAACATTATTTGGTCTCTAAGCTTGTTACTGCAGTTGAAAAATGTGAATTTTAAGAGCGCTCTTAAAAGGGACCACTGTGTCTTTGTGTCTAATTTCAATGGCAATTCGTTCCACATCACCGGACCGTGGTATGCAAAAGAACGTTGCTCATATGACTTCGTTTTCATAGTGGAAATAATGAGTATACGATTGTCAGAAGAGGTGGGTAAGTATAACTGGTGTATACACATGGGTGAGGCCGGATAGGTATGATGGACTGGAGTCTGTCAGTGAAACATAGCACAGAGAACAAATTTTGTGTTTGATTCTGTATCGAATGGATATCAAGTGTAGGGTACAGAGCAGTGGTGAGGTTTGCTCTGATCGTGGTACTCTAAAGATGATCCGTGCAGCTGTGTTTTGAACTTTTTGAAGTTTATGGAGTAAATATTGTGACGAACGAGACAGAATTGAGTTACATTAGTCAAGTCTTGAAAGTACTAATGAACACACAAGTGTTTTAGTTGCATCAACTGAAAGATATTTGCGAATGGAACTAATGCGTCTCAGCTCAAGATATGCAGCCTTGCATATGTGACATGTTGGTGCAATGTGAGAGTACTTTCTAGAGTAATACCTAGGTTTCGTGCTAACTGTGAGAATTTAATTTGGTGGTGCTGATATTTATTGTTGGAGGTTAAGGATGTAAATGAGAAGGTCTTTGTGTTGTGATCAGAATAGCCTCAGTTTTATCATCATTCATCTGCAGCTTGTAACATGTCATCCATGATTTCATATCAGAAATGCACCTCTTTACTCCATGGATGGTAGCATCAACATCAGCAGGGTGGCTAGACTTGTATATTTGGGTGTCATCAGCATACAATTGGTAAGACATTGGATGAGGATCTATGACACTTGAGAGCGGCTGAGTGTATAGAATGAAGAGAACAGGTCCAAAAACAGATCCCTCTGGAACACCACAACATACATCATCTGGGCTGGAATGTATTCGATTTGTATATACATGTTGTGTCCTGTTCATTAAGTAGGACTTAAACCACAGTATGGCTATATTTTGAATGCCAAATGCATGCTGGAGACGATGAAGTAATATATCATGGTCTATTATGTCAAATGCTGCAGACAAATCAATGAGGGTGAAGACTGTAATTATCCACTAACCAAAACAGAGAGAATGTCATTAACTACTTTCAGAAGAGTAGTTTCAGTAATGTGGCAAGGGCGATATGCAGACTGTACATAGCTAAAAGACTGTTGAATTCAAATGCGATACAAGTTGGGTTAGAACAACGTTTTCTAAGATTTTGTATATGAATGGGAGATTAGAAACTGGGCGGTAGTTCTTTACATCGTTATGGTCAAGTGTTGGTTTCTTCAGCAGAGGGTTTACGATGGCAGTTTTGAAAAAATATGGGAATTCCCCCCGATGAGAGAGAGAGAGAGAGAGAGAGAGAGAGAGAGAGAGAGAGAGAGAGAGAGAGAGAGAGAGAGATATTAATACCATCAGTTAGTGAAGGCAATATTGGGTCTAAGCCCTCAATATTGCTTTCACTAAATGTAGATTGAAATAGGGTCTGATATACGGAGGGTATAATGAGCACGTAACTTAACATAAAGACGTTTTTCATACCTCTAAATAAAGTTACAGTGACCTGTTTTTGATATTGTTAAATTTGCGATGCATCACTCTTCATCAGTGCATGTGAAATATGGTTCAAGATACTTTGAGGTTTGGAATTTGTTCCAAAAGTCACTCAAGGGTGATAATTGGGCCACATTAATCTGGCTTTTAAATTGTTGATTTACACTACTTAATATGTATGTACATACTTTCAAGAATGAAGCTGATGCGATACTATAAACTACAGAGGGTGCAATGGAAAACAGCTTAATTTTAAATATCACTCAAGTGTAACAGTTACGTCAGTGACCTAGTTTTACTGTTAGTCTTTCTTACATGAGTCATAGCGTAGTACGTATCGGGGCACGTTTAGAAATACCACGGTACAAAATTTGTCGTGGTATCCATCTAAAGCAATCATGGTCAATAAATGAACCTAAGCCGTTTAATAGCAAAAGCAAACTAATTCATGGTCTCTTCACAGATTCGGCTACAATCTCACAGTCCCCATTGCTGGTATACTGCCACAACCAATTGTTTTGACGACAAGAACTTAGAGCAGTAAATTCTGTGAATTTCGACTCATTAAATGTCTCATAAATATACAACATACACGGCTGCACGCAGTTGCATGCCAAATTCGATTGAAGTACACCAATTTATGATAAACCTGCTGAAACCAAAGTTAGGAAGATGGGCATTCAGAGATAATGGCACCTGCTAATGATGACATCAGACGCCGAAAATGTAGTCTTTCGCTATCTTTGCGAAACGTTGATCGAAATCTTACAATACTTTGTAAAGTTATACTGCGGAAACGTAAGACAGGGAGAAAATCAGGGGTCATAACTCATTTACACAATGACATAGTATGCAGAAAATATCAAGCTTGTCTGAACTCGTTAGTATTCAGCTACACTTTTGAAGAAAAGAAAACGAAACCAGACTATTTCAGTGAAGTTACTTGTTGGAAATCCAATTGTTTAGAGTCAAAGTGAAGAAAAGAAAACGAAACCAGACTATTTCAGTGAAGTTACTTGTTGGAAATCCAATTGTTTAGAGTCAAAGTGGTGATTATGCTTCCAACGATGACCATCATTTGAGTCGTAATAAGAAATGGTAATATTAGCGATCGAGACAAAACAGCATAAATATTTATAGATAAATATTTCGAAATTTCAGATAGAATTGACCGTCTTTAATTGATCTAAATCCATTTATAGAAAAAAATAATGTAGTTCCCGTAGTAGTGGAACTTCTTCACGCGATTATATGGGACAATTGACAGCAATAAGCACAAAATCTAGTATAAGTTAGCAGTCGTTATGATCAGAAAAAAATTTTTCTTTATTAATATACCTGGGGTATAGTTTCCAATTTGTTCGTCGGTACACACCGTCTTTGTTGCACAGTTCATTGTATTAGTGCTATCACATGCTATTGAAATTTGATGTTGGAGCGATGTATAAACTCGCTATTACTCTTTCTTGATCACAGGGATTTGTACAGTCTTGCTTCAAAATGCATTCGTATCCCAATGAACTGGATTCATGACCATACATTAAACTTGAGTTTGATTAAAGCACGATTGATCATTCACAGATGCACAAATATATTGTAAACAAAATATTAAAGAAAAGGACAATGTTTAATGTGTGATTTGAAAATGATTTAAGAATTAGTTGCTAATATCCTCCCAAGCTGAATATTCGTTCTTAAAGTTTTTTTTTTACTGAAACATTATATTAGAACCATCTCGAGTGTCCATCGGACGGAAGCATCGGTCTTTTATTTGGAAATCTCGGATTTCCTATCACATGTATTCGCAATAGACTGGTTAAAAAGGTGAAAGCTTATACAAATTACTGTGCTTAAAACAAAGATATCAATTGTTCCGAATGATGTCGAGGCTTCCGAATCTTTATTTGATATTATTTCTACTTTTGATATCAACACTACTTTCATACTTCGGAAGTTCGTTTCTATTGACGCATCAATTGGCAGAACGGTAACGTCGTTTGTTTTTATATCTTGTTATTGTTCTGCATATAAAAGTCATGCTTCTACTTTAAATGGTATCTATGCCTTGCATATTTATTAATATTGATATAAGCTGCCAGCCAAATAATCTAGTTTTCTCCAATCACCTTTACTTGTGGCCGAACCATTCTCTAGAGGTCAAAAATTCTACGTCTGCATTTCAGGTTTTGAGGTCTGTAGCAAACATTACAGCAATGTACCGGTAGTCCTCAAAGTTATGCTGACGGTTAGAAAACGCATTAGCATTATATGTATGTATGTATGTATGTATGTATGTATGTATGTGTGTGTGTGTGTGTGTGTGTGTGTGTGTGCATATATATATATATTGTTACACGCACAGGGGTATTCACTTGACCGAGCGGTGTCAAAACCCTGGCGCGAGTCACGCTGGAAGTCATATGTTTTCCCCAAATTTCCAAAGACTTCCATACAACTAGAGTTGTAAAATGGAAAGAAAGACGTGTCTGCTATAATTATTAATCTTTGCTGTAATCAATGGGCGACCCAGAGGAGACAACTTGCCCAAACGTCCATTAACTGCACCTTTACATCCGTTTTCCGTACCGATAGCTTGTCATGCCATAGAAATTACACCAGTATTCCCTTACTAACTGGGAAATATTTAACTGCGCGACCCTAGGCCAGTCCATCCACAGAATTTCCGGCGTATCACACTCATATACATACGCCAATTTTCCACTATGGCCACATAAACGGTACCTACCAAGTTACAACTTATTGATTCCATTCTATAATTTACTGATTTCCAACCATAAATGCTGCCTTTTCAATCACACTACTTGTATACACTACTGAATTTTAATATGGACTATGTTACTGAAAGGGACAGTCATTCGGCTTGTACCCAAAATCACTACTAACGACCCAAGCATGGTTCAAATTCACTAACACTTACTCCAAATTTATGACATTACCCCCGCCTTTAAAAGATCACTCGTCCCGAGTGACACAAACGTCACATTTCTGTGATCTAAATCACAATTTGAAGTATTTTTTTTTTTTTTTTTTTTTTCTAAATTTAACCCCACACCCGATAAACGATTACCAATATGATTATATACAACAACATAAACTATCCAAATCTAAACAAGTTGAATCCAAGATGAAATAATGTTTCAACCACTTAGTCGGGTTCAAACTCCCTCACGACTTCCTCGAAATTGACTTGTCTAAGCATAGGTCTCTAACAACAGACATCAAATGCAACCAGAACCATTCCTCTTTACATTAAAACTCTGGTCTGGAGATTGCGTTTCCACCAGGACACACGTTCTCCTAATAGACCTTGGTACACCTGTACACATCACGAGGTTAGCGTTCTTCAGAGACACCTTCTCTTACTAACCTCCAACAAGTCAACCATGACTTCAATGCGCAAATATTTTTCAACTCAGTCTGTGCCAGACGATCCTATTTGTTTCTTTCACTGTTAATTCACTACAAATTCCACACCAGTTGTTACCTAAATCCCTAAGAAAACCTATCCCCAAACGCTAAAGTTTGGAACACCATTACATCACGATTCAACTATAATTGTGGTGTGCACTACAATTTCTTCATGCTGCTAAATAACTATCACGTGCTTTGAATTGTCCTTCACAGTTTTCCAAATTGACACCATTCCATTCATGCAGACAAGTCAAACTATGCATGATGAAAACCTCGCTGAACCATATATGATCATGAAGATGCGTGTAGACGATTTCTTTCTTCCTTCTTAATGTGCTCTGTATAAATCAATTCTCAACTGGCAAGTCGCTAACAGTTCAATGACAAACAAAATACAGGTTCCGTCCTGTACTACACCACGAGGTTAGAGAATGCGTTCTTCAAATGAAACACGACCTCTTAAGAACCTCAAAAATAAGTCAACCATGACTTCAACGCCCATCTGGCGCGACCCTATTGTCACCAACAGAACGCTAGACTTGACACTGCCTTTTCAATCATCTTTTCACCACTTAACCGTACCCTACAGCAACACAAAAATAAAAATAAACAAATAGTCCACCAGCCTCCAAACACCCATACATAATACCCTTATTTTCTTTCAATTCAGCCATGTTTAACTCCAAGCACAATTCAAACAACTAGACTTAATTTACCACCTGGTCTCATGCAGCAACAACTTCTAGAACTTTTCTGCTCTAACACCACATGATTGCAAATTATAAAACTAATACATACAATAATAAAACCCCAATCAAGACCGACATCTGTCGTGACAGAATTTAAAAATATAACACAAATAATCACACCAATAATCAAATTATTTACATAGCCTTTGGGCGCATTCTGATTTAATTGTAACTGCGCGGCTTTTAATTGTCACCCGTAGACAATATGTCTCAACCCATCCATGTAATAATTACGGGGAAAAATTATTACCCACCCATCTAAAACTTTTATTGGCCACTTCTACCGGTGTATGACGCTTATATCAAATTTATGTATGTTGTTCTTATTGTTCTTATTGTTGTTGATGTTATAAAATCCAATCTCCTCAATTATACACAACACGGCGGGGGGGGGGGGGGGGGGGTGTGTTGTCAAACCCATTCATTAGCGGTTCCTATCAGTTTGTACAAAAACAAAACAATTACAGACATTTTCATCATTCCAGCATGTTACAATTCCGTGGCCAATGATTGTCGTCCACATTTTAGCAATTCCAGCCTATTAAAAAGAACCAAAAGTATCACTTGGCCCTGTTTTAACCCCCACGTGTCGAGGAGAAATGGAAACCGCGTGTGCACTGTCTCACGGTTTTACCTCCAACTGACTTAGATCTCGCAATCTGCGCGACCTACACCAATACAATTCTTTTGTCATCGCTGTAGTATATCCCGGATAAAACACTCCATCCTGCTTGAAGATAGTACTTACTCCTCTTAAAAATCCTTCTCAGCAGCAAATGCATATATCTACTCTCGCAGACCAAATGTCGCGAAATCTCAATAAACGAAGTTAAAGTCGCACTAGCCATAATATTTCTTTCCTCTTTCTTTCCAAATGCGAAGCAATAGTCAGTTTCACACATAATAACTCTGAATAAATTGCAAACCATGACAGAACTATTCACACATATCCCAAAACGCTGTCACCAGAAATTTTTCTTGTTACACGCACAGGGGTATTCACTTGACCGAGCGGTGTCAAAACCCTGGCGCGAGTCACGCTGGAAGTCATATGTTTTCCCCAAATTTCCAAAGACTTCCATACAACTAGAGTTGTAAAATGGAAAGAAAGACGTGTCTGCTATAATTATTAATCTTTGCTGTAATCAATGGGCGACCCAGAGGAGACAACTTGCCCAAACGTCCATTAACTGCACCTTTACATCCGTTTTCCGTACCGATAGCTTGTCATGCCATAGAAATTACACCAGTATTCCCTTACTAACTGGGAAATATTTAACTGCGCGACCCTAGGCCAGTCCATCCACAGAATTTCCGGCGTATCACACTCATATACATACGCCAATTTTCCACTATGGCCACATAAACGGTACCTACCAAGTTCCAACTTATTGATTCCATTCTATAATTTACTGATTTCCAACCATAAATGCTGCCTTTACAATCACACTACTTGTATACACCACTGAATTTTAATATGGACTATGTTACAAAAAAGGGGACAGTCATTCGGCTTGTACCCAAAATCACTACTAACGACCCAAGCATGGTTCAAATTCACTAACACTTACTCCAAATTTATGACAATATATATATATATATATATATATATATATATATATATATATATATATATATATATATATATATATATATATATATATATATGTATGTCGTTTTGGTTTTGCTTAAAAACTGCTGCAGCAATGCATTAAATTACGACGTCATCAAACAATTCTGAAAAATTCCACGCGATGACAATATAATTTATATTCTCATGCATGGTTACAAGTACATTTCACAAGTGATTTTATCATTAAGTTGTTCCAATTAACTATATCGATTTGTTTAAAGCTCTATGTTTTTACAAGGCATGATTCAATAGCTGATATTGAAGGTTGAACCCTGCACGACATGCTTGGTAAATTTCCATTTACAGGTGATGATTAAATACCTGCCATTGATGACAGTCGAACTATATTTGATACGAATGGTAAATATGCAATTACAACAAATGATTTAACAGCTGCTGCTGATGGTCGAACTCTGCTTGACACGCTTGGTGGTAATTATCTATTTACAAAGTACGATTCAATAACTGCTATTGACAATCAAACCCTGCTTGACGTGCTTATTAAATCTGAATTTACAAGGGATGATTCCATGGCTACTGATGTTTGGTCAAAACCTACTTGACACTCTTGATAAATATATATTTACAAAGGATGATTCAATAGCTGATACGGACGGACGAACCATATTTGATACGCTTAGCAAATATGCAGTTACAACTGATAATTCAATAGCTGATGTTGTTGGCTAAACTCTGATGACACGCTTGGTAAATATATATTGACAAAGGACGATTCCATAGCTGCTGCTGACTGTTGAAATCTGCTTGACATACTTGGTAATTTTGCATTCAAAGCGATCCTGAAAAATCCATATTAACCAGACAAGATGACAAAACAAGTTTTTTTTTTTTTTTAAAATATAGATTTTTAATGTAAAAGAGAGAGTTCAATAAAAATCAGAAAAGGTAAATGTATCTTAGAACTCAAGTGGAAACACGACAATTTTGTATGAACAAGTTTAGTTCATAAAAAAACAAAAAACAAATGAAAACAAAATAAAAAAATATAGAGCACTGCAGAAATGACGATCCGAATATCAAAATCATATAATAACTTTAAAGATATTTGTAAGTCAGTAATTTAACCGAATGCAGCCTTTACAGGTATATTAGACGCATGGACGCCTAATTATACGAGTATATTAGATCCCGCACTATACGAGTATATCAGATACATATGGAAGCCTAAATATACAAGTATATTAGACACATATGGATGGCTAGCTAAACGAGTATATTAGACAAATAGGGATTCCTAGCTATACGAGTATCTCAGTTCCATATGGATGCCTAAGTATATACGTATATTAGACACATATGGATGGCTAGCTAAACGAGTATATTAGACAAATAGGGATTCCTAGCTATACGAGTATCTCAGTTCCATATGGATGCCTAAGTATATACGTATATTAGACACATATGGATGGCTAGCTAAACGAGTATATTAGACAAATAGGGATTCCTAGCTATACGAGTATCTCAGTTCCATATGGATGCCTAAGTATATACGTATATTAGACACATATGGACGCCTTGCTATACGAGTATATTACACAAATATGGATGCCTACCCACACGAGAATACTAGACAAATATGGATGCCTACCTACACGAGTATATTAGTCACATATGGATGGCTAGCTAAACGAGTATTTCAGTTTCATATGGATGCCAAAATATACCAGTATATTAGGCACATATGGATGCCTATCTATACGAGTATATTTAACAAATATGGATGCTTATCTATACGAGTATATTTAACAAATATGGATGTCTAGCTATACGAGTATATTAAACACAGTGTTGGCCCTCCCTGCTGCTTGGGTAGTGAAGTGATAGCTTAATAAATGGATATGTACACTTAGACGAGTTTCTTCAAAAGTATGAAAATACTTAAAGCAGTTTCGACCTGGCACTGTAAGCAAGTTTATTTTAAACAGGGTCAACCTAGATCTGTAAGCAAATTTATTTTAAACAGGGTCAACATGGATTTGTATGCATATTTATTAAAAAACGGTATCTGAATTGATGTGTAGGAACATCTTGTTAAATCAGCATGAGCCTGGAACTGTAGGCGCACTTTACAAAGATCTTTTTAATGATCTTGAATTTATAAAAGGATCTACAAGTTTATGATATTTTACTGTATGACATGCAGTGATGAATCAAAACAGGGACTTTTATAAATTAATCTCAAACTGGGATGACTGTAGTTGTAGGAAATAGTATTTATTACAAATAATAAACTGTAATCAACATGAATCCAAATATCGGCTTACCCTGTGGTTTGACCAACATTATTGTCAGCACACAGAAAAGAATGACACAAATATTTTTGGGGGTGGCGGCAATCTTATACAGTTTAAGGCTAGCTGTATTAAAAAAATACAAACAAAAAGAATCGAACTTATTGCCAAATATACAAATTTAATTCTTTTGAAAATTTGTTTTCCTGTGTTCAGATTGTTTTCCTCTTGTAAAGACTGTGACTGGTTCGTCTTTTTGCCATGTGTAAGCATGGTAAGATGGAGGCGACGTTTCTCGTGGCAAATGCAACAGCATAAATGGCTCGTTATATTTTATCGTTTCTCAGGTCAGAGACAGGAGTGATACATCATCGCATGGATACAGGTGAGACAACGGAATGTCTGCGGAACATTTTTTAATGCTCGTTTCATCATTGTGACACATTTAGTCGAAGTGGCTACGGAGTTGCCTGAACTTTTTTCCAATTTTTCCAAAGCCAAAATAACAATTTACAATATAAGTGATTAAAACATTTGTGCTAGTTCGGGTTTTAACAGTGGATTATTCCATTTAAAATCAGTGATTCAAGATCTATTTAATACTAATAAGAAATAATAATATCCACATAATAAATGTCATATGAAGTTTGTAAATCGGTTTTCCTACGTTCTATAATTGTATTTTCTATAATACATAATCGGGTTTCTCTATTTCAAATTTCCTCGACCCCCTGTTGAAGTACATATCAACATGGGAATGAAGACGCAAAATACGTTCTCGACATTTACGATCCACTAACTAAAAAAAAATTATTACTTACCCGGCCTTTCTGAGCAGGTAAGGGGAGTTGGAGTCGATGGAAATGGGGCTGAGACGTGGTGACATAGATGACATCGGAAGTGACGTTGTCGAAGAACTACACACACTACAGTCTACATCCCGAGATAAAGCTGGCTGCAGTAAATCCCAATCAATGTTAAGCTCAGACCCCGAGGTACCGTTTTCCTCCTCCATACATATATAGTAAATACAGGTCACGCTTGTTCTGTTACATCGTACAATGCAGTCGTTGTATCACATGCTAACATAACGTACATCTATCTAAAATATATTCTCGCTTTGAAAAAATATAGCATACTTTATTTTGATGATGAACGCGTTGATTCAGTTATCCACTGTACGAAGTTGATTGGAGATACGTGACGGTTGACTATACAAGTGATTTAACGCATGAATTCCTTTAACTTAGTATCGTTGCAGGAAATACACCCGACATCTTTCATCTAAATCAATAGCCGAACATGATACGGTTCGATCCAAATAATGTGTTTCGTTTCAGCCATTCAGTGTATCACTACATCATTTTTGGCAAAGCCCAGAAGGTCCATACTAAGAAAAGCATGAAAAGTAAATTACAGTAATAATCAGTCGGGTATGAGAATGGTGTAATAGTTACGGCAATCAGTCGGGAATGAGAATGGCGTAATAGTTACGGCGATCAGTCGGGTATTAGTTACAGTAATTAGTCAAGTATGAACGAGGTGTATTAGTTACAGTAATCCGCTAATACGGTTATTAGTTGAATATAAGCAAGGCACATTAGTTACAGTACTCCGCTAATGCAGTAATCAGTTGAGTATGAGTAAGGTGTTTTAGTTACGGTAATCCGCTAATATGGTGATCAGTTGAATATAAGCAAGGTGTATTAATTACGGTAATTCGCTAATGTGTTGATCAGTTGAATATAAGCAAGGTGCATTAGTTACGGTAATCCGCTAATACGGTAATCAGCTGAATATAACAAAGGTGTTTTAGTTACGATAATTAGTCGAGTATGAGTAATGTCTTTTAGTTACGGTAATCCGCTAATAAGGTAATCAGTTGAGTATGAGCAAAGTGTATTAGTTACGGTAATCCGCTAATAAGGTAATCAGTTGAGTATGAGCAAAGTGTATTAGTTACGGTAATCCGCTAATAAGGTAATCAGTTGAGTATGAGTAAGGTCTTTTAGTTACGGTAATCCGCTAATACGGTAATCAGTTGAGTATGAGCAAAGTGTATTAGTTACGGTAATCCGCTAATACGGTAATCAGTTGAGTATGAGCAAAGTGTATTAGTTACGGTAATCCGCTAATAAGGTAATCAGTTGAGTATGAGCAAAGTGTATTAGTTACGGTAGTCCGCTAATACGGTAATCAGTTGAGTATGAGCAAAGTGTATTAGTTACGGTAATCCGCTAATACGGTAATCAGTTGAGTTATGAGCAAGGGTTATATTATTATATGACACTATGTTTTTACCATATATTTTAAAGAGAGAAATTTAAAATGCCAATTGACAGGTCTTAAACAAAAATCTCGTGACCACTTTGTCGACTAAAGCAGTAAATATACTGTTAAAAGTTATTTGAAGAAGAAAAAAAATCACTTGATTACTTTTGACTCTTTAACAATTTCTATTATAACGGACCTTGTTCCAGAAATATAGACATAATATATATTTAGTACACACAATAATATAATGAAGCTCTCATAATATAAAAAGTACACGCAGGCACTTAAGAACTATAGTGTTATTGATTTATCCAAGTGCAACAAATTTACTCGGTTTCAGCCCTACACTATTTCGCATCTCTGAGAATTTAAATACCGTACCCACTTAAAACTTTGAAAACAAATCTACATTAATCAATTCGTCTGTGGACCACGCCCTTGTAATATTTACATTGTTAAGTTCAACCTCACCTTCCGATTCGTACGGTAAAATCCTTCCTTGTAACAGGTTGACTGAACTGGACAACTCACCTAGATCCTAAGACAATGAAATAACAACTGATCTCCTTACAACACATAGGTAAGAACGAATAGGAATACTAATATCCATTAAGCGTTCTCACCACGATCTGTGTCTGCAACAGCTGAAGGGAGCGAGTAACTAGGAATGATATTAGCATGGAATACTGCCTTATCATTTGAAGCGCAGATCTCACTGAATTACCATGCAAATCATTCCCAGAGTAAAAACAAATTTCATCAATATATTGGCTTTCTTGCTGGGCACATGACTCGCTGCTCTAAAATCTGAATTGAAAGACTAGCAGTTGCCCGTGTTCTATTCCACTGCTAGATAGTGACCGAATGCTCCATTTTAGCCAGTCACTGACTGTTTTTCTTGCTTTTAACACGTCGGTCATTCTTGCTTCTAAAAAATCTGGGATATGGGAGCCAGAGAGCGCTATTATAAACAAGAAAAAGCCAACATTAAACAATGACTTAAGACGTTCCAAATTACGAACATTTTTATTATTTGGACATTAATTAAATTAACTAAGATACTATGTCGAATAGCAGATTGACTCTTGATTGAAACTTCCAGCAGCTGTAAAAGACAGTAGATTCTTAAACATGATAGTCAATATTTGTAAATGCTGGATATTTCTCTTGACTTAAATGACAGTCAATATGTGTAAATGCTGGATATTCTCTTGACTTATATGACAGTCAATATGTGTAAATGCTGGATATTCTCTTGACTTAAATGACAGTCAATATGTGTAAATGCTGGATATTTCTCTTGACTTAAATGACAGTCAATATTTGTAAATGCTGGATATTCTCTTGACTTATATGACAGTCAATATTTGTAAATGCTGGATATTTCTCTTGACTTAAATGACACTCAATATGTGTAAATGCTGGATAATCTCTTGACTTATATGACAGTCAATATGTGTACATGCTGGATATTTTCTTGACTTATTTGACAGTCAATATGTGTAAATGCTGGATATTCTCTTGACTTATATGACAGTCAATATGTGTAAATGCTGGATATTCTCTTGACTTATATGACAGTCAATATGTGTAAATGCTGGATATTCTCTTGACTTATATGACAGTCAATATGTGTAAATGCTGGATATTCTCTTGACTTAAATGACAGTCAATATGTGTAAATGCTGGATATTTCTCTTGACTTAAATGACAGTCAATATTTGTAAATGCTGGATATTCTCTTGACTTATATGACAGTCAATATTTGTAAATGCTGGATATTTCTCTTGACTTAAATGACACTCAATATGTGTAAATGCTGGATAATCTCTTGACTTATATGACAGTCAATATGTGTACATGCTGGATATTTTCTTGACTTATTTGACAGTCAATATGTGTAAATGCTGGATATTTCTCTTGACTTAAATGACAGTCAATATGCGTAAATGCTGGATATTCTCTTGACTTATATGACAGTCAATATGCGTAAATGCTGGATATTCTCTTGACTTAAATGACAGTCAATATGTGTAAATGCTGGATATTCTCTTGACTTATATGACAGTCAATATGTGTAAATGCTGGATATTCTCTTGACTTAAATGACAGTCAATATGTGTAAATGCTGGATATTCTCTTGACTTAAATGACAGTCAATATGTGTAAATGCTGGATATTCTCTTGACTTATATGACAGTCAATATGTGTACATGCTGGATATTCTCTTGACTTATATGACAGTCAACATGTGTAAATGCTGGATATTCTCTTGACTTAAATGACTGTCAATATTTGTAAATGCTGGATATTTCTCTTGACTTAAATGACAGTCAATATGTGTAAATGCTGGATATTCTCTTGACTTATATGACAGTCAATATGTGTAAATGCTGGATATTCTCTTGACTTAAATGAGAGTCAATATGTATAAATGTTGGATATTTCTCTTGACTTAAAGAACAGCGAAGTTTTTATTTAATATGGCTTGGAATAAAGTGCATAATCTTTACAATTGGCGTCGACTGAGTGAATCGTAATTTCACCTTATCGATTAGTTTTTTATCCTGTTTTTCTGATCCTTTATTTTGCAGGAAACAGCTTTTGATCGATTATTTAAAATTAAACTTGTAATATATCTTATTTTTTATACAATAATGTACACTGTTAATATTTTTTATTTATTTAAGTCACAAGTGATTGGTAAGGTTTGTTTATTCCTTGTACAATATAAATGTTTCAATATGCATGCAGCAAACACAAAATGAAATATATGTAATTGTGTTTTACTAAACCTTAGCACAAAAGTGGCTGTTTGTACAGCTAAGGATACAAATGGAAAAATTCAAAACAACGTATTACAAAAAAATGTAGAGAGATAAAACTTACAAATAAATATAAATAAGTGCAAAATACAAAATCACATCCAGAGTTGTTTAAAATGCCTGCAGGATTAGAGATAAAGGTAACATATATAAACCTTCAAATATCGAACCGGTTTCTCTTAAAAAGTCAATTTTTCAGTTGCGCGTGCTGGTGTAATTTCATCAAGTTGCTTTATGTACTATGTCCTTTCTTCGTACAATAAGCGCCCGTAGGTAGAAATAAGGATTTCTGATCAGTCCCATCAGAAGTGTGATGACTAAGCATTGTGCCAAATTGAGATTTGGCGTGCGGGTGCGAGACTGCGAATAGTTCTTAGCCAGAAACTGTTACGTAGAAGACTTATTGGCAAATTATACTTGTATAGTCAAATAGACTTGTATAGTCAAATAGACTTGTACAGTCAAAAAGACTTAGTCAAAAAAGACTTGTATAGTCAAATAAACTTGTATAGTCAAATAAACATGTTTAGTTAAATAAACTTGTATAGTCAAATAAACTTGTATAGTCAAATAAACTTGTATAAATAGACTTGTATTGTCAAATAAAATTGTATAGTCAAATAAACATGTTTAGTTAAAAAAAAACTTGTGTAGTCAAATAAACTTGTATAGTCAAATAAAATTGTATAGTCAAATAAACATGTTTAGTTAAATAAACTTGTGTAGTCAAATAAACTTGTATAGTCAAAAAGACGTATAGCCTAATAAACTTGTATAGTCAAATAGACTTGTATAGTTAAATAAACTTGTATAGTCAAATAAACTTGTATAGTCAATAAGACTTGTATAGTCAAATAAACTTGTATAGTCAAATAAACTTGTATAGTCAAATAAACTTGTATAGTCAAATAAACTTGTATAGTCAAAGAATCAGAGAGTCAAGGAACACCCTGAGCAGTTTCCACCTTTTGTTCATCAAGAAAGCTATTGACGTCAATATGCACGCAATTCTGGAACTCTAAAATTAATATGAACTGTATGAGGTTATCATAATCTTGATCAACCTTGTTGGGACCACCTATTAAATAGATGTTCTTTTTCTCTTGCAAGTTCGACATGGATCTGTACAATTGTTTCCATAGTTCCTAGACCTTTGTCATTATTCATAAGGTATCAACTCACAATTCTCCAAGAATTATTCCCCAATACATCATAATCAACAGTTTGTTGTACTGACGATATAATATAGATTTGACGAGTTTTGCTAATAAACACAATTTGAAATAAAAAATTTAAGCTCTTTTGGCCATTTAAAGTTTTCAGGAATTTTCGCAAAATGCTAATACCTTTCGTAAGATAGCATACTGTACTTGTGCGTAAATTGGGGGAAGGACGGATCACCCTGCCAGATCTAATTCTGTCTGAATAATGCACGTTCTTTTCGTCTCTCATAATTTGCATTTTTTTGCCCCATCTCTCTCTCTCTCTCTCTCTCTCTCTCTCTCTCTCTCTCTCTCTCTCTCTCTCTCTCTCTACATATATAAGTGTATGAAATTAAACTACTTAACCAAGGACATTGAAAATTCCGAAACAAAAACAATTTAACTTTTAAATACAAATTTTAATACCACTGAAGTGTTTTTAAGAAATTCAATTCTCGGTAGAGCCCCCAATTGATGTTACAAATATATTGTTATAAATTACTTAATAAGCAAAAGCTAGACGTTTTGTCGATATCTCTCAGGTATCGAATCACAAATCTTCAAGCTAAAGATTTTGCAAAATTCAAGGAAAACTTTCTTTACCTAGAATCCAAAGAGAAAGTTTAAAATGAATTTACATTATTTTGAATTAAGTCCCAAAACAATACGAAAAGTTCTATCAATAGTCCAAACACAGCATTTTGATATCATTCTGATCTTAAATGTGTTACTGTACCAATAGTCTTAAATAGACTGATAATCCAGCAGTCCGAATTAATCACAATAATTTTCTACAGAATGACTTTATCATGTGATTTGTAATGTTGTTTAATTCCTTCTTCCTTCTGGAACCTGTCATCAGAGTGCGGGAAACGTCTTCGGGAACTACAGAAAGTTCATTACTAATGTCAGATTTTTTTCTTTCTTTTTTACGCCTGTAGTTTTTCAGTACAAAAATGGTGATGGGATGCCGTTCTTGCATAATTCAGTGATATGTTGTTATAGGAAGACATGCGTATTTTCAAACTGTATGTATGTCAAGATGACCTAAATATTTACACTATCTACGCGTGTTCCTGTCCATTTCAAGCTGTGTGTCAAGATGACCTACATATTTAGAATATGTCCATTTCTTGCATAAAGATTACGTTTAACACTACTTAAGATTTCTAAGTCATTTTGCAGAATTCTACGCGTGTTCCTGTCCATTTCAAGCTGTATGTATGACAAGATGACCTACATATTTACACTATCTACGCGTGTTCCTGTCCATTTCAAGCTGTGTGTCAAGATGACCTACATATTTAGAATATATACGCGTGTTCCTGTCCATTTCGAGCTGTATGTATGTATGTATGTATGTATGTATGTATGTATGTATGTATGTATGTATGTATGTATGTATGTGTGTGTGTGTGTGTGTGTGTGTGTGTGTGTGTGTGTGTGTCAAGATGACCTACATATTTACAATATCTAAGCGTGTCCCTGTCCATTTCAAGCTGTATGTATGACAAGATGACCTACATATTTACAATATGTCCATTTCATGCATAATGATTACGTTTAACTCTACTTAAGATTTGTAAGTCATTTTACAGATGCCATTCCAAGATGTCTTTTAGAATAGTCCAGTATTATTATTTAATTGAAGGTCTGTTTTATTTAAATATGAAACATTTTGAATAATTGCAAGATAATGTATTTGTACTATTTACTAAAGTTAATCCTCAGTACACGATTGAGCAACTTTGTTAGTTCCATGATGTACGTTTGATGATAGGAAATGCCCAACAGTGGAAGTTCTTGACAAATTTCTGTCAGCAATGGCTTTCCTTAACATATTTCTGTGTAACAAAACAGTGATGGCATTTGCTGACAAATTTCTGTGTTACATCCCTCCTTTCAATATATTAAACCTCAATGTTTATTGTATGATACACTCTTTAAGCTCATAAATTTATAACTCATGTCCTTATAAGCTTGCAACGTTTGCTCTACAATTCTGATTCTTACAAACGTAGACAAATCAAATATACAGCTATTGTTGTTGCAGTATTTAATACTTTCTCCTTAGGATAAATGATTGCATGCAAGAAATATTTTGTTTTCTACTTGTCTATTCAAATATTGTCAATTTCCACATTGATGAGCTGTGTATTCATGTCAGTCATAAGTAGTGTCATGTTGAAAATCATGAAATGTTCATCAGTCTGACAGTAAACCCGTTACAGAAATGCTTTGACTATTTTGACATAGTAAGTCTGCTTTTTTTCTTTTTCGATCTGTCTGACAGATTATATCATCTGCAATGAATTTGAAAACATTTGCTAGTGTTATTTTGTGTTAATTTGAGTAAATCCACTACATATATTTTGTGTGAGTTTAAGAAAATCTTTTCCAGATAGGTTCTGTGAGTTTGAGAAAATTCGTTACTGATAGGATTTCATCATTTGTTATGTTTATTAATAACTGACTTCTCCGTTGACCGATGTGGTTAGAACTTCCGCCGCTTATGCAGGAGGTTGCTCGTTCAAACGCTGACCATGCCATACCAAAACTTTATAAAATGGTACTTCTCTTGCGTACATATTCAGCAGTAGTTCTTTTCGTAAAAGATTTTGTGTGCTTGCTGAATACAGTATTGTTCATCAATTTGAGAATAAATATTTTTCTCAAAATCATTTAAGATGTATTGTCTGAAAATGGTGTTCGATTTAATTTTTTTAAATAAACGGAACGTGTTTTTACCTAAATAAAAAACAGCACCTTTGTAATTTTCACTCTCAGTTCCACTAGCCACTTTATGTTAGACTTCTGTAATGTACTTCGCATATGCTTTTAATTGAATGTCCAAAGTAATCTGGTACCGTTTGGCTGGGCATCTTTCTTCCATGTGAATTTCTTCTACAGTTATAATAAAATCATTTTCTACCAGATACGTTCTCTGTTGCGAGTGGGGAACCTTCAAGGTAATTATCGATCTTTTTAGGAATTACTAATGAGACTCTAAAAGTATAGCCGCATCATTGACTTCGGGGACATCGATTACATTTTTTCTCCATTGAATTAGTTTACCCATTTGTTTCTCATCTGACATCTTTCATAGGCAAGTGTGGAAACATTACCTAACAGTTAGTATACACAGTATATGGTTATGTTTATAACTAGTTAAGATTAAAATCATCTATAATTTACCTATCGCTATCATCAGCGAATACGTTTATGGCTTTATTGTATCTTTTTGTAATCACACTTTGTTGTCTGACTAGATATAGTCATCAGCTATCAATTGAAGTCTGGGACATCATGCGACAGAAATGTCCCACCCAGTCACATGATCCTGATACCTAGCCGACCAGTCATACCAATAACCTCTTAATGCTGATCACTAAACGAGGCAGCTGCATGTACTATTTTTCAGATAATAATATAAGTACTAGATAATCTGTAATTAAAGATACAAATTATACAAATTAACTCTCTCTCTCTCTCTCTCTCTCTCTCTCTCTCTCTCTCTCTCTCTCTCTATATATATATATATATATATATATATATATATATATATATATATATATATATATATATATATATATATATATTGTAACGCGGGCGCTGGTGGGTTATCAAAGTGTTATTAGTACCATGTTGCACAAGGCCTGGTCAGAGGTATTGCGCAACTTGGAAAACAACACTTGACCGCATCCCACTAATTGGCGTTATCTAGAAGATGATCGCTACGGTGTAATCTGCCCGGTCAGTGAATATAGTAATCTGAGATGGTACTTTGAACAAGACAATACACGAGCCCCCGTAAAGATAAAATATGAATTTAATTAAAAATACAATTGAGAAAAGAATGACACTGTGAATTACAGTTTCTCACGTTCTGGATACAATTAGTTCAGAAAAATACAAATACCGAAGCTTTAAAATAATGGATACATTCATAAGAATCCAAACACTAATGAAAATAAATGAAGTTAGCCGTTAATACTGAGAGTAAATTCATCAAGGAATCGAATGTTCATTTAACATTGGACTGTTGGATGATTCAACATGACCTTTTTCGTCGACTGGTTTTTCTTTCTTTTCCCTGCGTGCGTCCGACTTCAGCTTGCCCTTTGATTGAACGGAAAATTCCACACTCTGACTGCTTACTTCTTTTTTTTCTCTTTCCTTTTGACTGCTCGCTGATTCTTACTCTTGCCAAAATAACTATTTTCTTTTGACTTCTCGCTGATTCTTACTCTTGCCAAAGTAAACTATTTTCCTTGTCAAAGAAAAGGGTAAAACGCCCTAAGTATCTCGTTACTTTCAGAGTTGCGATTGTTCGTCCGTCTTCATGTTCGAACAATCAGATCTTACTATCAGTGTTATCATTTATATGGCTAACAAATTCTATACATGTTTTCAGATCAATAGAGCTATACTGCTAATTATCGACATCAGAATTCGGGAAAGTCATATTCCCGTAAATCATTACGTAAAGTGAGGCAATATAATATAACTAACAATCCATATTTACTAATATGATAAATTCAAATTAATGTAACACTTTCCAACCATAAATGTACACGGCGGGTTTTCTACACCATCCATTTACCTACCAAAGTATATAAGGTAAAAATTCAAATTCAGAATTCAAAATACATTATTAAATCACTGTAAAACCGACTATCCATACAAAATATGAACACATCATGCATCTGTAACAAAGAACATATCTAAGTACGTTATTAAATCAATGTAATACTGAACTATTTGTAGCGTAGTATCGATACATTATGCATCTAAGACAAAGATAAACAGCATATACATTACATCATAATAAAGGTGAATTTGAGTTAAATACCTTGTGTTTCTGGCGTCTTACAATCGTTCCACATTCAGTTTCCCAAAACCACAATTTTACGACGTCTCGGTCGGAGTCTTGGTAGCAGTCTCCCTTGCAGAGAAATTTTCAGACTGACTAACCTCGTTTGATACGAAGTATATATTTCCTCGATTCTGGGGTCCAACACGCCCCCTTCCCTATGCATTCGCCCAATCGGAATAAATGCTATTCTTACTGACCTTATGAAAACCGTCTATCAAGATGCCAAAAATGCCACTTAGGATCGAAATATCACCTTATCATTTGTCTCAATCATTTTTGAAAGCTCTACGTGAGTAATCCCGTAATTTTAACGTGTCAAACACTCAGTCCGTTTTCACTCTAATTATTGTACCAAGTCTGACCGAGGTAAGAAAACATTCTTTTCATTCCCACTCTACTGCAAGACAGTTGATTGTCGGCTAGCCTACGAATTAATTACTGGATGTCACCGACGAAAAATTTGGCACTTGGCATATATATATATATATATATATATATATATATATATATATATATATATATATATATATATATATATATATATACGTTCGTCCTGTAGGGTCTGTTGCTACAATAATTGTGGAGAATGATAACTCACATTAGAAATTAAATATACATAACAGATGTAATATGTTATTTACAAAAACGATGCATCGATCGGGTAGGCCGCAACTTTCTACTCTCAATTATGGACAAAGGTCGATGGCGAAATACAAATTAAATATACACAACATATAATCGTAGACAAAAAGTAAACACACAATACAAATAAAACATCGCTTATCAACACAATCATGTCCTCTATGAACGTTTAGGCGTGTCGTTTACGAAACAGTTTGATATATGAGCCTGTAAAATCCTAAAAGTGCGTGATTAGCAGATTGTTTTCTATTTCTGGGTTTCTACTGTCTTGAAGTGATTGAAACATGTCTTGTATATTAATTGTCTCTCTTTTTGGTTGTAGATTTTGCTAGTTCAATACATGCTGTACACACTTAACGGCTAGGTAATGAAATATTATTTTCTCCAACCAATATGATCAGAGCTCATCTTTCTTTTACCAATCATGTTCTGTATATCTATATTGTGTGTGTATACCTTCTTTTGTAATTAAAAATTGTAAATGGTCATTTGTAAAAAAAAAAAGGAAAACAAATTACTTAGCTATTTTAATTCATGAGTATAGATTATATTTTAAAATATTGATAATTTTATTATTAACATTTTTACCTGGATTTGAGTTTAGGACATTTGAATTAAGATGATAGATTGTTTTTGCGATAGAAGTTTATTAGGGATGTGTATGTTTGCATCAACTTATTCATTACTATATCTTGTGCATTCACTTTTTTCTTTGTGTTCAGTCATAATTTGAGATGATTTATTTATTTAAATTATCCATTGGAATTACAAAGTGTTTATTGACGTTTGGACTAAATCACTATTTTCAAATTGTTATAAATTATTCTAGGACTTTCTGGATTATAGCATTGAGAAAAGTCGAGTCAAGTAGTATATCAGAACATTTAATACTGGAATTCATCCAGGTCGCTTTATGTTTTTGTGCTTTTAGGATTTTGTTAGATTTAATTCATAACACAGTTAGCTCATATTAATTTTCATTTTGTATTCTAGAGAAATACACTATGTTTTGTTCACTTTATTAAACTTGCTGGCTTTCGATTTTTCTGTTACTTAGTTTCAAACCATACACCATATAATAATAATAATAATAATAATAATAATAATAATAATAATAATAATAATAATAATAATAATAATGAGGACTTTGCATAGCGCCTAATCTTTCGAAGCTCTAAGCGCTTTACACCATCAATAATGATATGACTACACTACAGAAAAACAAATGACAAAAACAATGAAATTGGAAAACATAAAAACATGTTGAAAACATATAAGATACAAAACACAATTAGGTCTCTAAGTTTGTCCCTGCAGTCGAAACAGGTGAGTTTTAAGAACACTCTTAAAAGGGACCACTGTGTCTTTGTGTCTAATTTCAATGGACAATTTGTTCCACGTCGCCGGGCTCTGGTATGCAAATGAACGTTGTCCATATGACTTTGTTTTCACCGTGGGAACAATGAGTATAAGATTATCAGAAGAAGAGCGTAAGTAACTAGCTGGTGTATACACATGGGTGAGGCTGGATAGGTATGTAGTCTGTCACTGAAACATAGCACAGAAAACAAATTTTGTGTTTGATTCTGTATCGAATGGATAGCAAGTGTAGGGTACAGAGCAGTGGTGAGGTGTGCTCTGATCGCGGTACTCTAAAGATGATCCATGCAGCTGTGTATTGAACTTTTTGAATTTTCTGGAGTAAATATTGTGACGAACCAGACAGAATTGAGTTACAATAGTCCAGTCTTGAAAGTACCAATGAACACACAAGTGTTTTAGTTGCATCAACTGAAAGCTATTTCCGAATGGAACTGATGCGTCTCAATTCAGGATATGCAGCCTTGCATATGTTCATGACATGTTGGTGCAATTGTGAGAGTAGTCTAGAGTAACGCCTAGATTTAGTACTGACTGTGAGAATGTAATGTTGGTGTTACTGATATTTACTGAGAACGTCTTTGTGTTGTGAACATAATAGCCGCAGTTTTATCATCATTCATCTGCAGCTTGTTACATGTCATCCATGATTTCACATCTGAAATGCACCTCTCTACTCCATGGATGGTAGCATCAACTTCAGTTGGGTGGCTAGACTTGTATATTTGGGTGTCATCAACATACAAATGGTGCGACACTGGGTGATGATCTATGACACTCGAGAGCGGCTGAGTGTACAGAATCAATAGAACAGGTCCAATAACAGATCCCTGTGGAACACCAAAGCATACCTCAACTGGGCTGGAGTGTATTCCATTTGCAAATATAATTTGTATCCTGTTGACTAAGTATGACTTTAACACTGTAAGGCTATATCCTGAATACCAAATACATGCTGAAGACGGTAAAGTAATATATCATGGCCTATTGTGTCAAATGCTGCAGATAAATACAGGAGAGTGAGGACTGTAATGTTTCCACTATCCAAAGCAGAGAGAATGTCATTAAATACTTTCAGAAGAGTAGTTTCAGTATTGTGGCAAGGGCGATATGCAGACTGTACATTGCTAAAAAGACTTTTTTAATTCAAATGAGATACGAGTTGGATTAGAACAACCTTTAATAAGATTTTGTATATGAATGGGAGATTAGAAACTGGGCGGTAGTTCTTTAAATCATTATGGTCAAGTGTTGGTTTCTTCAGCAGTGGCTTTACGATGGCAGTTTTGAAAAATGTTCGGAATTCCCCCGATGAGAGAGAGATGTTAATAACATCAGTTAGTGAAGGCAATATTGGGTCTAAGCACTCAAGCAGCAGTGATGTCGGAATTGGATCAAGTTCATAAGACTTTGGTGCACTTTTCGTCACGAGTGTCCGTACTAAATCAATAGAAACAGGTTCAAATGCTCCTAATGGTTGTCGCTGAAATTCTGCATCATAACTGTATGGTGACGAGTCAGTTGAAATTGTGCTGTCAAGCGAATCTCTAATGGTTTGTACTTTGTCACGGAAGAAATTTGCAAATTGGTTTGGAAGGTCTAGTGGAGAGAAGGTTGTTGGAAGTGGTGTACATTTGTTCCTTGACATTAGTTTGTTTGTTATCTCGAAGAGCTCTTTGCAGCTGAAACTGTCCGTGATCTTAGTACTGTAGTGGGATAATTTGGCTGAATGGACTATGTTTGTGACGTTCTTCTTGGCGGCTTCGTAGATTTGTTTATGAATAGGGAGTCTGGTGGAAAGCCAAAGCCTCTCTGCTTTTCGGCGATGTCTTTTAGCAGTGCGAAGCTGGTCCCTAACACTGCTATATCAGGGGGAACATTTCTTTTTAATTGATACTCTGCATTGAGTGGCTGGGGTATGTTTTTCAAGCAATGAACGCAGGCAGTTATCAAGTTGTTCCGCTGTTGGATGTAGGAAAGTTGTTAGGCTTTCTTGGATGTCATGCATGAATTTGGTTCTATTTATCATACGGAGGTTTCTCTTAGTAGCAAATAGAGGTGGAGGGTTAGGGACTGATACGTCGAGATGGCATAAAATGCAGAGGTAATACGATGCAAGTTCGTGGGATACAAGGGTGGATTGCAGAATATTATCATCAGGTCTATAAAGAAACCAGTCTAAATTGTGACCAAGTTTGTGGCCGGGTTGGTAAACTGACTGTTTAAGATTGAAAATATGAATGGAATGTAGGAGTTTTGACGGGTATGGTTTTCCAGAACAGTCAAAGTGAAAGTTGAAATCTCCAAGAATAATTAGGTTACCACCTATCAAATTTCCATACTCCAGAAGATTTGGAAACTGCTCCAAAAAGAGAGATTAAGTGAGCTTGTTTTTCCTACTAGGAGGAGGGCGGTAGAGACAGAAAAAAATGAACTGACGTTTGTTTCAGTGTGAGCGTTGTTTGGACTAGCTCAAACGATGATGTGTGGCAGAAGTTGAAGGTTGTGTTGTACTTAGGGCATATGATCATGGAATTCTTTGTAATTACAGCAATTCCACCTCCGTGAGAGTTGCGGGGAAATGACTTGATGGAGTAATCGCTGGGTGTTAAATTCGCACACTTATGTTCATCACCTGACGATTGTAACCATATTTCTGTCAGGAAGAAGACGTTGATTTTCTGGTCGTTGATAAAATTAACAATTTCTGTGCGCTTTTCCGGTGATCCTAGTGATTGAGCGTAGAATAATGCAATACGTAGTGGTATCCCTGGGACAGCTGACACAACGGTTGACGATTTAAACGGAATTTGAACCAGGTTGTTAAAATTAACGGCAGAATTTTTACATTGTTGATCTGTTACGAGCGAAAGGGAGATAACTGGAATTCTTATTCCTGTTCTACGCCGGCCAGCTGTGAAAGAACGTTTCTTTTTTCGCTTCCGTTTACATTGTATTCCCAGTTCGTTCAGTCTTGAGCACAATGTAGTATCTAGAACCAAGGTGTGGCCATTTAATCCAATTAATGAGGGTCCGTCATATTGTAAGATGTCACGTGACGGCGGTTTATTCAAAAACAAATGACGTCTTAACAGTGGAACAAAACTTCTAATTGTTCTCGTTTCCAAAACAAGGAGATAAATTAACACATACGAACGGAACAGCCAATGCATGATGAAACACAATAATGTAGGCGAAGATAGACAACAAGCACAAATATCATGAAAATAGCACAAAATGGGAAGAGCCTTTCTCGAGCAGTTAAGCGATGGCGGCCATCTTTCCGGTCTTTTTTTTAACAAAACATATTAAAATAATTTGTATCAATAATCTCTCGAATATGTTTCATAACCTTTGATTTTTCTTCTTCGTCAAATAAAGTTACCAAAGCTATTTGATAATTATTACCATTAAGCAACATTAAGTACAAGTAATGTACCATTCTTTGTACAGTTATGTAATAAATGATGTATAATTCTTTATTTAATAAATAGTGAATCTTTCTGTGTTCACTAATGTAATAAATAGGTAATCTGTGTACATTTAAGTAATAAACATTATTATGCTGTGTACATTTAAATAATAAACAGTATCATTATATGTACATTTATGTACTACATACTGAATGATTGTGTGTACATTTATGTAATACATACTGAATGATTATGTGTACATTTATGTAATACATACTGAATGATTATGTGTACATTTATGTAATACATACTGAATGATTATGTGTACATTTATGAAGGAAATAGTATAGTTTGTGACATGTAGTAGTCTTAGTTAACTTAAGTGTGTTTGTGTGTGTGAGTGTGCGTGCGTGCGTGTGTATTTGCGTGCGTGATTTGGATTTTTAACGTGGCTTTAACTATTTGCTTGTAGATAGTGATGTCTATCTCTTGGGCATCATGCTGCAGACATGTAACATCACCTCCACCCAGTCACATTATCCTGACACTTAGCCGACCAGTTCTAACACTGACATCTTAGGGATGAGCTCCTTGCGAGGCAGCTGCTAGTACTGTTTTTTATATATAAATCTTTGGTATGGCTAGGCCGGGTTAGGATTCCGCGATTTGCTAACTACTTAGGCCGCCGGAGCGGCCATGTAGATAAGAGGAATTAAAGAGAAAGACAAGAAACGTTTGTTTTCAGCTTTACGACAATTATCTTTAAAGATCGGATCACGTAATAAATATGTGATCATCTATCAGCAGACGTGTGCATGATTTAACATTTGTACCCCGACATGATTTGATATCTTTGATTTAACGCAACCTAAATTTCACTCCATCGAAATAAAACTAAAAAATGAAATCAGAAAGAGGCAATGCTTCTTCTTAAATACCTTTGTATATTTGTATATTATCTACTTCTTTTAAAATACCGTTATCTATTTGTATATTATCTACTTCTTTTAAAATAACTGTATCTATTTGTATCTTATTTACGTCGTCTAAAATACCTTTATTTGTATATATCTACTTCTTTTAAAATATATTTATCTATTTGTATATTATCTACTTCTTCTAAAATATCTTTATTTATTTTTATCTACTTCGTCTTAGAGTGCACATATAACCAATAAACCTAAGCTTTTTAATTAATCTAAGAGACTCATTAATACCACGAAATATTCAATGCCTAAATTTTACTACCGTCTGTCTGTCTATTCAAACAGCAGTCATCACCATATGTTGATAATCGATTCCTCTTAACAGTGTTGTAAATCAAATGTCTGAGGAAACACTGTTTGTTTTAATAAGTAATTTAGATGCAGAAAAATAAAATGTCCCTTTCCTAATATCAAAATTGATATCTTTCTCTTTGAACCGGTAAATAATCAATGCCTCTTCCAACCGTTTCCATTGAAAGAGCGTGGCCTAGGCCTATGCTAGACAATAAAATGACAAAAACAAAAGGACTTCTGAAGCAGTATCAACACATGGAAAAATCAATAAATCTATGGAATATGAGTAAACAAATATTTCCATTTTCTCCTCAAACCATTGCAATATAGTTGCCTAGTGAAGATCCAAGTTATTATTTTTACAGCTGAAGATAGCACCCGGTCAATGCATTTTAATGAAAACGTTCCTACACATTGGGGACAGAAGGTTTCGGCGAACAAAAAATATATCCTAACATTTGAAAGTAAGATATACATAACATTGAAATGAGTTAAACTAAACAAAAATTGAAACATTTAAAAGAACATATATTCAAACAGATATAACGAGGAACTTATCAAGTCTATTATTAACAGGTTTTACACTAATTACAAATGAGTAATAATAATAACCGACTGGTGATAAGTAGTGAATGTCACCTTAACGACAACGGGACTTCTGTGTTAAATTTGGTCGTTTTCACTTTAGCGACAAGTTGATTTTAACATGGGAAATGTAGCATATGTGTTTACATTGTCGTAAGACAGACCCAGTTATTCACGTATTGGGTCTGTCTAGCAACAAGGAGAAATTGAACAGGGTGACGTTACGGTAATGGGCACTGGGAAAACAATGGCAACACTTTTTGTTAGGGGCTACTCTATGTCGGGCGGTACAGTATGGATGTGACTAAAAGTAACACTAAAATTAAGAAATTGTCCAGAATTTAATGGAGATTAACGTATCCCGGAACAATAAAACACTACAGAGACAAAATGTATTTTAACAGGGGTGAGAATGTCTAGGGACAAGGACAATTGAACATAGCAACAATCGATTGGAACTATCTAGGGAAAAGAAAAATTTAACGTTATACATATATAGAAATAAAATAAGGAAGAAAAGGACCCATCATCAACTATCAACACAGAGGGGAGAAAATAACCCATAACCTATTATCACGTTACGTGTTTAGGCTCTTACAAAACGTAACAAGAAAAAAAAGTGAAGACAACAAGTTTTGTAAAAGTTTAACAGAATAGTTTATGTCCACAGAAAAACAAGCTAAAAATGAGAAAAAGAACTTACAGCTCTAGGAAGTAAATCCAAAAAAATCCAAGATTAGTCCATGAATTGAAAAAGAAAGGCATATTAATAAAAATGCCCAATGAAACTCCGATGAAATCCAAAACGGAAGGTGATCGCGTATGATGTGATTATCGTCGTACTGACTTTCAGTTCTTTGCTGATTCACAGAAAATAGTATTTGAATTTTCTATGTAAAGTGTCCTTGTCAAAGAATTAATGTAGAGCACCAGTATTTCTAGGGAAAGCAAGCTTGTAATCTAAATAAAATGAAAATAAAACTAAGTAGTTAGTCCAAACACTGGTCACAGCATAAAATAATTTAACTTCTCAAGTGTTAAGTCACCAATGCCTATTATTTCTCAAAACATCAATAATAAATCTAGCTACAACGCAAAAAAGATGCCCGTATATATCCTCTGGAAGAACCTAATTGATACACGTTATTTGACATGTAGGCGAGATATGTCCTTGATTCCCCTTTATGAATATTAGTCTGACAAAGACTTAAAGAAAAGAAAAAACGTTGTTCGGTACAATTCTTACTGGTTCTTAATCAAGGTCAGGAACTAGGTCAGCATTAGATACACAGTTTCTATAAATTTGTTTAAATGACCAATATGAGAAAATCAGTCACAACTGAACAGTATTCCAGTAAATAAAATTAATTACAGTAGCAATTAATGGAATAAATAAAATTAAAACTTAGAAACAAACAATTAAAATTAAATCAAATATAAATTAAATCCAATATACAAAACACTAGAAAGACCGTAACAAAATGAATAACTGCCCGAATAAATTAGACATTTTTTAAAATTATTAAATCAAAGAGAGACAAATTGATTCACCGAGGGCCATGCGAATGTTCCAAGTCGAAACTGGCTCTATTTCTCATGCTGCCCACTAGGATTACGATGTAAGAATCCCAATGTGTAGAATGTCATCCCGTCTCCTATTTGACGACCTCTTCCTCCATCAAATTTGAAATCAAAGGACAGCCCGAAGATTACGTCGATCTGAATAGCTTTGACTTGTACCTGGAAGTAAAAGATTAGAACAAATAGCTGATATCATCAATTTTATGCATTTCTTGTTCAGCTAAGTTGATATTTACTTGAATAACGAACTCGTCAGCAAAGTTGATATTTACTTGAATAACGAACTCGTCAGCAAAGTTGATATTTACTTGAATAACGAGCTCGTCACCATGGATACGTACCATTACCAAGCGTACCTAGAAAATTTGTTGAAGTACGCAATAGAAGCCAAGAACACACTCTGGATTCCTGAGTATTATAGAAACTTGACACAATGTTAACTTTAACTACCATCCTATGAAAATCCTACTAGGACGTAGTTTATTGCTGATCAATCTTTTGCGTTCTTAACATGTGGTTGCAAGAAAAATATTTGCTTAATTTAGTGAATATCTGTCTGAGATTGAATCGTAGCAGCACGGTTTCCCAGTTGATGGCTCATGTCAACAAGTACAAAACCATCATCCAAGAATCCATACTCTACCTAAAGTGGGAAACGACATTAGCCACACTGAGCATAACGACTACCAATTATGCGATACGTTGTGTGGAAGTGAAAACATTCACAATTGCTGCAGGACAAGATTGAAGATTATCTGTTCCATGGACAGTTACCCAAAATGTTTAATCCTTGGTATCATCAGTACAGAAGCCTCCAACTGAGCCGTCGCTGCCAATTCGTTCGAATTTACGCACAACAGGATGTCCAAGATCGAAGTGAGTTACGATGGCAAAACCTTATGTATCAGACCCTTTCAATCTAAGTTTACCGAGAAGAATTACGTGAGACCACACTTGTCTCTGTAGGAAGACACAGGACTCTCTTGGGCCAACATCAGTCACGGTGTTTCGTACAACGCTTATGCAGAAGGTCGCGCTTTGTGCAGTTTATTTCACTTTAAAATAAGGCAGTTATGAAGGGCATTTCCACCATCCGGTGACCGTTTGAAACATATCAGATAAAACATAAAGAGACACTGAATGTCAGGATGTTAAAAGTGACCAAACGCCTGATAGAAGAGGTCATCAAGGATGAAATCAAGATGGACAAAGAAAAGTAGACCGTGAAGTATATACTCTGAAGCAGCAGAGAGAGAGAGAGAGAGAGAGAGAGAGAGAGAGAGAGTGAGAGAGAGAGAGAGAGAGAGAGAGCAAAAACAGCAGCAGCAACACCAACACCCGCAGGAGACAGATAGATGCTGTGTCTATTTTCGTGTAGCGTTTTCCTTCTCCTTCCGAAGAAGTAGGCCGTATAGCGTCAGCCAGACGTGGACGCAATCCCAGACGTTAAGTGATTACCTAACAAAACCCCCAAAACCAAACCTTTTTAGAGCTAGCCAAACAATCTAGAAAAGGCAGTAATCTATTGCTATATTTGCTTTTTTCTTTACAAAGAAAAACGTGTCCCTGCATACGGTTACCGTGTTATTTTCTCCCCTTTGTGTTGAAATTAGATAATGTTTTTTCTACCTTTTGTGTTGTTTGTTGATAGTTAGGTTATTTGCTATTTGCTTTTAGTCACATCCATTTTGGTGTTGGTCTTTTCCTTGATTACTGCTATTTAAAGCATCATTACAATTATGCAAATTTATGAACATAGCGAACATAATTTCAGTTCTAGGTAATGTTTTATATAAAAATTGCGGATTGGTCTATGCGCATGTCTGTCTCTGTAAGTTGTATTTATATCCCTACCTAGAGTAGCGCCTGTTGAGACACATATATAGATAGATAATACAATTCTCATAATAAATTTTGTTCAAAGAACTTATCGAAATCGTAGAAAACTCATTCAGTACCGAGTCGCTTCATAGTTGTACGTTTTTCGGCAAAATGTGCATTTTCCCCTCTCTAAATCAAACTGAAATACACAAAGAATGCACAAGCGAATGGAAAGCTTTATCTGCGGTGATTACAAGACATAATTGCAAAGCTTGAACTGAGGAGTTACAAGACATAGAATGTATTGACTTCGAGACAGACCTCTTCGAAAGAGAAAAAGGAAATGCCATAGATATGTTGAAACCTTGAGATAGGATAACATATTGTAAAGTGCCTAGGGAACATAATCCCAAGTCGATGCTAATCTTTCAGTCCAATTATTGTTTTAAATATGATTAATAAGTTGAGGTAGGATCACAAATTGAAAATGGTAATGTGCCTAGGGAATCTAAACCCAATATGTTGTTAATCATTCAGTCCAATTAATGTTTTGAATATAATTAATTAATCTTGTCCACATTATATTCGGAAGCAAAAGCATCATCAGAAAAAAAGAGATTTAAAATGGTAATGAGTAGATAACACACATGTCGAAAATCTCCTTACAATTTTCATTATAGATCAGGCAATACAAAAACGAAAACCTGAATGAAATGCAAATGTCTTGAACCATGGCTCCTCAGACAAAAAGATGGTTCAACCCATGTTTATCGCATACGTCAAATGTGTGGATAAGGAACTACCAAACGTCTTTAACGGTTACCGTGACATGGCAGCCTTAAACACTGAGATTAAAAGTACTTCACGCAAGAGTTCAAAAGCGGCTAGAGATATCTAAACTAGCGCACTACCTTGGCTTCATGAAATGCAGAAGAATCCTTATAAGTAGACGCTGGATAATACTGAGGAAACATTCATCTCAGTCAAGACGATGTGAGAGCAGCGTGAAATGTCAACAAACTTGATCCAAGACAATAAAGGACAGCTCCTCCATTGCACACATAGAGGTCAGACATTTTATGGAAAAGGATTTCCTAAGGCTATCATGGCATACATTAATACGTCACTCTAACACAAGATGGAGAGCAGAAAGTTCCAGCTATCTGTAGCATGGAATGATATCCACTGGTATTGTTGTTCAGCTAGGATTCAAAGCCCATGGGTATTTCTCAACTTAATTACACGTTTCTAAAAAGCATTTAACATCACCACTTTAAATTAGCATATCCCTGTATGTTAGTCAACCATTACATGTGACATTACCTATTGATTGCCGACCAATGCTATCACACCCTGGAATCTTTTTGGATAATCAAACCTTCCTAAATACCGACTGTCGCTATATATCATGTCCACATTTAAATCATCCTAATTTAAGAACTTCTCATTATAATTTAATAATATTAATTCTAATTTACACGAGGTAAATGTAGACATAAAATGCTGTGATTTTATATAATGTTTTATGATAGTGTGTGTGTGTGTGTGTGTGTGTGTGTGTGCTATTATCGGTGCGCTAGCTATATGTTAGTGACCCTACCCTCTCATCTCACTGTACGGTCCGATTGTAAACTGAACTCATCAAAGCATGTATTGCAATTCAATTTAATTAAGTAGTTTATTCTCAAAAGCAGGACCTGGTCAGAAGATAGTACAAGTGTTGGTTACCAATGCTATAGCTCTGTATCGAAATTAAAAAAGGCAATCAGTAAAATTTAGAAAGGAGACCAGGGAGAAAAATTGAAAGAATGTCAATAATTACTTTAGACTAGTAATCTGCCTTTTATTTTAATTAATTTAATTTAATTTAATTTTTATTATTTTATTTTAAACTCTTCGTAAATAAAAAAAAGTCCCTGAACATGTTTTCTTTCTTCTGACTAGAAATTAACAGAGTAATTGGGTGACCTAGTGATCTAATGTCCTCGTCTGTACCGATCAGAGGCGTAGCTAGAGTGTTTGGCGCCCGGGAACAATATTCATCCCCCCCCCCCCACTCTGAAACCCATTATTTCAATCAATAAAATCACCATTACCCGTTACAACCTATTTCAAAGCCCATTTTGGCGCCCCCACTAGTATGGCGCCCGGGGACATATATACCCCCTGCCCCCCCCCCCCCCCCTTAGCTACGCCCCTGGTACCGATCACAACCATCTTACCTCTGTCAGAGTTGGTTTGGGGGTTAGACTCGTCTAATATTACTGTGGGAGAAAGCATGTCATTGACTTCCCATAGGTCAGTGGTTTTTTTATCGGATTTACCGAGTTATTCCTCCACCAGTAATACTGGCTGGCATGGATAGACTATCATGCGCTGAAAAATGTCGTTTGCCCAGAAGAACGATAACTATCTTCAATATGATGCCTGACAATGGATAACGCAGTGGAAACCTTTGCCAATGGATTCATTGATACAATGATTTAAAATAGTACTCACTGCCTAAATGTCATGTTTGCTTCTATCACGATGCCGGATCTGGTTTCGGTTTTTATCTTTTAGGTACTTAATTAGTGAAAAGTTTATATATTTTCCATGATGCCAGTCTAACTGATTTCCACCGATTGCTGATTTAATGAGAGCAATTATAGTGCATATAACAGAGAACGAAAAGACTGGCGTTAGAATTTCCCGGAATTATATCCCAAGGGCTTTATGAAAAGTGTGGCGAATTATTGCACGACCTATACTGATGAACCGATATCACCCAAAAGCAATGAACTTTATTACCCAAAACATTTGACTGCGTTATAATAGTTAGAATGTGTCAGAAAGATAGTTGGACCCATCTGTGTCGTAGATTTCAACATTAAATAAAACTGTCATGACTGAACCATCATTGCGAGGATAAGAGTTTTAAAAACAAAGAAACTCAAGACGCCTTTCCTCTCCATAACTAACACATTCATGTGGTGTATTATTGCAAAAGCCGCCATGATTTACATATCTTTGTTCATCATTTGCATATCTTAGTCTTTTCTGACCCTTTTCTTTGGCAAGTTTCTGTTACGTGTTTAAGGACGGCCTGAAATGGCGCAAGTGATATTTGATAAGAAAATGTTCAGCAAAATAGGACGTTCATGAATTAACTATCAGTTTATCATGAATATCATACAAAAGGTTATACATGCATAGTTGTGAAAGAAATAAATTAATTTTCAAATTTAACATTTGCAGTAAGATTTATATTTTACAGGCATGCGCAATGAGGTTGTTTGTCGGGGCAAGATATTTTCTTTTTATTAGTAGATCATTAGTCAACTGTGAAATTTTCTCTTAGGAAAGAGGATAAAGACAAAATCCACATAGTCGTTCAAATTTTGGGTACGTTTAGGAACCTATGGTAGTATGTTTTAGGAAAGAATCCTTTTCAAAGAATAATTTCAAAGAGTATTTCAGGAAACGTTTAATAGACAAGAACCTGGGTCAAATCACTCTTTACCTGACCGTTTTACTCGATACGCAAGGACATAGCAGCTGGCAAGACATCATAAGACATTTTTTGAAGAAAAAAAGTAACAAAATGTTTGGGATGTAATGACAAGCATTTAAATAACAAGATTAATGAAGACGAATATGATGATGATGATGATGATGATAATGATGATGATAATGTATGTAGACACAATGAATTATATAGCCTCTCAGTTTTGCTGCATTTCTTTCTTCCGCTTTCCATCACATGTCTTGTTGCATTCCCATTAAGTTTATTCAGTGAGTTGAGATGTATGGTAGTACCTGTAAAGAAACAAAGGGACTGAACATTATTTATTACGACTTGATGCAAAGGGACTGAACATTAGTTATTACGACTTGATGCAAAGAGACTGGACATTAGTTATTACGACTTGATGCAAAGGGACTGAACATTAGTTATTACGACTTGATGCAAAGAGACTGGATATTAGTTATTACGACTTGATGCAAAGAGACTGGACATTAGCTATTACGACTTGATGCAAAGAGACTGGACATTAGTTATTACGACTTGATGCAAAAAGTGTATACATTAGTGATTACGACTTGATGCAAAGAGACTGGACATTAGTTATTACGACTTGATGCAAAGAGACTGGACATTAGTTATTACGACTTGATGCAAAGAGACTGGACATTAGTTATTACGACTTGATGCAAAGAGACTGGACATTAGCTATTACGACTTGATGCAAAGGGACTGGACATTAGTTATTATGACTTGATGCAAAGGGACTGGACATTAGTTATCACAACTTGATGCAAAGGGACTACACATTAGTTCTTACAACATGTCGCAAAGGGACTAGACATTGGTAATTACGACTTGATGTAAAGGAACTGGACATTAGTTTTTACAACTCGGTGCAAAGGGACTGGACATTAGTTCCTACAACTTAATGCTAAGGGACTGGATATTACTTCTTAAAACTTGATGCAAAATGACTGGACATTAGTTCTTAAAATTTGATGCAAAATGACTGGACATTAGTTCTTACATTTTAAGTTGGCCACTCTCTATAAGAATATCACATACAGAGTATGATTCGTATTATTTCAGCAATGTGTATACCTAATTCACAGTATTTAGCCATGTGTATGCCTAATTCAAAGTATTTAGCCATGTGTATGCCTAATTCAAAGTATTTAGCCATGTGTATGCCTAATTCAAAGTATTTAGCCATGTGTATGCCTAATTCAAAGTATTTAGCCATGTGTACGCCTAATTCAAAGTATTTAGCCATGTGTATGCCTAATTCAAAGTATTTAGCCATGTGTATGCCTAATTCAAAGTATTTAGCCATGTGTATGCCTAATTCAAAGTATTTAGCAATGTGTATGCCTAATTCAAAGTATTTAGCCATGTGTACGACTTATTCATAGTATATCAGCAAAGAGCTTGACTAATTCATAATACAAACGTTAAAGCATATCATATTAATATCTTGACAGCTGGAATTGCTTCTTCGTTCAGTTGTTTTATCGCTTTCATGTCTTAAAGAGCTCCTTACAACTGTTAGTTTATTCATGGAAATAATACTTTATTAATTTGATTGATTCATGGAAATAATACTTTCTTTATTTGGTGTAACCCGCTTTCATTATTACATACATTCAAAACAATATTTGCAACGACATATAATCAAGAAGTAAAATAATTAATTCTTAAATCATGGCATTTCGTTTAGTTATGAAAAAAGTGATGTTCTTTATTTCGGACATGTTTATTTGCATTTAAATGCTAAACTACAATTTGTTCTTGATACTAATTTGCATTAGACCACCGCATTCTTGTGGGACTCTTGTACGTACATAATGAAACATCTGTCAGGGGTGGGTGTTATAGATTTATATATGAGAAACGATTTGAACAAATAAAAACAGAAGCAGGGTCTACTTTAAGTTATGTCACATTTAATTGTTGATCCTAAGCAGGAAAATCATCTCATTTGCCCTTATCTGGTATTTCGTACAAAGTTACTCAACGCAGATTGTTATCTGGTATTTGGAACAAAGTTACTCAACGCAAATTGTTATCTGGTATTTCGTACAAAGTTACTCAACGCAAATTGAAATCTGGTATTTCATACAAAGTTACTCAACGCAAATTGTAATCTGGTATTTCGTACAACGCAAATTGATTGATGTAAAATTCTTAATGGTTTAAATTCGTTGCTATTTAGTGCTGTCTTTATTTGTGCTTAAATTATTTGGACAAGTCCAAAGTACACCTTGCTATCCCACTGAATCAGTCTGTATCATAAAGAGAAATCACGCGACACATTGACTATTACAGGAATGAGAGGAACAAATCAACCATATATTTAACATCATGCTTGAGTTTCAAAAGACTCATTGAATTGTGTTTATTTCCGGCAAATATCAATGATATAAGGATATATGTTATATATTAATGATAGCAATATACTGTCTGTGTACATGTGTGTCGGATAGAAGTCTAGACGCAAGATAATTCAGGGATCTAAATTTGTACTGTAGGTATGTCTTTGTGTGTCAATACGTACCTCTTGTATTTTGCTGTGTGTCGCGTTGCTTTATGGAAGTGTATGCACATTATAACACAGTGGTCTTACATTTTACTGTCTTTGCATCCCGTTGCGGAAAGAAGTCTATACGTATTAGAGCAACGTGGTCATAAATATTACGGTAGGTGTCACGCTGCAGATTGAAGTCCATACACATTATAACATAGTGGTCTTATATTTTACTCTATGTGTGTCCGTTGCAACTTGAAGTCAATACAGACACTATAACACAGTGATCGTATATTGTACTGTCTGTGTATCCCTTTGCAAATGGAAGTATTTACACATTATAACACAGTGGTCTTATATTGTACTTTCTGTGCATATCGTTGTGAATGGAAATCTATACACATTATTACACAGTGGTATTTTGTTTTACTGTCTGTGTGGAAGGGGCCCCGAGTGGCCGAATGATCAAAAGCGCTGTCCGTTACGGATCACTGCCATCTCACCTCTGTCTGCGTGGGTTCGAGTCTAAGATTCAGCTAATGTAGTTATGTGAGAAAGCTTGCCAGTAGCTTCCCGTGGGTCGGTGGTTCTTTATGGGGCGTTTTCCGGGTTCTTCCTCCACCATTAATAATGGCCGCCATGTATGGCCTATATTGTGCTGAGCAACGGCGTTAAACCATAAAAACAAACAAACAAAAACTGTCTGTGTATCCCGTTGCAAATGGAAATCTATACACAATATAATACACTGTTCTTACATTTACTGTCTATTTCACGTTGCAAATGGTAGTATATACACATTACAACACAGTGGTCTTACTTTTTATTGTATGTGTATCACGTTTCTGATGGAAGTCTGTACACACTGTAATACACTGATCTTACATTTTAATGTATGTGTGTTGCATTGCAGATGACAGTCTGTACACATTATAATTCACTGGCATTACATTTTGCTGTATGTGTGTCACGTTTCTGATAAAGTAGGTACACTGGTGTTACATGTTACTGTATGTATATCACGTTTCTGATAGAAGCCTGTACACATTATAATACACTGCTTTTATATTTTGCTGTATGTGTATCACGTAGCTGATAGAAATCGATACACACTGTTTTAATGATGATGTTATTCGTCACTAAATAGTCAAATTCTTCTGTTTCATATAATTTGTTTTTTTAATTTGTGGTACAATTCTTGCAAAAGCAATACATTTTTAAAAAAAAATTCTCTTCAAATGCATAATCACCAGATGTTAATATTTTGCCATGGCCCTTATTGTAATTCAAGAACCTTCTGTTTGAATGTTCATTTAAGAACGGGTTAGTTTGTGCAACTGGTTTTCCCGGGAATAAAACTTTGTAAATTAATGGGTGTCTTCTTTTAAATCTCATAACGAAGTAATTCGTCAAAGAGATCGGAATGGTCGACCCTGCCTACTTGTTTGCTTCAACCCCAAACGATATTCTTAGATCCGCCCCAGCAACAAAGCAAACTCATTCCTCGTCCCCCACCCCCACAAAAGTAGAAATTGTGTATTCATAACATTTATCAGGATACCTCAAGTTCAAATCATGAAGACAATAATTTACAGGTTAGGCGCCAACCACATGTGTCTGCAGAGGTAAATATCTAATAATGTAGATGGTTGAGGGGTGAAGAAAGGTATGTTAATTTGTCATAGTACTAGTGAACTTTATTCATCCATAAGGCACATACTGATTCCTTTAGGCAAAATATTCAAAAAGCTCTTTCCTGTCAAAAACGAATGTTAAAATGCGGGGTTGGTGGGATTATTCGTTCAGTATAAAAGTCACAAGTTGCATAAGGAATTAACCTTAATACCTCAGTCAGAATCATACAAGCATACATTCATAAAAAAATCATTAGCTAGTTTTTATTCTTATCTTTAATGTAATATTATTATCATTTTTCTGCAATAGGTCATCGTCAAATGAAAATTTGCCTAACAACTGTCAAGTGAGACCTTGACCTCTATCTTAACTCGGTCCACACCGAAACAGTTTAATGTGATGAACTAATTGCACGGGCACTTTCCCATTCACATATACATTAAAGCCGAGGCCCCACTATAAAAGGGATCGGAGGAACCCTTTCTTCATACATGTACATTCATCATCATCATTCAGGCAACGACTGCGGACCGAGTAGGACGGCTTCACTGGAGCTGGCGACCTGGTGACGTCACAATGGGAGTGCTTCTAGCATGATGATATCCCGGGCTTATTGCTAAGGACGTATATTGTGATATTGCCACGTCACAACTTCAGAAAGAATACTCAACTTGTAAAGCGGTGGCGACTACAGGTAGCTCGAAATGGAAGTTGCATAAGTCCCGAACTAGCTTTGTGGCAGGAACGGAAATGGAGGGAAACTTGGAAAGCGGTGGCGACCACAATGAACTCAAAATAGAAGTTTCATAAGTCCCGAACCAGCTTTGCGGCAGAGACGGAAATGGAGAGGAAACAGTGGTTCTACCTACACCAATTACGAATTGAAGGAAAAAAATGGACGCTGTGGATGTTGGTGCCGCATTAAATCATGCTACTGGAACCATATTGTAACAAGCCATGGAGAACTAAACAATATGGCGGACCTGGGGCGCGCTGACTGGTGATGACAGAATATGAGTGCAATAGTTCCGCAGGACTGCATGATGATATCCCGGGCGAAAGCTAAGGAATGCGATGTTATTGCCACGTCAGTGAAATACTACCCCAGACACTCAGAAACATGATGGAAGAAACGGTTACCACACAAACATGGCCGCCATCACCGGACCACGTGGAGAGACGCACAATGAAAAGATTTTCATTGCCATTGCCATTGTTGCCTGAATAATAGGGTGCTCATTTGGTTACGAGTAACCCTCCTTGAATAACTATTCGTGGCCCTAAAAAGATACATTTGACCTTATTGGTACCTCCGCCAACAATTCATGACCAAAATATACCTAACAGTGACTACACTTATATGTCGCTCAGACATCTTAGTTCTTAAATTTGTTAGGGATTTTTTCTATGTACGCTAATGTACTAAGTTATTTTTGAATGATAGGATATTAAATAATAATTCTTCAACTTAGCTATTAGGTTAATTGCACTGGTGGCTAACACTATATTGGGAGTTAGGTTGTCCATTCTATAACTGGACTGAATTTGACTTTTGTATGACCTTCTCGTTTCAGGTGTGAACGGCATTCGTGGCGTGCTTGCTTGCTGTTTGCGTGCTTTGTGTATGTGTGCTGACCAGCCATCCGAGACCTTTTCCGCCTTTTCCTCGACTGCTCACCAAAATTACTAGCGAAATGAGAAAACATTTTCCCTCGCTACCGGTGATATCCGATTGGTTAATAGGGTGGGTGTGTGTGGGTACTATTCCTACCCACCCAATGGGCTTCCATTTCTTCCGATAGTTACTTTTTAGTAATTCGGAAGAACGCCCAAAATTAATTATTAGTGTATTAAGCACTTAAATGCCCGAGGGGAGGGAGTAGCGACCCCTCCCCAAGGGACACTAAATGTCTAGCGACATGCTAGATATAAGAGTTGCCCAAATGTTCCATCGTGAACGGTGGCAACAATAAAACACCAACTATCATCATCACCTTTCTTCATACTCAATCCAACTGAAAAGTAAAGTAACTCATTATTGAGATCGTATCGAGTCAATTGGCTCATTATTGAGATCGTATCGAGTCAATTGGCTCTTTATCGAGATCTGATCAAGTCAAATCGTTCCGTATCTACATCTAATCGAGCGAAGTCGTTACTTGTTGAGATATTATCAAGTAAAGTCGTTCTTTATTATTTTGATTGCTTGTTAGGCATTGGAAACAGCTTGAGGGGGTGAAGTAAGGAAAGGCTAAGCCCTGATAGACCACCGATCGTGGTTAAATGTCTGTAGGCACATACTGATTCTTTTAGGATTGTTCATTATAATTCTAGTCGACACATACCACCTGATTGACCAGTGGGTAATTTGTTATTAAGTCTTTGTTTGAAATGATTTGACAATTACAAAGTGCTGCCCATGGCCAAATGATGCATGTTACTCTTTCAAAGCGCCTTATCAGTTTTGGACCTCGTCTGATACAAGAAGGCCGTACATTTAATAGAATAATAGTTACTTCAAAGGAATGTTCTAATCAGAAATATGGTTTTGATTATTACACCAGTCACCCCCCCCCCCCATCGAGGTACACCAAAATCATAATGGCCCGCTGCCTCGCTTGGCGCACAAGATTAAGAGATTAGTTTTAGGTCTGGTGTGACTGTTTACCCTTTGATTATGTTTTGCTTCATTTTCGTCTCTCAGGGACATCAATATCAATACACGTCCAAAAACTGAAAGGTTGAAAACATCTTTATGCAGTGTTTGTTCTACATGAGCTTTGTCAGTAGTTGTCATTGAAAAACGAAATACTAAATTGCCCCCCCCCCCCAATATATGTACTATCCCCAAATCCCCTTCCCTTGTGTTTCTGAGAACATTTATTAATTATGAAACCTTACTGCTACGATAATTACAGTGTTGGAAGATGAGTCTTACTAGACAAATTAATACAAATACAAATACACAGCTCCTCAGTAATAATCATGACAAATAAAATAAAAGAAATAATCCTCCACTCCCAATAATACTTATTATTTTAAAAAAAATCCTCCACTCCCAATAATATTGATAAACAAATAAAAATATCTTCCACTCCCAATGATACTTATTTAAAAAAAAATAAATCCTCCACTCCCAATAATACTTATTTTTAAAAAAAAATATCATGCACTCCCAATAATACTTATTAAAAAAAGAAACAATATACTCCACTCCCAATATTATTTATACAAAATTAAAAAATCCTCCACTCCCATAATACTTATGAAAAAATAAAACCTATCCTCCACTTCCAATATAAATTATAAAAAAAGAAATTGATCATCTACTGCCGAAAAAAATTTGAAAATGTCCACCAATCACGATAATATTTAAAAACAATATAAAAATATCACCCACACACGATAATGTTTAAAAAAAAAAAAAACAATGGGTCCTAAGCTTTAAAGTTTAAATTAAATTAATTAATTAATTATTAAAGTATGTAAAATCTGTATTTGTTTAACGTGTTAATGGTATTAAAATATGTAAAATCTGTATTTGTTTAACGTGTTAATGGTATTAAAGTATGAAAAATCTGTATTTGTTTAACGTATTAATGGTATTAAAATATGTAAAATCTGTATTTGTTTAACGTGTTAATGGTATTAAAGTATGAAAAATCTGTATTTGTTTAACGTATTAATGGTATTAAAATATGTAAAATCTGTATTTGTTTAACGTGTTAATGGTATTAAAGTATGAAAAATCTGTATTTGTTTAACGTGTTAATGGTATTAAAATATGTAAAATCTGTATTTGTTTAACGTGTTAATGGTATTAAAGTATGAAAAATCTGTATTTGTTTAACGTGTTAATGGTATTAAAATATGTAAAATCTGTATTTGTTTAACGTGTTAATGGTATTAAAGTATGAAAAATCTGTATTTGTTTAACGTATTAATGGTATTAAAGTATGAAAAATCTGTATTTGTTTAACGTGTTAATGGTATTAAAGTA
This sequence comes from Unio delphinus, assembly GCA_029339505.1. Classification (NCBI taxonomy): domain Eukaryota; kingdom Metazoa; phylum Mollusca; class Bivalvia; order Unionida; family Unionidae; genus Unio; species Unio delphinus. Next base: position 322,384 of record JAQISU010000400.1, read on the forward strand.
TGAAAAATCTGTATTTGTTTAACGTGTTAATGGTATTAAAATATGTAAAATCTGTATTTGTTTAACGTGTTAATGGTATTAAAGTATGTAAAATCTGTATTTGTTTAACGTGTTAATGGTATTAAAGTATGAAAAATCTGTATTTGTTTAACGTGTTAATGGTATTGAAGTATGAAAAATCTATATTTGTTTAACGTGTTAATGTTATTAAAGTATGAAAAATCTGTATTTATTTAACGTGTTAATGTTATTAAAGTATGAAAAATCTATTTGTTTAACGTGTTAATGTTATTAAAGTATGAAAAATCTGTATTTATTTAACGTGTTAATGTTATTAAAGTATGAAAAATCTATTTGTTTAACGTGTTAATGGTATTAAAGTATGAAAAATCTGTATTTGTTTAACGTGTTAATGGTATTAAAGTATGAAAAATCTGTATTTGTTTAACGTGTTAATGGTATTAAAGTATGAAAAATCTGTATTTGTTTAACGTGTTAATAGTATTAAAGTACGAATAATGCGTATTTGTTTAAAGTTTTATTGGTATTAAAGTATGAATAATGCGTATTTGTTTAAAGTTTTAATGGTATTAAAGTTTAAATAATGCGTTCTCGTTTACATATTTTGATGTAATAAAAGTTTGATGAAAGCAAGTTCTGGTACAAAATAATATTGAAGACAAAAAAAATGTAAATTATTTCAAACGTCAAAAAATATATCCTGCAATGTTTTATAAAAGACAACGATTTAACATTTACTGTTTATAGCATCGATATAAGTAAAGCCAAATAGGATAGCAAGATGATCAAGACATTGCAATATTAGGAAGGAATCAATTCTAAGACCAGTCAATAATGAGTTAACAAAAACTTAAATATGAGTTATGGAAAACAATATTCGATTTTAAACGACACTTGGTGATTCTGTTCATAAGGTAGTTTTGAATGAATTAATTAGGGTTTGTATAAAAGTAACATAGACATCAATCTAAAATAGTTCCTAAGTTTGCGAGATTGAAGAAACGTAAATTGCTGACAGTAAAACAAGATGTATTTTTACTGTGATAATAAATAATACTAATGTCTTCAAGTAAGATTCTGAAATTACATTATGTTACACAAAAATCAATCAATCGTGGAAAGAAATTGAACGGGACAGAAAGAATAAAATATAATGCGTTACAATAATAGTTAATTAAACGAAACGCCTACACATTAAGCAATAAACAGAGAATATATTGTTTTTACAGAACAGTTAAGGCTGTACATTCGGGTGATCAAAGAGCAAACATCGTTGAAATGTATAGGTATGTACAAAGATGTAAAAGATGGTTACAAATGCATCTGTGTGACGTATATTTATAATATTATTCATGACATTAAACTGTACTGATTATCTGTAGTAAAACTGTATATAATGTGTAGGTTCTATTTTAAAATATTAAGAGTGTCGGTCCAGCTTAAGAGAAAATTTTAATCTTAAAGATTTCATTGGGAAACCATTTCACGCAAAACTTACCTAGAACATTTGTTGACATTTTGCCAATGCAAGCTTACAATAACACCCGAGACACGTCAGTACAGGTGATCCAGACCGAAAGGAGCATATAAAAATACGTAAAATGTATATTTATATCTATAAAGATATTTGACAGTATTTGGAACACCGAATTCAACAATTAGTTTAGCAGAATTTCAAAATACAGATAAATGTTAGCAAAGAGCTACCTCCTGACTTTGCCGTGCAAGTATTCAACGACAGACAATCACCAGGTGAGTTTGTTATTTACAAACTGGAAACTTGAGAAACAGATATCAAGAGCGTGTATTATGAGCATGTGCTATCTCTGTATCACAAACTTTATGACGTGTACAAAGTTGAAATAAATTTGAAGAATCTGACAGTGAAAGGAAGAATAGCTCGTTTCAAAGTTGGAAGTCAGCAGCGACTCTAATTCAGTTAAAATAAGCGTGAATTTACAATCATATGTATTAAAGTGAGCGGCAAGATAACCAGTTTCTGGAAAACAAAACCCTAAAATATAGCCAATTTCTGAGAAACGAGAGACGTGTTTAAAAAAAGCTATGTAAATTCCCAATGATCACAAAACCAAAAGGCTGAAGAAACCATGTCGAAATAAGAATGTTTCACATAATGAGATAAAAGACTATTATTGTCTTAAAAAAAACAAAATGACATCAATGTAGAGATCAAAGAAGGCAACACTCGAGGTATTCAAGTTGATTCAATCTATATCACAACAACTACAATATAAACGTAATCAATCAATATCACACTTAAGTTGAAACACAACTGAAACGGAAACGTATTTAGAGTTGTCAGCGAAATTGTGGAGAAAATACCAGACAATGAAAATCACATACACTCGCCATGACCTTAAAATCACACGGAATAAAAAATCACATTATTTAATTTTTTTACCACATCGTAATCATTTTATGTCCAGCCTTTTATTGGAAGATATGTGACGGCTACTAAATGAATAAAAGATGACGATGATAGGTACATTCTAAAGTGACAATTTATTGAATGAACGCTAATCGTGACAGACACAAACGATACATTTTAAAATGGTTAGAACTGATAGTTAATTGGTTAGAGGTATTAGTTTAGTGTTCCAGTTACTAGCTACGTGGTTAGAATTATTATTTAAGTTGTTGGAGTTACAAGTTAAGTGATTAAAGTTGCTTTTTAAGAAATTAGAAATATGAGCTATTTAAGCTGTTACAGTTACTATGCAATTGGTTAGAGTTACTTAAGATGTTACAGTTACTATGCAATTGGTTAGAGTTACTTAAGATGTTACAGTTACTATGCAATTGGTTAGAGCTACTTAAGATGTTACAGTTACTATGCAATTGGTTAGAGTTACTTAAGATGTTACAGTTACTATGAAATTGGTTAGAGTTACTTAAGATGTTACAGTTACTATGCAATTGGTTAGAGTTACTTAAGTTTTTACAGTTACTATACATGATTAGAATTGCGCACATCTAGTGTAATGGTATGATAATAAGCCCGTAAGATAATAATATATATTGTCAAGAAGATAAACTGCGCCCGTTTGGTAATTATCTATGTTGTCAATGAGGTAAAATTTGCTTATAAGGTAAAGCTTCTATGTTGTTAATAAGGGAAAAATGCGCCCATATATATATATATGTTAGAGTTACATATATATATATGTATTTTCTCCACAATATCACACATATATATATATGCTAGCTATTGATTGCACATGTGATTATGTGTTGTCTTATAATTGTAAACATATGCCAGTTATTTATTGTAGCGAGGCAGCTGTTAATACCATTTTTAAAAATACCGGTAAGTCTTTGGTATGACTCTGCCTGTAATTGAACCCACGACCTCCCGCATCTGCGGCGGACGCACTAATCACTAGGCTATCGGAGCGATCTCATGTAAGGATAAATAGTGACTAACATATATATATATATATATATATATATATATATATATATATATATGAATAAATAGTGACTAATAGACATGTATTGATAAAAAAAAACACCACTGTAAATAGCGCGTGAGGATGCCTAATAAAACATGTTTATTGGTACATCATTAGTCAGTACTTATCCGGTTTCTTGGAACAATAAAATCGAATCGATTCTCGAGTTTCCTTAGGGCGGGGTTAATTATTTATGACTTTCATGCTCGAAACAATACCTAACACTGGCCAACATAAATAAACCTCCGAATGAGATTAAGAAGGCCTCTAATGCTCTTAAGTTGAATTTGAAATCCTTTCAGTATAAGATGGAGGTGTACTAGGGAATGGTGCATATGAAGAAGATATCACGAAAGCTAAATGCAGAACTTGTTTCATTGCAAATGAATGATTCACATGTTTTATTTGGTGTTATTTCAAAGCTAAACTTACAAAATAATAATGGCTGCACCACAAAATAGCTACGATTAATTTACGTAATAGAGTAGCAAAAATGACGGTTTTGGCCTTTGCTGAATAACACACACACACACACACACACACACACACACACACAGATATAAATATATATATATATATATATATATATATATATATATATATATATAGTTTGAGTTACCATCATACAGTCCCTCACATACATCGACTGATTTCGAGGCTGCGTCGATTCAGTTACTGCACTGAAAAGAATATCGCCTGCAGCAAATAAACAATTAAAAATGTATTTCATAAAACATCCAATAAGTTTCGGACACACTGAAGGGTTATCAATCGCAAAGATCAAACTGAAAGTCATAGCTCTGAAATATTACATGTTCAGAAAAAAATAGATTAATTAAAAGTATTGCATTTCTTTAATTTTGATATTGCTGTGCAAACACTTTCGCTTTCTATAGATTTTATATACAAGTATATCAATTCTTTCTTTGGCGAACGTAAACCCATTTTCATGCTAACTGCATGACCACAATCTTTTTAAAAACGGATACTATTAGAGTATAATTACATATTCAAGTATTGTTCATAGAGATGGTGCTTGGGAAATGTTTGGGGCTCGTGATATTTAGGTCATACTACGAAAATTTCCATATAAATCGGAAACCTATTAAAGATACGTATGAACAATCGTGTATGGCATCGCTTTCTTGGCAATACATCTAATTCAAAGATGCAATACGTGTTATTGACAGATGCAATTCGTGTCATGGACAGATTTAATAATAATAATTATAATGCTGTGCATGTTGGTCAAAATTAGAATTAGATCAAGAATGTCTTCTTAGTTATGTGCTGGGCATGTTGGTCAAAATTAGAATTAGATCAAGAATGTTTCCTTAGTTATGTGCTGTGCATGTTGGTCAAAATTAGAATTAGATCAAGAATGTCTCCTTAGTTATGTACTGGGCATGTTGGTTATGTCCTGGGCCCATTGATACAAATCAGACTTGTATGTTGAATGTCCTATTACGTTTGTGTTGGGCCCATTGATAAAAATCATACTTGTATCTTGAATGTCCTCTTTATTATCGAAGGTTGTTTTAAACCAAGTAGTTTTTCTTAGCGATAAAACTCGTTTCGTCATAAAAGCAGAAAATATAATGGTATGCGACGTTCGCTGATAACTTATGTTGTTTGTTTGGTAACCACGTGAGAAGGTTATCGATGTTTGGATGAAATAGCGTATCCGAGAATTTTTTGGGATGTAAATACTTTGATTTGCTTACAGCTAAAGGTGTTAAGTCAACATGATAATGCCAGAATACCTTTTAACTGTGTGGACATTTCACTAAGTTGATGGAGATTTACATGGAGTTTAAAAAATTATTTTTCTTTTGGGTTTGGGTTATTTGTAATGGTACTTCTATAGCAGTGTGCTGATCTTGTCTATACATTGCATATACAATCAAGATGCCATCCAGTAATTCGCCTACCGCAGTTCAACATTACAACCATGAATTGGCTGTTTAGGAATGGAACAGATGAATGTTTCTATGCTAGTCCTAATGTAAACAATTGGAGATCAATGTGCTAGCATTGGATTTTCTCTCATATCGAAATGATCACGCCTTACATGAGTTTGTATTGATTCGGCAATATAAATTATTTACAATGAGGAAATCACGAATAAGATACAACCGAATAGGCCATCCGAAATGCACACTGAATTCAAAATTAACAAAAGATCGAATATATCTCGGAATACATTTCGTGGTATAATGTTCTTTCTTTTTATCAGCAGGATCACATGACAAACACACTAGGTGCTGACCTCTTGCGGATCAATACCTGGATTAGTTTCATGTCCGCAACACACATAAAGCAGTTATAAGTAAATACATATTCTACCATTCCAGTCTTTCAATAAGGAGTTGAGCAGCAGGGACGGCGAATCGGACAACTTTTTATAGAGGCGTCCATTTGGCAAACCAAGGCTTCCTCCAAATCGTAAAAATAGCGTCTATTTGACAAACCAAGGCTTCCTCAAAATCGTAAAAATAGCGTCTATTTGTCAAACCAAGGCTTCCTCCAGATTGTAAAAAAAAGTTTCATTCAAGGTCGTTGTCGCACTCCCTCTGCTGCTATGGGGTTAAAAAATCCTTTTTTATGATTTCACAAACAGACTAATTTGTAGGACCTCACCTCGTAGATCAATTAGATTATTTGATTGGTCAATGAGTTTGAAATTAATTCTCGTTAACGAATCATTATGACATCGCATATAGACTAGATTAATTGGATCCTCAATGATTAAAAACACTGGAGGAGCTGTTGGTGCAAAATATATCCCTGGTGGGCTTGATTAGATCTTTCGAGATTTATTTGATAACTTCCTTCGATAACATCACATACTAAATTCAATGCGATCATGAGGATATATTGACGTTTTGAGGAGCGATATGTCGCCCATAACCATCTGGGTCATTATTATATTTCAGGATGGTTGCCTGTGGTTTTGTTATTTTTTTTCCATGCGTCGTGAATCCTTTTGAAACCATCATCGATGGCATCATTGAGAGATTTTTTCATCTCTGAGACATTATATCCTGGAAACTTAAATGTGGGAATATCCTCTACGCGTATATTATATTTCTTTGCAAACTCTTTTCTCGTTTGGGGTGATCATCACCTACTATAAGTTGAATAATTCTCAAATTAAATTCTTCTATGTCGGCGATAATTTTGTTACATATCTCCATGTACTTGATGATATTCTTTCGGTTGGGAGGAATGGTATTAATTTCCGTTATAAGTGTATTTCTAATTTCCTCAAAATCGTTATTCATTGCTGTAAACTGTTTGTTAATTTCTGATTCGTTTATTGCAAAATATCCTGTATTATTAGCTTCTGCTAGTTTTCTTAAAATATTAAAAATAGTATCTAGCGGTAACGCATATGTTAATGTAGGACGAGAGGGTAGTAGCTGGGATAATAGGAGAGGGAAAATGGATGATGGCGCTATATGATAACCGTGATAATCTTCCTTATCAGAAATATAGTCGGATTATTTCGGTTCGGGTATATTAACGGTTTCTTGTCGAGATGGATTTTCAGGCCATCCTAACACGGTTCTTATAGAACTCTGATAGATATCTACAACATAACAAGGTGAGTTTATCTCAATCGCAGATGATAACGTCGGCTCGTGAACCGTTATAGCGATTTTCGATTCTTCTTTTTCAGTAATGGATTTTATTCTGCGTTGTAATTCATTATTAATTTGTTCAATTTGGTAGAACCCAGATGGTAACGAAACAACGTTCCAGTCTGGAGTACCATCGGGTTTATTCTTACTCGCAAACACCAAGGAATTGCTGATCTAACATTAGGCCAACTATGTTATACTCGTAATTTTGCCAGTCATATCTCCTTCACGGGAATCGCAGTAGGAAAATTCACACTGAATTCAGGATTGGTTGATGTTATTGAGATCATGTTGGTTTTCACCGGTGTGGTATTTTCTGCTATTCGTTGAAGTAGTTCTTGCGATGTCGCCATTGTTATTATATTCGTGTTGTTTTTCTAATTTTGACATCGCGGAATCATAAACACGTACCATCGCTGAAAACTCACTATCTGATATTAATGTGTCATCGAGTGACGACGATATCATCGAGGATAATTGGGAGTATGCGGTTGACACAACATGGAATTTAACTACGTAATCTTGTTGTTTACGCTGGCTGCATGATGATATTTTTTTTTGTTATAATCGAAATAATTTCCTCGATTGATGTACAAATTGGAACAGCTATCGGGGCAATCATTGTCACCGAGGATATTATAATACCGGCTCCGGTGATTACACCTGATATCGAGTACACGGTAACATCAATTGCGGTGATTCTTCATCGGCATTTTTTAATTTTTGTTTCGTAATCCTCAGTGAGGGTTTTGAGTTTATTTTGAAATTCTCTAACTTGATCATAGCGATATTGCTGTGATGACATTTTATTTATTAAAATAGAATTCAATTTAGTTGTTAACTTAAATCCGCTACGAACTCCACATACCATGTTAATGAAACTCTAGCCAAATTATTATCAGTCGTTGTTATTGTGAATTGTTCAATTGTTCCCTTGTCGATGATCGCTGATATCATATTGTTGACCCCAGATGAACTCGTTGATGAAATATTAAATTGAGTAGGCGACACTAGTGTTAATCGATAAATACCTTTGACGGTCGCGAGGATATTTAATATATTATTTTGTGGTGTCCACGAAAATGATCCGTGTTGGATCGCGTACACATTATTTTACTATGTACTTCCAAATATATGAACGAATGTTCGCCTTTACAGTTTAGTCCGGTGTTTACCCAGCCGTCGGTGAAAAGATGTGTAAGCGAAACCATGTGTGCAATGACTCTGTCATTCGATGAATAACACCATATAATAAAAGAATAGAACATTTACAATCTACGGACTTCATTTAATACTTTCTGTGTATACTTTGCACTTCATTTAATACTTTATGTGTGTCACAAGATAGACCGAGTCGGGACTGGATTAGTGAAGACACGGAACGCAACTGCGTTAATAAGATGTTTATTTTATAAACGCAATTTTAAAAATCAACTCTGACACCAATATTTTACAAAATATAAGAAAAATCTATTTAAATAAATGTTCCTAACATGGAACTATTAATTTCAGTAACGTAATGACAAAAAAGAAGTATATGAATGAATTTACAAATATGAATATATATATATAAAAAGGCTCGTATAACGAGATAGATGCAAATATGAAAAGATAATGCGTCGTCAATATGACGAGACTAGAATGAAGATATTACATAATTAATACGTCGTCCATATGACGAGAGATATGCAATCGTGAACCCTAAATTCTGAAGTTCTCGTTCATGGAACGAGATTTGTGTAGAATGAAATTATGCAGGTGTCGTTCATATAACATGACTGCAAAGAAGATATTAAATAAATAATACGTCGTCCATTTGACGAGACTGGAATGAAAAAATGTAAACTACTTGCTGAGGTATTTTGCTACTAGCCTGGCGTCCGTCTGACGTCAGGAAGTACATCCGGTTACACAGAGTCAAACCTAACAGTTTTGACCTTCACCTCACGCAATCATATATAAATACCATATATCTATACATCTAACGCAGCATACATAAATGCAGCATACGTAAGCACCATACACAGGCACCACACACGGGCATTACACGGTCAGCATAGACAAGCCCACACACGTAGTCACCACAACATGGCACCACACACGCAGTTACCACAACACTGCACCACTTCAGCACAACACGTCACCACACTTCAGCACAACACTTCAGCGCAACACGTCACCACACCACTTCAGCACAACACTTCAGCACAATACTTCAGCCCAACACTTCAGCACACCACTTCAGCTAAAATTAAAACAACCGAACCGTGTAATACATATGACACGGTCAAGTATTTTCACACATATATGTAGCGCATGCGCGCACATGAAATAATTATCCATGTACATTTAACGTTAAGCATGCAGCGTATAATTGAACTCAATTATGTTCAGATACAAAAGAACTAATGAAACAAAATATAGTACCTCTGATAAAATGGCACTGCCTAACCTATGTATTTATTCTATAGATTTTATAATAAATACTAAACATCTAATATGTAAAACAATGAATTATATCATAATACAAATAGCAATGAGAACAAAGTTAAATCTATTGTTACCTCTTTTAGCTGATAGATTGCTCAGTTTAGGATGGAAGCGTTTCCGATAAGACTACATTGTAATGTGATTTCTGTCTTATAATGTTGTCTTTATATACCCCTAGCTGTGACAGATATGCGCAGCTAGGTACTTTAAACTGCAGGCAATTTCGCACATACAGCATGAGCTGAGTGTTCGCTCATTATGCCGAAATAACTAAAAAGCCCAAAAAATAATAAACTACCCTCGGTAAGGCTGTACGCAGTAACGAAATCAAGACTAGATTTTTTTACCACATATACATATTGAACATAGTCGTATACAATTTCGTGACAATGTGTATACTTTTCACTTCATTTAATACTGTGTATACTTTGCACTTCATTTAATAATTTCTGTGTATACTTTGCACTTCATGTAATACTTTATGTGTATACTTTGCATTTCATTTAATACTGTGTATACTTTGCACGTCATTTAATACTTTATGTGTATACTTTGCACTTCATTTAATACTGTGTATACTTTGCACTTCATTTAATACTTTCTGTGTATACTTTGCACTTCTTTAAAAACTTTCTGTGTATACTTTGCACTTCATTTAATACTTTCTGTGTATATTTTGCACTTCATTTAATACTTTCTGTTTATACTTTGCACTTCATTTAAAACTTTCTGTGCATATTTTGCACTTCATTTAATACTTTCTGTGTATACTTTGCACTTCATTTAAAACTTTCTGTGCATACTTTGCACTTCATTCAAAACTTTCTGTGCATACTTTGCACTTCATTTAATACTTTTTGTGCATACTTTGCACTTCATTAAAAAAATTATGTGCATACTTTGCACTTTATTTAATACTTTCTGTGTATACTTTGCACTTTATTTAATACTTTCTGTGTATACTTTGCATTTCATTTAAAACTTTCTGTGCATACTTTGCACTTTATTTAATACTTTCTGTGTATACTTTGCACTTCATTTAATACTTTCTGTGTATACTTTGCACTTTATTTAATACTTTCTGTGTATACTTTGCACTTTATTTAATACTTTCTGTGTATACTTTGCACTTCATTTAATACTTTCTGTGTATACTTTGCACTTTATTTAATACTCTCTGTGTATACTTTGCACTTCATTGAATACTTTCTGTGTATACTTTGCACTTCATTTAAAACTTTCTGTGCATACTTTGCACTTTATTTAATGCTTTCTGTGTATACTTTGCACTTCATTTAATACTTTCTGTGTATACTTTGCACTTCACCTTTAAACATTTCTAAAGACCATAGTGGGCCAATTTATTTTATTTCGTCGGTAACAAGTTTGCTTTTGCACAGGCTCCTATCTGAATATCTTATGAGATATTACCTGGAGTTTAGATCAACAAAATATAATACAGTTCACTGCATATAATACAGTTCACTGCATATTGGTCTCCCGATGACCAAAGTATATATTTGCTCTTCACGTAAGATGGTCATCTTGGACACCAACGGGACAATGCATTGTTCACCGCCTTTGTCTTTGCTTCAAACTTTATTACAAATCCATGAATGATTTTAGAGACCTTATCAATACACTGTTTAATGATCTGCAATGTTAAGGCCAAATCAATTCATATACATACAAATGGGATCCAATGTTTGTTGTTGCGGAACAGTTTCTAAGTTACAGGGAATTCCATCTTCAACATTGATTCCACATATTCTTGTGCTTAGGACCAGACATCATGAATCATAAGATTTCTTTATGTCAAAGAAAACCCGAATTGCGCATCATTATATTATATGTCCTTGGATTTTGATTCCTTTATTGCATCCATACTTTTCTTTTGTATTGAGTGTTTATGACATGAATGCATCCTGTAATATATATTCTGTTTGAAGCATTCATGTGAGGCATTAAATAAAATTGGACTCAACACGAAGTGCTGATGTAGTTGGAGCTTATATATATATATACACACACACACACACATATATATATATATATATATATATATATATATATATATATATATATATATATATATATATATATATATATATATATATATATATATATATATATATATATATATATATATATATATATATATACACAGATGCCAGTACTCTAATGTATGCATTTGTTGCAATCGATTGTAGGGAGTGGTTTTCCTGCATTTAAAATGCTAATGGTTAGACAACGTAACTTTTTAGTTAGGTTACAGAAAAGGAGTGCTATATTTATCTATTTTGCCATAAAAGTTTTTTTTAAAACCATATTTAAGTGTACTGCTTAGTATTGTTTCTTCTTTTAATCATAGTATTTAAATGGGTGATCGAATTCTCTGTTGGAGTAATCTTTAGTCTGGATGTCTGCAGTAAGATAATGTTTTTATGCTCGAGTTAGATTTAATCCCCGTCGTCTTCATAATACCCTTTGGAACGTAGTAAAGATTTCTTGTTGACGTTTCAATTACACATTCGGCGGTGATTCGACAAGTGTCTAGTTACAACACTAGTTCTCTTCCGAGCTTACGAAAACTAGAGCTTATGAAGTCAGATCGTACATGCCACGCTTACAGAGCTGAAAAGAAAGTGTAGTACAACTTAAAATATTGAGAGAGAGAGAGAGAGAGAGAGAGAGAGAGAGAGAGAGAGAGAGAGAGAGAGAGAGAGAGAGAGAGAGAGAGAGAGAGAGAGAGAGAGAGAGAATTTTACGTTGCTTTCGAATATCTCTTCTTAAGATTAATGTTTCATTTTTGTAAAATGTTCAGAGAGAGATAAGAGGTTGTCGTAGAATGGATATAAAGGAGCAGAACGTATATCTTCAGCTTTTCGACGATTGGGAAAACGGTTAAGGATAATTGACATTTGAATGTATTCAGTATAATACAGTTAAGAAATATTGATTATGTGCCAGAATATGATGCCAGCATAATAGCTGCTTCAGCTGAAAGATGCCGTTGTCTTAGTAAATCACAAAGTGTCTGAATATAAAAGGAAATCACAAATGCAAATGTGCAATTTAATATCCGATACTTTTTTATATGGATTTTCCATCCCCTCATCTTTAGACAAATTGCCTGCATTATAGATATTCCCTGAGCGATTTCACCGTGCTGATATGCAGGAAATATATGTTACTACATTTTTATGGGGAAATATGAGTCAGTGAGTGTAATATATCCATCGGACAAAATGAGTTCATATTTTCCCATGTAGTAACCTTTTATGATATGCTCATTTTCTTATTATACCTAAGGCTTAATGATATAAACAAAAATACACTACAACAAAAAAGTAACTGAATTTATGCCGTATTTCAAACTAAATACACAAACGCAGATTCATCAGTACACAACACGTCACAAAGTAATTCATAATTCACTATGGTGTACACGTGAGAGTAATATGAAATACACGTAAGTGCAATATCGCAAAATACTGCATGATTCTGACACTGTAAAGTTAACGGAGAAATGAAATTAGCATATAATAAACATGATTCTGACATGCAAAATCCCTTAATGGATGTCATTACCGTGGACATGTATAATCAAGGTATGGATAGGAGTATGTATCACTTCTAATTACAACAGCTTCATATTCGATTTGATTGTATACACTTCTAATTATAATATTTTCATATTCGATTTGATTGTATACACTTCCAATTATAATAGTTTCATATTCGATTTGATTATATACACTTCTAATTACAACAGCTTCATATTCGATTTGATTGTATACACTTCTAATTACAACAGCTTCATCTTCGATTTGATTGTATACACTTCTAATTACAACAGCTTCATATTCGATTTGATTGCATACACTTCTAATTACAACAGCTTCATATTCGATTTGATTGTATACACTTCTAATTACAACCGCTTCATATTCGATTTGATTGCATACACTTCTAATTATGATAGTTTCATATTCGATTTGATTGCATACACTTCTAATTACAACAGCTTCATATTCGATTTGATTGTATACACTTCTAATTATAATAGTTTCATATTCGATTTGATTGTATACACTTCTAATTATAATAGCTTCATATTCGATTTGATTGTATACACTTCTAATTACAACAGCTTCATATTCGATTTGATTGTATACACTTCTAATTATGATAGCTTCATATTCGATTTGATTGCATACACTTCTAATTACAACAGCTTCATATTCGATTTGATTGTATACACTTCTAATTACAACAGCTTCATATTCGATTTGATTGTATACACTTCTAATTACAAGAGCTTCATATTCGATTTGATTGTATACACTTCTAGTTACAACCGCTTCATATTCGATTTGATTATATACACTTCTAATTACAAGAGCTTCATATTCGATTTGATTGTATACACTTGTAATTACAACAGCTTCATATTCGATTTGATTGTATACACCTCTAATTACAACAGCTTCATATTCGATTTGATTGTATACACTTCTAATTACAACAGCTTCATATTCGATTTGATTGTATACACTTCTAATTACAACAGCTTCATATTCGATTTGATTGCAAACACTTCTAATTACAACAGCTTCATATTCAATTTGATTGTATACACTTCTAATTATAATAGTTTCATATTCGATTTGATTGTATACACTTCTAATTATAATAGTTTCATATTCGATTTGATTGTATACACTTCTAATTATAATAGCTTCATATTCGATTTGATTGTATACACTTCTAATTACAACAGCTTCATATTCGATTTGATTGTATACACTTCTAATTACAACAGCTTCATATTCGATTTGATTGTATACACTTCTAATTACAACAGCTTCATATTCGATTTGATTGTATACACTTCTAATTACAACAGCTTCATATTCGATTTGATTGCAAACACTTCTAATTACAACAGCTTCATATTCAATTTGATTGTATACACTTCTAATTATAATAGTTTCATATTCGATTTGATTGTATACACTTCTAATTATAATAGTTTCATATTCGATTTGATTGTATACACTTCTAATTACAACAGCTTCATATTCGATTTGATTGTATACACTTCTAATTACAACAGCTTCATATTCGATTTGATTGTAAACACTTCTAATTACAACAGCTTCATATTCAATTTGATTGTATACACTTCTAATTATAATAGTTTCATATTCGATTTGATTGTATACACTTCTAATTATAATAGTTTCATATTCGATTTGATTGTATACACTTCTAATTACAACAGCTTCATATTCGATTTGATTGTATACACTTCTAATTACAACAGCTTCATATTCGATTTGATTGTATACACTTCTAATTACAACAGCTTCATATTCGATTTGATTGTATACACTTCTAATTACAACAGCTTCATATTCGATTTGATTGTATACACTTCTAATTACAATAGCTCAATATTCGATTTGATAGTATATAATTAACTTTTAACGATGTAAAGATAAAATATTGCAGAAGACATTGGATGATAATTTCTTATACCAAATTTGTTTACAGATTGCCAACACCATGACATATTGGCGCCCGTTCTTTTAAGATATATTAAATAAAAGGGAGAAGTAAAAATATAAATTACTTAACATACTGGGTCAAACATTGAATTACAAGCATTAGGGTAAAATGTTGGCCTATAAACAATGTCTTTTTACAAAGACCTTTCATTTTTTTTAGGTGGTACATAATGATCAAGCTTCTCAATTCATTTTACATAAAAGCCAACTTCGGTCTCAGTCCGTGAGGAATGGTAAATAGGGCCGATGCATCATGGGTAAGGTGAATAGTGGAGAATGGGTTCCATCATAATATTCATGCTGAGAAAGTCTGATTTTTTTTCAAAAGACTTAGATCTACCTTAAACGTCTGATTTTGTACTTTACGGTCTTGATAAATTGTTGCTTTTGTAATTTTTGTTATATGCCTCTTGTGGGGTCCCAGGTCGTCGAGTGATCCAAAACGCTGACCTTTACATATCATTCCATCTCACCACTGTCGAGTTAAGTGTCGGCCATGCTTAAGTAAGAAAGCTTGCTAGTAGCGTGAGATGGGTTGGTAGTTTCTCAACCAAATATACTGGCAGTCATGTATAGCCTATCATGTGCTGAAAAATGCATTAAACCCACAAAACCAAACTATGCATGCTATGTTGAAACTTAGCGTTACTAATGATATTATATGAATTCCATTTATTGAATCTTGAGTTCAGAAAATGTTAGCTGCAGGCAAGCTTTGGATTCTTTATGTCCCATTTCAGTACAAATAGGATTAGGCACCCAACAGATAGAACACGTTCTTTTTTGTTCTTCCAAGATTGTATAAGCTATTGTATTTCCTTAAAAAATAGGATATTAATGAGTTCTCAAGTTTAATTCTGCACAGCTTTGTTTGCAAGGTGAATCCGAAAAGATGATTAAATCTTCTCGAGAGGTTTCATTTAATGTTGTTACACGATTTGAATATGGCTTTAATTTCTGCAGTAAAAATGGAGGTTTTATAAGGTAACGGTCACGAGATGGTGCTGCAGTTGTGTGTTGAAATGACATTTGCGTCCTTATCACACCTTTATAAGCGTCTGTATTCAAGATCATTTGGATTCGATGGGAAGCCTTTATTTCATCAAATGCTTGACAATTGGCAAATATCACATTATTTTAGTTACATTTTTATATAAAACTATTTTCAAAAGGGAATGGCGGTGTGAGCTGACAAGACTGCTGTTTTGAGAATATTCCATTTTGTAGTATTTAACATTATATTTTTAACCGTGTTAATACTCATTTTTTAAAAATCTGTTTCATCATTTCCGGTGTAATATCTCGTAATTATCCAGCTACTGCATTGGCTACCTTGTTTTACTTATGTTATGTATTGTGTGTTTCATTTATGTTTAACTGCGATATTTTGTTTTAGGTATGTGGTCTTGTGATTAATATAGCTGACACGGTATACTCTATTTTCCAGTGCACAATGTTGACCCTTAACAAAAAGCTTGGTATGTTGCAAAGGTAAAACGTAATGTTTATGTTCTATACTGCTACTGGATCAGTTGTTAAACAAATGATTATCCCCCACCCCCTTGATTCTGCTATGGTCGTTCAAGTCTGTTCAACTATGTAAACATCCTTATGTTTGTCATAGAGAGGAAATTCTTACTCGTAAAAGCCAGCCCCCCCCCCCCCAATCCTCTCCGTTGGTGTCTTCCATTTCGTGTCTTATTTTATGTTTTTCTCTGTGAAATTAAGAAGGTAAATATTCTGAATTTTTAAATTACGACCGATTCATCGATTGGCCTTTTTAGTTTCATGATTGCATTAAAAAATGCATTAAAGAAATGAACTTCATGTATGCCAATTTTTATCCAGACTTGAGAGTTGACAGGTATGAACTGTCCGGGCTTGTAGACTTTCGGTTAGGGCTTGTAGACTTTCGGTTAGGGCTTGTAGACTTTCGGTTAGGGCTTGTAGACTTTCGGTTAGGGCTTGTAGACTTTCGGTTAGGGCTTGTAGACTTTCGGTTAGGGCTTGTAGACTTTCGGTTAAGGCTTGTAGACTTTCGGTTAAGGCTTGTAGACTTTCGGTTAGGGCTTGTAGACTTTCGGTTAGGGCTTGTAGACTTTCGGTTAGGGCTTGTAGACTTTCGGTTAAGGCTTGTAGACTTTCGGTTAGGGCACCAGTCTTTGGCCCTTGCCTCAAGAAACAATTTATTTTAACACTGAGAAATAAAAACCAATCAAAGCCAATACAATGTAAAGAATAGGACACAGCAATTATTATTGCTGTTATATATTTAATTGAATTGTTAGTCAGTTCTAAACATTTTTATTCCTTTGCATGCTTTTGTAATGTAGGATTGTTTACTGGACTTAGCCATGTCCATAACTGAATTGCGTTCAGTTCTGTTTGCCTGATTGAACTTATTTTTATATTTTCGTTATACGTTAAAGCTTCACGAAACATCGTAATTAGTTGCTGACCTTCTTCCAAAATCATTTACAGTTTTGGTAAACAACTTTTAAATTTTTCTATATCTTTCTCAGAGTAAGAATAATCGAGTCAAGATCATACCTGTACTAAGTAAGTAAGTAAGAATAATCGAGTCAAGATCATACCTGTACTAAGTAAGTAAGTAAGAATAATAGAGTCAAGATCATACCTGTACTAAGTAAGTAAGTAAGAATAATCGAGTCAAGATCATACCTGTACTAAGTAAGTAAGTAAGAATAATCGAGTCAAGGTCATACCTGTACTAAGTAAGTAAGTAAGAATAATCGAGTCAAGATCATACCTGTACTAAGTAAGTAAGTAAGAATAATCGAGTCAAGATCATACCTGTACTAAGTAAGTAAGTAAGAATAATCGAGTCAAGGTCATACCTGTACTACGCGACAAGTATCATGTGCCAAATGGTAACAATCTTCTTTTTTCTCTCCAGAATAATGAATTTTTGACATTCATCTGGGAATCCGTTTTGCGTCTTAAGTAGTTTTATAAATGATATTTTGATAAAGGTTTTTCAGTTGGGCTTTAAATATGTGACAGTTGTTTTATATTGTGCCCAGTTTTGGCTGAATTTTAATTTCTTCAGCTTATTTAATTCAAGTGATTTCTTCTCTGGAAATACAAAAGTGCTCTGATAAAATACTTGGATAAAAACATTCACTGAAATTTATACGGAGTTCAAAACTGGAATATTATTTTCTGTGATTCAACATGAGACTGTTGAAACATTTGCGCATCGAATGCTATTAGACGTCATCGCCTTCAATATTAGATTTCATCGAAACTCGAACTCAGTATCATTCAGGACCTTTTATTACTAGAACTTCATTTTTAATAATTGGATTACTTTTGGATCTATTTCATAATACCGTAAGTTCCTTTTATCTCTCTTTTCTTCACTTTGAAATCTAGGAAAATAAAAAATTTGTTAAATTTTACAAAGCTTGTTCCCTTCACTCTTTTCTGTAAATTTACTTGTAAGAGAACAGACTCGTAACAACTGCAAAGGTGTGGTATTAACAGGGATGCACATCAAGTTTCTGAATTGTTGCATGCGTAGTACCCATGAATGAACTCAAACATAAAAGTTTAACCAAATTCTCTGAAGCACAAACTATGGATTAGTTAGCTACTATAGGGTACACATTATATGCATTCCCTAAGTCTCATGATTTTCTTGATAGGGTAGTAAATATAAAATGCCACTTTGGTCACATACTTAACACAAACACTTCACTAACACCTGTACAATGAAAATCTAGGTCACCTTTTGTACTGAAGTTGTAAATAAATAGAAGCATAACATCATATAGTTTCATGATCCAAACACCGATTATGCTGGAAAAATACTTTACAATATTTATAATTTATCAAAGTCAGAGCAATATGAAATATGGATCGAAGTGACCTACTCTTTTATTATGGCATGGTACTGATCCTACAGAGTTTAAGGCTTCAGGTATAACAATATGTATCCAAGGTAACCCATCCAAAGCAAAAACACGTGACCTTTTGGTAGATTCAAAATCATATCCAAGACTGTATGAAGCTAGTTCATTCAGAAATGAATAGGTGGTATTAAGTGATCACATAATGTTGCCTAGTACCTTTTGTTCAACGACTCAAAATGCTACAAGGATTAACACATGTACACAAAGGCTGTTATACGAGGACAGCAAAACTGTACAAAATACAGAAATTGAGAACTGAAGGCAATCACTTCGTAAAAAATGTAAACATAATCACAAAAAACGTAAGATATAACTCAGTAACATGGATCTCAAAGTAAAGGTACAAATAAGACATACAAAATCCCTAAATACATGGTCAGAATTTGTAGCATAAACCACATCTCCTCATAAAGATTTTCTCTTGTTATTATTTTTATATACTTTTGTTATCAAGTTCACATGAAGAAAACTTGTCTCACATGGTTGAAGTTGACTGAATGTATTCAGGGATTGCACGCACTCTGACCAAGGTTTAACGTTCTGAAGTTCGAGGATTTTCATTCCACACGTCCAAGCAAGCTTTAAAGAACCTGCAGATATATATATATATATATATATATATATATATATATATATATATATATATATATATATATATATATATATATATATATATATATATATATATATATATCCATTCCTTATAGGCAGATTGTGGGAGGCAACTCTTTTAACTTTTGAGTATTATTAAACACAAGTTATGGATCCTGAACAATACGAGTAAAAAATCGGCGAACAATAATCAGCTGTCGGGAGTAGTTTTAGGAATCGGTTTATCTCAATTATTAACAACTGGTTTCCGTAATTAATAACTAATAAATAATATTTTACTCATATGATGAAATTATAAATGCCAATGCAACATCGTGTCTAATTTCAATGTCTTTGTGTCTAATTTCAATGTCTTTGTGTCTAATTTCAATGGGCAATTTATTACACGTTTCTGGGCCTTGGTATGCTATATAACGTAGTCCAAATGACTCCGTTTTCACAATGGGAATAATGAGTATACGATTTTCAGAAGAGGAGCGTGGGTATCTTGCTGGTGTGTACACATTGGTGAGGCCAGCTAGGTATGCTGGAATGGAGTCCCTCATTGAAACGTAGCACAGAGAACAAATTTTGTGTTTGATTCTGGATCGAATGGATGGCCAGTGTAGGATACAGAGCAGCAGGGAAGGTGTGCTGTGATAGTGATACATTAAGGATGGTCCGGTCAGCTGCGTTTTAAACATTTTGAAGTTTCTGGCATAGACGTTGAGACGAACCAGACAGAATTGAGATACAGTAGTCCATTCTTCAAATTAGTAATGAACATACAAGTGTTTTAGTGGCATAAAACGAAAGAATTTGCGAATGGAGCTGATGCGTTTCAGCTCAAGATATGTAGCCTTGCATACGATAATGACACGTTAGTGCAGCGTGAGAGTACTGTCTATAGTAAAACCTAGGTTTCGTACTTTCTGTGTGAATTTGATGTTGGTGTTGCTGATAGTTATTGTTTGTCGTAAAGGATGTGAATCAGAAAGAATTTGTGCTATGATCAGATTGGCCTCAGTTTTATCATCATTTATCTGCAGATTGTTACATGTCATCCATGATTTCACATCAGAATTGCACATCTCTACTCCATGGATGGTAACATCAACTTCAGTTGCGTGGCTGGACTTGTATAGTTTGGTGTCATCAGCCTACAATTGGTGAAACACTGGATCATTATCTGACACTTGAGAGCGTCTGAGTGTATATAATGAACAGGTCAAACAACAGACCGTTGTGGAATATCACAACTTAGATCGTTTGGACTGGAATGTATTCCATTTGCAAATACAAATTGTGTCCTGTTGACTAGGTAGGACTTGAACCACAGTAAGGATCCACTGCGAATGCCAAATACCTGCTGGAAAACGGTAAAGTAATATATCATGATCTTTATTGTCTCCAGTGCTGCAGACACATCAAGGAGGGTGATGACTGTAATCTTTCCGCTATCCAAAGCAGAGAGAATGTCATTAACTACGTTTAGAAAAAGTAGTTTCATAGGTTAGTTTATGAATAGTTAGTCTTGTGGAAAACAAAAGCCTCTCCGCTTTACGGCGATCTCTTTTAGCAGTACGAAGCTGGTCCCTAACATTAATATACCATATGGAATACTTGTGAAATGATGCTCTGAACTTTGTGGCTGGGCATGTTTTTTCAAGCTCTGCTGTAGAAGGTAAGCAAGTTGTTAGGTTTGCTTGGATACATTAAGTTTTTTTAATTTATGGAGGTTTCTCTTAATAGTAAATAAAGGTGGCGGGTTAGGGACTGATACGTCTAGATGGCATATATATTATAATATTATCATCGGGTCTGTGAAGAATCCAGTGTAAAATATATCTGGTATAGTTGACACAAAGATTGGCGATTAATTGAGATTTACACCATTTATTTAAATTAATGGTCGAAATTTTTTAATAGTTTGGACATAAGTAAAAAAAAGGGAGATAACTGAAATTATTCTTCCTTTTCTACGCCGGCCAGCTTTGAAACATTTCCTTTTCGCTTCCGTATACATTTAAGTAGCGATGAACGTAGTCCCATTTTGTTTAGTCTTGAGCACAATGTAGTGTGGAGAGCCAATGAGCGGTCAATTAAAGAATTTAATGAGGGTCCATCATATCATAAACTGGTTGACTGTCGATCACGTGATGGTGGTTTTGTTCAAGAACAAAGTACGTTGTATAAGTGGAGCAGGAAAACTGAGAAAAATTATAATTGTTTTCGTTTCCTAAACAAGGAGATAAAGACACTTATACGAACTGAACAGCCAATGCATGATGAAACACAATAATATAAACGAAGATAGACAACAAGCACAAAAAAAATGAAAAACAGCACAAAATCGGAAAAGCTTCTTCAAGATGATTACGCGATAGCGGACATGTTTTCATTACAGTCCATAAATTTCTTCTAGTTCGTGATTCTGTTAGACAAAAATTTCAAGAACGTCAATAATCTCAATTAGAATTTGTAGAAGGTTCAGAGTAATTATTTAAACCGATTACAAAAACAGCTGAAGGTCTTTGTCCAACATTAGAACAAACTGTTAAAAAAGATCTATAAAAGAACTAAACAATTATAAAAGCTTTCACAAGAACTTGCAGCGGCAATAGTTTCTGCTCAGCTACCTCCCGCAGATGTAGGTGAAAAAATACTTAAAGGTATAAGTGAAAGGTTTAACACCTGAACCTATAGTAAAAGACGAAAATGTTAAATTGATTAAAATATTTAGAGGTGTTATTGAACAACTTCAAGAAATGAAAGGGAAAGAGGTTGATACTTGTTTTTAAAGCCTAAATATGCTACTGTGAACGATGATAATTTCATTAAGTGCGTGTATCGTATATATTACCATAAAGGACACGCTAGAGATAATGATCTAAAATGTAGAAGTTTTGTTAATGAAATAAAAAGTCTTTATGATGACACATTTCGCAACAAAAAAAACCTTCTACACTACAACCTCCCCAGCAACAAAGACAATGACAACAAAAAAACAACCACAATCTCTGTCACGATTTCATCTCATAAACAAAATCCTCCGCAGCAAGGCGAAGATTTAGAACCAATTAGTACTAGAAATAGATTTATTCCCAGAGGTATTAAGAGAGTCTATAATTTAAACTGGCAACGATTATTAGTTCCAGCAGCATTTTCTAATGAATCAATAAAATTGGTAAAATGTAACATTTTGAAGATTATGTTTACAATTTAAAGAAAGACTAGATTTATATTATGTATATATACACATAACATTCCAAATGATGATAATCATAGTTTTATTCATTTTAACTTAAAATACTGAGAGAGAGAGAGAGAGAGAGAGAGAGAGAGAGAGAGAGAGAGAGAGAGAGAGAGAGAGAGAGAGAGAGAGAGAGAGAGAGAGAAGAAAAGTCAGCAGATCGAGCAAGACTTTATGCATTACCTAAATAATATAGACATGAACGTCTTACAGAAACAAGGGATTTTGGTGTAGATGAGAGCCGCACAGTAAATGGTTACTTAACGAAGCCATAAGGAAGCGATATTATTGCTTGTCCAAACAATATTCTTTCTGACGTAAATATATTAGAAATACTCACTGAAATAATTTTCCAGAAATAATGAATGAAATATCTGATATTTGTCGACGTTTATTTACAGGCGCTGTCATGGATATTAATGTTGATGGGCCTCTCATCAATAAAATTGTCACAGTGATTAAATACATAAATAACAAATAAGACGATTATACACAATGCTCAACGTGGACCGATCATGGTCAGAGGGATAACTATGCGATTATAAAGCTATCTACGGTGATGGACTCTTTGATGTTGTTCAGTGTATATTTAAAAGGATAGCTCCAAAAGCAATAACGACTGCAAAGAAACTAGGAATGAAAGCTATTAAAGTTGTTCGGGGTGAAGCTCCTAGTCTATTGGTTATATTGTAAGAAAAGTCTATTGGTTATATTGTAAGAAAAGTCTATTGGTTATATTGTAAGAAAAGTGTTTTCGGCAATTAAGGATAGATTAGTATTATTAATACGACGAACATCACGGCCAGTAAAATTACCCAGCATAGATATGATGCCTGCAAATGTCAGTAAAATAATAAATCAAGCTGCAATCAAGAGATATCACTGGCAAAATTACGAGTATACCATAGTTGGCCTAATATTAGATCAAAACCATTCGGTGGTCAACAACCAAATAATTCCATGGTGTTTGCGAGTAAAAATAAACCCCGATGATATTCCAGACCGGTACGTTGTTTCCTTACCATCTGGGTCCTACCAAATCGAACAGATCAATAACGAATTACAACGCATAATAAAATCCATTACTGGAAGAGAATCAAAAATCGCTATAACAGTTCATGAACCAACAATATCATCTGCCATCGAGATAAACTCATACGGATATGCCATTGACATCTATCAGAGTTCTATAAGAACTATACTGGGATGGCATGAAATCACACCTAAGACATTACCATCAAATACCAGAACCTAAAAAATCTGATTATGTCACAGATATACAATCATATCATGTTGATTATTTCAGAGAGATTAATCAATTACATAAAACACAACTAGAGAGACTACGCCAGAGTTTCCAGGAGCATCTCCCTGATATAACAAGGCCACGTGATGAGATCATAAAATATGTTAGGATATTAAATCAGCTTGTATCAGACATGGAATATATCAACAAATGAATAATTAAAGTAATAATTAATGATCAGAACGTTAGATAAACAAAATTTTCTAACCGGTTACAATATCACAGAAGCCAATTTACCAGATTTAAAATTTCCTGGGTATAACGCAAATGAACTAAAAATATCACAACAAACAACTATCCTCAAACATAATAATGACCCAGACGGTGGTGGTAGGCATGTTGCTCCTCAAAATGTGAATATATCCTCGGTGATTGCAGTAAATCTTGTGACGATATCGACGGACGTTTCCAAATAGATCTTGAAAAATCAAATCAAGCTCAGCAGCGATATATTTTATACTCATTTGCACCAACAGCTCCACCAGGATTTTTAATAATTGAAGATCCAACTAATCCGGTGATTCATTAACGAGAATTTATGTTAAACTCGCTGACCAGTCCAATAATTTGATTGATTTATGAGAGATTTTATAAATCAGTCTGTTTGTGAAATCCTAAAGGATTTTTGTCTTAAGACTTTCATCCTAAAAACTTTTACCAAAACAATTTGTCTCCACAACACCATCGGCGCCGGGTCTGTAGTGTGAGAAACGAAAAGAATCTTTTTTTTTTTTTTTTGGCTGCATAAAATTGTTTCGGTTTGAAATAGTTTTGTTTGCTTGAAATAGTTTCGGTCTGTCCACCTTCCTTGCTGCTTTTATATATATATATATATATATATATATATATATATATATATATATATATATATATATATATATATATATATATATATATATATATATACATATATACATATACACACACACTTTAAAATACGCTAAAATTCTTGTGAACTGTACGAAAGAGCTAGTTTTACTATTATCATGACTGGCAGCACCCGAATGTTTTAGCAATTGCCGATGATAAAATGATAAAATTTTAAATAAATGAGAATTGGGGAATTCATATATTTTTTTTTTGCAAGCAACGTGAATCACTGTAGAAAGTTGTGAAATTCATGCCAAAATTGCGATGTTTGGTGGCTATATAAATACATTGCATTACTTTGGGCTGTCAAGATCTGAGCAGAGGAACTAGTCGTTTATACTAGTAATTTAACAAAATTCAATACAACAGTGACACTAAACAGCAAGAAAATATTAAACAAAACCAATGAAAACAAAAAATTTGTCAACATTATATATAAAAAAGGTATTATATTGATGAGAAACATTAAGATAAAGCATGTTTACGACATCTCTTATTGAAAAGAAAAAAAATCCGTAAAGAATTTGAAAACGGACAATGTGCCTGCGAGATTTCTAGAGAATACATCCAGCAGCAAAAGTTTGATTAAGATGCATTATTTTTTTTTTTACTGTAAACAATTGTATCTTTTAAATAATATATTTATTGGCATGATTCTAATTTTTTTGTTAGAAGTTCAAGGTCTTTGAGTGGGTGTTTATGTTAACCGTAAAAAATGATATTTCAAATACGTTTAAAATAAAAATGTGGGATGTTTTTGTACACTTTATGAACATCACTTTCCATAATTAGAGGATGTTTTTGTACACTTTATGAACATCACTTTCCTTAATTAGAGGATGTTTTTGTACACTTTATGAACATCACTTTCCTTAATTAGAGGATGTTTTGTACATTTTTATGAACATCACTTTCCTTAATTAGAGGATGTTTTTGTACATTTTTATGAACATCACTTTCCTTAATTAGATGTTTTTGTACACTTTATGAACATCACTTTCCTTAATTAGATGATGTTTTTGCACACTTTATTAACATCACTTTCCTTAGAGATGTTTTTGTACACTTTATTAACATCATTTTCCTTAATTAGAGGATGTTTTTGTACATTTTTATGAACATCACTTTCCTTAATTCAGACATGATTTTGACCTTTAAATTAAAACAACTGAAAATCTGAAAGGGGGGTTTGGGGGTACTCCCCCCAACGTGGTCTCGAGAGGCAGCTCCCCTGATCAGAGAGTTCCGGAGGTCGAAGACCCCCCAACTAAAAATGGATTTTACATGCATAAAACGCATACAAATCTGCTCCTGGTGCAACTTGTGACCATAATAAGTAACAAAAATAAATCATCTGAAAATTTTGTAAAAAAATCTGAATAATTATCCAATATTTATTGTCACATGAATTTGTTCTCCAATACTATTATTTGTTTGTTTGTTTGTTTGATTAGGATTTTTAACGTAGCTTTAACAATTTTTCAGTCATATCGCTACGATGTCTGCAGTGAGGCAGTTTATAGTGATGTCTAGCACTGAGACATCATGCCGCAGACATGTAGCATGATGTCTCACCCAGTCACATTATCCTGACACCAGGCCGACCAGTCCTAACACTAACCTCTTTATGCTGAGCGTCAAGCGAGGCAGCTGTTAGTACCATTTTTGTAAGTCTTTGGTATGACTCGGCCGGGGATCGAACCGACGACCTCCCGCTTCCGGGGCGGACGCTCTAACCACTAGGCCACCGGAGCGGTTCAATACTATTATTACTCAAGTTATTTCATGTGCATGTCAGTGTTCACATCGTAATTAAGTCAATAATTAGGCATTTTTTGCTGCCAACATATATTTTTCTCTTTTCATAACAAATATGTAAAATAAACACCCAATTACATCATCTATATATACAAATAATCTCATATATTCACTTGTCTTTTTGTCCACTGAACACAACCTGTTGATATGCCAGTTGAGTTCTTTTTTTCAGGTTAAAGAAAGATTTCTTTAGTCTTCCTTTTCATCACCAATATTTCTGCTGGCTCAATGTGCATTCGTTTCTTTTCCTTCTCAATGAGAGCCTTTTTCAATGCCAGCTCTAGCTTGTATTGGCAACATGCAGTGCACATATTCTGACAGAGGGCTTCATTTTTTTCCGTATGCAACTTCATTAGTAGCTGCGGTTCCAGACTCTTTCAACCACGACTTCTGTAATTTATATATTGCAGTAGGCACAAAATGCCAGTCCTCAAACGTTCAGTTTTCTTATAAACTGACCAACTAAATTTCCGTTGATAATTCGTTCCAGCTATTCCCTTCCGTTTTTTAAAACCTTTATTAAACATTTCGTGTCATTGTCTCTCTCAACAACTAAGGATGCCATTTTGGTTTGCGAGCACGCTTCTTCTTTCTATTACCATCAGTTTCCTTTACACGAAGATTCATTGGATGAATTTAAACTTTTGACCAATCAGAATACACTTTACAAGAGTTGCAGGCTAACTAATATATGGAGCGAATATGTTACAAGGGTTGTTGCGGAATGGGACTGAAAAGAACCGCTAAAAACTGGGAAAAAATGGATCGGACATTTTTTTTTAATATAAAAAAAGACCCTATAAAAAAATGGGATTAAAGTCTGGAGAAAAGCGGAATTCCGTTTTAAAGAGGAGAAGAATCATATCTGTTAATTAGAGGATGTTTTTGTACATTTTCATGAACATCACTTTCCTTAATTAGAGGATGTTTTTGTACACTTTATGAACATCACTTTCCATAATTAGAGGATGTTTTTGTACACTTTATGAACATCACTTTCCTTAATTAGAGGATGTTTTTGTACACTTTATGAACATCACTTTCCTTAATTAGAGGATGTTTTGTACATTTTTATGAACATCACTTTCCTTAATTAGAGGATGTTTTTGTACATTTTTATGAACATCACTTTCCTTAATTAGATGTTTTTGTACACTTTATGAACATCACTTTCCTTAATTAGATGATGTTTTTGCACACTTTATTAACATCACTTTCCTTAGAGATGTTTTTGTACACTTTATTAACATCATTTTCCTTAATTAGAGGATGTTTTTGTACATTTTTATGAACATCACTTTCCTTAATTCAGACATGATTTTGACCTTTAAATTAAAACAACTGAAAATCTGAAAGGGGGGTTTGGGGGTACTCCCCCCAACGTGGTCTCGAGAGGCAGCTCCCCTGATCAGAGAGTTCCGGGGGTCGAAGACCCCCCAACTAAAAATGGATTTTACATGCATAAAACGCATACAAATCTGCTCCTGGTGCAACTTGTGACCATAATAAGTAACAAAAATAATCATCTGAAAATTTTGTAAAAAAATCTGAATAATTATTCAATATTTATTGTCACATGAATTTGTTCTCCAATACTATTATTTGTTTGTTTGTTTGTTTGATTAGGATTTTTAACGTAGCTTTAACAATTTTTCAGTCATATCGCTACGATGTCTGCAGTGAGGCAGTTTATAGTGATGTCTAGCACTGAGACATCATGCCGCAGACATGTAGCATGATGTCTCACCCAGTCACATTATCCTGACACCAGGCCGACCAGTCCTAACACTAACCTCTTTATGCTGAGCGTCAAGCGAGGCAGCTGTTAGTACCATTTTTGTAAGTCTTTGGTATGACTCGGCCGGGGATCGAACCGACGACCTCCCGCTTCCGGGGCGGACGCTCTAACCACTAGGCCACCGGAGCGGTTCAATACTATTATTACTCAAGTTATTTCATGTGCATGTCAGTGTTCACATCTTAATTAAGTCAATAATTAGGCATTTTTTGCTGCCAACATATATTTTTCTCTTTTCATAACAAATATGTAAAATAAACACCCAATTACATCATCTATATATACAAATAATCTCATATATTCACTTGTCTTTTTGTCCACTGAACACAACCTGTTGATATGCCAGTTGAGTTCTTTTTTCAGGTTAAAGAAAGATTTCTTTAGTCTTCCTTTTCATCACCAATATTTCTGCTGGCTCAATGTGCATTCGTTTCTTTTCCTTCTCAATGAGAGCCTTTTTCAATGCCAGCTCTAGCTTGTATTGGCAACATGCAGTGCACATATTCTGACAGAGGGCTTCATTTTTTTCCGTATGCAACTTCATTAGTAGCTGCGGTTCCAGACTCTTTCAACCACGACTTCTGTAATTTATATATTGCAGTAGGCACAAAATGCCAGTCCTCAAACGTTCAGTTTTCTTATAAACTGACCAACTAAATTTCCGTTGATAATTCGTTCCAGCTATTCCCTTCCGTTTTTTAAAACCTTTATTAAACATTTCGTGTCATTGTCTCTCTCAACAACTAAGGATGCCATTTTGGTTTGCGAGCACGCTTCTTCTTTCTATTACCATCAGTTTCCTTTACACGAAGATTCATTGGATGAATTTAAACTTTTGACCAATCAGAATACACTTTACAAGAGTTGCAGGCTAACTAATATATGGAGCGAATATGTTACAAGGGTTGTTGCGGAATGGGACTGAAAAGAACCGCTAAAAACTGGGAAAAAATGGATCGGACATTTTTTTTTAATATAAAAAAAGACCCTATAAAAAAATGGGATTAAAGTCTGGAGAAAAGCGGAATTCCGTTTTAAAGAGGAGAAGAATCATATCTGTTAATTAGAGGATGTTTTTGTACATTTTCATGAACATCACTTTCCTTAATTAGAGGATGTTCGTTCTTTCAGGACACATATTGGATTATTGTTGAAAATCAACAAATGATCCAATATTTACAAAAGTTATCTATCAGTGTGCAGAATTGCTGACAATGGTTTTGTGACATTTTAACCCAAGTGACTTAATAATATAATATGCATCAAACAAATTTTCAATGGCTGAATGTTAGATTTCTGATGCAACACTACATTAAAAAGAAAAGAAACGGACAAAGTGTACTGAAGCAGATGTACTTTTAATTTCCTGAAAACAATTTACAATCTGCGACCACGACGGCCACCCTTTCTCCTGGTGCTGTCTGATGGGATTGGAGTGACATCCTCTGGAATATCAGAATGAAAAAATGATAAATACTGAAAGAGAAATGTGGATGATGGTAGATGGATGGATAAATAACAGAAACTGCAAGAACTGCATAACAGAAACTGTAAGAACTGCATACATGCCAACCCCTGTCAAGGAAAACATGTAATCCATGTGGTAAAAAAAAAAAAAAAAAAAAAAAAAAAAAAAAGCATAATCCACATATAACATGCTAAAATTTCAATGAACAATGATCTTCCCCACTTGCCTTTTAACATTCTATATTAGAATCCAACTTAAAGACTTTTACTGCTCCAAGTTTTCATATGTAGCAACTTTAGCTTTACAAACACATTTGCATTCTTTCACCACATCCTATAATAGATGTCACGTGATGCAGCCCAGATGGAAGACTGTGTCATTTTTTTTTGTTTTGTTTATATTTTGCTTTTTTCTAATCCATGTGAAATTATTTTAAACAAGATATTTTAGTTCTCATATACACAGACAAAAATTACTTCTTTAAAGGGCCAAATACATTTAGACTGGTTCTACACTAAATATAAATTAGAACAAAGAATCTGCACATAAAAATAAAAATTAGAAAACCAGTCTGTTTTCTCCTCATTAAGCCATACAGCTGCTATAAATAGAATACGAGGTTGACAGTTTCAAAGCAGAACCAGCAATTGTTCCTTGGCAATTCTTGCTCTAAATAGAACATATTATTAGGAAAGTGCAAGCAATTCCACAAACAAAAGTACTCTTATATGGTAGTTACATAGAAGCTATCTTTTCTAAAATATGTCTATGGGATTAATGGAATGTTAGTAAAAACAAGAAAACAAATAATTGTTTTGTGGGGAAAGGTGGATATACCAAAAAAGCTTAATCCATATGTATATGCGTAAGGTGTAATTTAGTGAAAAAAAGTGTAAAAGCTGGCATGTATGGAGTTGTGAATAAAAACCATTCATCTAATTATTGTTTTCCAAAATTTCAGTTCTGAACTCCACATAAAAGTGAAAGATAGTACAAATAAAAATCATTTCAACCGATTCCATTTGCATTTTTTAAAAAATAATCATGCAAACAGTTTTGTCATGTAGTCTTTGTGCACAGCTCTGCTCATCCTGGACAGAGGCAATGATGCAAGTTTGATACCAATTGCTGACGAACATAAGCAAGAATGTAAAGTAGATTTATAGATGAGAATGGTCAAGATGGAGGAAGATTGTGCTTTTAATGTGAGGAGTAAAAAAAAAAAAACAGAAGAAAAGACTGCCTCACATCTTTGCATCTAGCAAAGTAAAACTAGTTTCAACTATTTAGCTGAACAGAAGGCCTGCTTACCAATTCTTCCAATTTTCATTCCAGATCTGGCCAGAGCCCGCAGTGCTGACTGAGCACCAGGACCCGGGGTCTTAGTCCTGCAAAAGAATGAAAAGGAACTGTAAGCTAGAGCAACAGTGTGTGGATGTTCCTGTAAATATACTCCACCATATACTGCACTCATCTTGCTATCCAAGGTTCCAATGTAATAACCCTATCTCTATACTTTGGCAAATCAAGTAGATATTTCTTTGCATCAGGTCTGAATTTCATTGGCTGCAAACTTGCTGTTGTTACCTTTCTTATTAACCAACTAGAATTGAGCACAACACAGAAATATGCGACGTATTTATAACTATACAAGTACAACAGTTTTGCAGCGAATGACATTTGGGATTTTTACAGCAAGAAAAATAAATAAAAATATTGCATTCTTCACAGAAAATGAGCACAATTCATATTTTTTGAGCAATTCTGCCCCCAGAGAAGTACAAAATTTGCAGGAAATCTTGAACTGGGGTTGGGTTTGCCCATCCTAGGTGCAAGCCTGCAATGTTGTCCATAATAGATGTCAGATTGGCACAAATTCCATTTAACTTGACTGCTTAAGAAGTATTTTAGTGGAAACCCCATGCTGATATGACCCTTCATTTAGGTAAAGCAGTGATAACAAGACTTTTAAGATGGCTGTCGCACTGGATGTCCAAGCACCAACATGTTCATTTTGGACAAATCAGGCCATGGACTGAATTTGTTTAACCCTTTAGCTAGGACTACCGCATCTAAGTGTCTCCTGTAAATTGCTCCTGAACCCCACTGACACAAATATGCAGTGCATATAAACCTAGTTTACTACTCCAGTGTCACTTATGCGTGCACTTAACTAAGTGTTGATTGGTTTAAAGTACAAAAATGTACATATTTTTCATTATCATTAACCAATGAGATGATTGTTTACTCAACATTAGGAAACCTGAGAGGTTAAATTTAGACATAAAATGAATTTTCAGTGGTTTACGAAAAATGTTTTCAAGATAAACAGAGATGGCCACTCGCACCATTGTAATTAGAGTGTGGATTTCATTCATGTTTTTATATGTACATATGAAAATATTGGATTTATTTTGTGGGATTCAAAACATTTACATGACTGGGATTTCTTATTACATGGGATGTAGGAGTATATAAAGTCGAAAAGACAGATAATAAAAGCTTTCCATGTCTAAAAAATCACAAAGCCATGCTGATAGACCAACATGTTCATATATCATACCAATTTTCACAAAGGAATTTAAGACTAGTTATACTTACAAGAATTTGTCGTAATTTAATTGCAAATCAAACCAGTCTATAAATGAAACATAGGATTCACAATCGTTCATTTTGGATGAATAGTATAGTCATGATTAACCATCCCATTAACCAATCAAATATGTACTTCTGGTAGCTTTATTTCCAGAAAACTAAGCATTATGAAACACAGGAAAAGACTGAGAAAACCTTTGGATCTGAGCTCCACATAATCAACTCTTAACTTTTCTAACGGCTGCAAAGGTTAGGTTCCAGGAAAATCATGTTATTTTTTTTAAAGTAGATAGGTCTTGTTGATCCTTACCTTGTCAACAATGAACGTGTTCTAGCATATTAGGCCAGTAGCAATAATACCAGGGAACTATCTGTTGCTGAATGGGGCTATTTCTTTCATACTACTTAAGAGAATACTACTGCACAAAAATATTAAAAAGGTGCAATGCAAGTTAAATTACAAACATTAGGGCATAACCGACTTTTGATCCGGAAATCGGATTCCACTGGATAGTATGAACTTCCGATTAATTGGAGTCTGACAAGGTAGGAACGACCGATTCGGATAATAAAAATAATAAAGTTGAATTTCTATAGCACCGTGTCTAACACTGCGTGTCATGTGTCATTCGATAGTGCTTTAATAAAGTTAAATAAGAAGTCAGAAAAGTCCAATATGGTCAACACAACCACACTGTGAGACAATCTATTTGAACTGGCGGGTGAAAACCGGAAATGAAGCCGGATATGGTCAAGTACTAAGTAACATGCTAGACACGTTAAAACCAGATACCAGAAACGGAAGATGAAAGTTTTAGGGAAAAAATACGGATTTAGCATTTCCGATTAATTGAATCATATCCTGAATCGGAAAAACTTCATCCCCAAAATCCTGAATCGGAATTCAGTAGAAAAATGCTAATCGGTTATGCCCTAACAAACATATATAGTTTTTTTTAAAAATCACATTATGTTTCATTATTAATTAGTAACAATCCCCCCCCCCCCCCCCGTCAAAGTCACATTACACACTTGTTAAGTATTTAATTGTCCTATATGATGGTTACAATTTTGGCCCAACATGACCTTTCGATCCCAGGATCAATAGGATGGTTTTTAATACCCAAGTGCAAACCATCAACAAAGATTCAAGAAGGACGTTAGTCAAGAACCGTAACTGTTTCTACAAAACCAATTTTTTCAGAGCCTAAATGATCTTAACCTTGGATCTTCTGATGACATAATCAATTGGCCAATT
The DNA here is from genome assembly GCA_029339505.1 of Unio delphinus. Lineage (NCBI taxonomy): Eukaryota > Metazoa > Mollusca > Bivalvia > Unionida > Unionidae > Unio > Unio delphinus. The sequence goes on from JAQISU010000400.1 coordinate 356,477, forward strand.
GACCCTAATATTGATATTCATACAAAACAATGTGTAATGCAAACCATCTATAAAGTCTGAAAACTAGGGGACAACTTTAGTTACTATGCAGAAATGACACTAGCAATAAACAACATCCTTGTTCTACCATTCGAATATGCATAGCTTTATTAGAATCTTATTTGAAGACTTCTTGTGATGACACAAAATATTTATCACTGTCACCTTTGACTTGAATCAAAAGTCATAACAGCCAGAATTATCAAACAAATTTTGTAAACTAGAATGACCCATTAGACTTATTCCAAGTGTTGCTGAGTTACTAGCTACGCTACCATTCGATAATATAGACCAATGGCAATGAAGAATGCATGAACAAACTATTTGAGGGGTAGAAACCATTTTCAATATTTATAGTCAGATTAAGCCTAACTCCTTGCACAAATGTCACAATTATCTGTTCAACAAATTTTTTTAAACATTTGCCATAATTTTCCTGAAATTTAAAAATAATAGATCAAAGTGGAGTTGGGTAGGTAAACAAGACTTTAACAAAGCTTGGTCTGGCCATATTCACTATTTGGAGTATAAAGCTTTGTCTGGCCATATTCACTATTTGGAGTATAAATCTTTGTCTGGCCATATTCACTATTTGGAGTATAAAGCTTTGTCTGGCCATATTCACTATTTGGAGTACAAAGCTTGGTCTGGCCATATTCACTATTTGGAGTATAAAGCTTGGACTGGCCATATTCACTATTTGGAGTACAAAGCTTTGTATGGCCATATTCACTATTTGGAGTACAAAGCTTGGTCTAGCCATATTCACTATTTGGAGTACAAAGCTTGGTCTGGCCATATTCACTATTTGGAGTATAAAGCTTGGTCTGGCCATATTCACTATTTGGAGTATGCACAGATTTTAAAATTCAGAAAGCTTCTTTAACCTTAGTCTAGATTGTTTTCCCTCCAAAACTGGCATTAATACTGTAGTCATAGATGGCTTTTAAATTACGTCAGTTTTCATGTAAAAAAAACCAAAAAACACAAGAACTCAATCATCTTGATAACAAATGTCAACAAAACCAAATCCGTATATGCAGCACTTTTTTTTATCAAAATATGCTGAACTTGGATTTATTTTCATGATAGCACCATACAATGTGATGCAGAGACTGGTAAAAAGATACAAGTCATTATTAGTGCCTTTGTCTTTTGTACGCCATTTCTACCTGTTTCCTCCTGTTGCCCTCAACTTTATGTGCAGAGCAGTGATCCCTAGCAACTTGCATCTCTCAGCTACATCCTGTGCAGCCAACATGGCAGCATATGGGGAGGCCTCGTCTCTGTCTGCCTTTACCTTCATCCCACCAGTCACACGTGCAATGGTTTCTCTGAAATACACACCAAATTGTTTAAAGCTTCGATTTTTTTGAAAATCATACCAAATACTGCAATTGTACAATTTTGCTATTTAGGTAATTTGTGCAAACTTGAGAAAATGAAGAATAAACTGGAACAAGTGGTAATGGGTTGATTAGTAAGGACTTTACTCTGTACATGTTGCTTAGCTTACAATGAAAGGCACCCGTGTACATGTTTGTCTTGTGAAAAAATGCATCACTACATACATGTTACTTGGCTTATAATGAAAGGCATCAATGCACATGTTACTTGGCTAATAATGAAAGTCATCACTCTGTATATGTTACTTGGGTCACAACAAAAGGCAGCACTGCACATGTTGCTTGGCTTCTATAGAAAAACTCGTTAGAACATCAAAGTTGTTAAGTATTACAATCATGAAAATAATGACTGATTAAAGGTAACACTGAACAACATTTAACACACAGAACTGAAAAAAAAAACTTGGGAAGATAAACCATTAGGTATTTTAAGATTTCATTTATAGAGTTGAATGATTCACTTAAAACCAATGATCAAATTATGCCAATCATCATCTTCTAGTCATCACTTGAAACTGATCAAATTATGCCAATAATCTTCATCTTCAGGTCAACACCAGACTGAAACAGGATTCAATCTCATATAATGAGAAGCAGCTTTACTTCAGAGGTCTCGGAAATGGGAAATACTTTGTTCATAGTTGCCAACCATCCAGGCTCGCAATTCATGAAAATGGTGATACAAATTAGTGAATTTTGACATGAATTCATGAAGTGATCCTGAGTCAGTGAATATTTGTCAGAACAAATGAATGCATGGCAAATATTTGGCATATTCCAAACTAAACATCACTTTTGTGCAATATATTTCTTTTTACTATTCCGAGTTTCCTCTGACCCTTGCCATGCCATTTTTTATATTTGGGCATTTATGTTGTGGTTTAGGGTCAAAGTCCCTATCAAAAAGTTTAATTAGCTGTGTGTCTGCATTAGGTAGCATCTTACTAGCTGGCCTAGCAAACTTTAAGTTGTCATCGAGATATACCTTCATGAAATCGATAGGAATATGATTTATTTTTTAAAAATTGTGAGCATAGCATTCATCATGTCTCTAACCAACCGACAGGAGAGATGAAAATATGTTGTTGCTGAAATTTGACGGGGATCTGGCTATTTTCGGTCTATGTCTCGCGAACTACATGTCAATGAGGTCATATAGTCAAGAGGGTTGGCAGCCAATTGTAATTATGCCGATTTGGATGCAAATATCTGATATGGGACACAGAAAATCACCCATGCAAGTGTACTCCGTATGCATGCACATAGTGGGTGGCCAATTCAAAGATTTTCCAGTCCTACTTCAACAACCTACTGAGAATATGTTGATTACTTTATCATTTTAGCTGTGCTGATATTTACAAAGACAGAATTCAGTGGTTAAAATACCACCAGATGTGCCTTTATAAAAGAACATCACGTTTGTTTTACACTGTCTACATTACACTAATTACAAAGTCCAAAATCTTTTAGAGTGAATTTTTCAGTTCTTATAGTTTGTCGTCAAGCTATTTTTAAAGAGCTCCAAATAACTGCCCTTTTCGCTTTTCCTCATGTTATTTTTATGTCATAATAAAGGAAATGTTCCTATGGATCTTTGCTTTCAATACATCACCAGCAGCCATCATAGTCTCAATGTCTTTTTCAGTACCTTCATTTCTTCACTTTTAAAAAAAAATATATTATTGCTCATTTAAAAACAGTCAATGGATATGGTAAACTATTTCATCTTAGATAAATTAATATTTCCTCAGTTTCACCACATTCTATATTTTTTGATTTATCCTGTTCAATGCAATTATTGTCTCTCCTATTTCCACTCAATCCCAAAATAAGAATCTGATTGAACTAATTTCATAATTAAGGTTATATAGTTTCTATTTTAAAACTTGAATTTGTGTTCACAGACATACCTCTTTCATCAAAACAGTTTTCGTGCTGAAGGCTTCTTGTTTTGTCTGTAAAAAATGCCATTACAAGAGCATGGGGTATTTTTCAGCTGCACGTAACAAAGAAGCACTCTCTAACATGGCAAATCAATATCCTGCTGGCATAATTTGCATTTGGCAAAGCTCTCCGATAAATATTTATTAATCCAAATTATAATTTTCATCATCTAGCTACCAAATTTGTATTTGGCAGCCAGCCATGTAGAAGCAAACGATTAAAAATTTAAATCACTGCTACATACAGGTTTCATACAATCAACAGTTTAAAATGTAGTACTGTGCAATGGCCAAATGTAAAAAAAAAAAACCCACCAAATTTGGTCTCAAACCTGTCATTCAATTGACAAGCTTACCATCAATATCGAGATGGAATAAGCCAGTGCAAAAGGCCAGAATGTATACTCATACACAGATAGAGGTCAATTAAGTTTCATTATCCAGTTTAGTTTGTTGTACCTAGTTCCGTTTCGTAAGATGTCATTTCTGTCATCTGATTTATGGAATAAAACGAAAGTAAAATCTGTATGATGTCACTTTAAGCATTCAATATGTACCAGTCACTAAAGGTAACCATTTCGGTATGACTACATTAGGATTTGAATGCACTTCTGTACAGTTATCTAGTAATGTAGGACTTCCTTAGAATTTGAATGTTAAAATATTAATGGAGAGAGAGAAAGATGGACAGTCAATACCAGAATACCATACAAAGTATGAATTTTGTTCCGACGTAAATTATTTCACCTACTTTCCAGACAAGTCTGTGACATGCACAAAGGTATCATTAAAGCTTGCAAATATGTGTGCCACTCCAAAAACGTTTTCACCCTCTTTGACCTGGGGCCCAAGGGTCACTTGTTCTTGCTGAGTTTGCTTCCCTTTTCGAGGAGCCATTCTATAAAAAAGAAAAGAACACTTAATGTCAGTTCATAGGGTATATTATACAAATACATACACAGTGTGACTTTTCTATAGTACTCTTCATATAACACTAATCGTAGTGCAACTCGTGAAATTTTGTTCACGTATTTTTCTTGTACAAGAAAAATATATTTCTTCAAGTACAAAAATAAAACCCATTATTATTTTTTAAATTTAAGGACAAGATCACGTACGAATAATAGAAGGTGACCAGGGCATGGCTCAGGATTTTTTAAAAATGCATTTATCTAGTACATGAAACATTTTATTCATGTAACGTGTAAAATGTTTATTCTGTGATCCAACAGGACTTTGCCAATGTCGCAAATAGCATTTTATTTTTCTTAATGTAGGTATTCCAAGCTGCAATGGTTAATGGGCTGCCAGCAGGGCAAAAGTAAAAATTGTGTACATTTTGAGCAATAAATTTTATGCCATCACTATTTATAAAATCAATATATATATATATATATATATATATATATATATATATATATATATATATATATATATATATATGTCACAAGAACTTTTCTTCATTATGCATCAGTCTTTGTTTTTATTTTTATTTTCATATTCAAAAATATGTTTGAAGTATGTTTATTGTAAGGCTTGGGAAATGAGTGGATTTCCTGTGTTACTATATTAGCACCTTTGTAAAGCAGAGAGAATGACCTACTTTTTTATATCTTTACTGTGCAACTTGGTTTTGATTTTGCCTAAAATTTTACACTTTGAAAACTTCAAAATTAAAATTTTTCCATGTAAATTTCAGTTTCAAAATTAAAATTTGATATCATTTTAAACCTTGTTAATTATACTTTATTTCTGTATGATGCCACAGATCACCACACTTTTTAAAGTATGCTGAGAAAAAGCCATATGCAATGGCTAGCCTATTACTTTTGTCAAACGAGTTGATGTAAATCAAAAACGTATTATGGCCTCTGCTTTAACATCTTTGGACTATTTATCACTAGTTTTAAATAAAATTATTAGTTTGTAATGTTTTATATATATTTTTGTCTTTATATCTGTATTTGGAGTATATGAAGTCATTAACTGTAGGTCTTATTCTACGGTTCAAGGAAAACCATTACTCTGACATCTTCGACTAGATAATTTTTTACACATGAAATAAGCATGCAAAATTAGGCTCAAATAAGGCTAGACATGTTATTTTACGTATTTAAAGTAAATTTGGTGATATGATTTTTCTTGTGACTGAGCAATACTATATTCAGCTAGATAGTGATACAATTGTAACCTTTGACCTTTCTGTTTGTAAACACGATTTACCAAAAGGAAATTGGACTGTTACCATTCTTTATTTCTTTTTCTTGTTTTATTGTTGTTTAATTTTGAGCAAAGTCCAAAATTTTAGATAAAGTGTTTAATATTGATGAAATGGCATTGTAAATCTAGCTAGCTATAAACTGCCATTTTACATTAAAAATATCAGACCTATCCCCAATTTTTATGTATCAACATTGCATTTCTAATTTTTTCCAGACTGTAACAACTCGATAGTTTCAGGTCAGCATCATTATATATAGCTGAAAGTACCTAATTCATTTCATGTGAAAGGAACTAATTAATGATGCTGACCTGAAAATTTACATATAAGAAAAATTTGTGATACTATTTGGAACAAGCCATAATTCTAATTTATAATAAAAAAAAAAAAAAGAAAACATTCTGTTAGTGATCATGTGTAGCAGATTTTAGAAAAGCGTTTTTTGGCCCAAGGAAAGGGACGATGGCCAGCCAGTTATGACATAGCTGAGGTTAAGTCATGTTTTGTGTTTGATTGGAAGTTGTACAACCAGTTTCAAGCAATGGCCGAACTTGGAAGGTTGAAAACATTGGCCACATTGACCAGCAATACAGAAGAATAAAATGCTTAAGTTAAAACTTTGCTTTATCATAGTTATATCTGATTTATCAGAATATATGCATTAAGACTTTAATATGCATCATTTGGGGGGGGGGGGGGGGGGAAATCTCTTTTAATTGATGAAGTTGTACATTTTTAACAATTGTCCTTTTTTGTCATTTTTTATTTTTTTTGCTTCTGCTTTAAAACATATTTTGACACTAATGTTGACACTCTTTGTATATTGCATCAATTCTTCATATAATACCCTGCATTTGGAATTAAGAATTATTAAAATGTTAATAAAAAAAAAAAGTTGTGACCTTTTGAAAATTATAATTTTGTATGTTTTCAGAAGTTTTTTTATGGTCTGGTGCAACAAAAGTTTCATACCGACTGGCCCTAAAAAACAAATTGGATTTTAATTTCAGGTATTCTCACAGGAACATACTTTAGTTTTTATTTATATGACATACTCTTGTTATAGCAAGGTTGCAAAATCATGGAAATGCTCAATTTCTGGCTTTTCCAGCAAGGCCATCTGTAATTTTTCTGCTTTAGAAAGAAACTAATAGAAGGGATTTTTTTTGTGCATGATTGCAGTGCTTACATTTCTTGAATAACAAGGAACCTGTCTAGCTTTGAAGTAAATGACAATATTATATAGCTTCAATGTTTTTAAAATCATCCGACATTGATGGTAATTGCATTTTCAGTGGGGATTGCAAATTTCCTAAGTCCTTCAAAAACTTTGAATGGTCACATCGTTAAAAGTATTATTTTCTCAACTTTTTTTCTTTATATATAGGACCTAAGGATGGTAACAACTCTGTGCTTATTCACTGTATTTGCTTATATAGTAAAAGTGCTTGAAATATCTATTTATTGGCAGCCAAATATATCATCTGGTGATTTTTTTGAGTGACACTGTTGGCTGTTTAAACTTGTATAATCAACCATTGGTCTGGAGCGGAAAAATTCAGAGGCCCATGCAAGGAAGCTGCAAACTTGATATAAAATGCACTGTAACGTTACATAAATTCTTTGTCCATATTGACAAACCATCTTAACTGTGCATTCTTACATTATAATCTCCTCATGTTGACCAGTAGCACAAGTACATGATGTTGCAAGAGATCCATTTGTCTTAGTTGTGGAGCCAAGAATCCATTTTCCAAAATATTGAGTATTGATATAGTATCTGCACCCCATCCCATTTGTATGAACCCCATACAGAGTTGAAAATCCCCAAAGCATAAAAGATGTAATATATCCACTAAACGTGGCCATTTCTCTCACCAATTTATATAATTTCTAGCTATTTGTCAGGGAATCCTTAACACTGTCCCGAGATTCTGTTACATCAGTTGGCACACATTTCAGTAAGCTGGAATGTAATGGAAGCCGAGAATACCAAAATAAGTTAAAAGGATAATCAAGAACAAAAGGAAGCAATATAAACATTTTCTTCTTCAAAATGAAATTTGTTTAAAGTTCATTTTGTTAAAGATTATTCTTCAAGTTGAGCAGATTTTGGCATTTCCTAGCTTCCATAGCTTTTCAGCAAAAACTTAAATAAAGGTGAATGAAACTTTAAAATGAGTTCATTTGCTTGTGTGAGAATTTGTATTTATTAGAAGAAAAAAAACCATCCGTGTATGCAAATTTGACTAAAACATTCACTTTAATTTGTTATTGGGTGCCAAGATATTTCTGAAAGTTTTGACTTTTGTTAAGATGTTAGAAGACATTAAAACTTGACAGTCAAAACATAACAAGGGTCTAGGTCTTATACTGTAGGACTAGCTAAACACTTCCTTCAATAATATAATTTTAAAAAAATTCATTTTGGTAAAGAAAATGGTCAACCTAATCCATTTCTGTATTAATAGTCTTACAACATCAGACATCACCCTACATTAAAGCTGTACAGATTAATCGGCCATAATCCTAATCGGGTTGATTACTGGAACAATTGGTATAATCAACATTAGCAGAAATAATTAGTGCAGACGATGTAAACAAATTTCCAAAAATATAAATTCAATCATAACATTCATCTTGACATTGAATTTAAATCAGAATTTTCACGCATATTGGACCAGGAAGATGGATCAATATTTAGTGAAAACAAGGCATTCAAAATACCATGAAAAACCTCCAGTCTTTAGGTTCCAATCTCTCTATTTTTTATTCAGTCTCCCTACTTGGCTTTTGAAAAGTTCATAGGTATGCTTTACACCCCGTTTTACAAAACTATGGTAATTGTGCTAATGTTATGGAATAAAAGGCAATTAGACATCAATGTACTGGTATAGTTACCATTCAAAATTCCTCTTGTCACAAGCCAGTTTCAGGCATTTTAAAGATTAACTGACATATTCTGCTGTAGCAAAATGATAGAGAAAGTCACAGACTATCAACAAAGGAGATGCCGAAACATGAAGCTTTCCATTGTGTGGAATGTTATGTTTGTTCAGCCAAAAGACAAAATTTAAATTGATTGATCTTGATCTTAGTTAATCTATACGAGACAACTCTTCATGAACATTTAAATTATAAAGGTTATGTGCCTGTACAATCAAACAAGCGTACCTTTTATAAAAATATTACCTCAATTTGTAGGATTGCTTATATCATTGAAAATGAGTAACCCGTGAGAGGCGATTCATTATAAATGAAACAGCTTTTAAGGACTAGTTGAAATGTTGTCCAGAAGAACGCAATTTGGTTGAAACAATGAATAAAGCAAAATCTGCATCAAATATGTTTGGGAATAAAAAAGGATTTAAGTGATGCTATGCACGCTTTGCACTGTGTAAGTATTGTACATTATAGTAAATGGTCTCCCCGGTAAAATCAACCGGCCAAATAATGAAGTTTGTATTTGGAGAAATCAGAAAATATGCACATGCAAAATAATAACAAAATCAATCATAGTATTTTATAACAGTGTAATAATTGTCGGGTCACCTGAAGTTACTTTTTTTTAACATGCCTTTGTCTTAGGACACTTAAAACATTTTTTGTTTCATGTCCCAAGATTTTACAGCCATTACAGTAGTGAACAAAAAGACCTAAAAATGGCAAAGTTTAGACATTGGCCCACGGATAAGCCGATCCCCCCTTCTTCCAGGCCTTTAATCATATCAGTACAGCTAATCACAATATTTTAGTTTTTTGGAGCGATGGGTTGTTCTCTTACAGACTGGAGAACAAGTCCAACAAATTCAAATTCATGACAATGGAAGATGAAAATGTGTCCATTTGCAATTGTCAGACTTTCACATCGCCAAGATAAAAACATTACAGCGAATATATTAATTACACATAAATTTGTGGAAGAGTATCAATATGTACTCATTCTGACATCAAATCTCATTATACAAGGTCGTTATTTTTGCAACAAAACCAATCACTAAAACATAAAAAAAAACATGATTGCATTGTAGGGCTACTACATTTTCAGCTGCCATCACATTTAAACAAGCTAAAGAGAACTCATTTCAGCATATTAAAGACAAAAAAGTAGAATCAACTAGATTTAATACTTTGTGAGTAGCTATGGGCTACCAAAATGTACAAGATATTCCTGAAAATGCCATCTCTCGGTCTCCCATCGGTTGTATTAGGACAATGCTAGACGAGGCTGATATATAAGCAGTAAGACGTAGCACCAACACAAAAGTATAACGTGTTACGTCTTACGATGTAATGTATACCATACTTGAGCCATTGACCGAATATAACGTCCCCGTGGAATAAACAGATACACTAAAGACCTCCACTCCTTTTTCTCACCCACAATTCGAAAAATTTATATGACATCATCCATTTAACACGCTGAGTAAATGTGAGTTTTAATATTTCTGAAATTTGTTAAATAAATAAGATCAACACGAGGGACCCGGTTTTCACATGAAAATTGTATACGACTGATGTACACTAAAACTGATAAAACGTTTTCAATTTGGAGATAAGTGAAAAATGTTACTGCTAATATCATCCTCATTCATTATCTTTGGAGACGGTTTATCTCCTTATCTATAAATTGCACAGATATTGTGGATTGAAACGAATTAAAATTGGCAGAATATAACAACCTGAACTGTATTGCCGGAAGTGGTAGAAAGAAAGTATATGAGATTATAGCGAGACAAGTGCGAGACTTCAGTTACGGAAATAGGCGGAAATTCACGGCTACTTCCGAGCAGGTTTGTTATTGTTGTGTCGGTCGGCATTTACAACAAAGCTCTAATTTGACAAACCTTTTTTTCCTTTAAGATGTCCTCCCATCTCATAAATTTTATTCACAAACGTTTTATCAAGTTCTCGTCACATTTAGTAAACTTAAATAGTTGCTAAATATGTAATTTTATTCAAGATTTACGAAAAATTCGCTGGCCGTCTGCTGACACTTGGCCAACTCAACTGCTCAGACTACCAAACACCAGCCGATCGCCACATAGCAAGCTCCATTTCTCCTAGACCGCAACCAGCAACCATGGAATTCATGTTTGACTGGGAAAACGAAGAGAGATTTTCCTTTGACGACAGCGATCGTTTTGATGAAGATTCCATATGCTCATGGATCAGCGAGCCAGAAAGCCTGTGCAACAACTGGCGAGGCTGGAAGAAACAAAATGGTGGTCAGACCAGCTTATTGCACTCGAGAGGCCAGGGTGAGAACAAAAAAAACAGCAAATCTATTATTAGTTGTCCATGCTTTCTCTTTTGTGTTACGTGCTTCAGCATGTGATTTAAAGATAATTAATTTAATTAATTGAAATCGGTTGGAATAATTTATGAACTATTCTCAGGTTGGTTGAAAAATTATCATGATCATTCCAGAAACAAAGAGGTGTTTACCATTGCTTATAAATGGCTAAAAATGTGAGGTAAACAAATATCATATATATCTTCGCCTGCTTTTTTTTTCTTTATTGAAGAAAACTGAAATGCATTTTTGTATTGCCCCTCCCCCCCCCCATTTCAAGCCTATATTTGTAATTTTATTTTCTTGTGCTTTGAGTATATTATCCTCTTTCTAGAATTTGATTTTGGATGACTGAGTCTACATTTATCCTCCCAATATTCAGCATTGGAAGTAATTGTTGAAGATTTCCAACCACAATCAATCGCCATTGACTGGTGTGCAGACTACATTGTTGGTGAATGTGGTCATGTGTGCACTTTTACTAGTTTTTGTACAGAAAATATCAGTTGTTTTTCCCAAATTTGAAACTACTGTAGTATTACCCAAGTCATTTCTGATCTACCTCTTAATTGTTGTCACCAAACTTAATTAAAAGATTACCAGTCACTTTGGCAGGGGGTCGAGCAATAAATTAGTTCTAATCGCTTACATTTCAGGTTAGTATTTTTTAATGCATGTTGCTTTTATGGCGATATGGCATGTGACAGAAACTTTTAATTTCAGTGGACAACATTTTCTGTGTGGCCTTGGCAAGAAAAATTCAGTCTTTAAGATGGACTTTGTTGCATGTATTTTCTGGGGCTATTATGGGTTGTTTTTGCAGACAATGCAATGAGCTTTTATCTTGTGTCACCATTTGAATCCCTAAAAATCCTTAGTATGAGTCATCATGTATATTCAAGATAATAATCCAATTTAATTGTCGATTATGATATTTACTGAATGGAAATGATACATAAGATTATACTTGAAATTACCGGACTCAATACCATGAAGGAAAAAAAAGTTACCGACAGAAGAGTGAAGCTGAACCATAATTCAGCATATTGCTATCAAACATAACAGCAGTTATTTTTTATACAAGCAATATTGTCTTTTACAAAATATTGATGATTATAGGGATACAATAACAGTTACAGAAATATAATTTCATAGCATGTGTATTATGCCAGAACTTTTATAAACTCCAGCCCAGTTGATCTGTGTTGTGGAGTTCCATAGGGGTCAGTTTTGGACCTGTTCTTTTGATTCGATACACTCAGCCATTCTCAAGTATCATAGATCATCACCCAGTGTCTCACCAATTGTACGCTGATGACACCCAAATATACCAGTCTAGCTAAACAGCTGAAGTTGCTGCTACTAGGGCCTAACAGAGTAGATAATTTTTGCAGAGTACCGAATCCAAGTATTTGGATGTACTATTTTGCTGGATCCGGGCACGAACCGAGTAGTAGGTGCGACTCCGGAGAGTACCGTTTGTTTAATTCTCGTATGCGAAGCTTAAACTTTTCGTGTACCTGTTACGTGTATTTGATTTGGGTCATTTGTTTTATATTTTAATTGTTTGTTTGTCATATTCAAATTTGACATTTTAAGTTTAAGATTCATTCATTGGGAGATATTTTTTTTAGAAAGTGGGATGACATGTACTCTTAAGAATAAACACCAGGTGTTGACCTCATTCCTGACCTGGCTTCAGAGTTGTAAACAAGCTTTAAAAATGATTGGTTGATTCCAAGGACATTATTGAGCTTTATACACATCTTTCTATTTTTAGTTGGGTCATACGGTGTGTACGTGATTTTTTTTCATGGAAATTTGTTCTAAAAGATTCTAGAAGATCATGTGACCCCATCCTTGTTTACGTAAAAACAGGTATATAAATTATGTTTTGTAGCGAACTATATAGTACAACTTGGGCTGTTAGAATATTAAGTTGTGTCATTTTGAGATATTTTAAATTACCTTGTACTGGAAATTATTTCAATTTGTTTGGATCAAGAGGATTTATTTTGTTTTATTTATATGGAAAGTAATTGTGCTTTTTGAATTCCATTACCAAGAACTGACTTCATCACGTGACATCGTCTTCCATCATGGATACTTTACTAAGATTCGAACTTGAAATTATTAGGACATTTTATTACCAGGACTTTTGCAATTTCTCTAGTGGATAATATTTTGAATTATTTTTGGATTATTTTGGAGTTGATTCTTAAAACCGTAAGTTTATTTTTCTTTTCTGGAAAATATTTGTGCTCAATAAATTGTTTATTAAGTTTTTACAAGCTTGTTATTTTCACTCTTTCTATGTTACTGTTTATTCGAGCCTAAGCATGTAACATACCGTATACCGTATATACCGCCTATAAGATGAATATTTTTATTATTAACTAAAATTATTATGTATTAAAAAACTTTTTTTTAAGTTCGATATTTATTGAATTATTTTACTTGTAACCATTTGTGCTCGTATTATTTGCCAAGGCGAATACTTCTGAATACTACCGATAAACCGGATATTCTGCTGAAGCGAATGTCCGAGGCGATTTCCGGTTAGGTCCTAGCTGCTACCAGTCAAGGAGTAGAGAGTCGCATTTCTGATGTGAAATCATGGATGACATGTAACAAGCTGCAGATGAATGATGATAAAACTGGGGGCATTCTGAACACAACACAGATTTTCTCAATCACATCCTGATACATCATTTCCATACAACTACTTTTTCTATGACAATAAAAACTGTTTTTTTAAAATTTTTCCCATACAAGACTGAACAAAAATTGAATACACGTGGAGATATCCAAGCCGAATGCCGTACATTTGTTGGGAATTAAAATTTCTCTGCATGGGCATCTAAGATTTGAAAATTTTGCCACTTATTATTAACTTCAACAATACATTGAGGTCCTATTGATTAGAAACACTTACTATTCTTACGCTATTAATGATGAGACTGTAATTGGAGCTGTTGAATACAACGCGGCGAGTCAGATGGCTTCGTTTGATGGGAACACACATTTTCCAAGGTGAAATTAACATTATCATTTGATGTTAATATATTATAACAGTGTTTACAATAGCCATTACTTTGATCCTGCAGAAGTCAAGACTTTATTAGGGAGAGCCCATTTAATGGGGAGGGTTTAAAGGGCACATATTTTGAAACGTGTGTCTTGCTTGCCCTTTTTTTTTCATAAAGGACACTTTGCCATTCCTTTTCGTTTTCCAACTTGTATTTCAAAAAGAGGCACAATTCCTGCCTTATAAGACAGGCAAAATGTGGCGTTTTATAGAACATGTTCAGCCTCCGGAAAAAACAAAAGTTGTATGAAAATGAAATAAAAGAGAGGAATAATTCATATGATAGGGAAAAACGTAATTGGACGTTTCAGAAGACATGGACAAAAGGCGGGGAATGGCTGAATTATGATGAGGACAAGAGTGTTATGCGGCGCAACTGGTGTACGGAATTCGCAAAAAACAAACACAGAGAAAACATCCAGTTTTGTTGCGGGTTGTTTGAACTTGAAAACTGAATCTGTGATGAAAATGGTGAAGAGTGACTGGAGATCTTGTTTGAGACCTTGGGTTCTGTCCGACCTACTCTTTATAATCTTCCATACAAATGATATTTCAACATATGATCCCTCACCAGCAATACATTTTTGGAATGCTTCAGAGAGATGGGTAAGGAGACCAGAACCCTATATGGACCCAGAGTGCAGGTGGAGGACGAAAAATGACACCTGGATTCCTTACTGGAATTGGATCCAGATTATCTTGAGAAACAATAAATGTTAAGTAACTGATTGATGATTTGAAGTAGGATTTATACTACTGTACCTCTGCATTTCGTATGATAATGCTGTTTATGAAAGAAAATTGTTGTTAATCTCAATACGAGTGTGTGACATAGTTTTGTGGACAGGACTAGTAAATGTTTGGCAGAACTAGTAAATTTCTCAGTACACTAGTCCTTCTGGCTACCAAGAAATTTGTGTTACATTCAAGCCCTGCATATGTATGTAAAATTTCAGGAACTATGCCACGATAGTATTATATTCGAATTCATATGAAATCTCTTCTCCATACACAATCTCTTCCCAAAAATGATCATAAATTTGTAATACATTATTCACGTACTTCGAAGAAAAGCCACACCATGACTGCATTATATTCAAATTCATGTTATCGTGAAGCAAGTTATAGCAGTGTACCACTGTATGTAGAATCAAACTCTAAAAAATGACACCCATTACTTAAATAGTGTTGAATGCCTACATGACCTGTGTGACTTATACTATAGTTGATTGTGTTGTAAATCATAAAGTCACTATAAGTACAAATATGGACCTGTAATTTTGTCAGGTCAGTGGCACAAAACATAATTTAACCTGTTTTTTCATATTCTTTGTAAATAGTTATATTGTTACATTATCCTGTTAGGTTTCCCATACATTTCTTTGTTTGGACTTAACAATAGAGTAGCTATGTTCTTTGGGTGAAGCAACATGTACTAATCTGAATGTGGCATGGCTTTTATAGTCTTGTGCATTTAGAACTGCTTAAACATATCACATTATGGTACACATGTTCTGTCTACTTGATTTTTTGGTAGAAGGTAGTCAAATCATCAATCTGATTAAAATCAGCTGTTACGTACTACGACTAGTTAGTGTCGTAGTACGTAACAGCTGATTTTAATCAGATTGTCAAATCATCTTTGCTATATATGTCTTGGATGTTAATGACTTTCATGTTTCCAACAAAATATGAGTAATACTGTACCCAGTAAGCAACAAAATAATTATGGTCACACATAATATATTATGAATCTCAGAGGTCTCATTAGGAGTTTAAAACTACGAGTCCTGGACTCCCATTTTGGTAAAAGTAGGAGTCCTACTAGCTAAAGTTGCAGTTCTCTCCCAGAAAATGTTGAACTTTGCAGATTAGATGGACTGTTTGGTTGCCATTGAGTTAAATTTCCACATTCTTTATTATACTGACATGTACAACTGTGTCAGCATATTTGGCACATATGGTGCACATCATTTCTGTAAACATTGGACACGTGCTGTTTTGGTTGAATATAGGGTTTTTAATATTGGTTTTTCTGGCAAACCTATTATCGATTGTATCAATCCGATTTTAAACCGATTATCGTTTTTTATTGGCCTTCATAAAAATGTAATCTTATAATGCAAGTTACTGTATGCATTAACTTACATATGCGCAAGTTGACGCAACACAGTGCCAACGCCAATTAATATATTTTCTAATTAGAGATTTAAATAAACATAATTTATACTGTATGTTTATAAAAAAATTTATTAACTATTAAACAACACAAATAAAACATAAATTTACGAGTTGCGATCCTGCTGGCAATAAAAAACAGGAAACAGGAATAAAGTCAATAAACAAACCATAGATAAAATGTCCATAGATAAAAAAAAGTAAGTCAAACTAGTATATCCAAATTAGTTTACATATCGAACAAGTCCTGGTTCTTATTCAACAAAACTAAAGACTCTGCATGTTCTGGAAGGAGCCGTTTACGTTGACGTCGTCGGAATACACGAGAATTTCCTGGCAAGATTGGCTGTTTTCGGAAACAGTTTCTCATAATGTTTCCACCACTCCAGTGCTGTTTCCGTTGAAGTCGATGTTCATGGCGATTTGATATAATGTTCAAAGTCATTCAATGCCTGCTGTGATGCACTATCACCCAGCGGAAACATAACTGATGCGTGATTTGGTCGAGATCGTTCATGGCGATTTGATATAATGTTCAAAGTCAAAGTCATTCAATGCCTGCTGTGATGCACTATCACCCAGCGGAAACATAACTGATGCATGATTTGGTCGAGATCGTTTTGTTGGCGGTTCAGAGCTGGTTGCATCACCACTAGTCAAAGGCTGTTCAAGGTCAGCTGGCATCTGAGTAGATGGCGGACATTATTATACGTCAGTTTCTTGAAGTTGTCATCAAATCCGGGAAGATGTTTGTACATTGGATCAAGGATTGATGCAACGACGCATTCATTTGTTGCTGTTTCGTCGCGTTCCATGCCAAATCGTTGTGAAATATTCTTAGCAACGTCAGTCTTGAATTCTCCCAAAGTCTTAGAATCTTCTTCTTTAAGGATTAGATGATTCTTGATGAGACCCCATAACATCGGAAAAATACAAGAGGCTGAAGGATGGCTTTCTGCTGACAAGACAGAGGTCATGATCTGCAACGCCTTCAAGACCAGGAGTAGTTCGCTAATCAGTTGCCAATGTTCCTCCTTCATATCCAGTGTTTTGGCATCGTTCATTTTTGTCACGCTTCTGTCACTAAGAACCACCACAACAGGCCATCTGAGTTGTGAGCGCCTTTCAAACATGTCAAAGACGCTGTTCCAGTGGGTCTTGCAGTACTGAATCAGTTTGAGTGGTGTCTTGTCCTTGTCCATGGACACCTGTCGTTTCATAAGCTCACCCTCCGCCATTGGGCTATGTGAGAAATGTCCAAGTATACGTGATGCAGCGGATACACGCTTGGAAATTTGTTGATTCGTGAAGGCATGGGTGCCCATTGCATGATTAATGCAAAGTTGCAGTTTATGTGCCGCACAATGAACATCCAACCATTAATTCATGCTACCGACATCTTTAACATTGGAAGCACCATCATGGACACATGCAACAACTTTACCTTTTATAGCCCATTCTTCAGTCACAGTTCCCAGATGTTCAGCGATGTTGGCTTGCATGTGTCGGTCATTCATTGGAATTGTTGCAAGAATGGGCATCTTCATAGTCCAGTCTGGATCAATGTAGCTGGCAGTGAAGCTCAGGTATGCTTCGTTGGTTACACTGGTCCATATGTCGATGGTAACGGCAATATCCTTGACATTTTCTTCTAGATGTATCTGCATTTTCGCCATTAGCGTCTTCATTGTAGTCATTCGTCTGATGGCATGGAGGACGATATTGTGGCTCCACCAAAGCCATCAAATCACGGAAGGACTTGGATTCAGCTATCGAAATTGGTAGCATGTTTTCAGCGACAAACTTAGCTACAGCAGCAGTAACTTTTGATAACTATCAGGACAGTTTCTTTGTGTTCCAATAAATGTTGTTAATCACGGCTGAACATTTGAAGGAGCCTCAAATCTGGGATGTTTGCTACGCAAATGTGCATGCAATCCAGCAGTAGTACCACCGCTCCGACATATTTGTTGTGAACATAGTTTACAGCGAGCCATGCTTGATGAAATTTTTTCAAAGTTTTCCCATACATCAGATTTATTTATACGACCAGCCATATTTGTAAACTTGAAAAGACACAACCAGCAGAGACCAGTCCTCAACAACAGAGACTGTAGCTATTAACAGTCTATTGTTGTCAATTTTGGACATCAAAGAACTTAGCGACCGGTCGGTCGACTAACTATTGATATCCTTCAACAATAAATGTATTCATTTACGAACACGCTGCATGGAGCACTCACAAATTTTAAACAAACATACCTTCTTATCTGCTGGCCGTATTGTATTAAAATGTAAACACTAAACAAATGCATGAATGAATTTGTTTCTGGCATTTTTTAAAATTTTCACTACAAAAATGGTAAAAAATATTGAATTCGATTATCGTTTTGTAAAAACAAAAACCGATAATCGTTTTCAAAACCCATAATCGGATTTTCGATTTTCGTTTAACAACCCTAGTTGAAAATTCAATTTTTTGGTGAAAATGCTGGAAGATTCCAAATTAATGCATTTAATTTCCAGATCTTGATGCATAAATATAACAGCTTTTCAAAGTCATGTGCAGAATAGTCTGCCATATATAGAATCATGAAAACATAGGGGTGGTATCCCGTTTGGCCACAATTAGTATTATATGGATAAAATATTCTCGTGATGATTGTAGCTTTTTAAATGGTAAGCTTTGCAAAATTTTATTTTCGTCAATTTAAATCAGTATGGGTTTTGTGCCAATATTGGTGATCTTAGGTGCGCATAATAGCCTAACAACTGTGTAAATCTTGTTAATCCCTCAGGTTGAGACAATTTTGTCAATCCAAGGAATGGCCTTATTCTAAACACTAATCCAGGCATGACACACTTTCTTACACTAGCTACTATCCCATCCAAACTATCAGTTCTAGCAACTTGAGCACTCTTCCAAATCTTTAAAATCATTGTCAGCTGTTTAATCCCAAAATACTTATCGAAATTTGCAAATGATGTTTTGTCCAAGTTTTGATTTCGAGGTCACATGTTCTATTTATTTGGCTACATACAGAAATGAACACAATAATGGAAGCTAAAGTTCTGATTTACTCTTATAATAATCTGGAGAATCTAAAACTGAAAATATCCATATATTTGCCATTTGGGAATGACTTAATGAAACAGTTGTTCTTAACGGCAGACTCAACAGTGATTTTTTGAAGGGTTTGGTTAGATACAATTACCACATTTTACTCCTAGAAATTTCTGTTCCCGACTTTTTTCTTCTTGTTTCAAATATGACAACCCAGGTCCCATAATCAATCATTATAGAAAAATCCATGTGCAAATTTGAAACTCTGGTGTAGGCTCAAAAGTTCTGTAATCTCCAAGGCAATGCATATCAATAAAATGCCACAAGAGTCCAGTGTGAAAAGTAGGACAGATATAGTATGGATGAGGACTGAATTCAATTGTCAGGATTTTTGTGGTTCTGAGAAAAATTTGTTTTATTGAATAACATTTGTTCATGAGAAAGTTCCTTGAGCAGACTGTATTACTTGTAAGAATAATAAAGAAATATAGAGACTGGTTTGGTACAACTTTAGTGTGTTTAGTGCCTGCATAGAGGACCGTTAAACATAGGGCAGTCATGTAATGTACAGTTTATTGTACTTTTGTTGTAATTTTATAGGTTTAACACCATCTTTTAGCAACGATAAGCCATACATGCAGCTAGTAGATCTGGTGAGGAAGACCTCATGAAGAACCACTGACACTGATTGGTAATGGCAAGCTTTCTTATATACTCACATTGGCTGAGCCAAGACTTGACCTCATGCGGACAGAATTGAGATCTGTACAGCTCAGAACCTTTGCATTTGCGCCCAGTTTTGTTTGAGCAATGACTTTCTTGTTTACTTGTTAAATTAATGCAGTGTTCATTGTATTTGTTATTTTCATTCCTCTAATCTGTGTCACACATCTACTATATGACACACTAATACTGATAGGGTCACATATATCCTCAATGACAGGGTTACATATGCTAAATGACAGGGTTAGTCCTACAGCAGAGCAAGGTGTATTGTAGGACAAGTAACTGCATTTCATTTTGTTAATGTGATCAAGATAAATTAAAAATAGCTTGAAGCAGCTAACAAAATAGTCTCCGATTATATTTCAAATGTTTTATCATGCATTTTACTTTGATAAATTCCTTTTTGATTGATATTGGTACTGATTTGTATACAAGTTTGTATTTTTGATTATCATTAATCAATTGTCAACCTATTGCTTTCATAGCGCTTTTTAGTCCCAATTCTTAAAGTCTTAAGCATGGGATTAAAAGAAGAAAAAATGAAAATTGGAGCTGTTTGATATGTAAGCCATGGATTTTGTCATTGTATGAGTAGCATTGCATTAAAATTTGTTATTGTGGATAATAAAGCCAGTATGTTAAACAATTTTATCATTTTGGAGTAACATTGCATTATAATTATTGTGAATAATAAAAAAGACATTATGTTAAACTAAACATGCCTTTATCACCAACCTTGTAAGATGCTTACTAGCATGTGGATCAAAGTTTATTTAGGTTTTGGCTTAAGTTTTGTGTCTGCATGTATTTCCTAAACTCTTTGATAGATTTTCATTATTCATAACATTAATCATTATGAAGCTTAGAAAATTCTTCAATATGTTGACTGACTCATTTTGCCTTGGGGTAAAGGTATGTATTTAAGATGTATGTTTAGAAGGTTTCAGGTTAACTTTTTTTCTTTTGGTTATATTTCCCTAACCCTTTAATTTATTTTTTCATACCCTGGATGAATCATTGCAAAACTAAATTTATTCCGTTATGTGCAAACATGCTTCTTTTACCTTGAGGTCAGGGTCACAGTTGTAGAACATTTGTGTTAAGGCTTTTAGGTTGAAGTTTTTTAAATCATTTTCTTCTGTTTTTAAACACCATGATGAATTTGATGACAAACAATTGCTTATCCCTTTGTACCTTGGAGTCCATGTCACAGTCATAATTTCTGTTAGGTTCTGGTTCTAGTTTTTCCATTTGCATATATTTATTTTTAACCTCAGATGAGATGACTGGTATCAGTGAGCACTCATTACCATACTTAATTCTTTTGGTTACATAAAGGTTTGTCATAAAGTACATCTTCAATATTAACCTTTACCCCTAGGCCTGGCCTTATTTTAAAAGGAAAAATAAAGACAGTATGATTAAGTCTTAAGATGTGATAAATTTAGTGCATCTGACAAAAAAAATATGGCAATCTTACAGTGGCTGTTTTGAAAATCATCTTATTACAAATTCTTCCGGGATTGTCATATCAACTTAAGGTTTTCACAAAAATATTTATTATCTTAAATAATAATGGTACCAATCTGTTCCATTTGGCCACAAAGGCAGCCATTTGGAAAATCTTGCTACAATAACTCTTGCAAAGAATGTCATACTGACCATTGTACATCTTTCTTTTCTTCCTGAGCAGAAAGTCATTCATATGAGGTTTTCACAAACATTCTTTTGTTGATTTGAGATTAAAATGGTGTTGTCACTACTTCTAATTTCTAGAAAATCATTTTTCAGTACTGCTCTTAAATTGAAAGTCATTTTGACATCAGGTTTTCATTAGGAAGAGTTCTTATGGTATCTGATTAGTCCTTAATGTAAAATGACTAGCCATCATTATGGTAAGCCAACAAATGGATAGCTATATCAACATGAGGTTTTCACCAACAGAATTGGTGTAAATGATACCTTGTTAGTCTGAAATGGCTCCATTGGCTGCCATAGTTGTCTTGAAAATCTTCTTGTCACTGCCCACATAATTGATCAATGATCATTGTGATATAGGGTAGTCACAAAAGATTTCTAATTTTGTATTCTTTGTCCTTAACAAAAATGGTTATTACAAAAAGCTAATTTGCCAATTTGTTGTTGTTGATTAATTTCAGAGATAGTGTTGACACTAAACAGCTGAAAAGTAAGATTTGGTCTTTATCTTGAATTTTTGGAAATTCTTCATGCCCATTACAGCATCAGGCCCTTTGAAGGACACTAATATTTTCTTTATTGCATTAAAAAGTAGACATTAATACATGTCATTCACTTTCTGCTGCTTTCTTGATAATAAATTTTATTGTGGCAGCTTTGTTTTGGGTCAGTAGTGTACCTAGTTTGTGTTAGTAAAATGCACCAAAGAGCTATTCAGAGACAGTACCGTGCTGTATGAAAACATAGTTAATTTCAGTTATTAATCTTCCAGGTTCTGTGTCCTCTTTGGTTGAGCTGGCATCGCAGGCTGTAGCATGTCATATTCCATTTGAAGTTGTGGAGCATTTTCCCCAGCCGATTCCTGAACAGTTACAGCTTCGCATCGCCTTCTGGAGCTTCCCAGAAAATGAGGAGGATATAAGGTGAGAACATTAGTCATTATGATGACAAGGGAATTCTGAAAATCAAGTGGACAACTTTTCTCTTTATTATACCTCAGATATGGGGACTTCTCTGTGTGTGTTACTGTTTTTGGAGGATTACGTGAAATTTTGGACAGCTTTGCTTTCAGTTTCATACAGCAATTTTAGCTCAGTATTATGGATGGCCTGGTGTCAGGATAATGTGAATGGGTCGGACATCATGCTACATGACTGCCGTATGATGCCATAGTGCTAGACATCACTATTAACTGCCACACTGCAGATGTCATGGCAATATGACTGAAAAAGTGTTAAAAGCCACATTATAAATCCAAATCACACACACGTATCATTTATTGTTTCTTTTGTTATATCATTGCTTCCTCCATTCCATGGAATTAAGCGGTAGGTCACACTTAATATAGTTTTTGTCTTCAGTTTATTTTTGTGAAATGTATGAAAACTCAGTGCTATCAGGATGATAAGATCATCACATGCTTACATGTCTTGTTGTTATGGTCTTGGATGGGGATAACATAACATAATTTCTAATTGTTCTTTATCCAATTTACATAGTGTTTGGAATACAAAAATATTTGTTATTCCCTTATCCCATTATTATTCCTGCCATTGTTATTCCTGTTGTTGAGGGTCTATGGGCTATGGTCTTTGCAAAATACATTTCTTGTTTGTTTGTTTTTGTTGTATTAGAGCAGGATTTGGTTTCTACTTTCTTAATACTGATCATTTGATTTCTTTCCTGTATTGAATGATGCAAATACAAGATGCTATAGGTCTCGTAATGTTTTTTTTCATGATTGGATGAGTGGAATGCCATTAAAAAATTCATCCATGGGATAGTGGATTATACGTACGTTAAAACGAATGGTGCCATTTAATCAAACCAGTTGTATGTCAACCGTTCATGTAATCTGCACATTATATTATATGTAAGCAATTAGCAATGTTCATTTTTCACCTCACTCAACTTAAGATTGTTTCATCGGCTGTATATCTTATATATTTTACTCTTACATTTGTTGAATATACAGTTTCTGACAATCCAGGTAAAACATCCATCACATCGTTTCCTACTGCGGCATGTATGTACCAATGACAAAATTTATAAAGCAACTGGACCTACTAACTCAAGCTAAGATTGTTTCATTTGCTGTGTGTGTTATACCTCTTATTTTGACATTTGTTAAATATAGTTTCTGACAATTTAGGTAAAACATCCATTAAATTGTTTCCCACTGCTGTATATACATACCAATGAAAATGGATAAAGCAACTGCATATGTTCCAGTCCTGTGGCACCAACCATGACCACATTTTATGAATGGCTTATGTTTTAAATGGGAAAGACACATATCACCTTTAGGTCAGGAGGTTTAAGCTCACTATCACCAAGTATGAAAGAAGAATAATGGTTTAGGAAAAATAACTTTACATGGTAGGTGTATAATTAAACCTTTTACAGTATTCATGTTTTTATTTTATTTATTATTTTAAAGTAAATACCATTAAACAGTCTGCACCAAGAAGATTTGAAACCTGCTACAGGAAACATTTAACAAATATTGTTTAGTGTATACATAATTTAATTAATTTTACAGGTTGTATTCATGTCTTGCTAATGGCAGTGCTGATGAGTTTCAGAAGGGAGATCATCTGTACAAAGCTAAGGCAGTCAAAGATGTCTTACAAATAGGTAATAAGTATGTTAAGATGGATGTAAAATTATCTTAATTGTGATAGAAAATTGGCATTTGCAAGTGAATTATGTTTATGTCCATCTGAAAACTGTAAGAATGACAGTGTGGCAACTTAATAATTGAATCACCACTTTTTTATTGCATTTTTTTTTTTGAGTAATTTTCAGGTGTAGATGCTTTTTTTAAAAATTGACTGGTAATGAAAATAAATATTCACCAGGTTACACTTAATTGGGATATCATTTGTTGAACGAAGTGTCACTTAGTGGAAGACAAGTCATCACTGACTACATGTGTTTTGGGCATTCTATACTTCCAAGAATCGTGAAATGTAGTGAATGGATGCATTTGATAAGTACTGCACCCTCATTGCTGTTGAAGCAGATTGTGACTTGGATATTTTGTCTGACCATTATGGGTATACTAGTAAAGTAACCTTATGGTAAATAGCTCTTCTGGCCCAAGGCCTAGTGTGTTTATAGAACAATATGTTTCCCATTTGTATTATCAACGCTTTTATCTGTAGACAACAGTTTGTGAATAATCTAGAGTTAATATTTCTGATCGGATTTGGTATGTAAGCTTATATTAAGATCTTACAGGAGTTTGATTTGAACATTGTTCATGCAGGTTAAATTGGTGATCTGAGCAGCTGAGCTTGTCAATATTCTTGAGGTCATATTTTTGATCAAACTTAAGATTTGTTGTGCTAGCGTATTTCATATGAGGTTGATCATGAGTTATTTAATGCAGGTTAAGATTAAATCTATCAAATAGCATGAATCAAATTTTAAGCCTCTGGTTATGAGCTAATTCCTTGGCCACTGTGAATGCGTAAGCCTTGGGTGGGAATCTCACATGGGTGTGGCCACAGATGGCACAAAATATAGATCTGGGAATCCATGACTGCACAGATTAATTCCCCTGATAATAACAATTGATTGTATGACCTTTAAAGGTGAAGGTGTGAATAATTTCTAAATTATGGACCAAAGTGTAATACTCAGGGGTAGGGAATAATCAAGGGTAGAATATATATATACCTGCAAGTTACTTCTCTTTTTATGTCAAGAAAGTATGTGTGTGAGCACAAGCAAGTAATAAAAAAAGATGTCCAATTTTTGCCCATCCCCTGATGTTTGGGCAAATTTAATTGGAAGCAACAAGAAAAAAAAACCACCAGTCAGAATGAATGTAACTATATGACACTAAAGTATAGTTTCTGTTTACTTGATATGTTAAATTTTTCTAATGATTTATTCCTATTTTGCTGATTGTACAATTATGCAGTTTGACTTTGCAGATAAAACTTTTATAGACAAAATCTTGATTATACTGTCACATGATACTTTGGTCTTTATCTTGTGCCCCATTTTGTTCGAATTGAATTTTTTTGTTGTGTTAATCCATGAACTATCTATATTTAGCCAATGTTGACCATGTTATAATTTTGATAACTTCGTCTGATTGTAATCATCAAAGATAAAAACTGAAACTCTGTGTGAAACACTAAATGCTGTCACAACATTGTTATCCTGTAAATGTCACTGTTAGTGATATTATATTAACCTTGGTGGTGCATGCACTTTATCCTACACATTTTCAGTAATGAAATCATGACATCTGGAGATGGACATCAGTAAAGATAATAATATTACTTATCATACTGTATGAATTAAATATTGTTTTTGAACACAAATTGTAAAAAATGTCGCTGTTAAAGGGTAAGTTTTAGTTTTTCACTTATATGCTGGCCACTGGTTGTGTTAGAGGGGTGGGTTTTCTTGAGGGGTACTTTGAACACAAACTTCTGTGTGTCAAATGATCCTGACCATAAAAGTGGGAGAGTGAGCTCTGGTTGGGAGGGATGTGCTAATCGTGCTGGGGACCATTGTAATCTTCTGGGTGCATTGAGTTAATAGACCATGTAAATACTGTGTGCTTCAGGCTGATGGTTGCCATTGCATTTAATTTCCACATTCTTTATAACACTGACATGTATAACTGTATGCGTATTCGGTGTATCTGGTAATTCTGCACAAGGATATGTCATATCTGTAAACAATGGATCACGTTGTTTTGGTTGAAAATTTAAATTTTTGCCTGAAATGCCAGAAAGAGTCCAAAGTAATTTGTTTTGTTTCCATAGCCTGATGCATCAACTTTACATCTTTTGAAAGATATGCGCAGAATAGGCCGCCATATCTTGAGTCGTGGAATTATAGGGGTGATATCCCATTTGTCCAGGCTTTGTTTTTTTTAAAAATATAATATTCTGGTGATAATTGCAGTTTTTCAGTTGGTAAGCATTGGAGAATTTTATTTTCATCAATTGAATTCAGTAGGGGTTTTGTGCCAAAATTTATAACTTTAGATGCACAGAATAGCCTGACAGTTGTGTAACTCTTGTTAGTCCTTCAGGGTGAGACTGATTTTTGTCAAGCCAATGAATGGTCATATTCCAAATACTATGCCAGGCATCACACACTTTCTTCCTCTTGGCTACTATTCCATCCAAACTGTCAGTTCTAGAAACTTCAGCACTCTTCTGAATCTTAAATCTTTTTCAATTTGCCATTTAACCTCGAATATCAGATTTGCAAATAACATTTTGTCCAACTTGTCTTGATTTCGAGGTCGCATGCACTATTTATTTGCTACTATCAGAAATGAATGGAAGCTAAAGTTCTTGTGTACTTGTATAATATTATCATAACCACATGTACATCTCAGGATCTTTCCGTCTCTGAATTCAGTCGTTGTAAATTTCAGCACATTTTCCCACCCAAGCTGCTAGTCGAAGTCTTTGAACTTGTTGCCCAGCTAACGTAACATGTTCTTTTGATGTACTCTAAGTTATAAATACAGCATACACATCTGGGAGCTATTTTCACCACTGAATTCTATCATTGTAAATATCAGCACAGCTAAAATGATAAAGTAATCAACATATTCTCACACAGTAGCTTGTTGAAGCAGGGCTGGCAAATCTTTGAATTTGCCGCCCAGCTCTTTGTATGGAGGACTCATACACAGATGATTTTCCTGCGTCACAGACCAAATATTTTCATCCAAATACTCATAATTAAGTGTTTCCATGACCTCTGATAATGCTAAATTTCACATTGTTTTATTCAACTTTTATTGTTTTACAATGTAATTTGGGCCATGGGGTCCATAGTAGCCCTGCATTTTATTTGAAATCGAATTGTAACGAGGCACATTATTGTGTTGGGGAGCTATACTTGTGTTATAGTTACAGCAATAAAAAAGTGAAATTACTTTAAACATACCCCACAAAACTCCTAAATTGTAAACACACACAATTTATTGAATTCAGGTGATACTTATTGACATTTTCTTGCCTCATATTAAGGTGCAAATATAGTATGGTGAATGAAGAAAATGGGTTGTAATTGCATTAAATCTGAAGTTAAGTATTCACATTTAAAGTTATCACTATTTAGCTTAAGCACCCTTTTTGCTGACCTGCCCAACACACTTGCAGTTTAGAGGTTTAAGAGCTTGTACTGTGAGTGTAAAACATGGTTTGAAATAAAGAAAGGTTTTTTATTAGAATTCTTAAGTGAGACTTGTCTTTTGAACTCTGCTATTTTAATATATATCTAACATGCTTTTCTAGCAGAATTTCATCCAAATGTTTTAGGTTTCCATCTCAGTGGCACTGTTGTCCCACCCCAAAGCATCAGTCAGACAAAGGGTAGTTTTAGTGTGGCTGTGATGTTTGATCGGCGAAGGATCTCTTCATGCATCTGCACATGTAGCAGTACAGCGTCATGGTGTTCCCATGTGGTGGCTCTCTGTCTATACAGGATTCACCAGGTTAGAGACCCAAATACAGTGTAGATTGCTAAGAGATGTTATTGAACAGAATTTCAAATTCGATAAGTAGGTTCATAATTAATTGTAACATGATATATGAAAGCAAATTTTCTCATAATAGGATATATCTGTGGAGAAGTTAATGTTCTTATTTTCCCAATCAACAAATTATTTTCTAGCCAGAAATAAATATTGATACAGTTTCTATCCATACTTCATATCCTTTCACACGATTTCATTGATGCCAAGAAAGTTGTTTTTCCTTGAGTAGAAATGCAGAGATGGCAGATCCTTGAACAATACAGTTTGAGATATTAGTCAAACATTCATTATTTAACAGTATCTTAAATACTAGTTATTAATTAATTAATGTACTCATTTAAAATCTGTTAAAATTTGTTAAGGCATTGTGTTTTACAAAATCATTTAAAGTTGTCAGGATTAGTTTCATTTAGTAGTTCCTTTCAATAATATTATTGTCTCTACACTACATTCAACCACATTGCAAAATGGAATTTAGTTCAGACAGAAAGCATTGGCAAGGATCAGACCAAGTCTAGAAAAATGACATCATAGAAAAACACTGAAAAACTATTTGTCCCAGAAGTTCAGGGGAGATTATTTAAAGATGTGGTCCATAATTCAATGATTTATATTTCCATTTAGCCATGCCTGGAATTAAAATTTCAGCGTCAGTGATGGCTGCAAAGATGATTGCAGAAAGCAT
Source organism: Unio delphinus (assembly GCA_029339505.1). Lineage (NCBI taxonomy): Eukaryota > Metazoa > Mollusca > Bivalvia > Unionida > Unionidae > Unio > Unio delphinus. Next base: position 385,347 of record JAQISU010000400.1, read on the forward strand.
GATTTTGTAATGAAACCTCACATTGATTCGTCAGTATTACGTGATTCATGCCATAGGATTTCCATGCTTTTACAAATATATTAGACCAATTTGTTGGCACAAATTTGTTATTTCTTCTTCACCTAAACTACTTGGAGGATTGCCAAGAAAATTTTGTTACGAGTTTAGGCTCTAATAAATGGTAACAAAGACAAATTGAAAACAAGCATTGTGAAATTTAACAATTTATATCCTCGGAAAAAGATTGCAAAAATGGAAAAAAGAACTTAAGATTTAAAAATCGAATTCAAGACCAAGTCATTGAAAAGTTCTAATAGATCCAAGTTCAAGTCCTGTTGAAAAATCCTAGATGGAACACGATGTATGCTGAAGTCTGTTTTGTGTTTATCTATAGTACCTTGTAGAATCACAATATTTAACACTCCAGTCTTGGAAATCTGAATAAAATTATGTCAAACTGTCTTTGTTCAAGATTTCTGTATGAGCACATCAAATATATCCAGTAATATGAATTAATCCTTTAAAATCCAAGTGAACTGAAAGAAAGTTATCATGGATTCAAAAACTGGCTACAGCAAAAGAAAATGACATGAAGTTATTTGAAAAAGTCCCAGACTAACTATATTTCACTAAAACAGATTATATCATATTATAATGTGCAGTTTTGAATAAATCTCCAAAATGTGAAATCAAGAAAGAGGGAAAGAAGTCACTTGATTGTTTATATCACATACTCCTAACATGACCCTGACAAGAACCAATCAACCACTACAGTGACCTAGTAGTTAGAGCGTTTACCACAGAAGTGGAAGGTCGTGGGTTCGATTACCGGCCAAGTCATACCATAGACTTACAAAAATGTACTAACAGCTGCCTCGCTTGACGCTCAGCATTAAGAGGTTAGTGTTAAGACTGGTCGGCTTGGTGTCAGGATATCGTGACTGGGTGGGACATCATGCTACATGTCTGTGGCATGATGCCCCAGTGCTAGACATCACTATAAACTGCCTCACTGCAAACATTGTAGTGATATGACTGAAAATTTTTAAAGCTGTGTTAAAATATCCTAATCAAACTATTTTGTTATGTATGTGGTAGGCAGCATCAGTACAAAATCAAAAGATAAAAACCTCTTTATGTAGTGGAGTCCAGCTCACCTTATTATATCTTTATAAACTAAAAATGATTCACTTCTGTTAACTATAGGTGGCTAAAATATTTAGTAATCATTTACATAATGTATTTAAGTTTTATTTGTTCATGCAATTTTTTTGGTCAAATCATTTTTTCCAGGCACATGATGTTTGCCTCAGAGCCCCAGTATCTGAATCCTTGTCAAGACTTCACAGAGATCAGTTGCAGAAGTTTGCCCAGTATCTCATTAGTGAACTGCCACAGCAGGTGAGCATTGTTATATTGTTAGATACTTTCTGTAACTTTTCTTTAAGCTTCATAAGGCTATTACCATAGTTTCTGTAATGATAAATGTAATGAAATTCTGTATTTTATGGACATAAAAAATTTCCTTCTTAAACTTTCCCTACCTCTATTAGGGCACTGGCATTAAAAATGAAGACATCTACCATGATGTAAATTTTGGAATGGAGTTACTTATCCTGAATCAGATCATTTTATTTTTCTGCTTTTGTTTTTAGACCCTGAATTGAGATTTTGCCACCTGTAATAATAACCTTTTATGATCTGTGTCTTCTATCCTTCTGCCCGTTTACACTTCTTGCATTCAGCACATCTGCAATGCTTATACATGATTGGTTGCAATTTGGTACATGAATTGCCTATTATATGCAGTTCTGGTTTTTATATGTTTGATATTTCCAAGTTATTGACAAATTTCTGTCAGTTTAAAATTTCCAGTACAGTGGAACCCCGCTATAACGCGCCCCGCCATAAAGCAAATTCGGATATAACACGGTTGTAGCATGGCTCCCGAAATTTCGTATATTCATTCACACATGAAAAAAAAAAATTTGGAGAAAAGTAAAAAAAAAACAAAACAAGAAAATAACTTCATTTTGGGCATGAGATTAGTTGTGACTTTTAAAATAATATGATCGTGGCATGGTTCCTGAAATTTGAAATTCATTTACGTGTATTTTTATCGGACCGTGAAAATATTTGTTTAACGTACGAGAAATAGTGTGTAAAACGTTTATTATAATTTGGTGGAAGAATTCGCGTATGACTTTTAATAATTAAACGATCGGAACTTAACAATTTATCCAGGTTCTTTAAGTGATTTTAGAGAAGTGGTCGTGTATGAATTCTAAAATAATACGATATATATAACGTACGAGAAATAGTGTGTACAACGCATGGCTTCTGAAATTTATCAATTTGAACAGGTTGTGGTGAAGCTCCGTATTCTACTCTAGAAGAGAAAACTGGTTTCATTAGGTTTTTGAATTGTTAAGCTGAAGTAAACATTATCGGAAGTGTTACTTATTACGGATCCATGAGTAAAGCCAGTAAATCGTCTTTGTGATTGTCTTCCATGAATTCTGTATACAGTCGTTGCTCAAAGAATAGCCGACATGGGCTTCTTATTTAACTGCAATCACAGCCAAGCAGCAGACAAAGCTGTGGTTGATACAAGAGTCGCACAATTTAATAAACATCAAAGGACAAAAGCCGCCAACATGTATGCTGTGCTTGGCGGTGTGATCAAACAACAAACAGTTGAAAGTAAATAATATCCACTTTATTATCTGTAAATTAAAAGGGTATGAAATTGTACATCCGTTCAGCTTAATTTTGTTTTATATAAAAAGTGATTCGTAACCATTGCAGGCCTTCATTACTTAGTTATCGCGCCTTATCTGTGTACGTTGTTTGCTTATTATATAAAAAAATATTTTACTGTTATGGAAAAGCAAGTTCAAAAACGCAAGTTGTTTTCACATGTTTCTTTTGATGTTCACAAAATCTGAAAAAGAAGTTATTTGCATGCTGAAATCATGCGTTGATTGTTAATTATTCTTGCAGTTGTCGCATATGATAAAATTTTTCGGTATGAAATTTGTACAAACACCGTATGTAGACCCGGGAATAGCTGCATGCAATGACCGTACGATATCAGACGGCAAGTAAATGGTTTCAATATTTTGTTCATCCTATATTTTACACGATGAATTCAGACTATTACAAAATTATTGAATATTTTAAATCTGTACGATTTTCAATGAAATTACATCTATTATGGATGAACTGCATGCCACGACAGCACGGTAGTATACGGTGTTGATACACTTTTCATGATACAGCGATAGTCTGGTATTATCGGTCAATCTGTATTATCGTTCAAACAAATAAAAATTAGTAAATGTTTTTAATGCACAGTAATAACCTATAAATATATTAGCCATCGATTATTTTGAATATATCTTAATTAATGCATTCCAGTTAATATTCATCTGATGATAAGCTGACTTTTGATCATTGTACATGTATACACGTATATGTTCTTGGAAAAAAGTTAAATATTGTAAAACCCTGCATTAATGCGACCCCGCTTTTAACGCGATCCGATGTTATGGACCCCGATCATCACGTTATAGCGGGGTTCCACTTACAGTTAATCCTGATAACCAGCATAACTCAAGAAATCATTCAAATTATTCTAATGCACTTTGGTATGTATATTTTATCATGGACCTAGATGTATTTTCCCCATCAAGTTATGACAAATTACCAAATATCTACCATATGGAATGTTGTTTTTAACTTGATAAGCTGAAGAACTACTTTACATATTTCTGATGCAGTTTCATTTGTACACTTTTTCAAAGACATGTGCCATCTGTATCGTGTCTTGTCAGCTCAATTTTTGGACAGAGTTGTGGTTGTTGTCTTAGATTTAGATGGGAAATTTATGGCTTTTTTCTTCATTGCTCCATTTTGAGCAATGTTCTGATCTTTGCCAGTGACTTGATATATTTACATTGAATTTTACTTGTAATGAACATAACTCAAGATCTGTTAAGCATAGGCTGATGCAATTTGAAATAAATATTGTTTCATATAACCTACATAAGGTAGGAAACTTTTATGTTTTACATTTTGTCTCAGTGCATTGCCATGTGTGATGATGTTCTTTTAATATTTTTGTGTGGTAACATTTAAGTTTTTGTTCTTACATTTTGCAGATTTTTCAGATTCTTTAATGTTTGTCACCTTGATCATCATTCAGTTCTCTGACTAGTCATTTGCATGTAAAGAGGAATTCATTTAGCAAACATACATGGTTAGCTATTTTTTAATAAGGAACATGTCCTGAACAATCAGAAACTAGTTGACTGACTGTCATGGGATTGAGATGAAGCATGTGGATATTTATCATTTTCAGATCTTGCCGACAGCACAGCGACTGTTAGATGAACTGCTCTCTTCACAGGAGAATGCTATGAATAAATTTCGTGGAGCACCAGGTATGAAACTTGACAAGTATTGAACGTAGTATTAGGTTTTATAACCACAACTTAAGATGAGTGCCTTGTGTTATAGCATAATCTATCTGTACATTTGTCTGACCCATAACTTTGCATTTTTTTTGTGTGACTATTTTGAATTTAGTTCAGAATACTGTATGTTGTTTAAAAGTTTTCTCTTAGTGTTCTAGTGAAATAAATTGTTTGTAGACTTTTACAAAACTTATTAGTTTTGAAATTGTAACAGTATCTAAAACACCTGTATTGGCACAGTAATTCAACGAATCAGACATCATATTAGCAGAGATGGAAAATTTCCCAATATTTCCATATTTCTGCGATGTCGTTGATAAGATAGGTCATTCTTGAGATGTGTCAGTTTGTGGAGAAATTGAAAATGGGCATGCAGGCAGGCAATGCTGTAAAATTAGAATTTAGGTGGTTGAGTCCCTATATATGACAATACCATTACACTCATTGAACTACATCAATTGGCACCAATTGTTTCACATTTTTTGCATCATAGAGGCATATATATATTCAGTAACCGGTTTTGATTACAATAGCCATTACAAATTAAAAGAAGCAATTGGGACATCTTACCCATTTTCTTTCATGAATGTCTTTGTGACAGATTTCACTCTATAGTGATTAATTGGTTGCTGTGTTTAGACTTTTTATTTTCCTCCATTCCCCTAATCAATATATAGCAAGGCTCAGGATCATCCAGAAATAATTAAACCCTCTGTGTTAAATAATATTTCTTTGTTGAGAGCTTGAGAGTATGTTTGGCATGGTATCAGATTTAATGAAAAATATGAAACAAATTCTAATTTTCTCTGTTTCATTAACATATTTAACTAAAAGAAAAATGTGTATTCTGGTAATTCTGGTAAGCATGTGCTTCCAGACATTTGGTAGGACCTTTATGTAGCAGGAATTAATGATTGATAAAGGGTGAAGTTTTGTAAAGAGTTGATATGGAATAACAGATAATGGATTTCTTTACCCCATTAGTATGCTGAGATTGTGAAAGCAATAAAAATATCTGCAAATATAATGACTCTTATGAACAAGCTGATACAGGCATCAGAGAGGAAAGTCCTAAAGAGATGATGGTTTTTTATTTAGTTTTTCAAGCAAATAACATGTAAAACAGACATTGTATCTCATTTAAAGTTGATATTAGCCCACTTTTTCAAATGAAAGGTGCCAATTTCTTGGCAAACCTAGTAGAAATACGGAATGCAGTGCATGACACTGAGATTTTATTCTCAAGCTGATTATATCAAAATATATGTGGTAGACAGAACTATTTTTGTGTGGGTATTGCTTCAGAAAATGTTGAATGTTTTGATCAGTGGTGAAATGAGAACTTGTACACATTCATTATATTTTCAGAAAGTGATCATTCAAGGAAAGACTTTACATCTTTTGTGTCGGCCTTGTAAAATATTGTGGCAAAAGACTGGGTTCTATGATGGAGCATGCCAAAGAAATGCATTTAAAATTTTGGAATTAAATTTCTGTGTTGAAGAACAAAACCTTGGAACATTATCAACTGATTGATTAAAGTGAAGCATGTTTTATAAACATTAGGTAAATGAAATTACTCATGAAAGTAGAGATGAGGTTGTGTATTATTCATTAGACCTCATGTAAAAAGTCATTCAGTTGTGTACATTATGGCAAAATTTGCATGTTCCATATAATTCTTGAAATTCCTGCCTAAATTTTTACTTTCAATTTTTATAACCTTAGTTTATCAGTGTTTTAATTTTTTTAAAATTTCATTTCTTTAATATTTATTGTTCCAGATCCAACTGCTGGTCCATCAGCAAGTGAACAAACTTCTTGGTGTCTTGATGAAGCGACCTTGCATGAAAATGTGAAGAAAACTTTGGTCAAGTTTTGTGTACCAACTCCTATTGTGTTCAGGTAATATATATTGTCAATGTACATTCCAGCAATCATTTATTCATTATTCTGCACCATGAATTAAATGTTTCTGTGGGCATGGGGTTGTAGGAAGTACATTTTTTCGCATGCACAAAGGACAGTGAACAGCAACAATATCATAGAAGTGTCTTCCCCATTAATGATGTTGCATCTGGAATTTTTATGTTTACAGCTGATTGTCTGAGTCATATTTGTTTAACAATTTGTCTTTTAGCAAAGGTTAGTCTAACAAAGTGGACTTGTGTAACTTAAAAGTGAAATGAGTGCAGCAGCGAGGAATACTGTATCAGTTATGCAGTGCAGATAATAGATCATCTTTTTACCTTGATCTTGATAATGACAAATTACACAAAAGAGTGAAAAAAGTATTGTAAAATATACAGTGAATTGTTGCAGGGAAAGTTATTTGGAATGTTGAATTCTAGTAAAATTAAGAGAAAGTTTTGTGAATTATATTTGTTTAATTTGTATTAGTAAGTCAGATTTGATTTAAGCTGCCTTTCCTTTCTGGCATGTTTTAAAATGTTACATCTAGTTTTAGCCAGATTTGTGCTATTGCTACAAACTTAATTTTTTTTCTTTCAGTGATGTAAATTACCTGTCAGCTACAGCTCCCCCTGCTGCTGCAGAATGGCAAAGTTTGCTGCGACCTCTTCGTGGTCGTGAACCCGAGGGCATGTGGAATTTGCTCTCCATAGTGAGGGAAATGTTTAGAAGGAATGACAGCAATGCCATTCCACTGCTGGAAATCATTACAGATGAGGTCCTTCAAGGTGAACAGGTATGATAATCCTTTTTGTAAACAAACCAAAAATAATAAATAGAAAAAAACCCCAAATAAACAAGCAAATTCAGTGACTATATGTCTGGTGCCTATGGTGGTTAGGTTACCAAAAGTATACTGTGATGAAATCTTGAGACAGCTTTAAAGTTTTTGGGCAAGCATGTCAGGTATACAGTGATGACATTTTGTGACAGCTATAGTTATTGAGAGACATGGCAAGTAGTAAAGTTATTGTGAAACATGGCAAGTCAACAGTCTTGTGACAGCTGTAGAGTTATTGGTAGACAAGGCAAGTAGAGTCTTGCGGCAGCTGAAGAGTTGTTATGCAGACATGGCAAGTAACCAAGCATCATGCTCTATCATAAAAGGATATCAGCACTAAATGCAAGGAAAGGGGCCAGAATTTATTAGCAACCTTGAAATTGGTAATGTTTTGACTGATACATGAGGTGCCATCATATGGAGAAAGTGTACGGTTGACCTTTCATGAATCTCAGCTTTGTTTGACATGTAAAGCAGGCACGCAATATAAACCTTTGACCTTGGTCTTGGAGATATAACCCCTGTTTTGTTTTGTTTTTTATGGTTTAACGCCATTTTTCAGCACAATATATGCTATACATAGCGACCAGTATTAATGGTGGAGGAAGAATCCGGAAACCCCCATAAGGAACCACTGACCCACGAGAAGCTACTGGCAAGCTTTCTTACATAACTACATTAGCCGAATCTTAGACTCGAACCTACACAGACAGAGGTGAGATGGCAGTGATCCGTAACAGCAGCGCTTTAGACCACTCGGCATCGGCATGATCCTAGCCTTGATGGTAGAATCCCAAATGAGTTATATACAGCTATTTTCTATAATAAGATACTGTATAAAGTAAATCAAGTTTCATCCCTTAAGCAAAAATTACTTTAAAGTTATAGGGTTGAAAGGAAAATGTGAGGTGAATCTGAGCTATTGACCCATGTACATAACCTTTAAGACAAAACCCACAATAGTATGCAGTACACCTGCCAGAATAGATGTTATAACTGAATCCAAGTCAACCAGTTAACCAACCAGTAATAGAGTGGAATTGAAAGTGTGACAGAAAACTTTAAATATTGAACTTTGATCATGACCTTGAAGATGTCCCCACAAATGTGGTTGTGTCAAACAATTTATATGGATGATGTGTAAATATTCCAAGTTTAATCCCTTTGTCGTAGATAGCCTTAAAATTATTTGAGTGGAAACAAAAGTATAACTGATGGGGAGAATGATATACAGATGCTATGTGCTTCACTTGTTGCATGAAGGTAGAGGGAATAAAGAAAACCTTTCTAAAACAAATTAGGTTTTGTCAGTATGATAACCTAATCACTGTTGTGAACAGAAATTATTGCAGATTCCTATCTATGTTATTGTTCATATGCAGCAAAATACAAAAATTTGCACTTTTGAAGGACTTCAGAGCTGCAAGGCAGGACCCTCCCATGTTTTTCATTGCTGACCCTGATGTTTTTTTCCCCATTTAAAAAATTTCAAATTAAAAAATAATAATTTCCAAAATTGATTTGTGCATCTAACTAATCACTATTTTAGCATAGTACTTTTGAAGTGGTTAGTACATTGTATATACTAATCATTGTAATATATACACTGTCTAAAATATTTTTTTAAAAACCTACCTTCCTTCTCAGATTTTAAAACAGTAAAATAAGAAATACACATTTTGGGGGGTCTAAAATTATATTCAGTCATTCGAAAATGTTCTTTGTTATAATTGTCTTACAGGAACCCCTACAATTACTTAGCTTTAACCTTTTTTAGCAATGAATTTTTCAAGTTAAAATGAATAGTACTAAAAAACAGGTCTTGACTGATGGTCATCCATCATAGTGACTGCAAAAAAAAGTAAGAATGCTTCATTTGTCTGTTGAATTTCACACATAAAAGTAAGAATGCTTCATTTGTCTATTGAATTCTACACATGAAAGTAAGAATGCTTCATTTGTCTATTGAATTTTACACAAAAAAACGAGGTCCATAGCGGGCCTTGAAAACCTTGAAAAGCCTTGAAAAATGAATTTGTCCCTCAAGGCCTTGAAAACACCTTGAAAATTCAAAATATTGTCTGGGTACCTTGAAAAGCCTTGATTTTCTTGAATTAATAAATATTTTTCATTTTACAGATTTCAGTAAATAAATTGTAAAATAAATCTGATCTCTAGCTACATTTGTTCCAGATCGGAAATTTCCACAACACGTCACTGCGCAGTCATACGTTTGAACTTCAGGTTGTTAGAAGCGCGGATGTAGTTGCAGTTTAAATTTGGATCATTTGTACACTTTGAAACACGGGGGCTCGTTACAAAGCGAATTCAGAGTATCCATCCATGAATCATAGTCTAACCTGTAACAATTTAAAGTTATATTGTTACAGGTTAGACCCTTATTAATGGATGGATACTCCTAATTTGCTTTGTAACGAGTCCATGTGCTTTAAATGGAGGGCTGCCGATTCCATCTTTGGTGGCTAGACGAAGAAAAATATAATTCTGGATAATGCGATCTTTCTCAGACAGCTATGCAAAATGCAAATTTTGTCAGAAAGATGTTGATTTATGTGCTGTGGGAGAGATTGCTTTATGATCTCATGCATCTAGAAATAAAACACCAATCTCACGTAACGGCTTAAAAAACAGTTTGATGACAAGCTATAAGAATTTTTAAAAAATCACTATAAAATATCATGGATCTTGTAAATAGTGTAGAGTAGACTGTAAAATAGACATTAATCAGTGACTGTACAGATGTAAGATGTGTAGTATAATGGGAATGAGATCAGTGATCATATTCTTGACTGTCTTTTTAAGCAATACATTTGCAAGAAATATTTCTCGTATGAAGTATAGTAAGTATTAATTTATTTTTTTTTCATTTATGTATTGTTTACAAATAATGTAATAATGCACCTTGAAAACCATGATTTTGAATCTTGAAAATCCTTGAAAAACCCTTGAAATTTCTGAAAGAAATTTGCTACTAACCCTGAAAAAAGTAAGAATGCTTCATTTGTCTATTGAATTTTACACAAAAGTAAGAATGCTTCATTTGTCTGTTGAATTATTTACATAAAAGTAAGAATGCTTCATTTGTCTATTGAATTTTACACATTAAAGCCAAGAAAACCAAATGATTTCAAAGAGTTTTAAACATTGTTCCACTGGACTATATAGCCGATTTGAGTATATCACCCTATTTGAATTACGACACTTGGTTAGTAGCAGTGACATTTTTAGGGGTTTATCATTTCACCATCAGTATGTTTTATTTATATGTGTTATTGATATATGTATCTTTGTATTTATATGTGCCCAATCAATTTTTTCACTGTATAAATGAATAAAAATTGTATTGATTTAAATTTAGATTAGTGCCAAGTTTGTCAGTTATTATATCTAGTTTAAATTAATATCTAATGTCATTTTTGCACCAGTGTAAGTAAGGGATGCGCACCAAATCACATTTATTTGGCTTTCAGTCTGTAATTGAAGAATGACAAGATAAATGGAGATTAAATGAAATCTTCTGTTCTATGTACGAAAAAGGTTATACCCTTGCTAAAAACTACTGAAAATATTCAAAAACTAAAACATTAATATTTTAGGTTTTGAATATTTCAAATATTATTTAGGGAAGAGTATGGCTTTTTCATATTTTGACATACATGGCACCTTCAATACTCTGGTAATTGTTTTCATGCTCATTTATTACAAAATGACTTTAGTGTTTTGTTGTTAGCATATGTTTTATAATTCTCATAGTGATAATATGTATCTATTGATAACTGGCTAGTTGCAAAGAGTTTTTTTATAGCTGATTCTATTTTTTATTTTCAGATCCTAATCTGGTGGTTCACAACCAAGGTGACATCCAATAACAACAACATATTAAGCAATCGCAACAGCAGTAATACTAGTGCCAATGCTACACAGCATGCAGCCTCTAGCTTATGTGATGAGATTGTAATACTTTGGAGATTAGCAGCACTTAATCCTAAATTATCCCCCATACAGAGAGAGGATCTGTGTTCGAAATTCAAAGAATGGCACATCTCCACAGTTGAAAAAGTCCGTCGTGCTAGGAATTCAAATAATTCAGGAAATGGTATAAAGAAAAATGACATTGAAAATTTTGCTGGATTCAAACCAGGAATTGAGGCCTGTTACCTTAGTTGGAATGAATACCCAATCCCAGGAATTACCTACTCGGATAAACAGACACTCTGCTTAAGATATCGATTTAATCGACACAGCGATATTGAAGCTAAGAAACCATCACGCATACAACCTGTCACAATTTGTTCAGAAAATCTCATTAGTACTGATGACAAGACCACGCTTGCTCAAGCAGCAAACATGTTTCAGGAACATCATTCATCTCAGGACATCAAGGGTAAACGTCATGTACATTCTAGTCGTCTTGATGCTAATAATGATGGAGCCATCAGCTCAGGAAGTGAAGGATTTTGTGAACCTGAAAGAGGTAGTTCCTTATTCCGAGATTCAGACTCAGGGTCAGAAATGAAAGAAATTAACTCTAGAAGTAATTCCCTAGAGGATCGAGATTTAAGCCGCTACTCAAGCAATGCTTTATACTCAGTCGAAAACTTCAAGACAAAGTTAAACACTAGTGATCCATTTTCAGATCATACATTTGATGTTGATAGCTTCATGGAATTAGATAGTCAGAATAAAGATGGACCAGGTGAGGCAAGTTTGTCAGTGTCTGTATCAGCTGTTGCAGTTGAGCACTCATCAGAATCAGACGAATATCAGATGTACTTTTTTGATTCCAAATCTAAACAACAGGAAACTGAAAAAAAGAAACGTGACAAAAATGAGGAACCAAACTATTTTTCAGGGTTGAAACAGTTGGAAAATAAACAAGAGGTAAGTGGCCATTTCTTACTGTCATTGTGCAAATTTTATTCAAGCTTTAGCAAACTTCATGCATTTTTTTAATAGCTTTTCTGGCATGGTTATATCAGACATTAATGGACAGTGTTTTCTCAGAAATATGCATTATTATTAGCCCTTGTTGACAGAAAAGGCATTTCTATCTCCACCAACTAAGGTTATGATATTTTGTGGATATCTTGCAATTTAGGTAAGGAAGAAGCCTATCAGTTGGAGGTCACAATGTAAAAGGTCATCACTGTGACTGAAAGAAGAACAATTATTTCCCTAAAATAACACAAGTTTTGTATTAGAGACTTGGACTAAACATTATGGATCTTTTCCACCCTGGGTAAGGAATACATTTATCGATGGTGAGGTCAGAAATTAAAGGCTAAGATCACTGTGATGGCAGGTAGAAAAACTATGCAAAGTAAGATTAGTTCTACATCACAGACCTGGATGAAACTGGATTGCTTGCATTTGGGGTCAGGAAGAATACTGCAGTCAAAAGGTCAAAGGTTAAGGTCACTGATTGAAAGCAGAAAAATTGTACAGTAGCTTTATTTCTACATCACAGACGTGGACAAATGTTTGTTGATATCTTGCACTTGAAGTAAGGTAAAAGCTTATAAATTATTAACTTCAAATGAATTAATCTATAATTTAGTGTATTCTTTTTTCATGATGTTGAGACTGAGTGTTCCAACTCATTTAGGTCTTGACTTTAATTCTTCTCTTTGTTTCTCTCTATTTGTTATTGTTAATTCTTTTCCCAGTCATGGATATATTAAAATAATGAAATTCACCTTTAACTGTAACTCACTATATTGCAGAAACTTTTTCAGTAACCACATAAAACTAGGGGCAAAATTATACCACATATCAATACTAGTCTTGATACACAGCCATCAGTATGATCCATTATTGATACATGTGTCAATTTGGTTCCCTTTTCAGTTTTAGAAGGTCTATTAGTAGTAGGGGTCATTTTATGTGTTGACATGTTGGTTGTATTTCCAGTATTAGATAATCATTACAGATGGACATTTGACTTTTCATCTGTTCATATGCCATTTTCAACCTTGACAAGAAAGAAAATGTACCCTCTGTTGCCATTGATTATTATTTAGTCTTTTTGGTGGCTTCATTTGGTTAGGAGCTGGACTTGCCTTGATCACCATTCCATTTGTTTTTCATTGTATGAATGCTTTCAAATTGTCTTTCTGCTAATTCAATGATTTCATCTAAATTTGGAAAGCATTACTGTGTTATCTTTAATAGAGAAGAAATCATGCAATTTCTTCATACAAGGAAAATCCATCTAGAATAAATCTAAGTATTGTAGCAAAGATGACTGACAACTAGATCCTTCACAATGTACATGCAGATCTATGCAAAACAACTACCATGGCCAGTGGTACCCATTTCTCTCAGTGGAAAAAGGGAATTATTGACAAGACCAGCTTCCCTTCTACCAATTAACAAGTAGAACCCATACAATTTGGTATTGGCCCCCATTAAGAGTTTGTGCTAAAAAGTTTTAAAATTATTAAATAATCTTTAATATATGTTTTTGAAAAATGGACAAATGAGTTTAAGATGCATTTTTAAAAAAATCTTTGTTTCAAAACAGATTGTTCTAAGAATGTAATGAGTCTTTAGGCTTTGGCTAATTTGCCTGCCAAGATACCCTTCCTCGGATTTAAAGTTGTAATAGTCTAGACATGTTATGGCATTCCTTATTCTTCCTGGCTGTAAGACCAAGTGAGTTTCTGGTAATGCCCTACAACATGCATCATCCATCTATCAACAATAGTGGGTTACCACTCTGGAGGCCTTATTTCTGATCTCATGTTATCAAATTTGGAATATGGGCTTGTATCAAGATCTCATACAGGTTCAATAATGATTTGGATCAATGCACACTAAAACGGTAAACTTGCATCTGATGGGCTTTATCCACTTTAGGTAAAATTTAGAATAGAGGTTTAAATGAATTAGATAATGAGGAAGAACAGGGCTTTAACTAACACTAAAATGTGTGCCCCTGGTGTAGTAAAATTAAAAATGGTGCATTAAAACCCCATTTTTAGAGTCCTGCTGGATGCATTAAATTCATTGGCCTAATTCAGATTCCATCTTAGGAAAAGAGGTTTCTTGAATAAGCAGCATATTGTGTCATTAAAAATGTAGTATGATTCGCTATTTCATAATCTTCTTTGCACCCCAATGTAGGCATACAGAGGTCTCGAAAATGCTACAGTTTTTAAGTGGGACACAGAAAATCACTTGTGTCGGAGTTTTCCACACTTTTCTTGAAACACTATATCAACATTTACATTACGATACATGTATTATACAGATGGTTTTCTCTGACTACTAAAATTATGCTGTTTTTCAGATTAGCTAATCATCACTTAGAATTAATGTCATGCTCAATAATTATGCATTGTTAATTTCTGAGTGTGGTCAGATACTGTAGTATCATTTATTTTCGTTGGGCTCAATTTTCGTGGTTTTGTAAAAAAAAAAGGCATTTTCGTGGGGACGTAAATTCGTGGTTTTACCTGTCAAATTTTGCATATTATAAGGTAGTTAATTTCATGGTTTAACCTCTACAAGTACCCCAAATAAAGAATACAAAAGAATAAAATGATGCCGACGCAAACGGCGGTCACATTAATGTTTAAAACAATACTACCACCTGTACAAGTACATATCTAAGACCCGGAAAGTTCAATACTTACAACGTGTTTTTGACCAAGTGATTAACATCTGTCAAAGCAGACTCAGCCAACAACACTAAAACAATACTTCACCTATGTGAGCACATATCAAACACCCGTCAGGATTAATCAGTTTTGCCATGTTTTCGTTTGAGTGTTCAAGATCAAAGGAAGCCGACGCCGCCAACAAAACCAGACCAATCAGTTGAAACAGTGGCTTTGTCCATCAATCTGTGCAGTGTGAGCTTTAATAATCTGCTTTAGTGTTTCAAGAAATATATTGTTTTTTACAGGATTGTTGTTTAAAATGCATGGATAAAATGAAATGTGCTTTCAGAAGGATTTGAATGTTTAAACAACAGCTGCACTAGATTGAAGGATCGACTTGAATAAGTATTAAATCTAATTTTCATATGCAGTTATTTTGTATTACTAGTATTTTTTCTTTCTTTCTTTCTGTTTAGTATTACTATTGTTTGAATATGTTATGCTTTTTCTATATTTTCTCTCTATCCCTACTTAAATGAAACACTGTAAAAAAAAAAAATGGGTCGGGAATTGGGGGGGGGGTCATCAAACTATGTGGCTCATTTTTCATTGGGGATTTAAATTCGTGGTTTGTGGCAACCACGAAAACCACGAAAATTGATCCCCCACGAATATTGATGATACTACAGTAAGTAGTTCATGTAACCTCAAAATCAGTGATACAAATACAATTCGAAAATAAACCCCCAAAAATAATTATTACTTCCATTAGTCATATGTTACTACATGGCTACCAACTTTCCCGTTAAAATTCAATTGGGTCCTCTGGATGCATTAACTATCACGCTAATGGTATCACTGCATATTAATGAGGTGCTCTTACAACTGATTTACTTAGCTTGTAGGATTTATGCTTATAGTCAAGAGGGCTGAACTTGATATCACTCTGGAGGCAATATTTCTGCTCCAATTTTGATCAAATTTTGACAATAAGCTTATATTTCAAGATCTTGTATGAATTTGGTGGTGATTGAGATCCATGCATATTAGTGAAGTGATCTTACATCATCTGTTTTGACACCAATTAATAAACTGATTTTGACCAAACTTGGAATATGAGCTTATAATATCAAGATTTCAGATATGTTTAATGACAAGTGAAATCGTCTTTAAATATATTAATGAGGGTGATCAATCTTATTGGATGAGTTGGATAACACTCTGGGAACTCGTTCTCAGATCAGATTTGGATCCAAATTGTTAAACAATAATGTAAGATCAAGAGTTTGGAAGAATTTGATTATGATCAAGATCTACGTTATTGAAATAAGGCCAAAAAGAATAGGTATGTTTTGAGTCTGACGACCACATCTGTTGTTTCTTACTGGCCCCAGTACTTTTTCCAGTCGGAGTTTTGTTTGTTTTTTATGGTTTAATGCCATTTTCCAGCACAATATAGGCTATACATGGTGGCCAGTATTAATGGTGGAGGAAGAACCCGGAAAACCCTGGAAAGAACCATCGACCCACAAGAAGCTACTGGCAAGCTTTCTCACATACCCACATTGCCCGAATCCTAGACTCGAACCCATGCAGACAGAGGTGAGATGGCAGTGATCCGTAATGGACAGTACTTTAGACCACTTGGCCATTCAGAGCCCCTCCAGTCAGAGTAAATTTTTAAAAAAAAAATATTTCTGAAATTAATCTTTGTATCTGATTGAGCCAGTTTATAAAACCTACCTACCCTAATTTCATTTTGGCCTTGTCTTGTATCTGATTAGTTGATTTTCTTGCCACCAGGAGATAGAAGATTCTGCTCAAATTCGGTAATAAGCTTACAACATCAAAAGTGATGTAACAAGAGCAGCCCATATTAATGAGGTGATCTTTCATCTGGTTGGCTGAAGTTGTTACATCTGTAAATTATATTTCTTGTCCAGTGTTATATTTCTTATCCAGTGTTAGTAAAACTTGGTAAATAAACAAAAAGATTTTGGAGGAGTCCAGTTGTGACTAAAGCTACATGTGTTATTTACGAACTAATTTTCTTTTAGCTTGTAGTAAAATAAGGTAAATAAGCATGATATAAAAGGGTTTTGAGATGGAATATGTTGTGTTATCTTCTTACAGTATTACAGATGCCTGCTTAGTGAAAGGGCAGCTATTTGGTGTGAGTGTAAGGGAGGTAAATCTACTCAGGTCTCTTGTTTCTTCCACAGATCCTGTTTTCCCGTGCAGAAGCCCTGCATGCCCATGGTCATACAAGAGAAGCCTGTAAACTGGCTGAACAGCTTGCAAAGGAAATGCTGACCAGTCCTCCTGATCTCCTCTCCGAGTCAGCCAACGTGCCTAATGTAAAAAGTGAGTAGTGCTGATAGTAAGGTATATTCAATGCTGACTAGCACTTTGGTAAATATGTTAAATTTGGAACTTGTACAGTTTCAGTTTTAAGTTTTCATTTGTTTGCTTAAATGAAGAATAGCAGTTTGTAAAGTGAAATCCAGCATTATACTTAAAGCAGACGATTTATGTAACAATTGTGTCTTCCAGCTCTATCCAGTTTCCATAAATCAAGATAATGAGGCACTGAATTGGGTTATTTAAATAACATGTCAGAAAGTATTGACATAATTGTTATCTTTGTAACTGAGGTAATAGACTAACCATTGTTATTTTGGGAAAATGGTGTTTTTGATTCAACTTGTCTCTGCTATCCATGTCACGTTTCTTGTAGATGCAAATTATTGTTACCATTCTTGATAGAGTGGTTAAACTTGGTCATTGATTAATACTGCCTGCCATGTATAGCATATCTTGTGCTGAAAAATGGCATTAAACCCTACTACTAATAATTGACTGGTTGAGCTAATCTAATTCAG
Organism: Unio delphinus; assembly: GCA_029339505.1. Lineage (NCBI taxonomy): Eukaryota > Metazoa > Mollusca > Bivalvia > Unionida > Unionidae > Unio > Unio delphinus. Next base: position 403,084 of record JAQISU010000400.1, read on the forward strand.
TAATCATGCTTTAATGGGCGGCACAGGTAGACATACACAGCTCATGATTTCCTCCTCTTATCCATTCTACTATTAATATGAACATGTAATGTATTTTGATAGAGAATGCAAATGTTTTAGTAAGTTATCTTTCTCCAACTTACCTGATTACATTACTAAACATCACACCCACCATTCCCCACAATTCAGGTATCCTAAGATAAATTCACTAATATGAAAACTGGTTGCATTTGGGTATAATTGTAGCTACCTAGCACATAAAAAAGAAAAGGAAACCTGTGCAAATGAAAAATGAGAAAAGTGTTCAGAGCTGATATTGGAACTTGTGATGGTGAGCCATCAAATTAGCACTATAGTTGTCCAACCTTGTAAGACCACTCTTCAGTAGCTAAAAATTGGCCATTTAAGAGAGGTGGCCTTGGTATTGGAAGCTTTCATGTGTATAATTGATTATATTCCAGGAAACTTATTCATTGTTTTATATAACAAATTTGTTATATATAGGTATACCTCATTATTATATTTTAGGGTTCGTGATTATCATTACAATTTACATGTAATTTATTTTGTGCACTCTGACAGGCAAGAAGAAGAAGGTGTTGACTAACATTAGCTTGCTTGCCAGCACCACTCTGTCCAAGGCAGCATTTCTGTGTGGTGTACTTCAGGAGGAACCTGACTCCTGCCATTTAGCTTTCCAGATTGGAATGTTTGGTTTAGAACTGCCAAGACCTCCTGCATATTGCAAGGCTTTAGAGGTAGGGATCTGATATGATTAGAATTTAATTTTCTGTTTTAATATTATATCCAAGGGCATAGAAATCGGTCATTAAATATATTGTCTGAATGTCAAATGGAGTCATCAGTATTCTTACCTTGATTTGTGTAGACAAATACAACATGTTTGGATAATTTATGGACATATGTTGATGGCCTAATTAGATTTCCAGGCTATTACATTTTTTTTTCTCTATGTGCAAATTTTTAAAAATTCTGGGACCTAAACATTTTAAACAAAATCCTGTTAGCATAATAAAGCAAAAATTACTTTATAGACACAAATGAAGTTCTAAAGGCATATATATTTTCATATGTTGATAACTAGATTAGATTTTAAGGCATTTGCAGCAATTGTTTCTATTTTCTTTTTTAACATTATTGTTTGGGACTTGGACTTTTGTTTTAAAAATAACTGTTAACTGGATTAAGTAAAAATCACTTGAGTTATCAAAATGAAGTTTGGTTGAACCATTTAGAGATAATGATTTATGCAGCAAATCAATTCACTGGATAATTTATTTGAATCAATAGTGGATTAAGTTAGTGTCAGGTGTTGCCCTTCCATTGGGTGATACCAGAGCCAATTGCGAATTAAAAAAGTGAACATTTTGCTGCCATAAGAATGGGGTTCCATTTATCAAACTATATTTTGTTACCAAGGATCTTTGGAAATGTGGAACCTGTCTGATAACTTGATTATTTATATTCATGTCAACAACTTTGTACTTGATATAAACTTATTTCTGTTCGTTGCATTTTTGTATCTATCACTCTTGTCTCCTATTCAGTAACAGTGATGTAAAACGTTACCAGACATAAAGATCAATAATTAAGCTTAACTATCTCTGCAAGTCAAACATTTACATTGATTCATGGCTATGAAATATATATGAATGCCACCTTATTTTCAGGCAGCAAAATAGGTTCTTTTCAGATGGCAGTTGACTCTTGACATTGCCAGTCATACAAAAATGAACAGTTATTAGCAAAGTTTTGTTTAAATTGCTTGAATTTCACTTTAGTAACAATTAATATGCATCTGTACCAAGTAGGAACATTACTCAACTCCCTTTTGGTTTGTGGTAGGTGAAACTTGCATACCAGGAATCTGAGCTCTTGGCCTTGCTGAAGAAAGTACCACTAGGTTCGACAGAGTTGTCATGTTTGAGAGAGAGAGCAGAGCAGTTGAAGGATGGAACAATAAAGTCAAGAGGGGATGCACTACTACCCTTGACTCTAGCAAGCTTTATCTTTGATTCTTTGTGCTTGCCAGGTATTTCTTTGGATGTCACTTTAACACATTAAATCCAGTTTTGTGTAATATCTTAGAAAATATAAATACAGTAAACAATTCATTTCTGCAACATTCATTTTTTACAGTGACAACTTAAGAGGCTTGAAGCAAGGAATGGCACTATGTCAAGTCTAAATTCTACAGTTTTCAGAGTCAGTTTATTTGGCAGTATCATAGTTTAATGTGCCTTTGTTGCCATGGAACCAACCACTTACTTTGTAATAAACTTGTGGATTTTAATTTGAAAATGCATCCAGTTTCTAGCCTAATTTTTTTTAAGGCAAACTTTAATAACAAGATTCCTTAATACTAATAATTTCTTTTATTGAAAGTACACATTGGGATAATTTAATTGGACTTATCAATCATTGCAAATTACTGTAGCTTGTTTCATAGAGCTTGTTAAAACTTTGAGAATCAGAATTTACTCATGGGTAATCTAATGCACCGTGTTTCATTGTAATTTATGAATGATGAGATATTTTAAATCTACAGTCATCACATAAAGCAAATATGTTGCCAAAATCCCAAGAAACCTATTAGCATACATGCCAACCATCATGCTTTAGACGTAATCATTTTTCACTAAATTAGGCGTTACGCTTAAACGTATATGGCTTACACTTTTTCGGTATATCCACTTCCCAAAAAAATAAATTATTTGTTTTCTTATTATTATTAACATTCCAATAATCCCACACACTGTATTTTAGAAAAGATGGCTTTTATGTAACTACAGTATAAGAGTACGCTTGATCGTGGACTTTCCTAACAGTATCATGTTCTGTTTATAGCTAACCTGGTTCTACTGTCGACCTCAAATTCTCTTTATAGCATCTGTATGCTTAGTGAGGAGAGAGCAGACTGGCTCTCTAAATTTAATCTTAATGTGCAGATTCCATGTTCTAATTCATTTTTGCTGCAGAACCAGTCTAAATATATTTTGGCATTTATGTGTGCAAAAATATCCCCTTTCAAAAATTTCCAAGATAACTTAGAAAAAGGCACCCCCCCTCCCCCAAGACCCGAAACAAAATATAACAGAATCCTTTAAATATTAAGACAAGAGTGCGGCATCAAGTGACATATATTTCTGGCCATGTTGAAAGAATTTTAATATTTGGCGCTAAAAGTCTTAAGATGGATTCTAATCAATGTGTGTAAAGCTAAAACTGCTTCATATGAAAACTTTAAACAGTAAAGTATATTAAAAAAACGAGAGGGGCAAATAATTGTTGTTTATTTAAATTTTAGCATGTTATTTGTGGATTATGCTTTTTATGCCTGGATTCCGCGTTTTGACCACTTGGATTACGCTTTGTCCTCGTCAGAGGTTGTTATGTATGTATTAGCCAGTTCTTGAGTTTAGCTTCATTAGGTTTCATTCCTTTTCAATCAGACTGATGTAGTTTTTCCAAGTTACATTCAAGGTACAAATATTGGGATATACAGTTAGGTTGAAGCGCTTAATTGTTGCTACAGTAAAGCCGTATTAACTGTGAGTATTGCAAAACTGAGAAATATTAATCCACTATAGCAAACCAAGTCTCAACCTGCCCAGGAAGATCTACAGGGAAGTCTGTCCAGGTATCAACACGACAACAAGCAGATGAAAAGCTGGGATTTGAAGGAGCTGTAGCTGCTCTAGGTATGTGCCTATCAGTAATAATCAGTTGTTGAAAATAGGGCAAAGCATGAGGCTGGGTTTTAGCAAATAGTTTGCTTTTATTTCATGGTTGTGTCTACATTGCTTTGAAGTCGCCTATGCTTTAATTTAAAAAAAAACTTTAAATTTCAAAAACTCCTTGTAGATGTATAGAATTTTCTATTTCTGAAAGTCAACTTCCAGGTCTGTTGTAAATGATACCATCAAGAGAGAGGAAGGGAGGGTACACCATTAAAAATGATATTTATATGAGGTAGTTTCATCGAAATCAACATATATTGTATTGTCATTCTTCTCAATTGCATCATTTTTTTTTCCAATCCAGAACATTTCATCATTTCATGAGAATTTTTCACAAACAACTACAGAACAGTTGAAACTAATGTGGTCACACACAAAGCTGGTTGAAGTTGAAAAGTTACAAGAAAGTGAACAGCTTGTAAAACATTGATGGTTAGAGATATTGTAGAGAACCTGAGTCTGGGCACATTTAATTTCCTTTTGAAAATCTTGATTTTTTTTCCACATATTTTATACAGTATATCATTCTCGAAATTCATGCCTGCTGTTTATGTTTTGCTGAGGTAGATGGTTTGAGAGGATGCAGAAATGAAGCTCTTTCTGTTGAATTTCAGCACATGCCTGCTTGTATTTTTTAAACAAATTTCTCAATGAGGTGCAGTTTTCAGCATTGATTCTTGTTAAAAATGGATGCTCAATAGAGTTATTTTGCATGTGTCCTCTAGACTTGCTGTTATGAATGGTGAAAAAAAAACAGAAGTGATACACAGTCGCATGGTTTTGATAATATTTTATAGTTTATTCACTCATTCTACATGATTCCTATATCTGTCAGGCTCACCTTGCAATGGTCAATGGTAGATAATTATTGTTCCTCATTTTGTACTACACTGCTACAAGCCATATTGTAAAGGAGAAAACTTGACGTTTTGCAAATTGTGTAATGTGATTTCGCTATTGGGCATGACGGCATCCAGGAAATACAAGGGCATGAAAAAGCTAATAAACATCAGCTTCCTGCTTCATCACATTCAGCTCAGCCTGAACTTACGACGTATACAAGTTCCAGAGAGAATCTTAATGTAATTCAATTGAAATTCACTTTATTAAATTTATTTTAGAAATAAACCTTCCTCTTTCAGTTAGTAGTGTAGCTGGCGATTTATTTTGCACACATTTCTAGACATTAAAATCGCAAAGGATGACTCTTATGCTTAAACGAAAACAGTTCAGTAAGAAAATCACAGAATTGAGATCATCAGTGAGAGTTGGTACATTGAAATTGATGATTGAAAGGAAAAAAAACAAGGTGTGCAAAAGGCTCATATAAACAGCCTGTGTCTGAGTGTGTTTAATGCAACTTCAACATTAAATAATCATGTAAGGCACTTTCCTACTTTACTGATGGTTGTATATGTTGTAAATAGTTACGTATGAATTTAAAATGTAAAAATCAGGATTTGTTCCTGAAAATCAGTATTTTCGTCACAAGTAGTACTTGGGGTGGGTGGGGTGGCAGGCATGAGATTCGGGGCACTGCCCATCAAAATCACGTTGAAGGATGATTCCCAAACTCCCCTTACAATTTTTCAGCATTTTGATGGAAGACCAAAATCACACCTCAGTTATTATGTAAATGTTTCTGTATAACTAACATGGACCTTTATGTTATTGCCAATCCAAGTAATTCATTGAATTGAGTAATCTAAACTGACATTCTGTCATACTGAGATTATTGTTGTGCTTTGGATACCATGAACAGGGAATACCGTCCAGATGGCTTCTGAATTGGGGTACATGTAACATTTTAAAGGCACAAAGAAAACTAACAGAAAACAATCAAGGCAATAATAAAAAAATTGGGATAAACCCATTTGCTATGGCAGTTTTGCCCCCATCTCAGCTTCATCATCTGCACTACATTACCATATTCACATGATAATTATATTATTGTGATGAAAATTTTACCACAGGCTCATGTAACCCGCACAAAAATTTGTCATTATAAAAGTCATGTCACCCTCAAGGCTTTACATTCTTATGAACTTTTTTTTTTTTAATGCCACTAGGTATGAAGGCCAATGTATCAGAAGCTGAGCATCCATTGCTGTGTGAAAGCACTAGGAGGCAGAGAGGAGAGTTGGCAATTACCATGCTGGTTCACTACAAAGATGACATGAACAAACTTAGTAAGGTAAGGTGTGCTTTTTTTCAATTGTCCAGCAGCTTATAGTGATTCTGTGTCATAAATATTGCTTTCTTTTAGACAAAGTAATTGACAGTAGGTACATAATGCAAAACTGTTTTGATAAACTTTTTCTTGATCATGCAAACAAGTCAGTTATTTTCTGCCTGTAAAGCATTTTTGAATTCATTTTAACAAAAGAAATTTTTGTCAAATGAGAAGGTATATTTGTTTCTGTTTGCCACTTTTAAAACTTTTGCCACTTCTTGCCAAAAATTAGCTTAGCTTGTCGTATACCTGAAGATCTTTTGGGCTGGGATTATCTTTCTGTCAGTTTGTGCAAGTTTGTTTTTTTCTTTCCTCTTAAAAGGACTTGAAGGATTGTCATGAAACTTTACACGTACTGTTAAGGCATGAAACTTTACACACACATTTTCTATCTGAATGTCTTAGGCTGAATGTCCCAAATGAAAATGCTGCTGAGGCATCTAATATGGCCATCAATCATGAACATCTTGTCACTTCTCTTGAATGGATGGTTGTAACAATATGGCATTTTCATTAAAATGCTATACATGTCTCTTTTGGTCCTATATGAAAATGGTGCTGATTTGAAATTATTATGACCTGCTTCTCTTGAATGGAAAGTCATATTGACATGGTGTTTTCACAAGGAGATCTTTTATGTCTGGTTGGTTCTAATTGAAAATGATTCTGCTCAGACATCAGATTTTTCTACGATAGTGGCCATCTTGAAAATCTTGTTATCACTACATCTGTTAATGGTCATATCAATATAAATTATTTCACTAAGTGACTTCTTACAATATCTAGTTGGTTCTAAATAATTATGGTGCTGTTATAGTGTCCAATATTGCCACCACTGCAGACATATTGAAAATTTTGTCGTCACTTCCCCTGAATGAAGTCATTTTGCATTTTGTCAAGGGGTTTTCACTAGAAGAGATTTATTATAACATGTTTTTCCTAATTGAAAATGGTATTATGTAGATATTAAATATTGCCAAAACAGTGATCATCTCGAAAATCTGGTCATATCAACATGGCTTTTTTGCTAAAAGATTTTCTATTATGTCTAGTTGGTCCTAAATGAAAATGATGCTGATCTGACATCCAGCATGGCCACCACTGTGGTCTCTTGAAAATTGTATTGCTTTTCCTAATATGTTCATGTTTATCAATATGGGATTTTCACTACTTTAATCCTAAAGAAAATGGTGCTGACATACCCCATGGCATCCAATCAGACATCCATTATTGCCACCATGGCAGCCTACATGCAAAAATTGTTAATACGATTCTAAGTGAACCAAAAGTAATCTTATTGTTGCATCACTTCTGAATGGATGGTCATATCAGAATGGGCTTTCACGAAGATTTCATATGATGTTTAGCTGGTTTAAATGAAAATGGTACCTATCTGACATGTGCCACCACACAATGACATACGTGAACCTCCCAGATAGTGGGTTTATCTTCCATGATAAAGTGTGTCTACATACCTATCTGACATGTGCCACCACACAATGATGTATGTGAACCTCCCAGATAGTGGGTTTATCTTCCATGATAAAGTGTGTCTACATTCCTATCTGACATGTGCCACCACACAATGACATACGTGAACCTCCCAGATAGTGGGTTTATCTTCCATGATAAAGTGTGTCTTCATACCTATCTGACATGTGCCACCACACAATGACGTATGTGAACCTCCCAGATAGTGGGTTTATCTTCCATGATAAAGTGTGTCTACATACCTATCTGACATGTGCCACCACACAATGACATACGTGAACCTCCCAGATAGTGGGTTTATCTTCCATGATAAAGTGTGTCTACATACCTATCTGACATGTGCCACCACACAATGACGTATGTGAACCTCCCAGATAGTGGGTTTATCTTCCATGATAAAGTGTGTCTACATTCCTATCTGACATGTGCCACCACACAATGACATACGTGAACCTCCCAGATAGTGGGTTTATCTTCCATGATAAAGTGTGTCTACATACCTATCTGACATGTGCCACCACACAATGACGTATGTGAACCTCCCAGATAGTGGGTTTATCTTCCATGATAAAGTGTTTCTACATACCTATCTGACATGTGCCACCACACAATGACATACGTGAACCTCCCAGATAGTGGGTTTATCTTCCATGATAAAGTGTGTCTACATTCCTATCTGACATGTGCCACCACACAATGACATACGTGAACCTCCCAGATAGTGGGTTTATCTTCCATGATAAAGTGTGTCTACATACCTATCTGACTTGTGCCACCACGCAATGACATACGTGAACCTCCCAGATAGTGGGTTTATCTTCCATGATAAAGTGTGTCTACATTCCTATCTGACATGTGCCACCACGCAATGACATACGTGAACCTCCCAGATAGTGGGTTTATCTTCCATGATAAAGTGTGTCTACATACCTATCTGACATGTGCCACCACACAATGACATACGTGAACCTCCCAGATAGTAGGTTTATCTTCCTTGATAAAGTGTGGCTACATACCTATCTGACATGTGCCACCACACAATGACGTATGTGAACCTCCCAGATAGTGGGTTTATCTTCCATGATAAAGTGTGTCTACATACCTATCTGACATGTGCCACCACACAATGACATACGTGAACCTCCCAGATAGTGGGTTTATCTTCCATGATAAAGTGTGTCTACATACCTATCTGACATGTGCCACCACACAATGACGTATGTGAACCTCCCAGATAGTGGGTTTATCTTCCATGATAAAGTGTGTCTACATACCTATCTGACATGTGCCACCACACAATGACATACGTGAACCTCCCAGATAGTGGGTTTATCTTCCATGATAAAGTGTGTCTACATACATATCTGACATGTGCCACCACACAATGACATACGTGAACCTCCCAGATAGTAGGTTTATCTTCCATGATAAAGTGTGTCTACATACCTATCTGACATGTGCCACCACACAATGACGTATGTGAACCTCCCAGATAGTGGGTTTATCTTCCATGATAAAGTGTGTCTACATACATATCTGACATGTGCCACCACACAATGACATACGTGAACCTCCCAGATAGTGGGTTTATCTTCCATGATAAAGTGTGTCTACATACCTATCTGACATGTGCCACAACACAATGACGTATGTGAACCTCCCAGATAGTGGGTTTATCTTCCATGATAAAGTGTGTCTACATACCTATCTGACATGTTCCACCACACAATGACATACGTGAACCTCCCAGATAGTGGGTTTATCTTCCATTATAAAGTGTGTCTACATACCTATCTGACATGTGCCACCACACAATGACGTATGTGAACCTCCCAGGTAGTGGGTTTATCTTCCATGATAAAGTGTGTCTACATTCCTATCTGACATGTGCCACCACACAATGACATACGTGAACCTCCCAGATAGTGGGTTTATCTTCCATGATAAAGTGTGTCTACATTCCCTTTTGTTTATAATTATAATTGTATAATAATTTTAAAAAATCATTTTATTTACACGCTGCTTCCAGTTTATATATATATGGTAATACTGCTTGTGATCATGTGAGTGTTTTGATCTTAAGCAGGGCAAGTTGATTTTGTTGCAAATTTAAAGCAGCATAAAACGATTAACATTCTTTTGATTCTCTCAGAGGGATCAGTTGGCTACAATGTTTAAATTTTGTCAACATGGATTGTACTGTGTATGATGAGAATTAATTCAGTTGGCTACAATGTTTAAACTTTGTCAGCATGAATTGAGAAATAATTCCAAAAGGTTTATAGATTAATTGATTATGGTTGGATTACTAATATATTCAGTCAGCATAAAATAATGTCAGTTTGGCTTTGGTGTCAAATATTTGTCAAGTTCTGTCTTCACGCTATTCAGATTTAAAATTCTGCAATGTTGGGAAGAATGGCATTACTTGTCATGCTGCAAAATTTTAGCAATAAATGCTACAACAAATATGCCATCATTGAAATCCATGTACAATGATTCTGTATACAATGTAAATCAAGATATACATGCAATGACACTATTTTCCATCATTAAAGTAGAATATAACAAACAGCAGATCATTTTTCTGATTTAGTCAAAATAATGTACCCAGACTTTGAAATTGCACGAAGAACTACTCACCATGATTCAAGGCCTTGATTGGGATAAGATTGTCAAAGATGTATGTTGTAATGGAAACTTTGCCCTTTTATTGAAAATTCTCCCACATTTGATATTGAAACTCTGGACCAAAGTTTGCAAATACAATGATTTGTCTTAAGCAGATTGCTTTTTTCTGTCACATCTATGCAATGACCATCTTGAAAATATTTTTATTGCTGTCAGATTGGGTTGTCATATTAACATAAGGTTTTCACAGAATTATTTTTTATGATACCTGATTGGTCTTGAATGAAATTGGTGCCAATCTGACAACCAGTATGGTCACCACATGAGCCAACTCGAAAATATTCACCTTAATGGAAAATATTTTTATTTCTACTCCTCCCAAATGGATGGTTATATCAGCATGTGGCTTCCACCAATAGATTTCTTTTCATACCTTGTTGGTCCTAAATGAAAACTGCCAGTCTTACATCCAGTATGGCTGCCACTGTATTCAAACCATGTCACCATTCCCATGAATTCATGATCATTATGAAATTGGGTTTTCATCAAAACACTTTTAATGTTATTTGATTTCTTACAAATGACAATAGAGCAAAAGCGGATATCCAATGTTTTCCACAATGGGTAATTTTAAAATATTGTTATTGCTGAGGAATATCAGTCTTGATTTCAGTGTTTAGCAATCAAATGGAAGAAATAGTCTTATCTTAAGTTGCTGGAAATTCTTTTTGCCCAATATTTAATCCCAGTCCCTCCAGAGGTCTTCTGGTTTTTGTTTAAATGTCTTTAAGCATGATAAGAAATGCAGTGTAAATGGATTTTTATTGAACCCAGTGTGTGGATTAATTGAAAGAAATACCTTGAATGATCCAAGTTTAAAATAAAAAATTAATTTTGGATTCAGTCAAAGACCTTGGGACTTTAGATCCCTATAATGGCCTCAAAATGTCCAAATTTTCTTTGTTTTTAAAATTGGTTTATATATTTTATATGGATATACCTTTGTCTTTAAAATATGGAGTATTTTTTCATTTTTATTGCATGCAATGACATCTATAGTGCCTGCATGTGAGGTGTAAAATGTGAAAAGTGTAGTTGACTGAAAGTATTTATGCAAATTAAACTATCCCTGCATATATATACATGAAACTTTCAGGACGTTTTCCTTATTACTTATTAGATATATTGAAAACTGAAAGTTTTATGTTGTTTCGTAAGTGTGTGGTACATTGATTTGAAAGAAAATGGGTAGTTTCTAAAGCAGACATGAACTAATCATTCCTACATATAAAATCATTGTTTGAAATCGTCTGTTTCTTGTAGTTTATTTATGGTATGTGTTATGATGGTGCCATATCATATAGTATATATCAACTACAAAATATGTATACTTGCTGTAATAAAATAGTGTGAAATAGTTAATTTTCATGGACAGGCTTGTTTTTTTTTTATTAGAATAACCCTAACATTTACCAGATTTCAGCCTCAGAACTTAACAGTGCATTTGACTATACATTGATTTTTGACAGAGGATACTATTTGCAACCATCTAACATATATTAAAATTATATTCATGTTCTGGGTTGTTCTCAGTAAGAATGAGCAGAAAATGCAGTCATAAGTGTTAATTTTTTAATCTATGCCATTTTCATCGATATAAACATTTTAGGGAGCACTTCACAGTAACACATGAAATTTTATGTTTATTTAAGCAAAATTGACATTCAGATGTTGATTCATATTTGTAAGGGTGACTGTTCTCTTTCTGTTGTTTCATTTTGAGGCAACTTTTTGGGAATATTTGGATGAGAGGAGCTATACATGTATATAGAAAAGGCACATTATGGAATTTTATTCAACGTTAAAAAATGGTGCAGTTATGCTTGTTTGGTTTGTTAAAATAGAATGATGATAAAAAATATAATCTCTGTATTTTTTAGTACATTGTCTTATTAAATTGCATTTATATTTTTTGTACTCTTCTATTATTTAAAATATCTTGGCACACAGGGAAATATGATCATAATATGCATATCATGAATCGATTGGTAATGAAATCGGGTTTTAAAAAATGCAATTTTCAGTAGTATCAGTATTTATTTGTTTTAATTTCATTAATTATTCTAGTATCTGGCTTTAAATAATCGTCCATGGTTGGGATTTAAAATAGACCTCAACTGTCTGCTTCCAAGAAATTTCAGCAGAAACTTGATTGCTGCAATTTTCAAAGAAATTATCCTGGAAGAAAGGAATATTGTACAATTTCTTTACTTCTAGTGCAGTGATGTGTTTAAAATTTCTTTAAAATAAAATAAAATGAAAAGCAGATAATTAAAACTTTGAATCTATATCTATTACTCTTAAGAAACTCACCTGGCCATTTGTTGTTTATCCATAATCAATTGTCATTGTGTTTTTTGTAATGCTGTCAATAATGTAGAGGTAATACAGTTTTGATGTTAACACTAATGTGTCAAACAGCAGTTTGAGTCCAAGTTTAGACTTTTATTATTTGACAAAAAAATTGTTTTTTAATAGTTTACTTTTAAATATAAATAATGATATTTATTTTTCTTTCTCTTATTCATGAGCATACACTTTCTTCACTTCTGTCTTTCCATTTGTAACATGTTTGAGAAGCTTTTTTTCTTCTTTAATATTGCCAATATCATCTGACTGCTTAGACACTTACATTGTCAAAAAAATGGCAGAGGTGGGTGCATGCATTTTATTGTCATTGATGATTTAAATTAATCATACCAAGGAAGTGGAAGTTAAGTGATTCTCTAATGACAGGGTTGAACCTTTGAACATCTCACATCAAGGGCTCCATCAGAAATGTCTGAGGTCAGAAGTTGGGTATGGTTGGCAAATATGTAATGGTCAGCTATTAAATATTACGGATGTAGGATGTTCAAAAAAGGCTTTGTAGGGCATATTAGCCATACTATCTATAAACTATAGGATTCATAGCAGAGGAGAAGACCATTGGCATTTTAATAGTTGATTTTTTTAAAATTAAAAGTGACCTTGAATAAGAAATAAATACCTATTTGGGAAGAGAGAGAGAGAGAGGTACCTCATTCATCGATGTGAGTTTCATAGGAATCTGATACGGGACCAAAACTAACCATTATTGCACATTGTTCTAAATTTAGTGGGTATGCCTTGCCAGTATCAAAGACATATTCCAGTGAGTTGTGATCATTTCTGTTCATCACATTCAAGGTCAAAGACAGTTCAGATTTTGTACTGCAATTGTTTTGCTAACTCAGACATAAGAACATATTAATGCTGCAAAATATGATATTTTAATAATGTCTGAGATGATTTTATTAGCAATAAAAAGGATAAAATGAGAGACATGAATTTCTACACATTTTTTGCAGCTGTTAATGCTTCATGCTCGTCTTGTGTTTGCAATATACAGTTTTGAATCAGGCTTAAATGGAAAAAATGGGGATCATTTTGTATGCATGTATTTGATTATTTCAGATAATGGATAATCTTCTGGATAAAGAGGTCCATCAATTGTACAAGGCTCCAAGTCTGGTCAACTACCTTTCCAGCAGCAAGTCATCAAGTCATCAACTAACCAGTACATCTACTGTAGGTGCACAGGGCCATTCTAATCACCCATCCCATCATACCTCACCAGCCAGCCCATCCAAGGCTTCAGAGTTGGACGAGATTGCTATTGATGAGCCTCCACTAGAGCTGCGCATTCGAGATCAGGGAGAAACCCAGAGGAGTGCCACACCCACTTCTAATATGCAGAGGAATTCCTCACAGTCAGGAATATTATCATCTACTGTTGGGGCCAGACCTAAAATCACATATTCACTGAGGTACAATAGGTAATACTTCCCACACATTGTTTAATGTTTCATATTGTATAAATGATGCAGTGTTAGATTTTCAGTCATAGTTCATCCATTGTTGGGTGTCAGGTTTGGTCTAGCCCACCTCGACAAAAGTTGGACTTGTCAATTCTTTAGCAAACATGTGCATGTTGGTCCATATCCACATCTGATCACACCCTATATTACCCTGAATGTTAAATACTGCTCCTGTAGATTAGTGGTTAGAACATCTGCCTCTGATGTAGGAGGTTGTCAGTTTGAACCCTGGCCGAGTCATACCAAAGACTTATGAATGAAAATGGTACTGACAGCTGCCTCGTTAGGCTGTCATAATTAAGAGATTATTGTTAGGACTGGTTAGACTGGGTCAGAATAATGTGACTGGGTGTGACATCATGCTACATGTCTGAGTGCTAGACATAACTGTGAACTGTCACAATGCAGATATATTGATATTACTGAAATTGTTTTAAAGCTACATTATACATCTAACTTGGATACACACACACTATGGTTTTATGTGGTCATTTTCTCAATGGTGACATGGTAATTTTACTTGGTATGATGAATAGCTTGTAGGGGAGCATGACATGCAGGCCATAATTCTTGTTCTTTTTTAATTAATAACCTCTATCAGAAATTATTTACAAGGCTTGTAGTGTTTTATTGGTCTCTTAATAACATGTATAGTCTTAAGTTCATTTTATGTCTTTGTTTCTTCTCAACTTAAAATACACGTATGACATATAGAATGAGATCGGTGAACAAAAATTACTTCTGCTCTATCTATATATTTGTTCATGTTTGAACTTTGTATTGTCATGTTAATTATGTCTTTTGAATCAAATAACAGAGGTGGAATAAAAGAAAGCTTCAAATCTAGCGGACCTGATAATATGTCTGGTGAACTTCATTTGATCAATCGAACACTGTTATAAATGTTATTGTGTATGTGACATAAACTATCTTAAATTTACAGAATCTTTCATAACTGTAAAGCAAGGCAGCCAAGCGAAATGATTACTTTGTAAAATAAGGGCTTTGTTTCATTTGGACCATTGTTGGCAAGTAAGCTTCAGAGAATTCTTGAACTGGCACATAGAGATATCATCAATATTGTACCAATTGAACAATAAAAAAAACTGAGTTTCAACGTAGACAATTGTCTCACGAAATGTCACATGTTCTTGAAAAGAAAACAGAATAACGAACAACTTATTAGAAAAAGCGCATTATTAAAAATTAATATTGACCATGATTGTAAAATGAGGATTCAGTCCTTAAGCAGCCCAGTTCCCTAACGCCCCCTCGTCCCCATAGTCTTCTTGATTCTAAGCAAATTTGTCAAATTTTGGAGATCCCTCAATGACTCACACCCTTGCTTATAGTGCAGTCTATGTTTGTAGACCCCTTTGTGTGCGAGTTTTTAAGGGAAAGGTACATGGTGCAATATAAAATATTTTTCCAGCAGTTTATTACATGTTAGGGCACTTTTGCATATTCATAGAGAAATCATCAATGACTGGGCATTTGTCACCTTGAATAATCTATTTAAAATAGCTTGATGTCCTGGTGTCTTTCTCAAAAGGTTTATGTTTAGCAGGGGACATTAAATGCTTATATCAAGGTTTTAAAAACCTATAATATATATATGTTTCATACAGTAGAACAAATTCACACTTTATGAAAATCACCAGTATGATGATCATCAGATTAGCATATGAGGATCACATGATGTCTGCAGCATGTGCCCGGTTGCTACAGCAGATTATAAACATTTCTTTGCACAGATTGCCATATCGTTTAATTTAAAGACCAAAACTCTCCAAGGTCAGAATCATGGGAAAGACATACAAAAGAAACAAAAGAGTTTCCTTCACTTTTCTCTCTTTTCCATTAAATACATTTAGTGATTGCATTACATTTGAAAAACTTTGTGCTACCTTGAATCAAGCCCAGCTGGAAGATAACAAAAAAATGTCTCTCTGTCTATATATTATATTGACAAAGGGATGCAACTCTTACAGTTCAACTACCATCTCTACCCACCAGCAGGTCAACATTATATCCAGATGTGTCGGTTTCTACTTTTGCTTCCACATGAAAAGCATACATGCCATGCCAGCCATTATGCTTTTGGTGTAATCAATAAATTGTTTTCACTAAATTATGCCTTGTGCATAAAGGTATATAGATTATGCAGTTTCAGTTTATCCCAAATCCCCCAAAAATCAATAATTTGTTTTCTCATTTATATTAACAGCCCTTTAATCCCACAGAGCATATTCTAGAAAAGATGGCATTTACGTAACTACAACATAAGAGTATGCTTGTACGTAGACTTGCAGGTACTTTTCTAACAGTATTATGTTTTATTTATAGCAGCTGTCTTATTTCCAAAAGATGTGCAGCTGTATGGCTTGGATGGGAGAGAATAGACTGGATTTCTAATGTTTAATCTTTGCTTGCAGATTCTTTGTTTTGATTTATATTTGGTATAGAACGAGTCTGTAGGTATTTGGCGCTTACAGTTAAGTCAGATTTATTCTAGTCGATGCATGTGTTAGAGCACAACTGTTTTTTGGTAACATTTGTTTTCAGTGGAGAAATGTTAGGTCACATTGCTTATAAAATGTTACACTTCTAAGTAACACTCCAGTGGCCTAAATGGTTAGAGCATCTGCCTTGGATGCAGGCAGTCATGGGTTCAAACCCCAGTCAAATCATACCTAAGACTTATAAAATGGTACTAGCAGTTGCCATGCTTGGCACCCAGCATGATTATTTATATTAGTCTATGACCTAATACACAACTAAAGGCAGAAATAAAAACTGAAAATCTTCTATTTGCAGTGGAAGGGATACCGACAGCTCAGCAGTAGAGGAAGAGGGTGATGACCTGAGAGCTTTGGAAGCCAAGCTGAGATGCATGACAATGAAGAAGAAACCCTCACAAGGTAGAACATAATCGTTGACCACATTTGGAATGATAATTCATTTAGGAACACATTTTCTGGTTGCTCTTGAGTGTTTTATTATTTTGGGATAGGATAAGGAAACAGTTTTACTAAGTCAGGAATAGAGAATTGGTTTCATTTTGCACAAAAGTTATTAGGGATTTAACTGATTTTTTTAATTTGAATGGTAGTGGTAATAACAGTGTTTCAAACTGCAGTTTTTCTAATTATGAGACAACTTTATCACCCCCCACCCCAGCCCAGTCCCACTACTCACTCATCTAAACAGAAATGGTCCACTAAGATATCCATAAAGTAAATGTTCCTATGTTATGACAAATAATACATAATAATAATACATTGTAACTGAACAACAGGTGTCCTGACAAAACTGGTCTTAAATGCTACCTTTTTCTTAGGCTCAAAATTATTCTTAAAGATTTGAAGGAAAGTGTCAATAATATTTGCCTGAATATTTGGTACGAGTCAGAGCTGTTTTTCACAAGTCTCACTACAACTTGCAAAACAGTATTGAGTTATAATGAGTATATAAATTTGTATTTAGAACCTTTGTACTACAAAAGTATGTGCCTCCATATTGGTACAGGCATGGCTGCCATAGACAGCAGCGCCCCAGAAACCACATCAAGTGACAACTCTCCAACTCTTGTGCGTAGAATATGGAGTAAACATCAAGGGCCTGGGAGTGACAGTGGGTCCAGTGGAGACAGCGACTCCCTAGGGTCCAGCAGCTCTGGCGATAAAGATTTGCGGGGCAAGATCAGAGATAATGAGAGGTACTGTAATGTAACAAATGATAATAAATGAATATTCAGAAACCATCCCAAAAGTATTTGAAATCATAGAGAAAATCAATAAGATGTTATTAAAGTAGAACTCATCATAAATGAGAGTAGTTTGTAAACATTTGGAATTTCTTATCTAGAATTGCTTATATGGTTTAGCTCATCTCTTCAGAGTAGTAATAAGCTGTTCTGATGTCAGCATCAATGTTACTGGTCATGCATATAAAAGGATATACAAATGTACACCTTAAATGAAATATCAATTATTCTTCCTTCCCAGGTCAAAGGCAGCAGTTTGGAGTGGGTTTCATAACACCTACCCCAGCAGAGGGGGGATAGCTTTGTAAATACATATACATTTCTGGTTAAGGTTTTTTGCGCCTTGCTGAGGTTATTTTTCACATTATATAAATACTGTTATACCGGAAATCATTAAACTTTTGTGAGAGGACGAATCTTGATGAGACACAAACCCATACAGACAGAGGTGAGATGGCAGTTATCCAGAATGATGAGCACTTTAGACCACTCGTGCACTTGGGGGCCTCCTTATTTCATGCTACAATCATCAAATGCGATTATTGTATGCATCTCTGTTAGCACAACAAACGTACCGCAAAGGAATATCACAGTGGCCTTCATTTTACATTTTAATGGCTTAGGTATTTTTGTTTAGCTCATGACTAAATTGGTTTCTTGCACCCTCTATTGTTACAAGTCTAGGTTCTTTCAAAACGTAACATAAAAGAGTGAAGTCAACAAGCTTTGTAAAATTTAACAAGGAATTGTTTTCCCTAGAGTATCGATTGAAAAATGAGAAGAAAGATCTTATGGTTTTATGAATTCTAGTAATAAAAAGTCCTGAATGAAACAGTTCAAATCCTGATGAAATCCTAAATATAAGACAGTGACATCTGTTGTAACCTGTGAAGTACTGCAGTCTTTTGTTGAATCACATAAAAGATTTTTCCAGTTTTTGAATTCTGTATAAATTTTGATAAATGTCCGTGTCCAAGAATTAATTTAAAGCATTTTTAGTATTTGCAGGGAAAATACTCTCTTGAAATCCAATAAATTGTAGAAAATAGAATCTCAGCCTAAACTGGTCACAACAATACAACTTGTCAAAAGTTGAAAGCCCACTGACTACTTTGGCTAACTTAAGACACAAAAGATTTCCAGATGGGGGTCAAGAGTTCAACCTTAGAAGAAATGGAAGCTTGTTACATGTAAATTATCACGTAGTCCAGGTATGACCTTGGCTCAACTTTACAATTCTTACTCTGAGAAAGAATTATAATAAAAATGAAGTTGCTTTCCAAAACTGCTACTTCTTCTGAAACAAGGTCAGGAGCTAGGTCAGGATTATATTCAATGTCTGTATTATAGTTCACATCAAAAATTGTATTTAAAAAAGTCAGAATTAAACTATATTCTATACAATATCAAATCCAGTAAACAAAAGTTAAATTACAATCGCATGATTCCTGAATCCATATTTAACCACATTCTTGCAACAAAAGGTCATTGTCATCTAGATTTTATCCCAAGCTGATTACTTCTTTTTTTTTTAATCTCCTGTTTCATTCTATTACACATGGAATCATGAAACTTAGTGAGATGAAGTATTGTTATGAATATTGTGCACTCATCTAAAATATTGGTCACTATGATGATTGTATGCATCACTGTTAGTACTACACCCATTTCAAAATGGTCATAATGACTTATGTCTCCCATTTTAGTATCAGAAGTTTAAATGCTTTCATTTAGCTTGTGACGACATAGATTTTAGGCATGCTATGCTCTAATTGTCTTTACTAGAATCATAAAATTGGTGATGCATTTTGATGAGTAGTACTTAATTTCAGTGGTCCATAGTTTATATTTCATTGACTTGAACTTTGTGCTTGATCACATTACATTAGGATAACTTTCTGCTACCTAAGAGCCTAGCCCTCCCAGAAAGATGAAAACTAAACTCTGTGTGTGTGTGTGTGTGTGTGTTTGTGTGTGTGTTTATGTATATATATATATATATAAACAGTGGAAGCCTCGCATTAATGCGAGGTTTTAAAGTTTTTTTTTTCTTTCTTCAGCAAACAGGGCGTTGGTATATATGCGCATACTCGTGTCTAATATAAAAAATCGGAGTATTATCGGACAAATATCAATAGGAATGCAGTAATAAGACTTATTCAAAATAATGGACGGATAATATATTATATGTATTAGTTATTACTTTGCTTTAAATAGTTTTACTGATTTTTATTGTTTTCTTTACCCCAAAAGAACAAGTTGATTGATAATACCCTGACTGACATTATATAATGAATAGGGTATCAGCATCGTTTACTATCGTGCTGTCATGGCATGCAGTTCATCCATAATGTATGTAATTCCATTGGAAAATTGCACAGAGATTTAAAATATTCAGTAATTTTGTCCAAGATCATTGTGTCTGAATTCAATGGCCAATATATAGCATGAACAGAGTATTAACACAGTTTACATACCGTCTGATATAGTACCATTATGGCATGCAGCTAATCTATAATACCTGTAATTCCATTGCAAAAATTGCAAACATATTCATTATTTTTGTCATAAATCATTGTGTCTGAATTCATTGGGGAAAATTAACAGAAAATTAGGTTAAGAAAGACGAATTAAGTGTACGTTTTGTTTTATGTACCTTGGTCTATGAATGGTGTCTATACAAATTGCAAACTTGATTTTCCAAAATGGTAAAATATTTTTTTTATAACAAAAAAGCAATTGGAAATTAATGACTAGTTCATAAACAAACACCATACACATAAAATCCAAGAACTAAATGTATTGAGTCTGTAATGGTCATGCGCCACTGATTTAAAGTTTTTTAAGCTGTACGCATGTACAATTTCATACTCGTTCAATTTCCAGCTAGCAAAAATGATGTTGTGTACTAGTCAAATAATTCCCTCTAAAAAACAGCGCCAAGCCCAGAAAAAATGTTGGCAGCTTTTGTTTTTTTAATGTTTATGAAATTGTGAGAATCTTGTATCAACCACTGCGTTTTCTGCTGCTTGGTTGTGTATGCAGTTAAAGAACACGTGTCTTTACTCTTCGATCAATACTAAGTAATATTTCTGATAATGTTTATTTAGGCATTCAATTCAAGAACTTGGTGAAATTAATACATTTCAGATGCCACGTTTTACACACTATATCTCAAAATTTATTGTATTATATTAGAATTGATACACAATCTCTTTCCCCCAAATTATGATAAACATTTTTTGCGCAGTAAACGACTTTCATTTGTGAACTTGCTTTTCCATAATATTTTTTTAATAGAAAAAAGGGAAATTAATGACGATTTCATAAGCAAACCACACTCAACAAGTAAAACCCCGAGAACCAAGTGCAGTAGGCCTGCAATAGTCACAAGTCACTTTTATAATTGTTTTTAAGCTGATCACATGTACAATTTCATACAATTTCATTTTCCAGCTAGTGAAGTGGACATTATTTACTGGTCAACTATTTGCTTTAATAACACTGTCATGCACAGAAAATGTTGGTGGCTTTAATTTTTTTGATGTTTATTAAACTGTGAGAAGCTTTCATCAACCACTGCATTTTCTGCTGCTTGGTTGTATATGCAGCTAAAGAAGAAACACACGTCGGCTATTGTTTGAGTATTGATTTTATATAGAATTAATTGAAGACAACCACAAAGACCACATCATGTTTATTTTGGCATAACACTTCAAGAACATGGTGAAATTGTTCAATTTAAGAAGCTACACCACGATCATATTATATTAAAATTCATATGCGAACTCTTCCCCAAATTGATAATAAATGTTTTACACACATTCTCATACTGAAAATAGAAGAATCTCCCGGTATGAGAAAAATACACAAACATATTTATTTTATTCGGATTCATATGTGATCTCTTCTCCATACACGATCTCATCCCCAAAATGATGGTAAATTCTTATTACACTATTTCACGTACTTTGAAGAAGAAGAAAAAAAATCATGTGCAAGTGAATACACAAAATTTCAGGAACCAAGCCATGATCGCGTTATATCCGAATTCGCGGATCCTCGTTATATCCGAATATATATACATACACACACACACACGCACACAAAAACCCCCATTCTTTATCAAATGGAAGCAACTCTTACAGCTTAACTCCCCTTTTTACATTCCTACATGCTTTATGGCCACCATTATTATGGCGTATGCCTGTTTTTACTTGCAATATGCTAAAATGGCCCTGAAACAATCCAGTTAAATTCTATGCATTGTGTCATTTAAATTTAATCTTCATCATTTCATTATTAGTGAAACAAGTCAAATGTTTTATATCATGTATGGAGCCTTTTATAAAAACAAAATCTGGTAAATTTATTAATATGTTTGTAATTATCAGCTGTTGGTGAGTGTCAGATTTAAATGGGGTTCAATTTTGGGTGCTGTAGTTGTCAACTATTATACTTCTATGTTCTTTCAATTAAACAATGTACATTATAATTTTATATCATTTATTTTATTTTTATTACAACCATGTGTGAGAAGTGCAAACATTTTGGTTGAGAAAGATGGAGACAAGATGAGACCTGTGCATAAAAGGAATTGTTACATATGTGTGCACTTTCGTTAAAAAATGCTGCAATTTGGAAAAAGCAGCTCAAAGGCAGCAAATATGAGATAATGAACCTCATCCGCTTTGTTGATTACTCTCATGTGGAATGTCAAGGTGCCATCTCCACCCCTCATGTACCTGAACATCACATATCACTGCATACAGTTGAATTATTGATTAGTCTCTTGGGTGATATCAACTTCCCTCTCCAAATAACTGTCTCCATGAATACAGTATAATTGTTGAGTAATTTCAGGAATGATGCACTACACCTCTATGCAGATACTGAAACAGCACTAGAACATAGTTTCAATGAATATAGTGGAGAGCATAGTTAATTATAATCATGACTTGGAGTCATATATGATCAATATGACTGTTAACAAGTAGAAATGGCAGTTTTACATTGAAATCCAAAATGGTATAATAAGCCTAGGTTCCTGACAGTGAGGTGTGATAGTTAATACATTAACCCCTAGTGACGAGTTTATGGGGCATGAGGTAGTAGCCTACTTCCAAGGTCTGTAACGTCAAGGTCATGCATGATATGCTAAAGTGGGTGGTATTATAGAAAGGTAGACAGATTTAGCTCTACAATTATACCAAATAATCTGGACATTTTTGTTGCACTACAAAATACAGAGGGAAAAACCTAAGTTTTTGGACTTGTTTTTTTCCACCCAAAATTCGCCCATGGTCAGAATCCGAATTTGTGTCCAGATTTTAGACTTTATGGCTTCAGATCTATGGCAGACCGGTCTGAAACACACACAGACAGACAGGTGAACCTGTGCCAAAAGTAGGGTGGACATTTTGAAAACAGAGTCTTCTCCATACGAAAATTATGGGTCCATTAAGCAAAAAACAAAAAATTTTTTTCACTATCTGCTTTTGCTCCAGCAAACTAACCAATGAAAAGCATTTTCTTTAGCACAGCTAGCCATTTGTCTAATGGAATATTGCTTGGAAGTCGATATATTGGGATGTATTCAGAAATAGTCCCCAAAATGTGTTTCCTATTCGCATTTCATACGAAAATAGCAAAAACCTGCAGCGGTTGATGTGTTAACAAACAAATGTGACCATGCCCATTAGACATGAGAGCTTGCAATCTTTTACATTGTCTATGCAAATGAAGATTAGGAAAACATGCCAAACCTGAAGATTTTCAATTTGATCAGTGTGGTAAGGAAAGATGGCCCATAGTAATACAGCTGTGACAACCAACTGATCAATCTGACATTTCCTATGAAATTCATATTGAACTGAGGAAACCAGGTACATGAGACCAGCATGCCATAATGTGATTACTACTGTCCTCTTGACACAACCAAGCTTTGTAGTCCAAATTAGGTTACCATCAGTAATCAAATACTCGTCCTTCCTCCTTTGGTTGAGAACAGCAGCAATGCAAGATCCTGTTAACGCACTCAAGCACTTCTTGACATGCGCAGAGACAAGCCATAACATGTGCAAAGACTTCTTTCTTTAAGTGAAAAATGGAAAAATGATATCACTCATCAAGCCCTTGTTTTATGACTGAAATAGGTTACATGCTTGGCATACTCGGAGGTCTCAAGATCTAAGTTACCTCAAGAAGATTACTGCTGATGGAATTAGAGTAATCTCTGTATGCCTTACATTTGAACATAACATTTTGATTTGAGTTATAATAGAAGCTGTTAGCTGGCATGCATAGTCAACTTTCTTGAGTTTTTTCCCCAGAGATATAGCTTCGCAGAGGTAAACCTTGAATCTATTAAATCCAGTGGTGGCAGCCTAGAGACCATCAGGTTCAATTTAAAACAGCCTGTTTGATTTGCTGGATTTGCCAGTGAAACTTTGTGGGTAAGAAGATATCAATAATTATCTTAACTATATGTAATAATCAAGTGATCCTAGGCTGTGTTTTGCAATTAGGAAAATGGGTTATTGTTCAAATGGTGGAATCCAGCCTGTCTGTAGGACACCCGAGGTAGAGTTCAAATGTTCAGCATTCCCACCTCTTGCTACCTCATTTTCTAACATATTGTGATTTGAGAACTTATTTGAAGGAGAAAGCAAAATTTTAAGAAAATTGTTTCTCCAAGAATACTTACCCAATCTCAAGAACTATTGCCAAATCATATTACATAAAACACTCCCATACAACAGAGCCATGTGCGCATCCTCATTAGTGTATTGCTCTGCTAAAGAACTAGTGACATCTGGCAGTGACAAGAAGAGGTACTAGGCAATTGTTATTGCCCTTTGTCTATTTCAGAGGGTCAGAAAAAACTGCTTTCATCATTTAGAAGGGTTGGATTTGCAAGTTAGCAGGCTAATATTTCTAATAAAATATGATTGGATAAATATTTCTGGAGAAACATTACTTAAAAATGTCCTGTCTCAAAAATGGATAGTTCTAAAACTCAGGACAAAGAAGATGGATGACATATACACAGAGCACTCTTTTCCATATGTATTGAATGAGTGGCATTACTCAGTGTGATAATACATATGAATGGTACTGAAACCATTTGTGCATGAAACCAGTTTGGTCATTTTAGCTACATTTGAGAACACATGTAAAATCATTTACAGATTGTTGTAGATGTCATTTGTGATGTTGAGCTGAATAAACTGTAGGAAAGAATTAGGTACGTTATCTTTTTTGTTTTGTATTTGCACAAGTTGTATACTTTTCCATGCAACAGTCCATATGAGTTAGTATTCTATATTTCAGTCCACCAACCTCGTTTACCAACAGAATTATGGCTGCTCATCTGATGCTTGATTCTAGAAATGGAAGTCCAAACTTGAAGGGTCTCAGGTAATACAAGTTCTCTCTGCTAGTTGTTTAATGAGACATATTGCTGTGCGAAAACTTTTAGATTATATGAAATATAGCCGGTTATAGAGTATGCTGAAGATGGTAAGTAATGTTTCTCAACAATTTGTCAGATATTTAAAAAAATACAAATAATGTTATGTAAAGTCAAATGAGTAAAGATTTGATTGTATGTTTCTGTAATTAGTTACAGATCATTAGTACTGTGTCATTTAATAAAAGAATGTAAATAATGCTCTGTAAAGTCAAATGAGCAAAGATTTGATTACAATGTTTCTGTATTTGGTTATAGATCATTAGTGTTATCAGTT
Source organism: Unio delphinus (assembly GCA_029339505.1). Classification (NCBI taxonomy): domain Eukaryota; kingdom Metazoa; phylum Mollusca; class Bivalvia; order Unionida; family Unionidae; genus Unio; species Unio delphinus. Next base: position 428,613 of record JAQISU010000400.1, read on the forward strand.
AATTTAAAAATGCAACTATTATTTAGTAAAGTCAAATGAGTAAAGATTTAATTATAAGTTTCTGTAATTGGTTTCAGATTAATAAAGCTTTGTTCTTTCAAAACCTATTTGATGATTTTTTTATTGTTGGTTTCAACAGGACTTTTTGGCACATTATTGGCAATGTTATGCGATTGAAATGGGAACCAAATAGCTTTCTTCTTTGAATCAGTTACCCAATCATAATACCTTAGAACATCTACTGCTACTTTGCAAATCCAACCCTCCCAGGTTAAACATTTTCAGTTAAAAAGCTAATTATCTGCCCACCTAAGTGGCAGTCAGGCAGGGTGATCACCCCTTATTGCAGGGATTAGCACCAAATCCCTAGAATATCTTAGTTAATATTTCTGAATGTGCAAGGACATTTGCTCTCACCACAGGAGATTTCACAAAAGAATCAATTTTAGGAAGATAAACCATATGAGATGGAGGAGTCTTTTCACTTTTTATGATAGTATACTCAATTTATGTTTCCAGCTTTCTACTATGCCAACAAAGTTTTGCCTTCACAATTTTCTAACACTTTGTCTTCTCACATATAATAATATCACTTGCATGGATAGCCGATGCGACTTCTATATAAGTTTGGGCTATACTTATCTTCATGCCCATAGAAAGCTCTTCATCTAATAAATTTACGACCAGTCACATACAGTTGAGTCTTTTATAAATGGCTCCCTCCATCTATTACCTAGTCTTCTCAGGTATTATGATTGAGTAACATATTCAAAGAATAAACTAATTTGTCAACTAAAATGTTTATTTGTGAATACTAACCCAATCATAATACACATGCACCCTTCCAGCCTCCCCACAGGTACATGCATATAAACATCATGTCTTCCACTTAAGTAGTAATTGAGATATTCTTGAGATTTGGTACAAATCCCTGTGACAAGAGATCTCTCTGTCCGACCACCACCTAGATGGGCAGATAATTTTCAGCTAAAAGTTTGTAATCTGTAGCGATTTGCAAGGTATTAGTAGTTCTCTTAAGGTGTTATGATTGGATAAGTATTCATTACGAAACATTTTACTAGAAAAAAATTGTTTTCCAAGGACACAACAAAGAAACTCTTTATCTTTTCACCTTTAATATTTATGTTTTTCTTTCTGGAAAAAAAACTTTCAGATTATCCTTTCACAGTTAAATGCAACACAGGTGCCAAGAACATAGGTGATTGAAATGTTTTTCTATTAACCTTTTGACTTTCGGGGCACATAATGTTTCCAACTTACATTGTCCATAGCATTCTAGAAACTAACTAACTAGCTAATAAAAATGAATGGTTTAGCATTTCTGATGAAATATCATTGGTCTTTATATTTGAGTGATTCACAGCACTAAAATTTATTGTTTCATTTGTAAGAAGGGCAAAGCAATGCTACACTCTCAAGGCTCCTTTAAAATTGTATATTTGGTAGCATCAGCACTTTATTAGTCAGTTTTGCAAGTTTACCTATAAAGAAAGATTTTTCAAGTGCACATTATAGTATCAACATTTATACAAATTATTTTTTGAATTTTTTGCATATTTCAGGTTCAAAGGCAAGACTAGAATTATGCCTACAGTACCTAACCAGCCTAGTGAGGCATCTGCACACTTTATGTTCGAGTTGGCCAAGACAGTGTTGTGTAAAGCTGGAGGAAACAGTTCTACGTCCCTTTTTACACAGCCATCTAACAGCACAGCACACACAGGACCCCATCGCAACCTGCATCTGTGTGCTTTCCAGATTGGATTGTATGCCTTAGGACTGAACAATTGCGTGTCTCCAAACTGGCTGTCTAGGACCTACTCCTCTCATGTTTCTTGGATTGCAGGTTGGCTCACAAGTTGGAATTTCTCCTTTGAATACATCACCGATCACATTAACATTAAGGATTTTGAGCCTGCTACCTCCCAAATCCAGCCTTACTCAACAGCCCAACAATTGAACCATTATACATACATACATACATAGATACATGCATACATACATACATACACACACACACACACACACACACACACACACACACACACACACACAGAAAGAGAGAGGAGAAGGAGAAGATGGAATTACCTGGATTCTGTTGAAGAATACTTGATAATAGTAGGAAGAATTATAATATAAATAATACCATCATAGCTGTATGATGGTATTATTTGTATGTATATATATATATATATATATATATATATATATATATATATATATATATATATATATATATATATATATAATGATGCAAATCTAATTGAAATACCCAACTTCATAGCCAAAGTGGGATGGGGACAGAGGCAGCAAATCTGTCCATCCATGATTCCAGCATGGCTGATACAGTTCTGAATTCTGCACAACTAATATCTGGGCTGATCATTCTTCTGACTAACTAGTCATCTGTGCAGGTGCAACAAAGTCACCTGATAGAATAGGATTTCCCTGTTTTGACTGTCTACTTGAAGGGTATTAGCAGTGGTTTATTTAAGGACAGTGCTATTGGGTCATTTTTACTTTTGAACAATATATATCTCCATATGGAAACAGATGACGATCTAAAATACTAGAATATTCATACACTGAGTATGAAGATACATCTGAGCAACTGCCCTTCTCCTATCTCGTGATGGAGAGGAGTTTAATTTTAAGGCTTTTGTCAAGGGGCTATGCCCTGTTTTAGCTGGCTTCAGAATGATCCCACCCTCTACTACCATGCATGGCTATAAAGTTAAAACATATTAACAATGAGGAAGCATATCCTTCTTTCTGCCTTCATACCCTGTTAACAAAACTATGGGAGATTAATGATCAGCTGTCTGGACCTATAATGCTTAATTTTTGGGGGGGAAAGTCAGATACCTGTCATTATGTACCATGCTGAACTCATGGCATTGGATGAAGATGTAATGGCAGTTAACATACCTGACCCACCATTTTTAAAGATGGATTTAAATGTTTTTCTAACTACATCACAGCTGTTTTGAACCATTTTGTTGCCATGTCTTCGATGCTGAATCTGGCTTCATTAGCAATTTTGTGACAGACAAAAACATCGGTCAGGCACATACATGGGAGTAAACAGACTGAATTGCTTTGGTCATTAACAGAGCAGTTTACCATGCAATGGCTAATTTGTTGACAGTCTCTGCCAGTCTTAACTTGATATATTTATAAGATTTTAAGGAATAACCTCATATCTATATATTGTAAATGAAACTGATTTTTTTTTAGTGACTAGTAGTATTTAGTAGTGTTTGTATCTGGTGTCCTAATCACAATAATATCATTCATTAGAGAATCGGCAGAGCTTGGTATATGGTTGGGATATGAAGGGGAAGCCTTACATCAGTTTTTATTCAGGATGAACAAACTAGATAAGAGAGAGCAATGGGCTGAGAAAGAAAATAAAAATTGAATTTGTTTCCGGAGAAAGAAATATGATTTAGAGTGGCAGGCCAAGAAAGAATGGCTTCAAGTAGGAGTATAGTTAGAGTTGGCCATGTATGCTGAGGAAAAAGAAATTTAATTGCTTGCCAGTGTTGAGAAAGAGAAATTTCGACCTAGAGCAACAGGCTGAGAAAGAAAAATAGGATCTAGAGTAGCAAGCCAAGAAATAAATGGTCAGATTGACTCATAAACTACACAGGGATAAAAATCTAGTTGGAAAGGGAAATTGAGAAAGAGAAAATGATGTGTTTGAAACTTGTAGAGAGAGAAATTAGAAGTTGAGATGATAGCGATGGCATAGAAATTATAGTTTGAATGATGAAGATTAGAAACCGAGAGATAAGCAAAGTTTAAAACGTTAAAATAACCACAACTTCATTTATTTTGAAGTAAACCATAATGACTTAGATAGCTGCCACATATGGTTTGAGAGATATGCAATTATGCAATAACTTCTAAAGACTGGGTGTTACACCTTGACGCTTTGCTAAAAGGTAAAGCTTTGGAATTGTACTCATGGTTACCCAGTGGGGATGGACTGAATTATGACTTCTTGAAAGACTCGCTGTTAAAATGGTTCAAACTCATTGGAAAGGATTTTAAGGAAAAATTTATTTAAGTAGGCCAGAAAATCTTCCAACAGCTTTTACATAGAAAAAAAACTATTTATCCCATTGTTTTGCCTGTGGGATAGTCACCAAAGATGTATGATGCAGTATGTGATTTCCTGATCGAAGATCAGCAGTATGTAGCAAGGAATTGTTTCAGAACTTGAAAGAAAAAATTATCAACAGTGCAGATGATATGCTCTTGCATTGCCTCAGGTAACTCAATATGGCATATCTTCTTGTTGGGCTGTCTTTATATGTGCCCCATTGCAAATAACTTTAGTAATTCAGTGGTGCCCGTTTTTATATATATATATATATATATATATATATATATATATATATATATATATATATATATATATATCCTCTCCAGTGAACCTGGTTAGCACATTTGTTCACAACTCACTTTGTTATAAACAAACATTGATTGTTTTGTTTGCATGCATATTCAGGTAATCTGAATAGAGTCTTGTAATATTATTGTAATTCTTGCTTTATTTGTGATTTTTTAAACCTTTTATAATTGGACCTTTTTCTATGAAGAGATTAATACACCTAGAAATCTTGTGACTAAGGCAAATGATGAATTTATGCATGTACAATGTTATTAGATTTATCTTTTATTTAAATGAATTTTGCTACTTTTGTAAGATTCTTAGTTTTTTTCACATGTACATTTTTCTCCACTTTGGTCATATATGTTTTACAGACACAAATTTAGTCTTCAGTAATGTAGTCCAAGATCACTTTCAAAACCTTAAAGATTGCACCTTAATTTTGGTAACAGAATTATGCCTACTTTTCCATATGTTGTCAGAATACATCATGGATATTTACTCTTTTACCTAGGTCAAGCTATGGAAATTGGAAGTGCAGCAGTCAATATCCTAATAGATACATGGGAAGGTCACCTGACACCACCAGAAGTTGCTTCTTTAGCAGATAGAGCATCAAGGGGTCGTGACCCTAACATGGTTAGAGCTGCTGCAGAACTAGCTTTGTCATGTCTTCCACATGCTCAGGCCCTGAATCCCTCCGAAGTCCAGAGGGCACTATTCCAGTGCAAGGAACAAAGTCGTGAGATGTCAGAAAAAGCATGTCTTGCTGTAGAAAGTGCAGCCAAAGGGGGTGGAGTATACCCTGAAGTGTTATTCCATGTTGCAAGAAGGTGGTATGAACTTGCAGAGGAAGTTGCTCAGAGTCCTAATCACCAGGATAATGAACATAGCTCAAGAAATAGTGGTCGTGAAAATCGGAACTCATCTCCAGCAACTGTGTCTGTGTCTGCAGTCTCCAATGCAATGGCAACTGAGCGAACTAGTCCAGTTTCTGTTTCTGTGTCTGTCATTCCATTTAGCACCACATCACCTCATACCTGCACCCAAGTCACTGTGTCCAGCCCACAGCTGTTGCAGCATCCTGGCAATGGGCAGATTCCAACACAGACACTTGTTCTTCCATATGCCCTGCCCCAAACTAGTCCACATCCTCAACTACCTCATCCGCCTGCATATGTTCAGCCAGCTTATAACATTGTACAACAGATCCAGCCATTTGTGGCTTCATACCCTCAACAGCCTATGGCAATGCAGTCTCACACAATACACCCATATGTCACCACATTCACCTATCAAAATCCTCAGTTCAGCAACCTAGCTATCCACAACCCTTCCATGTTCCCAGCGTCGGCTGCACACTTCAGGGCCCTAGCCCCAGCTCAGGCTGTGCAAGTTTTTCCCAGTCAGTCTTGTCAGGTGACCAACATTCATGGGATGCACACAGCTCAGGCAGGTTCACAACTCCACTTGCAGCATGTCCAAGCAGAGCATCAGCATCACCAGCATGCAGAAGGGGTCAACCATGGTGCCATGGTTGTATCTGGGGGCCATCAGCATGCTCCAAACCAAGCACAAGCCAACTATCTACAAGCAGCCTTCAGAGTAGGTATGTTAGCCATGGAGACTTTAGCCAGAAGAGTGCATGATGACAGACCTCAGACTAAGTATGCTCGGAATCCACCATATGGGGAAGACGTAAAGTGGCTTTTGGGAATTGCCATCAGATTAGGTACTGCTGTTTTAACTTTTCATCTTGTTAGATTGTATATTCAAAATGGAAGTAGAAACACACAACAAATAAACTAAAATAGTTCTTTCTAAAAAGAAGTTAAACATTAGAATTAATTATTTTTATACTATTAAAAGCTCTAATGGTAATAGACCAGAAGAGCTTATGAGATAGCTTATTGTCCGTTATTCATTCGCAAGTTTATTATTGCAAATCTTCCTAAGCAAATTTGGAGGATTACCACCAAACTTACACAATCATCTCATGGTTTAGTTGATTTGAAAATGAAAATTATTCCACTAAGGCATCCAGTATGGCCACCTCAGCAGTCATCTTTATTATCACTACTATGCAATGGCTAGTGATAACAATGCTTTTTTCACAGAAGAGTTCTTATGATGTCTAGCTGGGCTTAAATGAAATTATTCCTAGTTTGATGACAAATATATCTACCATGGCAGCCATCTTGAAAATTTTCTTATCCAGACTCCTCCTGAACTGATAGTCATTTTTTATATGAGGCTTTTCAGCAGATGACTTGTTATAAGGTCAATTTAGTCCTAAATGAACATGGTGCCAATCTAATGCCTAATATGGCATCATAGTTGTCATTCTAATTAAAATCAGATCGCCATTGTCCTTCATAAAGATCTGACAGCAACCACTTTGGTCTCGTGTTCTGGTGACCTTAGAATTAGCCAATGGAAATGCAGCTTTCAGAAATTTGAAGTGAATCAAATTGTTTGGCACACATTGATGCTCTTCAGCCATACTGCTCTGTCTCCCAAATGTGAAGATATAAAATATCATTTGATTAGCTGATAAATGTAGCATTTATGGTTTCAACATAGGTAACCAGAACAACATGATCCCTAAAGAATTGCTTTCAGATCTTCACATAGTAAAGCCTGTTGTTTTTACTATAAAAAAAACAACTTATTATGATGTCTAGTTGGACTTGAATGAAATTAGTGCTGATCTGAAATCTAATATGGCCTCCATGACAGCCATGTTGAAAATCATGTTATTGCTATTCCTAAATGGAAAATGGAAATGTTATGTTGACATGGGTTTCAACAGAAGACTTCATATGATGCCTAGTTGGTCCTGAATGAAAATAATGCTGATCTGGTTTCATATGGCACTGCAGTAGCCATTTTGCTAATTGTTATAGTTATTGCCACACTGCCTGAATGGACAGTCATAATGACGTAGGTTTTTTTTCCTTGGAGATTTCTATGTATGTCTGTTACTTAGTCATTGAAAATGGTGTCAATCTGATATCCAATATATCCACCACAGCAGTTCATTTGAAAATTTTGTTATTGCTGAAGAAGATCAGAGATGGTTTCAACACTCTCAACACATGTTCAAAGAAAGAAAATGATCCAGTTGTGAATTCCAGGAAATCCTTTTGTCCAGTGGGATTCTTGCTTTACAGTCTTCAAACAGTTCCAACAGTTTGTGGATTAGAAGTGATTTTGTGTGATATAGGGGAACATTCAATCAGTAAATTTTTAGATTATCGTTGACTGCATATGATTTATGGAAGGATACATTGTAATAGATTTGTGGATTAGTAATAATTGTGTGTGATTTAGGGAAGCTTCATTGTATTAGATTTGTGGACTAGAATTACTTCTGTGTGAGTTAAGGAACATGAATTAGATTTGTGGATTAGAGTTAATTGTGTGTGAGACAAGGTACTTGAACTGAATTAATTTGTGGATTAGCATTACTTGTGTGTGATTAGGGAAGCGTAAATTGAATTAGATTTGTGGATATGCATTGTGTTTATTTTAGGGAAGCATAAATTGTGTTAGATTTGTGGATATGCATTAATTGTGTTTATTTTAGGGAAGCATAAATTGAATTAGATTTGTGGATATGCATTAATTGTGTTTCTTTTAGGGAAGCATAAATTGTGTTAGATTTGTGGACTAACATTAATAATGTGTAAGTTAGGGAAGGAATAAATTGTATTAGATTTGTGTATTGGCATTAATTGTGTGATTTAGGGAAGCATAAATTGTATTAGATTTGTGGATTAGCATTGTGTGTGAGTTTGGGAACAGAAATTGAAGTAGATTTGTGGATCTGCATTGATTGTGTGCATATTAGGGAAGAGTACATTTATTTAGTTCATTTATTAGCAGTGGTTATGAGTGATGTATGGAAGCATAAATTGGAATGGATTTAATATAACATAACTGTACATTCACATTTTTATGGTACCACATGAAAACTGAATTTTCAGTAATTATAATGCACCATTTGAAAAAGGAGCACACATCTTTTGATTGAAAAGTAGACCCTTTTTGTATTCCATAGTAATTGCTTTAGCAGATAAAACTAGGAATAAAGTTTATGCATTGCCCACATGACAGGATTATACATTTGTTATAGACTCTGATTTTGAAAGAAGAAGCATTCAGTACTCTTCCAACATTGTTTAATCCTTTAATATGATTCACTTTTTTATTTATTTCAGGTACTAGCTATTTACAGCAGTTTACTGCAAGCGCAGTAAACGCAGTGGTTAGTCCCTTCGTTCTGTATGACATAGCCTTGGAAGCTGCCCACATTTTGGCACGGAACAACCCAGCAGTTGCCCAGAATCATCTACGCTCTAATATTCTGAATCCTCTTGTACAGAAATGCCTGCAAATGTAAGATATAAATAAATTCATAATGTGATACAGTTCATACACAGTAGTTTTCAAATGTTTCTTAGAGCACTAGAAAATATATTGATCAAGAGAAGAAATTCAGAGGGTTCAGATTCTTTTTAGATTCATGCAGCAAACATTCTGCCATAGCCATGTATATATGGTTCTTATCTTTGGATGAGTTATCAGTTCTTCAAAAAACTTCTAAAAATTAAGTAGCTGTAATATAAGTAACAAAAATTTTCATGATGCAAGGTGCTGTCCTTAAAATGGTTAAAACCAAGTTTGATATGTAAGAATTTAAGATTTTGCTTGTCTTTTTTTTTTTTTTATAGCAAACCATCATAATCTTTTTGATTATGCTCCTACCTATTTGAAACCAGAGGTACATATAATTCCATGCATCTGTCCATCTTTATGTGAAGGCAACTAGTTTTTTGACCAGTTGCTCTGAAACTTCATGCACATTATGGTCATCATCTAAAAAATGATAATGCTCTTGCAGTTTGGAGTTATTGCCCTTATTAATTTTCATTGTATAACAGTGACTAGTCATACAGATTTTGATGGATTGCATTGACACTTAGGACATGGTATGGGCAACATATTAAAATACATTATTTACAAATCACTGATCCTATTTTTAGAGTTACCGCCCTCTTCTTTACTTCTAGCAATATCTAGTGTATAATTGAATGTTGTAAACAAGTTAAATTGGTTTTGATAAATTGATGTGAAATTAAGTGATGATCAGATAAGTTTGCATTATTTTCTAGACCAGTTCAACATGATAAGAACTCAAATGATGAAAACCGAATGTCAGAATGACTTGTCATTTAACACATTAACCCCTAGCGCATTGTTTACGGGGCAGAAGGTAGTAGCCTACTGTCAAGGTCTGTAGTGTCGAGGTCATGAATGATACACTAAAGTGGGTGGTATTATAAAAAGGTAGACAGATTTAGTTCTACAATGATACCTAATAATCTGGACATTTTAGTTGCACTACAAAATACCGAGGGGAAAAAAAAATTTGGGACCTTTTTTTTTTTCCACCCAAAATTTGCCTATGGTCGGAATCCATTTTTGTGTCCAGATTTGAGACTTATGGCCTCAGATCACCTTTTGCTCATGCGTGAACAATCTAACCAATGGAAAACGTTCTTAGCACAACTAGGCTTTGGGCTAATGGAAAATTACTTGGAAGTCTATGTATTAGGATGTATTCAGAAATAGATGCCAAAATGTGAATCCTACTCATATTTCATGCAAAAACATCAAAACCTTCAGGGACTAATGTGCTAAGGGGAGCAACTATCACAAAATTTTAAAGAACAACACCATTTTAATTTAGGACCTTTAATACTTTTTAATTGAAAAGTTTAATCGACATTTGGTGTCGGCATGGGGTAGCCGTTTACTTACCGGCCCAGCAACCTTGAATGATCTTTCATCGATATATACCTGCATGAAATCGATAGGAATATGATTTATTTTCTCAGTAATCGTGAGAATAGCATTCGTTACATCTTTAATCCACTGATAGACAAGACGAAAGTACATTGTTGCTGAAATTTGACCTGATCTAGCCATTTGCATTCTTAGTCACGTGACTACACAAATCTTGCAACCTACATGTTAATGACGTCAGTCATGTGATGTCAACAATACGCCATTTCTGGTGTTCTGTAGGAAAACAAATCCATCATTAAAAAATTGGTATTTGCAACACTAGCATTTGCAGTATGGTACACTAATGTTACCCCTATACTAATTCATTGGCTGTCATTTTCTTTTGCACTCACAGTAAGGTAAAACCAAGTAACAAATGGGAAATATTTTGCAGATCTGTGAAAATATTGTGGATGCAAATTAGTTAGGTTCCAATAAAAATTTCGCGAATACTTGAATTTGCCAATCCAGAAACGCGAATGTTTGAGATATTACTGTACTAAGTGCAACAAATACAAGAAATAGATAGCAAGGACAGACATGTATTGCATCTAATAAATATACATCTTGTTCCCCATGCTGCACATGTGATTTGTGGCCCGAGGACACCTGGTCGGCAATAATTCAAAAGTCTGCCAAAGGCAGAGAAGAGGGGGAAATCATACATGACCAATGCAGATATTCTTTCAAATACAGAAGCCAATGCAAGCTATGGGGATCCCCAACCACCTGAAATAAGACAGATGCAGCCTTCAGTTCCAATAACTTAAGCAGATTTGGGGGATTTAAATACAGACATTTTGCCATCATAGTTAGATATGCCATTCCTTTCAACATGTGTTGACTGCTGCAGGAGACTGATACAATTTTTAATTTCAGTCAAATTTTACTTTTTTTTCCCCCTTCTTTAATCCACATGGCTACTGATGTTTGGCATGAATCTAAAACAGGTCATCCTAAGTCATCACTACCGTAGCCTTGGTTTAAAGGTTACAGTCATAGGAAATCTCTGTTAAGGTTTTGGTTAAAGTTTGTTTTCTATTTTCGTTTTTCCTAAACCTCCTGATGGATTTGCTTCATACTTCGGATAAATCATTTTAGGAAGCTAAAACAAATCCTCAGGGTTCTCAAAAGATATCAGTAGTGAAGAGTCATTTGATCCTTGAAACCAAAATCTCAAGATTCATTTGTTTTTGTCAGTCATGAGCTCATAGATGGGATTGTTCATTAATCTTACAGCTAGCTGATGTTTAAGATTTCTTTTCTGTTAAATAAAGAGAAACACTTGCATTGTATTTTGTAGGAGACATGAATCTGACCGTGAGACTTGCCTGGCCTGTCTTTTTTTATTCAAGTATTTCTCTTTTGTTATGTTTAACTGTTTATGTTTTGGTATAATCAAAAAGGAAAGGACTATTTTATTTTTTTATATTTTTAGCATTGAGGATATTCAATTTTTCTTTTCTTCAATTTATTTTTAATGCAAAAATATACCCATACAACTACAAAAGTTAGATGTGAATTGATATGGTTGAACATCACAATTGGTATATTGTATTCTTGGACGTCATATGTCAACAGAACATGTCAGTTACCTGTTTTGCAGTAATTTAGGTCTTAGAAACTGGACAACAATCTCTTCTGCATCCAAGTTTATGGCATTTTTGTGATGATTGCCCTGCCCTTGGTGGTCTGACACCATTTCTTTCAAAGCGTTTTGCACCCATGTAAATTTACTTTTCTGCTCTTCATTCAATTTTCTAACAACTTGACTTGGTTTAATCTTCTCTGAGTTACACAAACATTCTTCCTTTTTTTAAATCTGAAGTTGTGTTTTTTGCAATTCATTTCTGAGACTGAGACAGAAAAGATACTTCCTTTTTCCAGTGTAATTTTTAAAGTTATATGTATTCACTGAGTGTACTGTCTAATAAACTTTCACTAAATGATACATTAATTAAAGCACCCCAGTGTTGAAGATTAAAGCAAATTAATTCACCTATAAAACATATAAAGCTTGTCCACTTACCTCTGACAACTGGCTTTGCACGCTTCCATATTTTCTAGTTTTATTTAATTCATATAATTTGATATGCAATGGGAAAAAAACAATACTTGATCAGAAGTTATTCCAATCAAGTCATAATTGATTCAGAATTTTTAAACATTTTTGCCAAATGAAGCAAATAGATCTCCAATTAAACAGTTTTTTTCACTTAACATTGGGAACTGCCTTTATGTGCCATACATGTTATGTTCTTCAGTTTTGTCTATTTGGTTATAATTTGAAGGGCAATGAAAGAAATGCTGATGTTTGATCAAAATTTAATCCATTCAGGTTGCAAGTGTTTCCCTCTTCTATCATAATCATTGAAGGTAATCTCTAAACAGTCTAACTTGACTCAATTATGCACACCTATGCTTGACATTAGTAAACTCTGAGATCTGCCTAGTTCATGTTGATTATACATATGTGTAATATTATTAACAGATAAGCAAAAGTCATTGTCAGATACAGCGAATTTGTTATGGACAGCAAGTAGATGCTTAGAATTAAATTAAACCAGAGACACATAAAAGAGTAATTAAATCAACATGCATCATAAAAACTCATAGGCTGGAATTTCCACAAATCAGAAATAGGTCATAAATACAAAACCAAACATCAAAACTTAAAAGTATGCAAATGTTGAGAGCCTTGATCATTTTGTGATACATGTTTTCTTCACCCTCTGTATGGTTACTCAGCGTATGATCGTAGTGACAAGGTCACACTTGAATGTCTTTTTTTGCAGACTCAACACGCAAGGCTGGCCCTTCTTTTTTTTAACACCTGACTAGCTGACCTTGGAAGGGATATAGTATTTGCTTGTTGGTTTTTACCTTTATTGTGACTTATTTTTCTCACTTAGTGGCTTTTGTATTTTTGGATCTTCATCACACACTCTTAATCTTAGATCCTGTTTAATGTAATAACAAGGTGAAAACAAAGTCATATGGACAACGTTCGTTTGCACATCAGGGCCAGGTGACGTGGAACGAATTGCCCATTGAAATTAGACACAAAGACACAGTGGTCCCTTTTAAGAGTACTCTTAAGACTCACCTGTTTCGACTGCAGGGACAAACTTAGCAACCTAATCATGTTTTGTATCTTATATATTTTCAGCATGTTTTTATGTTTTCCAATTTCATTGTTTTTGTCATTTGTTGTTCTATAGTGTAGTCATATCATTATTGATGGTGTAAAGCGCTTAGAGCTTCAAAAGATTAGGCGCTATACAAAGTCCTCATTATTATTATTATTATTATTTAACCTCTATTCGTGAACATTGCAATATGGGTGCATATAAAAGTGGGTAATTTAATGATTTTAAAAGAACATTTTGATTGAATTACCTACCATTGTATATGTTAGTGTTTTCAGCATACATTAGACCTGTAATATGTTGGACCCTATTTCACCTATACTGCTGAAAATTGGTAGGTGGATTCCTATCAGCAAATGCAAGTTAGATTTATATCAATTTAACCTTGTGTTCAGGTTTGGGTGACTCTTGAATTTTCACGCAGTTAATTAACAACACACACATTATCAAGAACATTATATCACCAATGCTTCTGAAAATTGGTGTATATATGTAACTCACAGAAAGTATCTCAGCCATAATAAAACTAGGTAAATGTGATAGTTTTCATCCTGCAAACGTTTGCAGTTTGAACTGTTTATTTTATTACATCCTTGTTGTATTTTGTCCTATTTTATGTACATGTGAAAATAGTTGTTAGGTACATCATGTAGGCTGCATCTTAATAAGAATAATAACTCCGCCAAAACTAGGTTACTGGTGATGCTAATTTGATGCATGGGTGGCAGTTTTTATATTGATTTGTTTGTTTCACCTACTCTTTTTTTTTTTTGGGGACCCTTGTTCACCAACACTAACTAACATGGTATGTGGATAGATCTCAATGAGGAACTCCTGCATACAAAAACTAGATCGATGTGACCTCATTTTCAGGGTATTTTTTTTTCTCCAGCTGTTTCATACATCCTCAATATTTTTTAGTTTCAACAGCATTTATGAAATTTTCTTGTAAAAGAATATCAAGGTGAGTGTTCTCATTTTATGAAAACTAGATAATTGTGACCTTAACTTTTAGTTGCCAACAACCTCATTATGTGCTCTTTTCACCTGGTCATCTCAGGGAGGATAAGTCAAACTGTCACCATGACATTTTTGACAAATACTTTACTGACTTTTGTATTGTCAGCTGCTTGTTAATTACACATGCTGTCTTGGTTCCAGTTTCACTAAGACTGATAAAATACGGTCAGTGGATGCTTGTTAGTTACACTCAATGTTATGGTTCCAGTTTCACTAAGACTGATAAAATACACAATGTGGATGCATTTAGAGTAACTAATTATGGAAGGTCACAATGATCTGATTCCGAGTAGCTCTTGTAATTTTGTTTTTGGCTATTCCATTTGTGCTTCCAGTTGGCTATAGGGATGTGTTTACCTTGTTTAAGAGTGATTGCTAGTTTTGAATTTCAGCTGGTCTAACAGTTGTTTTCTTTGGAGTTCTTCATGATGATGATGTTGTTAAATGGCTGAGCATGCACTGCACACAATAATAATAATAAATGGATACAATATGTCAATGAACCCATCTGTATCATGGTCATAGTGATGGACATCAATGATGCAGGGATATATTTGCATAGGTAAGTTAGTTGCCATTCCATTATTTTTTCACTCGTAATGGTATATGACTTTATAATTATTGAGATATAGTCCTTTGTAAAGAAATAAAACTTCTGTCAAATCATTGAAGGTTTCACTAATGTTGCATTAGATATTTATTCTAGATTATTTAATTTCAGGTTTATTCAATGTGCCCACCAACGCATCCACCATATTAGTCAACCAGAGTATGATGATTTTGTTAGCACCATATGTAGTGCTAGAAATGCCTTCTATCTAACACCAGGAGGTATGGTGCAGTTTCAAGAACTTCTGCAAAGTTTACGTCGTTCCAAGTCCTGCCGCAAAGATCTATGGCAGCGACTCATGAATGGGTTGTCAGCCCCTGGAAGCAGTTGATAGCCAAACATATCTTGTCTTCTGTTATCCATACACATTGCTTTTGTACAAGAAAATTTAGAAGATATTTATTAATTGACTATTAAATACATAATACTTAATTTAAATCAGGGTTTTTTGTCATATTTCTAGGTAACTTTTCACATTATGCTTCATGAAATATGTTGGAAAATGTTTCTTATGTTTATGTGTTTATTTGTAGAGAGTAAATAAAGATTTGTAATTGGATAATAATGCGCATAGGAAACATGTTTATTTTCAATGAATGTGTTATGTCACTGTTGCAAAAAGAATTCATGAAATGTTGGAAGTCATGCAGGTTTGGTATTGTGGTAATATTGGAAAAAGAGGAGCTTGTAAGAAATGTACAAGTTAAATGATTGCATGGATGTCATTCCTGTTCATTGTAATCAGTTCATATTCTATCATGTAATAAACTTGGGATAAATCTTGATATTTACTAATCTTTTTATACATGCAGTACTGAGTTCTTTTAAAGTTCAAATTTTATTTGTACGAATGAATGTCTTCACTGTTTCTTCTGTCTCAGTAAATAATATTAGGATTTCAGCTGTATACAGTAACAGTCTATGACTTAAAACACTTTTTTGTATACCATATCTGGTGATATAAAATGGGAGCAAACTGAAAACAGCACAGGTTGAGTGGTTGATTAAACTGTTCTGTCTTCTGTACAATTTTCTGTGAATAGTTTAGATATTGGTCTACACTTTTTACAACCATGTGTACATTACATGTTGGTAAGTTTGATACATAGGACGGTACTTTGTGACATTAGCAAACTATAGACTAAGAATTCACTGTTGTTCAGAAACTACCAATTTTTGTGGATTATGTGATTGCTACAAACTATGAATTTAAATGTCTGACAAATGATCTTTCCTTTCCCAAATCCACAAAACTAAGTACTGACAAAAATTGGTACCCATTAAAGTAAATACATTCACAGTACTATTACCTGGTAGATATGTAATGAAACTATTTTCTTATAATACTTCTGGTATGTTTAAAAAAATCTAAACATTATTTCTGACAATCAGCATATATATAATAATTGGGGATTACATTCTGCATCAGTGGCATTCCTTAATTATAACATGGTGATATCACCAAGAAGAAGTTCTTCCACATGGCATAACACAGTTTATAATTGTTTGTTGAATCTTTAACTATATCCAGTACTGCATGTAATCTAAAATGCCATAATTATATACTAATGTTTGTAATAGTTTGATATTCTTCCAGATGTTGGATGATTTTGCTAAATGCAGTGCACTTCACTTTTGTTGGAAATATTGAATGTTGTTATCAAAATTATGTATATTATTTGTCACTATTAAGATTCTTCTATAAAAGATAACAAATTAAGAAAGGGAGAACTACATAATGTTTTTTGGAGATATAAAAAATATTAACAAGTATATTTCATAGAAAGAAACTAAAGATAAAGCAGGGTTTTTATTTTTTGTACAAGAACTGTTGGCTTGGCAATTTTTGGAGAAATCTTTTCAGATACAATTCACACGACTTTGTTTTTCAGCTTCATATTTTACCTGATAAATGCAAATAGGGAGAAATGGTCTAAATTATATTAAAAATATGAAAATGTTTCTGTCATCAATTACTACATTTTTTTAAATGCAAGTGTTCGTTATTCATTAAGGTTTATTTAAGAATAAAAGATGTTAGTATTTAAACTTGAAGTTACATTCTGGCTGCAAGGGAATGAAAAGGTATATTTCATGTAATCAAATTTTTGTCATATACTTTTCCATTTCTGATTGTTATAATCTAACATATAATGATTTGACACTTCCACCCCACCCCAAATAAAGATGAAGAAAAAATTTAAGAGCTTAATTGGTAATTAAATATTTATCTTTTTATACTTTAGAATTACAGAAATGTTTTTGTTATATATTTAACATTGACTTAATTAAATGCTTATTTTTGAGAACAGGTGATATCACCATTTTACCAAATTTCCCTATTTAATAAAAAACATAAGGAATATTGTCTTTTTATTAGCCAGTTTGTTTTTATCACTTCTCCTTCCATTTCCTTCAAGATAAACGTATTTAAATTTGCCAACACTCTACATTTATATAAGCAATAAGATGGTATACTCAAAAATGTTTAAAAGCAAACCATGTTTTCAGGTATTTTTGCTTATTTGAAATAGTTTTCTGCATAAATCATGAAAATTTTCATTACCCAAGTTTTACATGACATGTTGCTGTTTCTGTTACACTGTACAAGAAACAGTAAATCCATTTTCGGGCAAAAAAATGGATTAAATATAAAACTCTAATTTGTTTAATTATGATTTTAACTCTCATCAGATTAATAATCATGTTTAAGAATAAAGGAGAAACGGGAGATGGGTTGGTGTTGATTGTAGACCAAAATTAAGTGAATATTTTAGTGCTGTTTCTGTTACCATGCTAGATTAAGAGCTCACTAAGACATGTAAATGATATCAAACTGTGGAGTAAATAAACAGAATATGTAGAAAAGATTCTGATTGGTACATTCAGATCAAACCATTATTTTGAAGAAGTTATGCTTTGAAGGCTGTATGAGCCAACCAGTCTAATATACTTCTCAATCCATGCAAGAAATGTGTTCATATGAAAATAGTCATCAGTCAGACAGAAAACACAATTTCAAGCATTATTTATTGCAAATATTTGTAAAAGTGTCATTGTACTAAATTATTATTAATTTCATCACATAGGTTTATTGAGGTAGTAAATCAGCTTACTTTAGTGTTAAACACATTGACACAGAATGATAGAAGTTGATGTATTTGTCTTAAAAAATATATTTAAAAAATACATTTTTTTCAATAGATTCAAGGAAATATTTTACTAGTGAAATAGAAACATTTCATATTGTCGCTTCAGGCATTGTTTTAAATCTACTCAATAACATAGGTATTGTCTGTTATTTTTTTTTTCCTTAAATCTGTGTGTGTTGTATGTATTTGTATATGTGTGAGTGTTTATATATATATATATTACACACACATAAACATGCATGAGAACACACACACAACTAATTTAATGCCACAATGAACAAATACATGTTTGACATAATGGTTCAGGTCATGGAAAAGGTCCAACAAATATGCATATTTATCTGTGCTTGACTATCAGAATGATTTTGCTTGTATTTTCTTTTCAAAGTGTAAATGTGTCTATGCTACACCATGGCAAATGTTTTCTGTTGCTCTTCAAGATGAGGGCTTTCCATCGATGTATTGGCAATAACAAGCAACAAAAATTACAAAATATTATGAAAAAAGTTTGCCAAACTATAGAAAGTATTGTAAACCTTTCTTACAGTATTTATGACAGCAACCAAATCTTAATAAAGTCTTCTTTGATATTTCAGGGTCAGTCAGACTAGTCTTTTATTTAAATGCCTTGTTTCCCATACTGTATATCACTTTGTCCATAGACTATTCAGGTTTGTGTGCTATCAGATTTTTAACATTTATCCCTTAGTTTAAAAATAGTCTTTTTCATTACTCCTGGGTTATATATTTACAGGTGTAAAATAATTGCAGGTATTGCTGGATTTGTTATGTAATATAAGGGCTTTATTCATATGTTCTTATTATTACAAAATCAAGGCTTATATACAAGCTGATTGGTAAATTATGTCAAGTGTGATTCTTTTGACATCAGTAGATTTCATTTTCAGGGTCTAAAATGTTCCATTTATGCTTGTGAACAACCCATGCCCAACTGTAAAACATAGACCCAAATCTGCCATCACATAATTGTGGCGGCAGATCAGGATGTCTTTTGATTTTTTCTAGCAAACTGCAGAGAGCCAGATTATTCAACATGTTATGTGTTAACAGTTATGCCTGTGCCACTTGCAGTTGAAAATAAGCAAGTATTTTTTTAAAGAAATCAGTTCAAGCCATAAAATAAATCTGCACAAGGATTGTCAGAGAATTTTTTTTTGTTCTGAGTAAACTCTCATTCTTTCTTTTCTTTTCATTTGTTTATTGGTGAACTTTGATAAAACTTTTTTTTGGATTATTTTTGGTCAGTTTATGTATTTAAAGCCTTAGACGTTTTGGTAATTAAACTTTATATACCCAGACCTCTTAACAAGAACAGATATATATATATATATATATATATATATATATATATATGTATATAATTTACATGTATTTCAGGATTCCAGTACTCTTATTATTGGCCAAAATAAATGATGAAGAGAATTTCATTGTAAGCAGTAGTCATGGCAACACAAGATGACATGGTTAACCATGGAATGGTTAAATAATGTTGAATGTCCATATTGAATATTTTCTGTTAACTTGCAGTGTAATTTTCAATATTCACTATATATTTTAGATTGTTCTATCAGTTTACATTTGTTACTAGTAGTCAGTATGTGTTATTGGCTACTATCTTTATTTCTAATGTATAATATGTTTGTTGCAGGAACTTAACCATTTGCTGCATTGTTCAGGATAAACTTTTTAAATTTTAAAATCCTAACTTTACCTTAAATTTTTAAAAATAATTTAGAAAATGTTTCCTGTTCTGAGTTTTCCTGTAATTTTAATTTATATAAAATATTCTGGACTCTATCGGTTCTTCAGGTTCATCCTTTTTTGTCTTTATTTATACAACCATTTAAAAAAACAGCAAAAGGAAGGATTGAATACATGAACCATCAAATCTTTTAACTGTATGATCTGATTTGTACTTTGTAATTGTACCCAGGCCCACCACCTTACAATCATGCAGAAAATAATTTGCAGAGAAATTTTGGAACTTATGTGAAGAAATTCTTTTGGCATTCTGGACTTGGAATTTTAGGATGCTATCCTAGCTCTACAAACATTCCATTTTTATGTGGAATGATGCACATAATCCATGTATTGCAATCATATTTATGTGGAATAATCCACATAATCCATGCATTGAAATCATATCTATGTGGAATAAACCACATAATCCATGCATTGCAATAATATCTATGTGGAATAATCCACATAATCCATGCATTGCAGTCATATCTATGTGGAATAATCCATGCATTGCAATCATATCTTATGTGGAATAATAATCCATGCCTTGCAATCATTTCTATGTGGAATAATAATCCATGCATTGCAATCATATATATGTGGAATAATCCACATAATCCATGCATTGCAATCATATCTATGTGGAATAATCCACATAATGCATGCATTGCAATCATATCTATGTGGAATACACATAATCTATGCATTACAATCATATCTATATGGAATAATCCACATAATCCATGCATTGCAATCATATCTATGTGGAATAATCCACATATTCCATGCATTGCAATCATATCTATGTGAAATAATCCACATATTCCATGCATTGCAATCATATCTATGTGGAATCATATATATGTGGAATAATAATCCATGCATTACAATCATATATATGTGGAATAATCCACATAGTCCATGCCTTGCAATCATATATGTGGAATAATGCACATAGTCCATGCCTTGCAATCATATATGTGGAATAATGCACATAATCCATGCATTGCAATTATATCTATGTGGAATAATCCACATAATCTATGCATTGCAATCATATCTATGTGGAATAATCCACATAATCCATGCATTGCAATCATATCTATGTGGAATAATCCATGCATTGCAATCATATCTATGTGGAATAATCCACATAATCCATGCATTGCAATAATATCTTTGTGGAATAATCCACATAATCCTTGCATTGCAATCATATCTATGTGGAATAATCCACATATTCCATGCATTGCAATCATATCTATGTGGAACAATCCACATAATCCATGCATTGCAATCATATCTATGTGGAACAATCCACATAATCCATTCATTGCAATCATATCTATGTGGAATAATCCACATATTCCATGCATAGCAATCATATCTATGTGGAACAATCCACATAATCCATGCATTGCAATCATATCTATGTGGAATAATCCACATAATCCATGCATTGCAATCATATATATGTGGAATAATCCACATAATCCATGCATTGCAATCATATATATGTGGAACAATCCACATAATCCATGCACTGCAATCATATCTATGTGGAATAATCCACATAATCCATGCATTGCAATCATATCTATGTGGAACAATCTACATAATCCATGCATTGCAATCATATATATGTGGAATAATTATCCATGGATTTCAATCATATATATGTGGAATAATCCACATAATCCATGCATTGCAATCATATATATATGGAATAATGCACATAATCCATGCCTTGCAATCATATCTATGTGGAATAATCCACATCATCCATGCATTGAAATCATATATATGTGAAATAATCCACATAATCCATGCATTGCAATCATATCTCTGTGGAATAATGCACAATCCATGTAATCAAATGTGTTGAATAATTCACATACTCTATGTATTATAATCATATTTGTGCATGTACTGTTCTATTCATTTTTCCTTTTCATTGTCTGTATTATTGGGAGGATTGTGTGGCATTCTGCCACGAATTACTCATATTTTAATGTAGATTTGTGTGATGATGAATAGACGGGTTTCAGGTAACTTTTGACTACATCGAATAAATTTCCAAAAGTTGATTTTTGTTATCAGTGATCAGATTTTCCAATTAATGATGAAAAAAGGTTCAGAAAGAATCTTTTAGCTGAAAGATTTGGGAAAGCAGGATTGTAACCAACAATCTCACTGTAATAATTATACTAACAGTCTGCAAATTTTGTTCAGTGTTTGCAACCAGAAATGTATGTTTGTTTATATACTACATCTGAAGCATGTATCCCTGAAAAATGATACTGCTTGTCTTTGTCAAGTACAGCAATGTTCGTGTCCACTAGGTCAAAATTACTCGTCAGGTTTTCAAAATTTTGTACACTTTCATTTTTCTTTACAGTATATTTAGGATGTGTTAATTTATTGAAACTAAAGTTTATCAAAAATTGTGATCAAACTTTTGCCATACATGTTATGTTGCATCTATTTATATTTATAATAAACCTATCTCCCAACTGTACTGTTTTCTTTTTATGTCTGATGAAAGAAGTTATGACTTGGATACATTATACAGGTTGTTACACATGCACAAATGTAATAATGTTTACTCTAGTCTTTTTGTTGCTTTAGGAAATAATTTTGTTTTGACTCCACCATAAACAAAACTTTCTTTTTATCTTCTTTATGGCACTATCAAGACATTATTAGCTATGACATGCTGAGTAACTGAGAGCAAAGTGCCTTTTGCAGGTGCACTGAGGAAGCCAGCTCGGGATGGTCTGTTTTCTTTGGCTAATTGTTATAGTAACCACAGGTAGAGTGCGAGTATATCTGAATAGATAATACCATTAGAGTGATGTAAACTAGGTCAAAGTGTGCTGTTTGAAGTTCCACCAGTAACAAACAGGATTCCTAAGCTGAGGCATATTTGAGCAGTGTTAATAGTTTAGCTTTAAGGCACAATATATTGTAAAACATCAACTTTCTGAACAGTATAGTCTTAGTAAAAGAGTAGGGATGGGGTTGGATGTTGTATTGGAGGGAGACAACACGTGTGCATGGGTAGAGGTTTCGTGAGTGGGGGTCTTGTCACATTTTCCAGGAAGGTTGGGGTAAGGGTATATTCGTAGTACAAACACATGAGAGAGTGGTTGGGGTTATTTTTGTACTCTGGTGTTATTTTTTAAAATAAAGTATGCACGTAAATTTACTCCCAAGACGTCTCATTGAGGTCTCGCCCTCTCTACTGCTGTGATTTAGATCGGTCTCTCAGCCAAGTATGTTACAAGACCGATTCGATATCAAGGATCATATAAATGTATCTTTATAAATCCGTGAGGGGCATGTGAGAAGAATTAACTATAACCATATCATCGCTACAGATAGCCTGATATATTTCGTAAGGTATGTGTATCAACTACGTTAAATACGGCTAAAATATTAGTTATCTCGGATCACTTTCGGCATTTATGTATATCGTTGAGTAACACTAATCGTATCAGTATTTTTAATATTCCTCGAGAAAATAATCTAGCTGGATTTAATTTTTGTCCAGTATTATGTCGTCGTATGCTATTAAATTATAAATCCATCCAGGTCATCTACGGATGGGGCTTAATCAATATCAGTAATAAACTAAAAAACAATCTCATTCTTCATTTAATAATTTGCGTTCTAATTAGAGTCTTTAAGCACATCGTATCATCCCCGATCATCTACAGATGGTGGAAGTAAATATAACTTATCTCATTGTTAATTGAAGTAGCAGTTGTGTTTTACCAGATCCGGACGGTCCAATTATTATGATCCTGATAGAGTTTGGTAGCTCTGGATGATGCTTGACTGGCTCTTGCTTTCTTGTCGCTGAGAAATCAAGTGCATCGATGTTATAGAAATATAATCAATAATGTGGATTTACATTGTGTAAAATGTACAGCGCCCACCCCTACAGTTGGAATAATAACTATAACAACAAAAACATTAAACGCATTAGGTCACAGGCTTGTATGTGAAATGTGGCACACGCAAAAATTAAATGTATTTCTAACCCAAACATTATTTTAAAAAAGGTTGTGATATTGCTATATTTATGTCAAAATGTCCAGAAACTCCATGGGCTAAATATCATCGCGAAGAAACATCTTCCTGTATATAAATATTACGGTCCTGGAACCATACTTGATATTCGACTTGAATGCTTAAAACAATTGCAAGGAGGGCGGTTAAATCGGTGAATAACAAGACTGGTAAACAATGAACGCAGCCGGCAAATATTGTTATACTTGCGTATATTAAATACAATCAACCGCTAATTAAATGTACAAATCGGCGTTATCCTCAAAAAATAAGCAAAACATATTGTAATAAATTTGGAGTAAGTGTTAGTGAATTTAAACCATGCTTGGGTCGTTAGTAGTGATTTTGGGTACAAGCCGAATGACTGTCCCCTTTAGTAACATAGTCCATATTAAAATTCCGCGGTGTATAAAAGTGATGTGATTGAAATGGCAGTATTTATGGGGGCAATATAATGGAATCAATAAGTTGGAACTTGGTAGGTACCGTTTATGTGGCCATAGTGGAAAATGGGCGTATGTATATGAGTGTGATACGCCGGAAATTCTGTGGATGGACTGGCCTAGGGTCGCGCAGTTAAATATTTCCCAGTTAGTAAGGGAATACTGGTGTAATTTCTATGGCATGACAAGCTATCGGTACGGAAAACGGATGATAATGAAGAAAAACCATGTAAAGGTGCAGTTAATGGACGTTTGGGCAAGTTGTCTCCTCTGGGTCGCCCATTGATTACAGCAAAGATTAATAATTATAGCAGACACGTCTTTCTTTCCATTTTACAACTTAAGTTGTATGGAAGTCTTTGGAAATTTGGGGAAAACATATGACTTCCAGCGTGACTCGCGCCAGGGTTTTGACACCGCTCGGTCAAGTGAATACCCCTGTGCTTGTAACAATATCTTTCCATTATTGTTAAGAGAGATAACTGTCGAGCTAAGCTATCTCCGGTAGAGTTAAGTATTTTTCCCGTTTGTTACATATTACTAGCTATTTTTTTTTCGTTTTGAAATTTCTACCTTGTTGTTATGGGGGGAGGCGGGGTGGTCCGTAATTAGATATATTATATAAGAAACATACTTCCCCAATCACAAAAATATAAGATTCAACAGTATTATGTATCGTTCTGGAGCTTTTATCGTTGATGTTGGAACCTACCGGAATTGTAATATTTTCCGAAGTTTCGCCAGTCACAAAACTATAAAGATTGATCTTATAAATTTCAATATTATTACAGAGAGATAACTCTGATTTTTCGGCTGAACAATTCAGTAGTTACCATGCTTAATGCACCCTTACGTCGATAACACTCAAGACCTCACAACTCTCCTGCTCACGCATAAGGACCTTAGTTCATTTCGTCATCGTATCAGTGAAGTGACATAACTAGTGATGGGAATCGGTTAGAAGTTCATAATCGATCATCGGTTGCACACAACTTACTGATAATCGATTATAATCGGTTGCTAACTTTCTACAAGTAAGTTTTAATTTTTTTTGTTACAGAGTTATATCTTTGTTCAAAAGTTTAAAATTTAAAAAAATGTATAGGAGTTAATCTCTCTCTCTCTTTCTCTCTCTCTCTCTCTCTCTCTCTCTATATATATATATATATATATATATATATATATATATATATATATATATATATACTTTAACCTCAAAAGCAACTTTCTTTGGCTTATCAGTTTTATGCAGCTGAAAGACTTAACAATCCCCCAGAACACTTTTATTCATATGTGATTTTTCAATTGTTTAAAGTATAGAAAGAAATGTTTTTCTTGCTTGTCATTAGTTACTAATACTACAATCAAAGCAGTTTAAACAAAACAAAAAAACACCAATTACAAAAACTTTCAAACTAACTGAACTATTTATCAGCAAAATCATGTAATGTTTGAGCAATGCTGAACACAAAAATCATTTTTCAGAATACTGTTTCTTCTTGAGCTTGTTACACTGACATTACCAATAGTTAATGTTTTTGTTTAAGAATATTATCAGGTCCACATTGTCACAACTTAAACGAGCCCGTTTCTTGCTGACAAGATGCCCAGCCAGACTAAATACCCTCTCACTGGATACTGATGATGCCGGAATACTTAGGTACTTCCGAGCTAGTAAGCTAAGATGGGGGTAGAACTGGCAGTTTTGTTTCCACCACTGTAACATTGTGAGATTGGTATCATATGGAGCAGCAACTAGATATCTAGAAACCTCCTGGTGGATGACATCTGTTATTGGCTGTTGACTTTCACCAAGGCAAACAACATCTTGCAACCAATCATCCATGTCAACATTGACCTTTGCTTTCTTGTTTGGTGGACTAAGTGTAACCACAGTTTTAGTGTTGTCATCTCTGACATTTAGTAGTGATGGTGCAATTGGTAGAGGTGGCAATGAGTCTGAAGGTTGTTCATCACTAGTCACTGGTTCCACTTGGACATTCACTTTAACATCAGCCATATCAAGAGCAACCTTTAAAAGCAGAGCATGTCCATCTGCTCGCTCACTGTCAGATAGAAACTCCAGATCCTTCATAGTATGATTCAATAAACAGCCCAACAGAGCTAGATCTTTGTCCTGTGTTCTATTGTCAAGTTCTTGTCTCATTACATCTTTAAGTTTAGCAATTGAAGGTAGATCATCAGCATTTGTTTCTATACATTTGGTAAGTTTAAGAAGTATTGGGATAACTTTATGAAGGGTTGGTGATTTGTCTCTGCAAACACTGTTTGTTGCATTCAGGAACGGTGAGAGAACTTAAACAAGTTTTTCAACCAATGCTTGTTCGTCAAATGTATAGACATAATTTTTCAATGTTGCGGCTGTTGACTTGCTTATGTTTGGGTCACTGATAACAGCCATAATAGCAGGTGTTTGCTCAAGCATTCGTTCAAGCATGTCATGAGTGCTATTCCATCTAGTTGGAACATCCATCTTGAGCTTGTGTCCTCTAGCACCTATGTCAAGTAGTAACTGCTGCTTTCTCATTAACAAATCATTTATGCTCGTGCTTTGATGGAAAAAAGTCACCAGTTTGCGCCGCTTTGCAATGATTCGTGACAGTTCTGGTATAGCTAAAGCTTTTTCACAATAAGGTTGAATCTGTGACCATAACAACCAAATCGAGTCCATTGAAGTAAATCAAAAGCCTTGATCTCATTGGCTGCATTATCAGTTACTCCAGTTGGTGTTGGAAGATTCCATCGCCTCTGAGTGGCCAACAGGCTTTCTTTTATATTTTCCCCAGTGTGACTGCCTTCAACTTTTCATGTTTCTAAGACAACACTTTTCAATTCCCAATCTTTGGAAATAAAATGTGCAGTCACTGTACTATAACTTTCTGTATTTAATGAAGTCCATGCATCATGAGTAACAGCTATATCAAGAACATCATGTAGTTCCTCTTTTACTTTTTTCTCAGCCTGGTCTTTCTTCACAGCTAGTTTGGAGGACACTAATTTACGACCTGGAATTTCATACCTGAAAATGTAAAGTTTGAAACATTTAGTCATGGTAGTCAAACAAGACATGTATTTGGAATATTTACTATGTCTAAATATAGTGAAAATAATTAATTTATTTAATGTTTATTTAGACAGGACAGCATTATATTTAATTAAATACTGCTTAATTTAGGTATGAAAATTCAAAATTCAACAGTGTTGACATCTAGAATCAAATGGATTCACACCTTTTTTTCTTTTCTCACTGTCAGTTTAAATAAATATTACTAATTTTTAATGTTATCATTTAAAACTTACCTTGGATTAAGAAGCATCACAAAGTTTCTCAAATATGTATGGTCAACAAGGCTTAGCAGAAGAACTTTGCCAACAATAAGTTTCAAGAGTGCATCATCAATTTCTTTCTGCTTTGTAGCTGACATCCTCTCTGTTGGCTTCTTAAATTGTTCATCAATCTTAGTCTGTTTGGGTGGCTGGGGGGAAACATCAGCACCTCTTGCTGTCGCTGATCCCATTTCCTTATGGTCATGATCAAGATGAAAGGCCAAATTTGTAGTATTGCCTGGAATGTATTTGAAATAAATGTTTTTATATTGAGAAGAAAAAAGAGCAAACAACAAATTCTTTATGCACAAGTATCTTAAATGAATGGAATGAAATTATTTAAAGAAAATCAGGATTAAAATTAATATTAAATTTGTACATATATTTTAAAATTAATTTGCAACATTTTAAAAAGTTATTTTATGTTTTTAAATAGTCACATGTCTCAGGGAATATCTGTAACAAACCTCAGAGATCACTTTTCCGTC
This sequence comes from Unio delphinus, assembly GCA_029339505.1. Taxonomy (NCBI): domain Eukaryota; kingdom Metazoa; phylum Mollusca; class Bivalvia; order Unionida; family Unionidae; genus Unio; species Unio delphinus. The sequence continues at coordinate 456,931 of JAQISU010000400.1, forward strand.
ATTATCATATATGCCTAAATAGCAGGATAATCTTGTGATTATTTATGTATTTCAATCATAATCATGACATGGAGCTTTATTATGAAAAGAAATTTGAAGTATTTTAACAACAACACATGCTATATTAGAGGAAAGCACAAAGTACACAAATGATTTAATGAAAATAAAATTCTTGATTTAAAATATTTGATACTGGAATGCCATGAAACGTTTTTCCGTGTGCGTGCGTGCAACTCATTTATTTTATACGAGGTTGTTCTGTCTCCTAATAATTGCATTCATCGTTGACGACATTATTTGTTTCCAAATTATCCAAAAGAATCTAACTATGGTGTATGTTTATATATTTGGAAGTTATGAAGGGAATAAATAATTTAGCTTTACTGTTGTGGATCGGAAGACTAATATCATGGTTCCACAGTCCTAAAATGTAAAGCGTATCCCATGATAATTTTGTTTTCGTGTAGCACCACAAAAAAATTAGAATATTGTTCATTTTTTGCACTATGTATTGGAGAATGTGTTTGCCAAAAATAAATGTATCCCCGCAATGATTTCAATGAGAATAGCTGGACCTACCTTTGTTTGCATATTCCTTTCTGCAGAGTTTGCATATGACCTTCGTTGTATCTAAATTCTCCTTTGTCGGTGGACCCTCCTGTATTTTGTAAAATCCAAAATATGTCCATACACGAGAACGAGCTTTTCCTCCAGGATATGGATATATTATTTTGCGATCGTTTTCATCCATGGCACGTGTATGATATTTAGCGGGGTTTTAACATTTTGTTCGGAATCCTCGGTTTTCTTCCCAACAAACAAAGGGATTGAACTAGTCTGTGCCAGCGCTTCACAGTTGTCTCCCTTACCATGCAATCGATTATGGCGTTTCACAATCGATTGGCGAATTGGTTCACTCAACCAACTGATCATCGATTATAATCGATAATCGGAACAACACTAGACATAACTGTATGATATATTAAATTATACTTAGGGTTTTTTACTTACAAACGAAGTAAAGGCAAAACACACTGTAAAACGTACAATACAGCGAGGTTATTGTACTCTGTCTATAAGAGTCCAGCACGGGGACTTCATAACAATGTTTAAAACGTATATTTGTAAGATTGGAGTGTAGTGCATTGCTAACGCGGCTGCTTCTCATACTGGCGATCGGTGTTCCTAACCCTGTGATGGATATATTGTCGGTGGGTGCGATAATCGCGATCTTTCATTAGTAAGTGGAGACCGTGAAGGATTTCATGTACACTTCTTGCCAAGTTGAACAACGTGGCGAGTGCCGTTTTGCACTATCCCCGTGGTTAGATATGCTGGTGGCGGTGGTGGTAGCAGTGGTGTATGTGTGTGTGTGTGAAATCGAAAGGCATAGACAACCTTCTGAATATTCAAAGAAGATTCACTGGGGGAATGTTTATGAAATAATTTGTAGAGCCTCCAAAAGTAATTAGTGTGTCAGCTTTTAATCTCATTAATAACCATACAAATGGAAGAAAAACATCGTGGGGTGCCGAGAAGATCATAATATCACAATTACCCTTTTGAAGGACCTAATTAAAAACTCTCCTTGGAGATAACCGCTTATCATTGCTACTGTTTATTTTTTTGTTAAATCTTTATATATTAAAATATATATTATATTTATATAATGAAACATGAAAATATTAATGATATTTTTCTGCAATTAAAAATTAAAAAAAACGACGGTATAAAATTATATGATGAACTAAAGCATGAAAAAAAAAATGTTTCTGATTTTGAATTAATACAGTAACGTAAATATGAAGATAAATACACGGTACTATCATTAAAAAAAATTCAGCAATATATATTCTCTTCGCTTGCCACAGTGGAAAAAAATAGATTAGAGAAATCTCTCTCTCTCTCTCTCTCTCTCTCTCTCTCTCTCTCTCTCTCTCTCTCTCTCTCTCTCTCTCTGACACACACACACACACACACATAAACACATGCGATCGAAAAAATTAGATCAAAATTATCTGACAAATAAGAAGGGAAAAGACAAATTATGCACGTGTAAGACAACTAAAAACGTTTATTGCAAACAAAATCACTATCTAGTGAAATGAAAGTAGAAAGTGATAGTAGAATGTTGTTTCTGTCTTGAATTTGTCAGTATGATACATATCAATCTGATATTTTTTTTAATCGTTAAAATTTTATGTAGAGATTCAAATGTAGAATTTGTTCCGTAGATCAAACAAAGTTAATCGTTTGGTCAGTAAGTTTTAAATTTATTCGTGATAAAACGGATTTCGACATCGTAGATAAACCGGAATATTTCAATTTTGTGCAATCAAAAATCCAGGTGGTACTTGAGGGATGAATTTATAAAGAATATATCCTGATTTGATTTTTCACGATCTGTTTGATAGCTGCCATCAATTACGTCACATACAAGATTGACCGCAATAGTCGATGTTATATTTACGATTCCAGGTTTAATGTGATGACCACCACCGTATGGATCATTGTTATCTTTGATAATACCTGCCGTATGGATCATTGTTATCTTTGATAATACCTGCCGTATGGATCATTGTTATCTTTGATAAATCCTGCCGTATGGATCATTGTTATCTTTGATAATACCTGCCGTATGGATCATTATCTTTGATAATACCTGCCGTATGGATCATTGTTATCTTTGATATTTTTCTCCATGACTCAAAACATTTAAGAAAGTTATTATTGACTAGATCGCTAAGTAATTTCATTAGATTGTCGGTTGCAAGTGATGGTATTACAAATGTTGGTAATTGTTGTTCATTTTTTTTTATAGTGATCAAGCAATACTTTATCTGAAACGAATCGGGCTCCAGATCCAAATTTATAATACTTTTAAAAAATGTATTAATTGATCAGTAATTTGCTAATTAATATACTCAATATCTAATATAATCTGATTTAAATGTTGTATTGTTTCAATATTGTGTCGTTTTAATTCATCAGAATAATGTGTGTATTACTAACAACTAAATCTTGTAATTTAAAAAATATGCAAATAATCTCGGACTTAATTCTTTCTGAAAAACTGTTAATATATTCTTTGTCTACAATTAATCTTCAATTTGATCTTCTAATAAAACCCTCTTGGTAAAGAATAATGTTATTTCCTAAATATTTTTTTCTACACTCTGGTTCCTTATAAAAAAAATCATTAGTACAAAAATCATTTTGTTTTGGCTCTGTTTGTCCATTATATTCTGGTGGAACCTCGGGCCACCCTAAAACTGATCTGGTCGATGATAATTATATACGGTCGTATTTAACGAGTTTATTTCAAACACAGCTGATAATGTTGTTTCGTGGACCGTTATAGCTATACTGATTCTTTTCGTCTAATAGTTTTAATTCTGCGTAGACATTCATCGTTAGTTTGCTGGATTTGATAACTATCTATTGGAAACAACTTTCCGATCCGGAGTGCCATCTGGCTTATTAGTATTTGCAAACACGAGATAATTATTCGCCTGTAGTCCACGAAGTGATCTTATCTAATATTCTCCGACTATGATATACTCGTAATTGAGCAAGCGCCATTTCCTTTACTGGATAAGCAGTTGGAAAGTTGACGATAATTTCAGGGTTAGTGGAGGTTACTGATATCATCGTTGTTTTTATGGAATTATGGCGATTATCTGTTATAGTAGTGAACTGCGATGACTACATTATTATTATGATGTTTCAGTAAAAGGTCGACTCTCTCTCTCTCTCTCTCTCTCTCTCTCTCTCTCTCTCTCTCTCTCTCTCTCTCTCTCTCTCTCTCTCTCTCTCTCTCTCTCTCTCTGTGCTGCATAGGAATACCGGTAAGGTAATAAACACAACAAAAGTGTCAGACAGATAAAGCTCACCTGCACCAAATCATTATCTGTATTGCAAAGTAACCCGTTTTTAAAGCGGCATATCATGTTGGATAATATTGGCCATGATTTTGCATTTCTAAATTACTTAATTCTAAAATTCTGATTCATATGTTGTTGTTTTATGAGAGGAGTACTATCGAATATTTAAAGTCTTATAAATGTACTATCAGGATATGGTGGTATATAATTAGTTACCATTATGATGTATTATTTTATCCAAGGCTTATATCTTAAGTCGGTGTGGTGAAGAAGGTATTGCCTGTACATTGTGGTATTGTTATGGTCTTTAAGTCTGCTTGTAAATAAGTGATATTACTATATACTGAATGACTTACATCTTAGGGCATATGACACACACACACACACACACACACACACACACACACACACACACACACACATGTTAGCGGCACACTAGATCGCATGTATTCACCGCTGAAAAATGATAAAGTTCATGAACGTGCTGCTTGATGTAACAAATCGTTCCTTTCGTTACACTCTGATTGCTCATTTGATACTGTGTCAACTTGAATAAAGACCACCCGTTGTATTTGAACGTGACGAGAATTGAGCGCACAGTTATTACCCTTAACTTTTGTAACGATTTAATATCTACGCAACTGATCAAACCTGTCGAGGGGATCGTGCACGACAACATCAAGAAATTACGCAGAACTCTTGGATGCGATCATACGAATAGGCTGTATCAGACGACGACCATTTCGTCGAAAAGAAGATTACGAGACAAGTCATAAAGATCACGACTGCATGGACAAAGTGATGTGACGAAAACTCTTTCGTGGCAATCCAAAACTGGATGAGGCCATCGGTAAGCGAATATTTTACGGCACACCGGCTGGGAGTTCAATAAAGTATTCGCTGACATAGCGGTGATTTCGCTCAGTGAATGGTCTTCTGGTGAATATGACGATGAGGCGCTGTACCCTTATAAGTCCATTGAAGCCTTTGGTACTTGATCATGTACGGAGGACATGAAATGGTGAATCTTATAATGACCGAGGTCTCGGTACCAGTAACACTAGAGTCTTAAGAGGGACTAACTCGTAAGGTATTCTTCATAATCGAGGGACATTTTGTCAATACCCTTGTTGTCCCACTGGATGTGGTTAAGAAAATGAACCCGCTCAAGTAAGACTTTCTCCTCGATATGGTTGATATTTCCCGAAAGATAGTAGTTTACGAGAAATAAAACGTGGTGAAAATATCAAATGCTTTTCATCTACTTTACAGGTATGATCGTGGTGATCTATACATTATAAAGGTTCGTGTAGCAGTGTGGCCAGCTCGTATGAGTACTTGAACTTGCAAGCGGATCGTCTGAAATTAAACCAGATGACCGCCATCAAACGGAGTCCATCGTTTAGGATACCAATGTACCTTGACCTCATCAACACGTTTTACGATAGAACCATCGAAATGGAATAAACACTCAGATCCCTCAAAAGATTACCAGCCATAGCTGGAAATGCTCATCAAGAAAGCATGAAGCCTAGACTTTAACCTCATCGATGAGAATTATGTTGGATGATCAATGTCGTGAGCTGAAGTCGAACGCTCTTGTGAGTCTGCATCTACAAACATGAGTACCAACATAACAAATGCATCCCGAGAGTAATCTTGATGATTGTAATCGCTGTGAAGGCATCTCCACGGTGACACTAGCTAGGCCAATGATGTTGATTTTGTCCGGAGCTGTACTGGCCTTACAGGCCCTGATCAAACTCCTTGAGAAACGGATGAAGTCCAACAAAATATTACCAATCAGCAGCTAATGCTGTCTTACCAGAAAATTTTCAATATAATCTGATTCCATATGCGTGGAGCTCCATTTGACATGCCATTGCTCATTCATGAAATGAGGACCGTTAACTATCTCATATCACAAACATAGTACACAACCAGTGGGGTTAACGCAGTTAAGCGGATTCGAAAATTATTAGGACCAAAACTATGAGAGAACACCCTATAAAAGATGTCTGACGATTAGGTCTTTTCACCGACATGATCTTGCATCATCCATAATCTCTAACAGTAGGCATCGCGACGGTTTTACTAAATGACTTTCCTGTGACCATCGAAATGTCTCTGCCTATAGTGCAAGGAGCAGCACGTGGACACGTGGTTCTCACCTGAGATCAACCTGTGAAATTATCCCAAGACAGTGTCGAGAAGAATTTTTACTATACAAATATAATCAGACAGCACTGCATACGATATATGAGTGGGGGAAAAACGCTTAAAAGGATCTTAAACAAATATGGTATAAACGTGGAGGATGTGGATATGGCTTACGATTCCATTAAATTGCTGGCTACCCCAATTAACTCCGTGGATCAGACACGATTTCTGACCTGTCCGATGATCTCAAGGATGCCATCGTAAACGCGTTACACCTCAACGTAGACATCACCTTTGTGCTCGCGATCACCAAAGTGATTGAAATTGAAAACGAACTCATTTTGCTCACAGTGGCACAACAGAAGAGCTCTACGATAATAGCATGCTCTCCATTGTCTACGATTAAGATCTAATTATCGAGTATTGCATCTCCTGCATGCATCGATATGATCTCTTTAGTTTGTTATTCAGATCCACAGATGCCTAAACGACACAAACTGTGCAAAACATGTTTTTCTTACATGTTTGTGTTATCCATCACGTCTTATCTCCAAGTTGTACAGTCTTGTATCCGATGTATGTCTGTTGAGATGAAAGACTGAATATCCGATGAGAATAATTCAGTGACCTTCAAACTCAAAATGATGGCGTTACATCGTATCCTTACCTCCATTGACAAATACATAAAGGATTGAGCAACCGGTGGTGTTAAATCTAACCACGTGTCTGACCTTCGTGCTTACGCTACGCACCTCTCCTTCCGTGATCGCAAAGACTAAACACGGGGTGAACTATCTCCTGTGGTTACTGCGTTATGGGTAATCTTGGTAAAACTCTCGATGATTAACGTTGCATGTGTTTTGGTCCTCTGGGTAGTGATCGCTTTCTTGAAGCAATTTTAATCGCCCTGATGATTAATTCACCTCAGTTATGGCGCTGAAATAGAATACCTTCTAGGCAACCCTGGACGTAAACGCTTGATGACAACATTATGTTTAGCGCAGTACTCTCTCATGCACGACTTGCTGCACTTTTCCTTGCTTCCCTGAGGTAAACACTCGCATGTATTCGTTTCTATGCAGAGACAATGTGCTATTTAATATTAAATTTCTTTCCTTAGCAACAAGCAATGATAGAAATGACAAATGAAAAAGCCGTTAAACAAATTAAAAACGGAACTATATTATATAGTATCCTGATCAAAGCAAGGATACATCAGAATCTTGCATAGTATTAACATAATAAAGAATTTATTCTGCAGCATGATATTGCTTATGACTCAGGAGGATCGCTCAATCGTTTCAGGGAACTCACGTGTCATTTCCCAGATCGAATGTCGCTCTGCACGAGTTAATTGAACTCTTCAGAGAAGACATGAAGGCGATACCAAGAAGTGTTTTCAGTGACAAGTTAGACAATGAGTACAATTCACTCACGGGGAAAACCGCTAAAACCTCAAAACGTCTTTAACTTCAGCATGAAATCATAAGCAGATCGAAGTGAGCTGACATCGGAAAAAACCCACAAAACAATCGATCTACAAGTCCTACAACGAAAGTGAGATATAATAACTCGTCTAACAAAGGATTTATGATTTATTTACAATCGTTCCCAAGTACAGCAGCGTTGAGTCGATCAAAAGCTCACATAGCGCATTCTACAACCTACCGTACAGAAATATATGCACACATACACACACAGAGCCGTCAAACCGAGAGTACCTCTCAACGTTCATTTTGTGAAGTATCACATAAGTATCGACATGTGAATTAGAGTCACATCTACCGCAGTGACGAGATCAGTTACATCGGCGATGTCGCCTGGATGAGTATCGAACGTCGCATCGAAGCTTATCAAAAGTTAGGATCGGCCGGAGTCAATTCTATGTCATTTCAAACTTCAAAATTAACACCACTATCAGCATCGTTTTAGCATCTGTCAACTGATACAAGATGAAGCCGGGCTGGGACAGGATTAGTGAAGACACCGAAAGCCACTGCGTTAATAAGATGTTTGTAAACGCAATTTAAATATAAACACATCTGACACCATTATTAACAAAAGATAAGGACAATTATAAAGTTCCTAACATGGAACTATCAACATCAAGTAACGAAACGAAAACTACTCAAAGGATAATATTAACAAAAGGAATTTAAAACTAACGTGAATAACGTCTTATCAACCCATCAACAAATACAAGTATATGTATGAATATAGGAATATATTGTCGTATAACGAGACTGAGATGTAAATGCCTGTAATTTTGATTATATCGTTCATATAACGATTTAGCAATGTAAATGCATGTAATTTATGATTTTATGGCAATATCAATAACATGGAACACGTATTATATAACGATCGTGGCGTACGTTTGACGCCAAAGATGTATCTCCGGTTCCAACCGCACTAATCTATGGTCAAGGAGTAACCACGCATGGTCCACTCCTCCCTGTCTGTTGAAGGATTCATCGAGAGCCCTCACATTTAACACATACCCGATGGTCGCGAAGCCTTGGTCCCTCACACCGAGAACACCAGTACACTCTTCCTAACCAACGTCACCAGCCACAGCGTATACGTCACAAGAAACCATACAGACTTATGTGACTTCACTTTACAAGGCAGCACCCAACCATACACAAGGCAGTTAAAATTAAAACAACTAAACCGTCTAATGCATATGACATGGTTAAGTACTGCTACATCAATATATGTTGTGCATGGGAGCACATGAATTAGTTACCCCATTACATTAAACGTTCAAGAGCAACCATAAAAAAACACCATCGGGTGACGCTGTACGCGGTAGCGAAACCCGAGTACATTTTTGACCACATATACATATTGATACCAGTCATGCACAATTCCTTGACATCAACGGCCTTCCTAAACTAGAAGTACTTAGTCGTCTATCCCTCGCTGATCTCCCCTACAACCTCACAACTCCACACCAATTTACTCTATTACCACACCCATTTCATCTACAACAAAGACGTCAGACGGTTATGTCTATCTCCGTACAAACAGTATACAAATCATGGGTATTTAGGCTATCGTTGTTTATAATGCTTTTCTCAAGAGCAGTGGCTATACGATCACGTCACATTGGGATATTGTCAAGAGCTACAAACCATTAAGATGCCACCGATGGAAAACTTAGACGACCGCGTTGATAAGTTCGTTCAAACACAGAAGTCACTTATATGCTGTCTTTGTCGATAACGGTTCTGCTTCTTTATACCTACTTGCAACATCAACGATAGTTATCGCATATTTGTATATATAATGACGTCTTCGTATTTTGATAGTAACATGTGGTAAAAATAAAGCCTGGTCAACCTTATTAGGAGCACTGACATCAAAATGTGCATACTGAACTGTTTTAGGTAGTGGTAGATTCATTGGCTATATTGATTGTCGTGATAACCAATCTGCAGCACCAGCATTGGTAATGTTTGCTGCATCCGCGAGTTTACTAATCGCTGATTTGCCTCTCCAATATCATCTTGGGCTATAATAAATCGATTGCATAATATTAATGATCAGTCCCTAATACTAGTTTACCTTTCATTGCAGATCTTGCTAACCAGTTAGCCAATGATTCCTTGAACATTTATTGTTTATGGAATTTAAAGGATTAATTATTTTTACATCTGCAATATGTCTATCTTATAAGTGTTCACTTTATAAGCTACATCATGAGCATGCCACGCTTTATCAATTTCATACTTTCTTGTTAATGTTCTTCACCCTGGCTAGGAAATAATAGAATATACTCATCATCTTCAGTTTGGTGTTCTCGTAGGGCTGTCCATCAGACCTCACAGAGTCCCACAATGTGCCATGTGTCATGTTCCATTTCACGTGACGTGTCCACTCTTGGCGTCTTCCAATCTTCGCCAGTGTTCGAACGTTCCAGGTGGCTATGGCGATGCTGTCTCTCGCTCTAAGTTGATGCAAAAAGTATCAGTAGCACACTTGTCACCTCCGTCCTGGTGAAGAACGGCAAGCGCGAACCTTGTTTTCCTGGCGACGACCAATCCGGTGTGGTAACTTTATATTTGTCAAGCACTATCAGTGTTTTCTTGGCAAAACTCGTCTGGCAGAGTCCATCCCTCTCCAGACCAAATGTTTGCCAGAATGGGATGTAGTACATCGTCTAGCTGCCTTATGATGTCCACTCCATATTGTCTTTCAAGGTTTACTTCCTTAGTCTTAGGCTAATCAAAGTCGACCTTCAAGACAGCAGGAGACTCGTGTATGGGCTGGTGCGTCCTTTTCCAAAAGCATCCGTCACTGCCTACAGTGGACATATGAATATAATTAAATTCAAGAACATCTAATTGCGTTGACAAACTTCCCCACACGGATTTTTAACAATACATTTACATGATAATAGATCCCGATACTGAATCGGTCTTGATAAAATCTTTGGTTGAGAGACTGATCTAAAGTCCAGGAGCAGAGAGGGTGCGACTTGGATAAGGTGTCAAGGAGTTAACAATCACACGCATAGTCAAAAACAATCTACGATGACAAAAAACAGTAAGAAAATTAACTAACCCGTAAGAGAGACTATCGGTTAGTTTGGTGTTATATGCTTAATTTTTTCGTTTTGTAAGACGTTTAGCAAGTAGAATCTTTTAAATAGTGGTCTGTTCGCACTCTCTGCTGCTTCCGACGACTTCGCTTTTGTATTAAAATCTTTAAGCACATCGTGGTATCGCTGATCATCTACATATGGTGGCACTAAATACATCTTGTCTCACTTGAGAAATCTCTTCATCATCAGATTAAAGAACAACTGCGCCTTACCAGATCCAGATAGACCTATGATAATTGCTCTGATAGCGTTTGGCAGCGCTTGAATGGCTCTTACTTTCGTGTCGCTGAGAAATCCAAGATGTAGACATATCATAAATAATATGAATTTATATTGTGCTAGATGTAAAGTAACCACCCTCACAGGTGGATTATAAACAATAATGAAAAAAGTGTGCACTTACAGGTAGTGTACGAAATATGGTACGAGCATATACAGATTTGTCTCCCACTTGTATAATGTCAATGGCGGTGATATCGCCGATTCACTGGTCAAATTACCAGGAACTCATTAGGCAAAATACCCAGGAGGAAAACATCTTTCTGGATATAATTATTGTGGTCCTGAGACCCTACGTGATATTCAACTTGACGAACACGACCACACAAGACCTGGAGAGTATCCAATAAATGCGATTGTTCAAGCTTGCCACGTTCATGATGTATCGGCTTATATGCGGCTAATATTTATGAGAACTATGCGTCGACGATTTCATTTTTTGTTTTCTTTAGTTCGTTCGTGTTAAATCCTGGTAAAGCAAAATCAGGCAAATATGTCTTGGTAATGTTATAATGCACAAGAAATGACTTTTAAATCTTATCATCCTCGAGTAGTATATACCTTCCGTTAACATAGTGTTCGCTCTGGAAAGGTCAGATGGAATTTGATTTAGATGTTGAATCGTTTCGATAAGTTTATTATTTAAATTATCATTTGCATATTCTTGAACGTATCTCTGGAATAAATATCGCAAATTCAAAGCTGCATTCACGTGTTCTCTCTTTATAGAATTAGATACCAAGTTTAAATGTTGGTTTGGTATTGGACTTTTCGTCTGCTATTTAATTTTCGTCGTCAAGTTGGATTCCGTTGATGTACGGTTTTCGAAGGGTATGGTAATCTTTGACAGTTAGGTTTCGCTTCCGGCCATCTTAATACGGTTCTGATATACATCTGCGGCATAATCTAGAGTTGACATTTCTATCACAGCTGATAAATTTGGCTCGTGAACCGTAATAGTGATTTGGGATTATTTTCCTTTAATATTTAGATTAATACTACCTTGGAATTCATTATTCATATTTTCGATTTGATAACTGCCCACATAAATACATACAACGCGCCAATCTGGGGTCCTATTGAGGTTGTTTGTAGACCAACAACTTATGAGTTGTTTGTGGTTAACCCACCGAATGACTTTGACCTAATATTTTGACAGGTGTGATATACTCGCAATTGCGCTAACATTATTTCTTTTGGCTGGAGTTGTGTGGAATGCTAAAGTTGAATTCAGGATTAGTTGCGCTCGCTGATATCGTAGTGTTTTTTGGCGGTGTTGTATTAACAAAGATTTGTTCTAGCAATACCAGGGACTATTTTATGACTTTATTATTTATATACTTATTTTAAATCAGGATGTTTAATATCGGAGATAGCGGTGTCTTTAGAGTTTTACTGGTTTCCAGTTGATTCATGGTAAACCATAAGCATTTCATGGAATTCCTGGTCTGATATGTTTCGATTATTGAGCCCTGATGATATCAACGATGATAATTTTGCGTGTGCTTGTGTTGTCGCTGAATGCAACGTTTGATTTTCCTGTAATTTATCAGACACGCACGTATATATCTTTTTTGGGACAATATTAAGAATATCAGCAACACCGGTTATAACGGCAGCACCAATTCCTATTACTAGTGATATCATGTAAGTGGCTGATAATGTTAGATTATAGTTACTGTTTCAGCTACTACAGCGGATCCAGGTTTAATCTATTCTTAAAAATATAGGTTTGATCATGGGCACTAAAAACAATTAAGTTATTGGATTTTTAATATCATGGTGGTTGCATAGGTTTAGTATAGAAACTGATTTAGTATCGTGACTCGTAAACGACCGCTCGCGATGTACACTTTTGTTTCACACAGCAGCTGTGGAGGGGTGACGACAAAAATGTCGGTAAACGATGACGCACACAAATTTGAGTCAAAAGCGTCGAAAGATAAAATTAAAAAACGCACTAATCTAATTAGAGAGATCTATCGATTGGTCAAGTGTTGCTGTCGCTTGTATTTGCGTTTTCGTAGAGGGCTTATTTTCGCTAAATAACCCTTCTAAAATAGTCTGACCCCCACCCCCCACGGTGCTTTTATTTACCCAAAATCAGTATTGAAAGCCGTAAACTGTAAAATGTAACCAGCGTAAAAATTTGAACATTAAAAATCTAGCATTCAGGTGTGATCTTAAATTCTGGGTTAACTTATTATGTTTAGGCTTATGTTTCTACGTTAGAATTATATACATTTGTTCAGCCAGTTGTTTCGTACACGTGCTTGGAACAGTGATTCGTCCTGACAAATCTGTCACATGCCCCATGTATTTTAGTTCTTATTTAATCTTTTCTTTCCTATGGAGTTATGTATATAGTGTTATCCAAGTGCAACACATTTAATTATGTGTATTCGAATCAATTGTAATCTTCATTCGGGAATGGATTATTTACGGCAATATAATGATGAAATGCTTTTCATGTGTAATTTGTTGTCGTATTTGAGGGTGCTTTTAGAATGACTAACTAATTCATTGTACACCTTTATAAGAATAATGGGTATACTTTTTGTTGTTCAAAATTATCAAACTAAAACTAGTTTATCATATTTAGTGCATGTCCCATCTCTCTCTCTCTCTCTCTCTCTCTCTCTCTCTCTCTCTCTCTCTCTCTCTCTCTCTCCACTAAAGTTACTGACGGGAAGCAGACGGAAAATAAATATTTCAAAACGATGTAACAAGGAAGAATGGTTATGTGTCGCAGTTTCTACTAGGATATGTCATTTTGTTACATCTGATACAATTCAAGAATATTTTAGAAAAAATATCTTTCATCGGTATAGGGAAAATGTCACGCGCCCTTAACCGGCATAAAATGATTCCTGTCGCACTCCTATATATGCTTATTTGTCTAGTATTTTCTTAAATCGTGTCAGATGTATAAAAAAGAAATGTGAAACATTCCGGTACCTAAATATTTTTCCTGCTGACTAGTTTTAACACTGTCGATCCGGATGTAATCTTTCTTTCCCATGCACATCTAATTTCGTTTTACTACTTGAAATTTCTTTACATAACCATGTCGTCCACTATTGTGTATGATAGTGTTCACACCACAAACACACCCTGATGAGTTCTCATTCTCAAGAATAAACAAGTATCTTAAAGCCCCATACTAAAATATACATAAATCTATTTCTTTGATCACCACCAGAATGAGAGAGGAAAAAATGTCATAAAATAGACTAGAACTACATTCGTGTTTATGCCGGTACTAATTGTAATGCAGTTACTCCCAGACCTAATTGTTATAGCCAACTGTAGTCAAACTGTTATATTACATATCACATCTATTTAATTTTATACATGAAGTATTTTTGAATTTCCTTGCAAGCAAGACTTCAGACATGAGACAGAAAGTGTGTAGTGCTGATGTTTCACAGGGTGCTAGTTTTGGTATACGTGCTCTTGAGAAGCCAAAGCTCAGTTTGCAATATCTTCCTTAGTGATAAGAATTTTAAAATAGAGTCGAAACCTAATTGTAATAAACATAAGGCCTGTCTGACAATATATTTGGAATTTACAAATATTGATAAACTAAATTTAATGAAAATATGAATAAACATTTAAATTTTAAAACTAAATTTTATTGAAAAAGTAAATTTTTGTACAAGTTTTGAAACTCGATTTGACAAATTTTAGACAGCAAAATTGACCAATGAATGATACTTAAAGTAAATGGTAGTTTGGATCTGTACAACTGATAACATTTTTCACAAGGTTAGTGAAGAGACAAAGCTCATAGTGATTTTGGCAGCAAACCGCTATTTGTCTGTCCAGGTAAATATAGGATCCACTTTTATTGTGCAATTGTTTGTAAATCTAATAGTGCACTTAAATTTAAACTTCTGATGGGAACGCTACCATGTTTTATAACAACATTGCATTCCATTTCAATGTCGATAACTACAAAAGACGACAATGGGATAGGAAAGTACACTTTCTAGGCAGGCTCTACATTACTGAACAATTGTGCTAATCTCTCTCATGAAGACCTAAGCCATGTCTTTTATGTGCTATATATTAGTGTGGTGATATGATGTAATGTTGATCACTTAGGGCAGTACACTGCATATGTCCTTATGAAACATTGCTATCACCACCGGACACCTATAAAGCTTCCAAGCTGATCCAACTTTAACCCATTGTTTCAGATACATGGCTAGACATGAAAATATTTAACATGTTTCAGTTAATTTTAGAAAACAGTAAGTTGTAGGTTAATGAAGTTAAAATCTCTTAGATATAGTGATTTCAATATAACAATCAGGTTGCAAGCATGGAACAAATTATTAAATTTGACAGAGTGACAATTAGAAATGTGACACAACATCCATGTATTAATTTAATACATTCATTTCAAAAGTATATGAGGTTTATAGAAGCCTATTTAGTCATTTATCGGTTAAATAACTAATTAGGTACACTATGTAGCATACAGTTTAAAGCAATGTTGGGACGCTGAGGTTTGATATTGTAGCCATCATTAGTACATATTAGTATACAGGAACGTCAAGCGACAAGGTAGTAAAATAAAATATATTACTATAAGCAATCCTATTCATGGGAGAAATCATAATTTTGGATATTGCAAGTGGATACAGCCAAATGGGGCCTCACATATCAACCATAGTTACAGATAAATTCTATAGCTTTAATTAAATGTGAAATTTATGATCCCCAAGAAATGTAAACAATAATGGAAATTTGCATATGTGGGACATATACAATGAACTTGTTAAGATTAAATTTGTAAAACATAATGTAAATGAACTGTTTGAACATTTATAGTGTATTTGTGAGAATGATGGTTTCCAATTATTAAGCTCAAGGTTTCAGTGGAGTCAGACATCAGATGATGCTACAATACCGCATTCGGTCAAAGTTCTAAATTCAAATATGTTACCATACAGATTCACTAGAGGTACAAATTCAGCCTTTATGATGTACGGAATTTGAACTTTTGATCCCAAACATTCTAAAATATATGGATACTTGTTCATGTGGGATATGTACATATAAATATGTAAAGATCGGTTGTACAAAGTTAAATTCAGATAATCTGTTTGTATATGTCTTACGTAATATTTAGAGTGTCAATTAACATATATTAGTAATTAATGCAGCATGAAGCAATAAAGATCATTAGAATTCCCACAACATCATATAGTCGACAATACCGCACTACATCAATCAATATCTTAACCAAACTGAACAAACACTGGATTGCACTTTGTGTTCAACTTACATTATTTTGCTGCTTTCTTACATCCAAGGGTAAATATACCTCGGGAAAGTATATTTTATACCTTTGACCTGTATTTCATTCTCAGACAGTATAACATGATTTAGTAAAGAACTTTAGTAGGTTGTAGTATATCGTTTACATCTGTGTCATTGCCCTAAATACCGTGTAATTATGTTTATTAGCAATTAAGTAGATATGTTTTAATTAGGAATTAACCCCATGATAAACACACACGTTAACTGTTTGAACCCCTAATTAACAGTTTGAATGATCAATGCAAAATAGAATTTTGTCTTTGCATATTTTAACTGAAAGTCTCATTCTAACTTACAAAGATATTTTCTCGGAAAAATATTGAAAAAAATTCATCATTGTCTCTCTCTCTCTCTCTCTCTCTCTCTCTCTCTCTCTCTCTCTCTCTCTCTCTCAGGACTGGAGTGTATCAAATTTTGCTATTTCATCTGATTCAGTTCAAGACTGTACTGGACAAAGCATTGTTATTGTGACAATGCTCGCGTCATTGACTTTGTACTTTCCTGTCCTCATTTCTATTGCAATTGTTTAGTGGACTCTTCAAACGTGTCAGACGTTTAAAAAGGAATTGTGATATATTAATTGTACTTGTGATATATTAAATGTACTTCCTGTAAACAAGTTTTTACAATATTTATTTCCGCAACGCTTCCGACATAGTGAATAGAAATACCAGGAAACTTCTAAAACGAAACTTGTTTTTTCCTCAGTAAACATGCAAATTAGATATCTAGTTGTGACGAAGTATTAATTTGATTCTGTAAAATGAAATTCATTTTATGTTCCTTCTAATAACGTCTCTAAATTGATTTTGGAGGATATCTACACCTGCCTAAAAGATAAAACGTTTGTAAACAAGTTTGATGATTCGGCAGGCAACAGTTTACATCCCTCCTGATATTTTGTTCACCAACAATACTGCCATGATACAAGAAAAAATGTTGAAATTTTTGCAAACTTTGAAAACAAAAAACAAATTCAAATAGATGAGACTAAACATTGAGATTTTGGGATTCGGTTTCCTGCAAAAGAAACAAACTCTTCGTTGATTTGTCGCACTGTAGTTATTCCAATCCAGATAAACATAACTATTCATTATCTACTGTATTTATTCTAATCCAGATAAATATAACTATTCATTATCTACGAGCAACAATCGTTCTCCGAGGTATGCAAAGTCAAATTTCAGCGCGATATATTGGGACCATTAAATCCTCCTAATTGTACTGCATACTTTTTTCAAAAGGGTTAAGACCATCAAAATATCCGGAAAATGAAGGAACTGGCAATAAAGTAGGTATCTTCATGTTGCGAATGAAATTCGGGCTTTCATTGTTTTAAACACGTACTTGTCCGGTTTAAACGTATGTCGTTAGGGACGTACTTGACAGAAAAATCCCTGTCGGTGAGCTAACCAATTTTCTAACTTGTGGAGGAGGCACATTTTCGTCCCCTTGTTTATTTTGATGAACGTAGGACCTCTCTTTAAGATATTACTGGCCATCTAAGAATTCTACTCTTGAACTGTACTTGGCTGTTTTCTTACTGAGAATCATCACTAACGCGCCTGTGCAATTCGTTTTCTGACGCCTGGGCAATCAGTGTTCTGACGCCAAGGCAATAAGTGTTCTGAAGCCTGGGCAATCCATGTTCTGACTGAATAATAATATGGAATTTTCCGAGGCAGTAGCGTCGCTAGGGGGGTGCGGGGGGTGAGGACCACACCGGGTGACACCATCTTAGCGGGTGACACCAAATTGAAAAATTACAAATTTTACAGAGCACACACTGCTCTGTCTAGTCTGATTTCATAAACGGATAACCGATCATAGTTAAATACATGACTAGCAGGCACAGGGTGCCACTTTTATACTGTGGACTTTTTTTAAGAATTATTTTAAGAAGAAGAAATCAATGGTGGAGGGGTGACACCATGAGTTTACCGCACTGAGCGACACCAACCCTAGCGACGCCGATGTTCAGAGGTCAGTAAATAGAAGACGATATGTTCAGAGGATAATGTGAAAATGGAGCCATACACTCCAATGATGACTATATCCATTTTGTTATACCAGCTTCCACTGTAGTTTTCTGAACATATGTTTGGACTCGTACTATTTTTATCAACACCTCTTCTTGGAAACTAATTTCAAGAGACCGAATATCAAAGTATTGAATTCATTCTTCATAGCACTTATCACTCAACCTGAAAAGCATCCATCGTATATCATAGGTTACTACTGGCAAAATCTGTAATATCTTCAGGAAAACTATAAAGAAGCAAGCCACAAATTCGTCAAATTTCCATATCTTTTCTGAATTTTACCCTAGCGTACGAGTTTTACATTTATGGAGATATTTTAATGCTATTAATCATTTAACCCTCTGAACCTTTTCACCCCCTGTGAGCTATTTTGACATTTATGTTGACGTGTCACACTCTAGAGCAAATGTCCAAATATTTTGAATGGGTGAGAAATGTCAGAAGACATTTAAGACCTCTAAGCGAAGTCGATATGCAATCACATGATAGGTGAATTAATCGGTAATAAAATACAAAAGACTAGATAAATGCTACTACAACTAGAACTACTTCGAGAGTGTGACAATATAATTTGGATTTTTAAGGTAGCTGTAACAATTTTCAGTCATATCGCTACGATGTCTGCAGTGTGGCAGTTTATAGTGAAGTCTATCATAGGAACATCATGCACCAGTCTTATAGCATAATGTCACCAGACCGACCAGTTACACCACAAACGCACTACAGCCGAGCGCCTACCGAGGTAGCTTTTAGTACCATTTTTATAAGTCTTTGGTATGACTCAGCTGTTGATCGAACCTACGACCTTCCGCATCCGATGTGGATGCCTTAACCACCAGGACGCCGGAGCGGTCAAAAGCATTTTTATATGAGTGGAATATATATATATATATATATATATATATTGTTACAAGCACAGGGGTATTCACTTGACCGAGCGGTGTCAAAACCCTGGCGCGAGTCACGCTGGAAGTCATATGTTTTCCCCAAATTTCCAAAGACTTCCATACAACTTAAGTTGTAAAATGGAAAGAAAGACGTGTCTGCTATAATTATTAATCTTTGCTGTAATCAATGGGCGACCCAGAGGAGACAACTTGCCCAAACGTCCATTAACTGCACCTTTACATGGTTTTTCTTCATTATCATCCGTTTTCCGTACCGATAGCTTGTCATGCCATAGAAATTACACCAGTATTCCCTTACTAACTGGGAAATATTTAACTGCGCGACCCTAGGCCAGTCCATCCACAGAATTTCCGGCGTATCACACTCATATACATACGCCAATTTTCCACTATGGCCACATAAACGGTACCTACCAAGTTCCAACTTATTGATTCCATTCTATAATTTACTGATTTCCAACCATAAATGCTGCCTTTTCAATCACACTACTTGTATACACCACTGAATTTTAATATGGACTATGCTACAAAAAAGGGGACAGTCATTCGGCTTGTACCCAAAATCACTACTAACGACCCAAGCATGGTTCAAATTCACTAACACTTACTCCAAAGTTATTACAATATATATATATATATATATATATATATATATATATATATATATATATATATATATATATATATATATATATATTCCGAGCTATTAGAATCCTTAGAGAATCCTATTCTGTATTTTGTCAAATCTCTGATAGGGTTGGATAATTAAATTACTAACCTAATAAAACTAAAACGAAACTTTATCTATAAAGGATACTCAATGAATCCTAAAGACTGCTTACTTTATATTAGAATAGAATTCTTTGTTAACATAGCAATAATGTTTCTATATTTGTCTGATTGAATTGTCAATACACAATCGTCATGCCTTTAAGAAAACATTATGTTTCGTAAGAAAAATATATGTCCTTTTCAAATCATTTTTTTATAAATTCCAAAGTGAACTAATTTGTTTTGATATTTCTTTTCATTTATATAACTGTTTGTTAATGACAGTAATATCGCATGAACCTTAGTCAAATTTATATTTAGGTGATGTGTAACAATGCTTTTGTTTCTTGTCCCTGACATGTCCAACTGAAGCTAATGAATTTCATGCATTGACGTTACCCACCTGTACTAAGTAGTATTAATGGGGGAATGTGGTGTAGTTTGTAAATAAAAGACATAAAAGACGATTGGGTCAATTCAATTTGTGCAGGAAGTATTAGCAAAGGAAAATTTTGACAATCGAAACAAGTTGAGATTTCATCAGTAAGACTCTAGACACAAAATGGGAATAAAGGAATTATTGAGTTGGAATCATTTGCGTCCAACATTTAGGGACAATAACACTGGTAAATAGTTAAGTAAAATGCTAAAATACATCGGTAGTACTCAAATTGTCTAAAATACATCGGTAGTACTCAAATTGTCTAAAATACATCGGTAGTACTCAAATTGTCTAGAAAAATGAAGATATAATATGAAATGAAAATCCAGTAACTAAGTAAAAATATATCCATACTTTTAAAATACATACGTAATGAAAATTGACTGAATGATTTAAAATGTATCTTTGCATATTTCGTCGTGTGCCAACGGAGCCCGTGAAGGGACACACTTCACATATTTTGTAATCCGAGATCTCGATTTACTAATCCGAGATCTCGGTTTACTAATCCAAGATCTCGATTTACTAATCCCAGATCTCGATTTACTAATTCGAGATCTCGTTTTACTATATAGATTTAAATTGAAGAATTTCTCATCTTGTGGCCTCGTTTTGACTGGATGTGTTTATTGTGGATATACTGCGAAAGGATGGAGGCGAAATATTCAAGCATCTGAGGTAAGTTGTAACTGTAGATTAGATTATAAGGGCGTTTATTACAAATAAAATAAAATACTACTTCGTAAAGTCACAAGAATAGATAAGAAAATATGCTTTGCTGTATCAAGTTAGCCAAACCTTCTCACAGTCGAAGATCAAGTAGTAAAGTACCACATTATACTTGTACAGTTAAGCGTTCATGATTATTACTTTTGTCATAATTGATTCAGAATATCTGCCTGCGCAAATAAAATCTGGTATATTTCTTTTGTCACGGCAGCTGAGTGTTTGTCACCGGGTCCGTCTGCAAGTCCATCGTTCTTTATTGTCTCTTGAAGCACCATTTTAGTGTATGCAATTAAGTTCCCTATAAGGCTTGTTAATATTATGCGAATGTAGGATTCAGGTTCGATCACAGGGAACCCTTGTTTGGCTTAAAAGATCTAAAGATTACTGGTCTTTGTTAATACAAAAAAAGTCTACACTACGATGTCTTTGTTTTTAAATTAGATGAGGAGTATTCGGCTTAATCAATAAGTTATTAGTCTTTAATTTTACCGCAATCAATTCATAAAGAGATGGCATAGAGATGAAAATGTCCAAGTATGCTTGATTTAATATTCCGATATTTCGATGTACTAATCCGAGATCTATATTTAGTAATCCGAGATCTCGGTTTACTAATCCGAGATCTCAGTTTACTAATTTGAGATCTCGGTTTACTAATCCGAGATCTCGGTTTACTAATCCGAGATATCGGTTTTGGGATTTGTCATGCGCAAGCCTCACTTTGATAATTGCAAAAGGAAGGAGAGACGTTTGAGAAAAGTACAGCATCTGAAGTAAGTAATTGCAGTATCTGTACAAGTTTAATTCATAAGTGACATTCTTTATCAATCAAATGAAAATCATTATTTTCTGTTTCGGCTTCATAACCGCTTTCGATTAAATGAAGATCAAATTGTTCGCTATTTAGCAAATCTCCAGGGAACGAAAAACACAGAAAATGTGTAGATTATTTGTTACAATAGGACACCTCACAAAAGCTTACTGGTTGAGTTAGTATAGTGATATCGTATCTCAGTAAGAACCAGAGTTCAATGATCGGATTAGAAACTGGAACTTCACCCAAATTAGATTCTAATTCATTTTTTTTTTTCGTGGAAGATGATGTCATTAATGTGACATTTGGTGGAAGCAGAAATTCTGACCAGGCGATTTATCGTATCTAAATAAGAACCAAAGTTCAACGACAGCTACATATTTGCATGTAGGAAATGGGGTTAGAAGCTACTAATTTTAAATTCATTTTTTATCTTCATGTTTCAGATGTACACAAGGCATTTAATTGAGCTGTACTTCTATATGGGCTTCACATATGACGAAATAACGATGATTTATCAATAAAGCACAACATGACGATCTCTGTGCGTCATCTAAATCGGAAATTGCGTGAACTAAAATTGACAAGGAGGAAAGGCTATTCTGATTTAGAGACTGTGCTTTCATTTATTGAATATCAGTTAACAACATCTGGACAGATGCATGGATACAGATGGATGTGTCAAAAGTGCCTTTTAAATGGTTTGAAAGTGAAGAAAGAAGATATTAGACTCATGCTTAGGATGCTGGATCCACAATGAGTTAAATTAAGACGAAGACGATGCTTAAGACGCCGACAGTACTTCTCCAAAGGCCCAAACTACTGCTGGCACATTGACTCATATGACAAACTTAAACCGTATGGATTGTGCATAAATGGCTGCATTGATGGATATTCCAGGAAAATTATCTGGTTAAAGGCTGGAAGATCTAACAGTGACCCAAAAGTCATTGCAAAATATTTTCTTGATGCTGTTGAAGAATATGGAGGATGTCCAACGTTTATGCGTGGCGATATGGGTACAGAAAACGTCAGAGTTGCCGCTATGCAGAAGTTCCTTCGACGATCTGATGACCTGGATATTGAAAATGATAGAACTTTTATTTATGGCAAAAGTACTCTTAATACCAGGATTGAGTCATGGTGGGGAATACTTAGAACAGAGTGCTGTCAAATTTGGATGGAAAAACTAAAGGTACTTCGAGATAGTGGATTATTCTCAGGGAATGCACTAGACATCAACCTCGTACAATTTTGCCTTATGAGGTTATTGCAGGTACAATATATGTACGTATATGTATGTGTGTGTGTGTAGGTAGGTAGGTAGGTACATACATGTAGGTATGTATGCATGTGTCTCCGTCTTCCCTAAATTTTAGAACTTCGTTACGAATATTTAAATAACGATAATTTACCCCCAGCATCAAACTTAATAAATGTATTTCATAAACAAATTTCTTTGTGGGGGGGGGGGGGGGGGAGCCAAAGTTACTAATTTTAAAATTGTTCCAAACATATAAAGAACACACACAATGGATGTTTCTGTGGTAATAATGTAATAACGTTTGTCGTTAGTATCACCTGATTTAGCAAAATATAATTGTTTAATATACATTGGCTTTGAGTATGGAATAAACTTCACCAGATCTGAAAACAAATTACATGTAGTCTCGTCTCAACACATAAAACACAGTACAAAATACAGGAACCCGAGAAAAAAGGAATACAAATTAAATAGTCATATTTAGACAACTGCACTTTAACAACATAACAGATGTTGCTATTGGCCAATGATTCCATTCAAGAGGATCTGTTTTAGAAACTTTCGTATAAAATTTGTGCAAATTCAAATGCATAGAAAAATGCATACTCCACACGTTTGCTTTATTCTTCTTATGGAATTTTAACGTATTTATTTGTTGTTTTAGCATCTTCATGGAATTCTTTTTAAACAGCTTTTGTTTGCTCCATTTAGAAGACTTTTCCAACTTTTATAATTGATGTCTACCTGATATTTTTCTGTGTACCAATATCACCATGCCAGAACGAATACGTACTTGTTTTCATTTCAGGATGAATTAGACGACGTTATGATGGTTTGGAATACACACAGAATAAGAGCAAACCGAAACAACTCTCCAGCGGGTAGGCCACTGAGTCTACACTTATTGCCAGATATGGAGAATTTAGAAGATCATTTGTGTGATGTTTCAGAAGAGGAGATAGAAGTGTGCCGCATGGAATGTGCTGAGGAAACGATATATCCTTGTGAGGAAGAATTATTCGAACTTTGTTGTCTCCATATGGAAGAAAACAACTGGAATCTACCGAAAGCTGTCACCGAGGGAATAGACTTATATTTGCGCTTACGCAACTGGCTTTTAACACAATTGTGACTGGCTTGATGCCAGATGTAGCAATTTCTATACATCTTAATTTGTCACAAAAACTTCCTCAATGCAGGTGTCAAACAGTTAGTAACAAGGAATTATTTCTGGGAGGCGATATAAAGGTGTTTATATTTGCTTTCCTATTAAAGTCATATCATTTATGTAAATTCTAGTAATTATCATATTTTGACTGTATTATGCTACATCGCATTTTTATTAGCTCTGTATGCATTAATATTAACGGAGGTTAGGCGAAGATGTGCCGCCGTTGATAGGTTGCCCGCTTTGAGTTTTTATTGCTAACTCCTCCCACAGCTGGTGGTCAAGAAACATGGCAAAATACTTTTGTATTGAGATCTAACGGGTGCTAAATGAAAATGATTTTGCTTTTTTGGCATTTAACTCTATGCAGTCATAATGATAGTTGTTTTTAGTCGCTACTCCTACTGGATTAATGGTCATATCAACACGAAATTATCTTTTCTCCAGCAACACTTCTTACCATGCACTGCTAGTAAACTAAATAAATACAAATCGTCCTGATTTAATATCCGATAACATGGCCTTCATAGAAGCCATAATTACGTGCTGTCGCCACACCATCTGAACAAATAATAATATTGATATATGGTTTCTCACTTGAACACTTCATCCAACAGGTAATGGTCTTATATATAAAAAGGTGTTCTGGCCCAAAGTCCTGCATGATTAATATGTCCAAAATGCCTGCATTTCTTTCTTTAAATCATGTCTTTGCTTTTCCTTAATGAACGACATTTTCAACATAGTGAAACTTAGGAAAATATTTAATATAGTTCTAAATGAAAATGGTGTTGGTATGATACAAACACGATCACCTCTGCAGCCCCATTGAAATCTTATAACTCTAACAATTAAAATAATAAAAATTCAGCAATTTTTCCACAGTGTGCTGGGCTGCCGTAAAATAAATGGTACATGGATACAAAAGAGGATATCCATCAATGTAACTAATACATTAAAAGTAAAATAAAGAAAAGTTCCTTCCGTGGGTTTCTGCAAATGTTATATGGAGATTGCATATAGATTTTACATTCAGATTCAGCTCAGAATTGTGACATTGGACTGGTTAACGAATTGATATTAGCTATTGTGATAAGTCTCACTTTTAGAACGCGAAGTTATTGTAATTTCAGGGTAATTTGTGCTTTGCATGGTGGGTTTTCTCATTTTGGACTCGTTGTCTCCGATTGGTTATCTTATATGTTGACTCGTCACATGGGGTTGGGTTTACGATGCATTTTAATTATTTCTGAATGAGTAACATGAATCCTGCAAAACAAACGTAAACTTGTTCTAAGCAGCCTAGTAGGACTGAAGCAGTTTCAATGTTACATGATACTAAATACAACTATCCAACTTGCGTGTCGAAACGAGAAGACCGTACTTGGCTAGGTGGCACTTATATAATTACTTATAATCAATTGTATGCTTGATTCTGTTTTTAAGTTCTCATTAACCTATGAATGTAACATTTGTAAATACTGAACTTGTTTAAGCTCTCTCTCTCTCTCTTTGCGTGTTAGCATGTAAATTTTTAATTTGACTGATCATGATCAAACTCAATTTTTCCCTGGATCTATGAAGGTAAAAACTGACAGATTAATCGAGAAACAAATATCCAGATATGGACGATATATACAATGTTCCCCCGAGTGAAAAAAGGATCCAGCATACACCGATCTCTCTCTCTCTCATCGTCGCAAGACACATGCGGAAATCAAAGGGCGTATCGGATTTGTATTAGACGAAGTCTATGATGGCAAACATGACAAACTTACAGCGAGAGAGATAAGGAGTATAAAAACAATAGTATGGTCAGTAGTAACGATACGTAAAGCACTGTAACTGGTTCATAGGTTAGCGTGTCAGACTCATTACCGAAGGAGTGCGAGTTCGAATCAAGCAGCCTTGGTTGGTTATAGTGGCTTGCTCTTGAGAGAGGCACTTTACTCCAATTACTTAAATAACCTGTTTTGTTGTGCCATTGGTAACTAACGTTTGTTGCTGTACTATAAAGCATTAAACCAAATCAAAACTTTATTTTTTTTGAATTTCAATTGCCTCTTTTTGGTTAGTCATTTTATTTAGCATAATCCACACTCATTTAAAGTATTTGCCCATTATCGAATGGTATTGGTAACTAATGTTTGTTGCTGAGAGTCCAAGAGTCATTATTCTTTTATTCCAGAGACAAGATTCATTAAAAATAATATTATATTATGCAATCTATACATAATATACTTATAAATCAATTGAATTAATTTACACTAAAACATTAACTAATATAAAAGATGTAACACCATTTCAGTTATTGAAACATGAAACCTGTTTGGAAAATTCAGAAAATTCTGAATCATAATGAAGATGTAAAAAACTGTTATCAATCACAACTTCAATCCTAAGATGGACAGAAACAAGCTAACTTTTATCCTGAGAAGAAATGGAGCATGTGCTCTATTGGAACATTTCACACAAAGAAACAAATGTAGCTCATTTACTTTCTGACTGTCAAAATACAAAAAATTATATATCATCTAAATTTATGGACACAAACATAAAGCTCATTATTAATCAAAGTACATGCTGTGATGTAATCATCAGAAGCCTGAAATATAGAACCAAGATTTATTTCAATGTCCTTAAACTGACATGCTTTTAAAAGAACCGTGGAACAAAATTATAATAGTAAGTTACAAAGATGTTTTATATGTCTGAATATATTATCCAGTTACACAAACTTAAATGCAATGTTTCACATAATACAAACTGAACATAATTATGCATTATTTTTCTGACCTTTTCAGGACAAAACATTATTTTCTGTTTTCCCTTCAGAATAAGCAGGTATTCCAATAAATTGTAATATTACAATTAAACAAGAAAACTACAAAGAGACCTGAACAGTAACAAAGAATTGTAAAGATTGTAATGAACATTTAAGAATTAAAAACAATAATATACTGATATTAAATGATGATTAATGAATGTAATGATGGTCCCATCTATCTTTGAATTTGAATTAAATCTTACATCAGTTGATATTGAGCAGCATTTCTAAATAAAATTATTATTGTCACCCTTCTCTGAAGATATAAAATGGTAATGAAACATTCTGGACTGCTAAGTACATTATTCTGAAGGTTTTCTTGGTTTTATTACATGGAGAGATCTTTTCACAGTTGACAATGTCATAGGTCAAATAATATTATATGTAGTAATACTGCATGTACTAAGAAACAACCCTAACACTAAACATCCTTCCTATATGCTTTGATTCACATTAAACAAAACCCATCTCCCAAACATTGCTTGATAGGATATTTTCAAATTCTTCTCGCATATCTGAAAAGGTTTCATAAGTTGATGGCATTTGTAGAATACTTCCACAGGTATGTGCTACTGGGCGTCTTTCAAAGCCATATAACCTTGTAAACTCAACAGTGATCTTCTCACTCATCAGATTGGAACCTGTGCAAAACCGCAGAAAGTTTTCCATACCTTTCTTGTCCAACCCTTTTATAAAACGTTTCAGGTAGTTAGCTGTGCTTTGCTGGCTGCAGTCCATCACATCTGGAAAGTTCAAAGCATTCAATATTTTCTTCACTGTTGGTTTCTTTTCTTTAAAAATGTCACAAAGCTCATTTTGATCTATTTCCAGATTGGTTCCAAACACCTTTCTCCAACTTTCAATGACAAACTTTGGCTCCTGTAAGATTTCCTTGTGTGCAATTTCCTCAATGATTGACTGGATGTTTGCAGGTGTTGGCAACTTTTTACACTCATGGGATTCCAAAACCTCCATCAGGTCATTCATATCAACCAATTCAAAGTTATCTAATGCTGCTTGAATGATGGTTCTTTCTGAAAGTGGTATGAAGCCAAGAAAGGTTGTTGTAAGACTTGCTGTAATCATACCAAATATTGCATCTTCAAGTACAGGTTGTGCAAGTTGTACTGGAAAGTATTTCAAGGTTGACCAACCATCACATATGATTCTACCTACTGATTTCCATTCATCTTCACCCATATCATGTCGCAAAATAGGAACCTTGATATCAGCACCCTCACAACATTTGGAATAGAAGCTTTCCCAGAATTCGGTGAAAATATCACTGAGAAGTCCAACACCTTCACCTCTTTCATCTTCTCCATTGGGTAATACCCTTTTCACTGTGCAACTGCTAAGACACATCTCTTCCTTCTGATACAGCTTTATCAGTTCAGTAAAACAGTTACCTTGATGTATTCTAAGTGTCGATGGAAGTTTCTCTTGATCCTGTGCAGTTTGAAATGTACTTGTTTGTGGAGCTGGAATTTCTGGTGATAATGTATTGACAGATTCAGAAGATACTGATTCAAACACAACAATATCATCCATTTCATCCATGCATAAAGTTCCAGCCTCTGATGTTGCAGTATTGGGTAAGGAATTGCACGTCACTGAA
This sequence comes from Unio delphinus, assembly GCA_029339505.1. Classification (NCBI taxonomy): domain Eukaryota; kingdom Metazoa; phylum Mollusca; class Bivalvia; order Unionida; family Unionidae; genus Unio; species Unio delphinus. The sequence continues at coordinate 485,777 of JAQISU010000400.1, forward strand.
GGAGACTCCTCTGATGACAAAAGTGTGTAACTTTCAGCACAAAGTGAAAACATTATTTCATTATCTACTTGAACTGTCAACAAACTTGACTGCAGATTTGAATCACTGGATTACATGGTTGATGATGGTGTTGAGTCATTCAGTGCTGTTGGTGTTGCACATAAAGCTGTGTATGTTGTTGGCACATGTCCTTCAGGATTGACAGAGGCTGAGGCAGATGGAAAATCTAATCCAAGGACTGATTTCCCAACACGAGTGGTTAATCCAGAAAAAGTCCCCTCCAGAACACCTTTATCACTTGCCTCTACAATAACAACAGGATGCTTTTTTCTTGCATAAACATAGAATCTAAGTATTCTCATTTGTTATTTTGTACAGATCTTCCACTGTTGCAGAATCATCAACTGCTGACTGCTGGAAATCTTTTAAATGAAATTCAAATTCTGATTCATGCCCTTTTTTTGATACACCTCCAGGGAAAATAAGTCCCTTTCCATATTCAAGAATGTCTTCTGCTTTCCAATATTTGTTCACTTTTGCTTCCCTTGTTCCACCACCATTTTTTATTTCTAACCTGTTGGTACTTTTCAGAGCATATATTAAAATCACACCAGCCAAGTTCAATCTTTCTCTCATTTTTTGAAGCATTTGCATTTCCCAAAAAGCTTGGGTCTTCTTTGATCTTATGACTCCTCTTCATCACGGACATCATGTTTATTGTATTTTGATCCTAGTTTTCGATGGAGCTTCTCCAACAATGTGGTTTTTCTGTTATACTTCTGTTGTTTGCTAACTAATTCCTGGCAGAATCTTTTTGTGGCATATACATCACCAAGCCTTGGTATATACATTTGTAACTGACTGTCTGGCATTGCACACAGGGTTTGGCAGTCAATCTAAAACACAAACATAAAATAGTACAACCAATCATTTCAGTAATACAAATTTCTTGTGATATGTGCAAGTAAATGTGAGAGATTGGTAACCTTAAAAATTGACTCACTGTTGGCACCATAGTGCATAGCTGATGGCTGATGAAAACATATAACCTGATGTAAAGGACTATAATACATTTTCAAAGCTGGACAAGTCAATTGTTTCAAGACCTTAGTCCAGGACAAGTGATTTTATCACTGTTTTAAGACAAATTGGGAAAGCACATATTTTCTTACTTGAATCACTGTATCAACCTTTATCTGGCTATTCATGACCTCTGGGTATACAGAATGCTTGTATTAAATGCACATGTGCATGAATTATATTACTGCTTGACTGCATATTGGTCTAAGTGGCCAAATTATCAACCAATCAAACATCTAAAAAGAAACAAATTTGACATTTGAAATAGCATCTTGTTAATGACATTGTTATTGTATTTACTAAATAGACACTCATGAGCAGATCACCATATGATTTCAATCTTGTTATTGTATTTACTAAACAGACACTCATGAGCAGATCACCATATGATTTCAATCTTGTTATTGTATTTACTAAACAGACACTCATGAGCAGATCACCATATGATTTCAATCTTGTTATTGTATTTACTAAACAGACACTCATGAGCAGATCACCATATGATTTCAATCTTGTTATTGTATTTACTAAACAGACACTCATGAGCAGATCATCATATGATTTCAATCTTGTTATTGTATTTACTAAACAGACACTCATGAGCAGATCATCATATGATTTCAATCTTGTTATTGTATTTACTAAACAGACACTCATGAGCAGATCATCATATGATTTCAATCTTGTTATTGTATTTACTAAACAGACACTCATGAGCAGATCACCATATGATTTCAATCTTGTTATTGTATTTACTAAACAGACACTCATGAGCAGATCACCATATGATTTCAATCTTGTTATTGTATTTACTAAATAGACACTCATGAGCAGATCACCATATGATTTCAATCTTGTTATTGTATTTACTAAATAGACACTCATGAGCAGATCACCATATGATTTCAATCTTGTTATTGTATTTACTAAACAGACACTCATGAGCAGATCACCATATGATTTCAATCTTGTTATTGTATTTACTAAACAGACACTCATGAGCAGATCACCATATGATTTCAATCTTGTTATTGTATTTACTAAATAGACACTCATGAGCAGATCACCATATGATTTCAATCTTGTTATTGTATTTACTAAACAGACACTCATGAGCAGATCACCATATGATTTCAATCTTGTTATTGTATTTACTAAACAGACACTCATGAGCAGATCACCATATGATTTCAATCTTGTTATTGTATTTACTAAACAGACACTCATGAGCAGATCACCATATGATTTCAATCTTGTTATTGTATTTACTAAACAGACACTCATGAGCAGATCACCATATGATTTCAATCTTGTTATTGTATTTACTAAACAGACACTCATGAGCAGATCACCATATGATTTCAATCCACCATGAACTGAAATTAATGAAAGGCGATTAATTAACATAAGTGTACTTTTCATTTATGAACTGAATAAATGACAGTAATGAGTTGCTAATTTCATAATTCATTTAACAGATGATTGGCTTCAGCATGTTGGATTGCATTATAAGTCAAAACATTTACACTAAAGCAGCAATATGTGTTTGCATTTACCAGACGTTTGATATGATCACTTTAGTAGAAATTGTCTAAATCTTTTCAATTTGGTTAAAATTAGTTTACTAAATCATTTTTGCGAGGAAGATCATGAGATAAAAGATAAGGATTCAATGTAAAGTTGCCAATGAGACTCATGTAACTGTTCTTCCCAAGTGACATAAGCCAGATAATATGGCAGTAACAAAAGTCAAATATGACAAAACTATGAGCCAAATAAATTTTCTGATACTTTTGGTTTGAATATATTGAGTAGGAGAAAAGATATTCTCCAGTTATTACAAACAATACCCCAAACTGGCACAGATTGGAAATTTAGTCACTGTACATGTATTTGTGCGTGGAACTGAAAAATTCATTATTTAATCAAGCACATTTCATGGGAGTTTTGGATCTTGAAAATTATGTGAACCAATATGTATGCATGACACTAACCAGAATGTGTAGAAAACCCTGGAAACTAAATAAGAATGAAATCCAAAACAAATTTTTAACAGTCTACACCATGGCCCAAGATGGAATACAATATACTGATGTAGAAATGGCGAGTGCACTCCAGGAGAAGAATGGCTTTAAACTTTTAAAAAACCTCAAGGTAAGAGATTTTGTTTTGTCCATTTACTGAGTCTTGTGAGAAGAATGTACGAAAGGTCTGAATTCCGGTGATTTCATGTCTGAATTCCAGTGATTTCATGTCCATTCTGATGGATGCTACCATACTGGAGCAAGTTTATATAAGCTACCATTAAAGTAGCATAAAGTAAAACATTAAAGCCTTTGAAAAAAAAATATGTTGTACATTATTTTGTCTAACACATATAATATTGATTATAATACATACATCTAATCCAGTTCAGGCAAGAGACTGAAATTTTAGGACAAGTGAAAATGTAGAGGTTACAACTGACTTTTCAGAAATCACTGGACAAGTGGCTGAAAAGAGAATTTGATCAGTAGTCTGTGGTGTATTCCTCTCTTTCTCACTAAACAGAAGTTGAGATATATCAGTAGAGCGAAGACTTCACATTGTTCCAGAAAATGACAGAATGGACTACATATTATTAGTCTTGTTAGAATCACAACTAAAATTTTTAATTTTATGCTGGCATTCTTTTTACCTCATCTTGAGTTTTGTAATGTTACAGGATGCAGTAGGCATGACTTTTGTTTTTTAATGCATCTGACTAGTATAGGACAAATAACTTTTGTTTTTTTGGGATACTGTTTCACATTACTACTGTATACATACATGATATGGACAGTTCTTGCATACCATATTATTGCCAATTTTATAAATGTCTACAGCCGATAACGTAATCTTAGATGACTGCATCTGTAAATGTTGCAGACTCTAATGTATTCTATGCATATTATACTATAAATTGCTTTATGTATTATCAAATAACTCTTTAAATTAGAGAGAGAGAGAGACAGACAGAATAAGAGAAATGAAAATTATGTCATTTGAGCAAAACTGAAATGTATAGAGCCAAGAATCATTCATTGTGATGAAAAGTGCACCAAAGTCTTGTGAACTTGATCCAATTCCGACATCACTGCTGCTTGAGTGCTTAGACCTAATATTGCCTTCACTAACTGATGTTATTAATATCTCTCTCTCATCAGGGAAATTCCCATCATTTTTCAGAACTGCCATCATAAAGCCACTGCTGAAGAAACCAACACTGGATCATAACGATTTAAAGAACTACCGCCCAGTTTCTAATCTCCTTTTCATATCAAAAATCTTAGAAAAGGTTGTTCTAACTCAACTTGTATCTCATTTGAATTCAAACAGTCTTTTTAGCAATGTACAGTCTGCAAATCGCCCTTGCCACAGTACAGAAACTACTCTTCTGAAAGTATTTAGTGACATTCTCTCTGCTTTGGATAGTGGATAGATTACAGTCCTCACTCTCCTGGATTTATCTGCAGTATTTGACAAAATACACAATGATATATTACTTCACCGTCTCCAGCATGTATTTGTCATTCAGAATATAGCCTTACAGTGGTTCAAGTCCTACTTAGTGAACAGGACACAAATTACATCTGCAAATGGAATACACTCCAGCCCAGTTGACGTATGTTGTGGTTTTCCACAGGGATATGTTCTTGGACCTGTTCTCTTCATTCTGTATACTCAGCCGCTCTCAAGTGTCATAGATCATCACCCAGTGTCGCACCAATTGTACGCCAAATATCTTTCGGTTGATGCCACTAAAACACTTGTGTGTTCATTAGTACTTTCAAGACTGGACTATTATAACTCAATTCTGTCTGGTTCGCACGGATCATCTTTAGAGTACCTCAACCAGAGCACACCTCACCACTGCTCTGTACCCTACATTGGCTATCAATTCGATACAGAATCAAACAAAATTTGTTCTCTGCTATGTTTCATTGACAGACTCCAGTCCAACATACCTATCCAGCCTCACCCATGTGCATACACCACCTAGATCCTTACGATCTTCTTCTGATAATTGTATACTCATTGTTCCCAAGGTGAAAACAAAGTCATATGGACAACGTTCGTTTGCACACCAGGGCCCGGCGACGTGGAACGAATTGCCCATTGAAATTAGACACAAAGACACAGTGGTCCCTTTTAAGAGTGCTCTTAAGACTCACCGATTTCAACTGCAGGGACAAACTTAGCGACCTAATCATGTTTTGTATCTTATATGTTTTCAGCATGTTTTTATGTTTTCCAATTTCATTGTTTTTGTCATTTGTTGTTCTGTAGTGTAGTCATATCATTATTGATGGTGTAAAGCGCTTTGAGCTTCGAAAGATTAGGCGCTATACAAAGTCCTCAGAGGTCTCGCTAGGATTTTAAAACTAGGAGTCCAGGACTCCCATTTTGGTAAAAATAGGAGTCCCATCAGCAAAAGTTGCAGTCCCATCCCAAAAAATTTTAAACTTTGCAGATTAGAAGAACTGTTGGTTGCCATTGAGTTTAATTCCCCCATTCTTTATAACACTGATATGTACAACCGTATCAGCTTATTCGGCGTGTCTGGTTAATTCTGAACAATAATACGTCAATTCTGTAATTATTTGATAACGTGCCTTTTTGGAGAAAAAAAAATTAAATTTATTTTTTGGGGGGCTGAAATGCAGACAGAAAGATTCCAAAGTAATGTATTTCATTTCCATAGCCTGATGCATAAACATTACATCTTTTCAAAGCCATGCGCAGAATTGTCCACTATATCAGTTCTAGCATCTTAAGCACAGTTCTGAATCTCATTTAAATCTTCATCATTTTTTCGTTTAACCCCAAAATACTTGTTTAGATTTGCAAATGGCATTTTATTCAAGTCTCGATGTGTCTTGGTTTCGAGTTTGCATGCAATATTTATACAGCTACAATCGGAAATGAAATCAATTACAGGATCACGGGGCTTCGCTGATGTAGCAAACTGTGATTCTGTTTTCCGTTTTGGTGACAAAATATACCATCTGGTGATATTTGTGCCGACACCAATTTTGGCTGATAAAAACCGTATATACAGTCTTGCGTTTGGAGTAGAGAAAATCAAAGGCACCATGACAGGAAACAATGTACTGGAATATATTGTTAAAATAACAAGACCTTGTCTCATACTGACAAACCACCCTAACAGTGCACTGTTATATCATAATCCGCTAATGATGATATCTGGCCTTATTACTTCATGCAACTGAATAGTTAAAAACCGAATCCGCAGCAGGCGGAAACGTAAAATGAGTACAGTCAAGCAGATGACACTAATTTAAAAACAAATACAAGATGGAAGAAGAAAAAATACGTTTGCTGACACTTCAAAAAGAACTGATTACCTTTGAAGCACTGATATATACTAAACAAATAAAACAAATCTGTTTCAATGTTCTACAATTATCTGAAGTTTCCGCAGCAATAACAAACAGGTATTTGTTTGACCCTTCAACTGTAGCCTTTAGCGGCGCCATCATCAAAGTAAGCCGACGACCTTTGCTCAAAAAAAGTCAGCAAAAAACACCTCAAATAAAAGCATTGCCTCATTTTTCACAGTGATTAGAACATATTTATTGTGTCGCAAAACTTTCCGGTTTGCAAAAGAAGAAAAAAAAAAAGAAAAAACGTGCGTACGGAGGACTCGTGCATGGGCGATTTTCTGCGTCCCGGACCAAAAGTTTGCGTCCAAATACGCGTAATTAAGCGTTTCCGAGATCTCTGGTCCTCATTATTATTATTATTATTATTATTATTATTATTGCGAATTCACTGAGAATTTTTTAAAAAATTTGAAACGTTAATGAGAGCATTAATGCATAGTATTAACGAACAATGGACAGATGGAGGTCTACTATATATAGGTTTGATGTTAGCCACATGGCTCCTTGTTTTCTATTGTTTAGGTTACTAATTAAAATAAATACATGTACCAATTTACATAGCAGTAAAATGCAAATAAATAAAAGCTGATTGTATTATTTACCAAACATAATGATGGTAAGAACCTTAACTTCACAAACTTTTCAGGTCATGACACAATGGACTTCAAAAGGTTAATAATGGCTCTGTCCTTTCAAAGGTTCCAAAACTTTGGTCATATTCTTTGAAACTATTTGAGCCACAAGATACAATTGGAAAATTAAGACAAAAAAAAAGAATGAAGTTCAATAAATATTCAAGACAGTGCTGAGTGGTGTCTTTTACACATTTTTTGAAAGGCTTACACACATAATACTGGTACTAAATTTATATGAAGTCTCTATTAAATATGTATCTACTTATCTTAACAATTTATTAAATTTACTCAGTTTATCATGGTAACATTAACATGTTTATGAGCAGACGACAGACATGCAAATTATGATCAAAATAGCATCAGTCATGCCAGTGAGTAAAGTAAGCTGATACATATGTGTGTGTGTGTGTGTGTGTGATTTGGATTTTTCATGCAGCTTTAATATTTTTTCAGCCACACTGCTATGATGTCTGCAGTGTTGCAGTTTATAGTGATGCCTAACACTTTGGCATCATGATGAAGACATGTAGTATGATGTCCCATCCAGTCAAATTAACACTAACCTCTTAATGCTGAGCTCCAAGTGAGACAGCTACTAGTACCATTTTTATAAGTCTTTGCTATGACTCAACAGGATTCAAAACTGTGACCTCCTGCATCCGAGGTAGATGTAACCACTTAGGCTGCCACACAATTAGAGCAATCATGTAACTTACTCCCATCCTGCAAAGGGAAATTATGGACAACACCAAACTTTTTAGTCTACTGTACCTTCTGCTCTTGGTTTTTCTCAATCAAATCTTGCTGAAGTCCCCTTTTCTTCAAGAAATCCTCAAGTTCTCTACATTCATCCATTATGAACTACCATACATGAAATAAAAATATATCTTACATTCAGTATTGTGTATAAGTACCTGAATTATTGTTACTTGCTGTGAAATTATTGTTACATAATAAATTACAAAACTTTCCTCTTATAATCATCATGCAGTCATAAGCAAAGATGCTGAATTCCTCTTCATGACATATTCTTCTCATCCCACCTTTATCATGGGATTCTAACTGTCACAATGCACAGAATGTTTTCAGTAAGGTCCCTCTCTCGTATAAAGAAACCATATTAAGAACTGTACCACATCCATCTCAGGCTTGTGTTACATGTACCTTGACCTCAGACCCAGAATATAAAGTGTTAGACAATATATCTGGCACTGCAACACAGGTTTGAGCTTTATCCAATTTAGACCCTGGTACATCTGGGAAATTATAACATAAAATGAATCCAAATCTTGTAATGACACATCTGTTCCATATTCATCCAGAGCCAAAGTAACTCATGTAGTATACTGATCCTGAAAATAATATCTCAAGCCACATGTACAACTAGCACTTATTCTGTATTTTTAAAAGAACGAAGTGATTTGACTGGATAAATTATCAGCTGTCATACACATGTACATGTACCAGTACATCACAACACAGCATGACATCTCTTATGCCATGTTTGCTTCAATTTATGGATAAGTGCAAGGACAGACAGATTAATAAATGAACACATAAGTAGATGAATAGGTATATAGAGATTAATTAATCAAATTAAAATAAAAAACAATATACATGTATCATGGTTTGATGACATATTTTAAAGTGGACATGTAATGGATAATTGTTGTTCTTGTTTAGTTTAACACCATTTCTCAAGATAAATCTGAAATGAACAAAACCTTCAAAACATAGTTCCTTTGGAAATATCAGAACCACTAAACTGCCCTTCTAAAACTGGTCCAGTTCCTGTAATTTTAAATAAACTCAAGTAAGACATTCCAAGGATTTGCTCCTTACCGTACAACTAAGCCTACAATTGATATTTTTTTGTTTAATTTGCTGTTCTGTTTATATGACACCATTGCAAATCATGGAGACATGAATGTTATAATTGGTCTATGAACATCAATAAACTTTTATTTACTATAACAGTGCTCCCTCTTTATAATGTTCTATATCTGAGCCTTAAAAGTGACTAGTATTTTACATCAGTTAACATTATTCCGAGGAATGTTTTCATTTATGGGCGTAGCGACCCTTAGCCATAACGTCACATTTGTACAGTTTTTCGTATTAACGAAAGGAATGTTTTGCTCTGAAGGAATAATGTCAAGAAGTATTTTCTGTAAGAATCGGAGGGGGGGGGGGGGGCATCTATATATGATTAAAATATTCGTGTTAAGTAAGTTTTGTTGTCTGTATCACGATGTCAGGAATAACACCGTTTGGGTTTCGTGGATCACACATGTCTTATAGTTAAACAGAAAACGAGATGCAAATAGGTATGGTATATACACAAATTGTTAAACCATATTTTAGTTACATTACAAAATGTCTTGCTGCAGGCCTATATATTGAGACAAAAACGTTATCCTCAAAATATTAGCACAAGCTCCGTGGCTTTTGTTTCTCTGTATTAATGACTTGAACAATATAGGTTGTGTAACGGTGTGATGTTCTGACTTGTGCAATAAACCGAATGCATTTGTCACATAAAGTATCACGCTTCGTCACTTTCGTGATAATGATTTTCATTTGATTGATAAAGAATGTCACTTATGAATTAAACTTGTACATATACAGCAATTACTTACTTCAGATGCTGTACTTTTCTCAAGCGTCCCTCCTTCCTTTTGCAATTATCAAAGTGAGGCTTGCGCATGACAAATCTCTAAACCGAGATCTCTGATTAGTAAACTGAGATCTCGGATTAGTAAATCGAGATCTCGGATTAGTACATCGAGATATCGGAATATTCAATCAAGCATACTTGGACATTTTCATCTCTATGCCATCTCTTTATGAATTGATTGCGGTAAAATTAACGACCAATAACTAATTGATTAAGCCGAATACTCCTCATCTAATTTAAAAACAAAGACATCGTAGTGTAGACTTTTTTTATATTAACAAAGACAAGTAATCTTTAGATCTTTTAAGCCAAACAAAGGTTCCCTATGATCGAACCTGAATCCTAAATTCACATAATATTAACAAGCCTTATAGGGAACTTAATTACATACACTAAAATGGTGCTTCAAGAGACAATAAAAAACGATGGACTTGCAGACGGACCAGGTGACAAACACTCAGCTGCCGTGACAAAAGAAATATACCAGATTTTATTTGCGCAGGCAGATATTCTGAATCAAATATGACAAAAGTAATAATCATGAACGCTTAACTGTACAAGTATAATGTGGTACTTTACTACTTGATCTTCGACTGTGAGAAGGTTTGACTTACTTGATACAGCAAAGCATATTTTCTTATCTATTCTTGTGACTTTACGAAGTAGTATTTTATTTTATTTGTAATAAACGCCCTTATAATATAATCTACAGTTACAACTTACCTCAGATGCTTGAATATTTTGCCTCCAACCTTTAGCAGTATATCCACAATAAACACATCCAGTCAAAACGAGGCCACAAGATGAGAAATTCATCAATTTAAATCTGTATAGTAAATCGAGATCTCGAATTAGTAAATCGAGATCTCGGATTAGTAAACCGGGATCTCGGATTAGTAAACCGAGATCTCGGATTAGTAAATCGAGATCTCGGATTACTAAACCGAGATCTCGGATTAGCAAACCGAGATCTCGGATTAGTAAACCGAGATCTCGGATTACTAAACGGAGATCTCGGATTAGTAAATCGAGATCTCGGATTACTAAACCGAGATCTCGGATTAGTACACCGTGATCTCGGATTACTAAATCGAGACCTCGGATCACTAAATCGAGATCTCGGATTATTAAATCAAGATCTCGGATTACTAAACCGAGATCTCGGATTAGTAAATCGAGATCTAGGATTACTAAACCGAGATCTCGGATTAGTAAATCGAGATCTCGGATTAGTAAACCGAGATCTCGGATTAGTAAATCGAGATCTCGGATTAGTAAACCGAGATCTCGGATTAGTAAATCGAGATCTCGGATTACAAAATATGTGAAGTGTGTCCCTTCACGGGCTCCGTATGTACCAAACCATACGGCGCAATAAATAATAATAATAATCTTACTAAAACTAATGAGGACTTTATATAGTTCCTAATCTTTACAAGGTCTAAGTGCTTTACAACATCTATAATGATATGACTACAAAAAACAAAACCAACACCATGAAATTTGTAAACATAAAAATCTTGAAAATATTTAAGGTAGTAAACATTATTAGGTCTTTAAGCTTGTTCTTGCAGTCTAAAAAGGTGAGTTTTAAGAGCACTTTTGAAAGGGTGTGTACACATGGGTGTGTACACATGGGTGAGGTGTACACATGGGTGAGGTAATATAAGTATGTTGGACTGGAGTCCATCAGTGAAATGTAGCAAAGAGAACAGATTTTGTGTTTGATTCTGCATCGAATGGATAGTCAGTGTAGAGTACAGATCAGCGAGGAAATGTGCTCTGATCGTGGTATGCTCAGGGTGATCCGAGCAGCTGTGTTTTGAACGTTTTGAAGTTTCTTGACTAGGTATTAAGACGAACCAGACATAATTGAGTTACAATAGTCCAGTCTTGAAAGTACTAATAAACACACAAGTGTTTTAGTTGCATCAGCTGAAAGATATTTGCGAATGGAGCTGATGCGTCTCGACTCAAGACATGCAGCCTGTCATATGTTCATGACATGTTGATGCAATGTGAAAGTACTGTCTAGAGTAACACCTAGGTTTCATATTGACTGTGTGAATTTAATGTTGGTGTTGCTGATATTTGTTATTTGAGGTAAAGGATGTGAATAAGAACGTCTTTGTGTTGTGATCAAACTGTACCTCTCTAATCCTTGGATGGTAGCATGAACTTCAGTCAGCTAGCTAGACTTGCATATTTGGATGTCATCAGCATACAATTGGTGAGACAGTGGATGATGATATATGACACTTGAAAGCGACTGAGTGTATAGAATGAAGGGAACAGGTCAAAGAACACCACAACATAGATCAACTGGGATGGAGTGTATTACATTTACAGATACAATTTGTGTCCTGTTGACTAAGTAGGACTTGAACCACAGTAAGACTGTATTGTGAATGTCAAATGCATGCTGGAGACGGTGAATTATTATATCATGGTCTATTGTGTCAAATGCTGCAGAGAAATCAAGGAGGGTGAAGACTGTAATCTTTCCGATATCCAAAGCAGAGAGAATGTCATTAACATCGTTCAGAAGAGTAGTTTTAGTACTGTGGCAAGGGAAATATGCAGACGGCTAAAACACGGTATTGGTGCTGAGAGTAGTCTCACTCACTTAAAAATTGAAATGTTTGATAGAACATTTCAATGAAGCTCATTATATACCCTAGGGTGTCCCCTAGTCAGATCAAGTTAGATTTAGCTTGAACATGCATGCGATTTTGTTTAACCATTATTTCAATTCTGTGGTATAACAACAGTTACAGACACTACACTTGGTGTATAACATGCAAGAAAAACAGCATGAAAACTTTAAAACTTTATTTTTTTTCACAGTAACATCAGTAACAGGATATCAACATTTAAAGTAAACAACATAACTGGAAGTGGTAAACAACTTAATAACAAAATCAAAACATCTATGACAAAGGTATCACTTAGAAAAAAACCTAACCGTGAAACTTTTGCATAACAAACATAAAAGACATAGAATAATCTTATTTAGGCATTTATCTAACACCAAGAAGAATATTTAAACAAACAAAATCATTAATACTGGCCAAAAGTATTGCAAACTTCCATAAGAGTCAGAAGTACATTGTCCATAAAATTGGTTACAGACACTACAAAACTACAGCATTTCAATACAGCTGCAGAACCATACATATCTCCATAAAATTCACTTCGAAAATAATTCAACATGAACACATTGACTAGAATTATTCATTAAATGAATGTTGATTAGTTAATAAAATGATAAAACCACATTGTAACATGTATATGTCCAATACTTGTGTTAAAATTATGAACTGGTAAATAGCACTTGAAAGTTTAATACTAAATAGTGTTTGTAAGAGTAAAATATTGAAGTATAATGAATGTTCAATAAATCATAGTCATTAAAGTATTGTTCAACCCAAGGTGCTGACTCAAACACAGACCCATATGTGATTGATCTTAAGGTTACAGACACTACACATTAAACCTTGACTTTATATTGTCATTTCAAATAGAAGTGCTTACGATTTTTTTCCAGATTTGACTTGAGCTTAGACAATTCAGCTGCATTAAACTTGAAATGACCCCTTTCATTGACTATTTGTGGAGCTTTTACCCTGTACAAGATAGCATCTAGAGCCTCTTGTGAATAATCATCTTTTTCAGGCCAAACATACATGTTGCCAGACTTTCTCATGTATTTAAGTCTAACTTCGTTATGAAGAATGTCTATTACTTCTGCTAAGTATACATCTAGAGGTCCCTTCTTTGGCTTAAGTCCTACAGCAACAAATTCTCCAGGGTGGTATTTCTCTATTGGTTTCTCTGTGTTGGTTGGTGCTTTTTTGCAAACTTTGATCTTCTTTGTCACAATGTTTTGTCTTTCTGTTGACTTCCGTTTCTTATTAGGCTTTTCGCTTGTTGCTTAGTTATGATCTTTCTGGTTACTTCCTTGTTTTCTTTTCTTGTCATTATTTTCTATTGTTGATGGATTCTTGTCTTTAAGTTGTTTTCCTTTCTGACTTAAATTATCTTTATTGAGTACTAACTTTCTCATTTCCCAGGCATTAACATTTTCGCTGAAGCTGCATCGCCCGTCAACCTTCATGCATTGCTCACAATAACAGCTCAGATTTCTTATGCTCAGTTCATAATCATTGCTTCCTGACTTTACAGCATGTAATTTTCTCGTACCTTGCAGTGTTTGCACATCAGTTTCTTCTCTATTTCTCTCATTATCTTTAACAAGGATGAACTCCCTTCTCGAAACTGTTTTAGCTTCATTATCTGTATTTTCCATTTTCAGTTTCTCTGTACAGAAATGATATACATCTTCTGCACAACCTATCACCTTTCTATTGCTGATTACAGCTCTGTAGCAAGCAGTTTGATACGCATTCTCCATGCTTGGATTCTTTTCACAGCTTCTTTCTTCTTTCTACTTAATTCAGCAGTTTTCGGACTTCTTAAATCAACACTCTTATTAACCGATAATGCCAGGGCTGCTTTTTCTTTCTTTTTCTGGCGATACCTTTTCATTTCTTCACGTTTTTTCCTTCTTAATTCTTGTTGAAGATTTGAATCGGAAAGTGATTGCTGTTTTTTTAGTAGTCTTGCATCTTTTCTTCTTTCTCTATCAACCCTTTTTAGCTCCTCATGTTTCGCCTTATTTTCCCTCTGTTTTTTTTCTCCAGGCTTGTATCTTTAGCCTCGTCTTCTCCCTTCTAGCTTTAATCTTCTGTTCATCTTCTTCTGGCTTATCTTTGCTTCCTAAAAACAAACAACTTCATTCTCATTTTTGTTCCTCTATGTATACGGATGAAATTTAGACTTTACAAAACATACTTGTAATGAGTACGCAATATGCTTTCATACATAAGCAAACTGGAATAACCTGTAGATTCTTAAAGAAAAGTATCTGATTGAAAAAGAAATAGCATAAAACCTGATGATTATTCAATGTTCTAGCATTTACAATGATTGCACACTTTCCTTAATAATGTAAACAACAGTCGGGTCAATTCACATGTCTAGTAGTGTCTGTAACCATTTGACAATATCAGCAATGTATCCAATACTAAGTCTGAGCTCATTGAATTCTCATAATATTTCTGTTTGAATTTACTAGTCTAATGATATGGAATGCAAAAATACTCAGTTTCAATTTCATATTATAAGAAATCACTGAAAATGTTGCCTGTTATCAGAAATCTAGATGAAAGAAACTATAAATATACCAAAATATTACAAATTGCAGACAGACAATATGTCAAAATTTAGCCTTACACATCAATACTGTAATAGGAAACATAATTTGGCTTCATTTTTTAAAAAAACCAGGGATAAAGTCATAGACAGTATAAAAAGGGGATATTGGTTACAGACACTACAATTTAAGAGTGTGGTTTACCAATTCAATACAAACTTACCAGAGTTGTTCCCAGAGGTTTGCTTTTGTCGTCTTTCCATGTCTTAGAGATGTACCATGGTAAAGAACAGAAAAAGTAATTAGGCAGCTTCTTCTAGGATAAGAAATTCAGGTTACATTGTCTTGTAGTAAATTACTCAAACAGACAGTGCTGCAAGAATGATGCAATATTCAATCAAGAGAGTTATTGCATCACTTTTTTGCTCTTGGCTGCAGAGGTAAATAGATGATGCAACATTACATCACATAAGATGGAACTTTCTATTGAGAAAAACAATGTTTTAATGACAAGTAGAACAATACTTTTATCTTTCATTTTTATACCTGTTTGTGTAGTGTCTGTAACTTTTTTTTTGTTGAGTTGCTGTTTTTTAATGGTACAATACAGCACCACCAATTTTGGCCAACTTGGACATCACATGGATACACATGAGCCTTTTTAGGATTTATACTTTTCCATAATGAAACAACAAAATTATTGCCATATAAACTTGTAAAGGTTACAGACACTACAAAATTTAGAACTGGAAAGTTTGGCAAAGAACAAGCTCTCATTCGAATATCTTGGCTAGCCATGTGATTTAAATGGTTTTACTACTTATTATAATATAAAGTCGAGTTCTAGATGTCAATAAAAGTTATAATGAATGTTATTTTGTACAAAATGTTGGCATATAACAACAGATTAGTGTTTGAATTTCAGTGTTGAAACAAAACTTCTACTGACGGTATTTTGCTTATAAAATCCATAATATTTTACCGATTTCTTTAATTCAAGAAGCAATATTTGCAGGATAGAATTCCGCATAAAACCAGACCAATAAATGCATAATTTCAGTATGATATTTAGAGAATTCTCTATTTTATATTCAAGCTTTTTTCGAGTGAGACTACATAACGCTCAAAAATGGCCATTTTTAGAGCTTGTTTCCATGCATATCTCAACAATGGGTTACACTAACCTCTTGAAATTTTCAGGAAAGTAAGAGAGGTATATGCCAGGCTTACCAATCTTTAAAATTGGTTCATATCTTGTTTAATTTTTCTATTTCATGCATATAACATGAAAATTCCTTTATCAGCACCAATACCGTGTTTTAGCCGAGACTGTATATTTCTAACAAGCCTGTTTGAAATCAGATGCGATATAAGTTGGGTTAGAACAATTGTTTCTAAGATGTATTATATGAACAGGAGATTAGAAACTGTGCGGTAGCTCTTTAAATCGTTTTTGTCGAGGGTTCGTTTATTCAGCACATGCATTACAATGGCAGTTTTGAAAAATGATGGGAATTCCTTGGATGAGAGATAGGTATTAATAACATCAGTTAGTGAAGGCAGTACTAGATTTGAGCTCTCAAGCAGCAGTGCTGTTGGAATTCGATCAAGGTCACATGACTTTGGTGTACTCTTCATCACGATTGTACGTACAAAATCCATTAAAACGGTTTCAAATGCTGTTAACGGTTGTCTCTGAAATTCTGTATCGTAACTGTATGGTGACGACGATTCAATGAAAATTGTGTTGTCAAGCCTATCTCTAATGGTTTGTACCTTGTCACGGAAGAAATTTGCAAACAGGTTCTGAAGGTCTACTGGAGTGAAAGTAGTTGGAAGTTGTCTTCATTTCTTCCTTGACATCAGTGTGTTAGTTATCTCGAAGAGCTTTTTGCAGCTGGAACTCTCCGTGATCGTAGTACTGTAGTTGGATACATGGGTTAAATTGGCTATTTTTGTGACGTTCTTCTTAGATGCTTCAATGATTTGTTTATGAATAGCGAGTCTGGTGGAAAGCCAAAGCCTCTCCGGTTTACGGCGGTCCCTATTAGCAGTGCGAAGCTGGTCCCTGTAATACCACGGAGAATACTTTTGAATTGATACTCTGCACTTAGTGGCTTTGACATCTTTTTCAAGCAATGAACGCAGGCAGTTATGATGATCTCAGCAAAATTTGTTGCTGCAAAATAGATTGAAAGATTAGTGGGAAATACTTACAACAAACAATCGATACATCGATTCACAATCGATACACCATATAAATAGAATAAATGTTTTACTTTTGAGACCATATTAACTTGACCAGCTTCATTACGTTACATTACTACATTTTGCTTTTAGCATTATGTAGGTATCTACGATGGTTCATTTTCAATCAATTTGATCCAGTGAATAAGTATTGTGGATTTTTATTTTTCTGTATCCGTGTATAAATATTGTGGATTCGCATTTTTCTTTATCCGTGTATAACTAATGTGTATTTGTATTTTTCTTTATCCGTGTATAAACATTGTATATTTGTATATTTGTATTTTTCTGTATCCGTGTATAAATATTGTTTATTTGTATGTTTTTATGGAGGTGATATTGGCCACAGTCACCTCTAGAAAATTTATAAAATGTTATACTATAATTTTAAAATAAAAGCTACACAATCTGGACATTTTAAATCCGGTTTAAATATGCGTGTCCCTACAATTCAGTCCCACCACATGAAGAGAAACTAAATACATTTATATGATGTTTCCGTTCAAATTTTCTTATCTTGTAAGTATCACCAGTCATTGTTTATGAGTAAACTTCCATTTGTATAAAACATATAATTTGGCTGGTATGATTAATCTTCATTTCTTTATCTTTGAAATATTTTCACACACTCCTATATTTATTTGATAAGAGTTCTCAAAGTATTTACAAATTTAAGAATATAATTTGCATACAATATGTTAGAAGTGCCAGGTATATAGAAAGAAACATACTCTATATCTACATTTCTCTCGTAAATGTTTGTTAAATAAATCGGTACTAATAAATAAAAATCACCTAACTCAGAATACATTCTTGTCTGGTTGCTATTTTATAATAAAAAATGTATTTATACTGATGATCAACTCGTACATTGTAAGAAGGCTGAGTATGTATGTATGTATGTATGTATGTATGTATGTATGTATGTATGTATGTATGTATGTATGTATGTATGTCTGACTGTCTGTCTGTCTGTCTGTCTGTATGTGTGTGTGTATGTATGTATGTATGTATGTATGTATGTATGTATGTATGTATGTATGTATGTATGTATGTATGTATGTTTGAATGTATGTATGTATATGTGTGTGCGTGCGTGGGTGCATGCGTGCATGCGTGTGTGTGTGCACGTGCGTGCGTGTATGTATGTTGACAGTTATTTCTTTACAATGCATTTCAAAAAATGAGATGTATGAAATTGTTACACCTTGAGATCTGTCTCTCTTTTATTGATATTTTGTTTCATTTTATTCTACTGCTTTAGAACGTTTCAAGCATGCGCAGAACAAGAAGACTATTTCAAGGCATACTATAATTGATATGCTATATCCTTAGTTTCTTTTACACAAACAAAAGACATGTCAGAACGTCATGAGAAGATCTTTTTCTTTGTTATCAAGAGACCAATCAAAAACCAAATATAGAAGTTCCTGTTCTTCGTTTCGTCTAATAATGTGTCCGAACTTTGCCAGAGCCTCTATAAAAGGAACTTGTCTTGATTTAAGGTGATTGTAAGCACAACGACTAGGATGACACTGACACGCATTGTGACAGTTTTGATGTTTGGTAAGCTTTCATGTACACTTCACTATAGCCTATGATGTTTTATATTGACTACTAAATGTTTGTGTTTTTCGACAAAGATACTGGAAACCTCTGTTTGTCTGTCTGTCTGTCTGTCTCTCGCTCTCTCGTTAATTCATTAATATTTTCCATTTTATTTGATTTCCGCTTTAAAGAATAATATTCTCGACAAATCATTTTCATTGAATATTTAATATATGAATAATGTCAAATCATTTCGCATACAAATCAGTTTAATATATCTCTTTTCAAACAAAGATCTTACTTTATAATTAGTTGTAGCAATTGGTAAATTTCTTAAGTCATAATGATATTACAAAAGTGACACATGTATTATTAATACATATTTTATCAGTTGTAAATGAATACGTTAATATGAAAATGACACATATATCATTAGTACAGATTTTATCAGTTGTTAATGAATACGTTAATAAGAAAATGACACAAATATTATTAGTACAGATTTTATCAGTTGTTAATTATTACGTTCATATGAAAATGACATATTATTAGTAAAGATTTTATCAGTTGTTAATAAATACGTTAATAAGAAAATGACACATATATTATTAGTACAGATTTTATCAGTTGTTAATTATTACGTTCATATGAAAATGACATATTATTAGTAAAGATTTTATCAGTTGTTAATGAATACGTTAATAAGAAAATGACACAAATATTATTAGTACAGATTTTATCAGTTGTTAATTATTACGTTCATATGAAAATGACATATTATTAGTAAAGATTTTATCAGTTGTTAATGAATACGTTAATAAGAAAATGACACAAATATTATTAGTACAGATTTTATCAGTTGTTAATTATTACGTTCATATGAAAATGACATATTATTAGTAAAGATTTTATCAGTTGTTAATAAATACGTTAATAAGAAAATGACACATATATTATTAGTACAGATTTTATCAGTTGTTAATGAATACGTTAATAAGAAAATGACACAAATATTATTAGTACAGATTTTATCAGTTGTTAATTATTACGTTCATATGAAAATGACATATTATTAGTAAAGATTTTATCAGTTGTTAATAAATACGTTAATAAGAAAATGACACATATATTATTAGTACAGATTTTATCAGTTGTTAATTATTACGTTCATATGAAAATGACATATTATTAGTAAAGATTTTATCAGTTGTTAATGAATACGTTAATAAGAAAATGACACAAATATTATTAGTACAGATTTTATCAGTTGTTAATTATTACGTTCATATGAAAATGACATATTATTAGTAAAGATTTTATCAGTTGTTAATGAATACGTTAATAAGAAAATGACACAAATATTATTAGTACAGATTTTATCAGTTGTTAATTATTACGTTCATATGAAAATGACATATTATTAGTAAAGATTTTATCAGTTGTTAATAAATACGTTAATAAGAAAATGACACATATATTATTAGTACATATTTTATCAGCTGTTAATGAATACGTTCATATGAAAATGACACAAATATTATTAGTAAAGATTTTATCAGTTGTTAATTATTACGTTCATATGAAAATGACATATTATTAGTAAAGATTTTATCAGTTGTTAATAAATACGTTAATAAGAAAATGACACATATATTATTAGTACATATTTTATCAGCTGTTAATGAATACGTTCATATGAAAATGACACATATATTATTTGTACAGATTTTATCAGTTGTAAATGAATACGTTCATATGAAAATGGCACGAATTGTAACAGTTATAATTTTTGGTACGATTTGATGTCCTTTTCATAAAATCCTAAGTTGCTAGATGTTGAAATTTGAATTTTTGTCTCTGATACCAAGGATCACGGAAGCTTTAATCTCTCTCTCTCTCTCTCTCTCTCTCTCTCTCTCTCTCTCTCTCTCTCTCTCTCTCTCTCTCTCTTATTGATATAGTACTTGATTGCCACTTTAATACATAAGATTCTACGACAAATCATTTTAACTTATATTAATAATGTTATTTATTACTTACACAACTTTGTATGAATATACAAATAATTGCGTATACAAATCAATTTATACAGATTTCAGCATCACGTTTTAAACCAGTATTTTACTCTATTTATAAGTTGTCTTACCTTCAGTAGCAACATGACGATTTATCAATTTCCAGCGATATTTCAAGTAAACAAATTTATATTTAGTACCGATTTCATCAGTTTTATACGTTCCGAATTTCAGAAGCGTTTCAATTTGAATAATTCCATAAAAAAATAATTGAATATATACATACATGCAATATATATATATATATATATATATATATATATATATATATATATATATATATATATATATATATATATATATATATACATATTCTTTCATTGATCGTAACGTTTTGGCAACTATTGACAAACATTCAGATATGTTTGCATAATTAAAGATTAAAATAGTTTAGAGTTGTGGTTGTTTCCGAAAATGATAATAATAATAATGACTTTATAAATCGATCTTAAATATTTGGCACGTCATTGTTTGTCATGACTGACAATGAAAAATGAGAAAAAGTGTTAAACTTTAGCAAATCCATTCTTTTTTCTCTTCACAGCTGTTTTAGCTGCAGATTATTCCCATGGCTGCAATAAAGAAAAATTGTTACAGTGTTCTCAGAAATATTTAGAATTTTTCCGCACAACTACAGATTATGTAAAGCTCATTTGCAGGTAACGAATCTTGTGTTATATTAAATTAACTCTTATTTCCAACGAATGAATATGAGAGAGAGAGAGAGAGAGAGAGACAGAGAGACAGAGAGACAGATTGACATAGACAGAGAGATCAGAGATAGAGGAGGACAAAGAGAGACAGACAGAGATCCTTTCTTATTTCTAGTATGCAATTTAAGAATAACAGCCTGAATGGTTAGACTGTCAGCCTAGGATACGGGAGGTCGGAAGTTAGAACCTCGCCCGAGGAATACCGAAGACATAAAGAAATGGTACTACCAGCTGTATCGCACGCCTCTCAGCGTTAAGGGATTAGTGTTAGGACTGGTGGGCCTAGTGTCAAAATAATTTGACTGGAGTGGACAAAATGTCTCATCTCTGCGGCATGTTGCCGTATTGCTATACTTTACTATATACTTGATATACATATATCGTAGGGATATGACTTAAATTATAAGCTTTGTTACACACTCACAAACACACTTCAAGACTGATTGTGCCATGTTCAAGCTGTAATTTTGTTTTGAAAGGAAGCAAAAACTACGTACAAGGACTGGACGGAAGGGACTCTGGACAAAATTTATGTCGACTGTACAGCCTTGGCTAAGATCTTTTAAACACTATCAACCATGGAATTTGGTGTAATATTTAGATCGTCTAGCAATCCAAATAAAAAACGGTTTTATATAATAGCGATGATATTCTCTTTCATATAATAATAATAATAATAATAATAATAATAATAATAATAATAATAATAATAATACTATAGGTACCCACATCTTCTCAGAAAAAATGTTTGAAAACCAAGTATAACAACACGGATGTTGATATGAATTAAATTTAAACGATACAATACGAGCGAATTCTGTTAAATCAAAATCAGGCAGTGGTCTATTAATCGATACTCGTGTCATTTCATGTGTTGGATGACCAAACCGCGTAAAATATTATATAATTCGCCCATCCCAAGAAAACTTCCAGGATAACAAGCGACCATATCAATAGAAATTGTTATGGTCATATTTAGCATTATATAAACCACCGTGTCCGTATATAACGCAACTAGCCTGAGCATCTTTGAGAAACCGGGTACGTGTTGTTTCTATTGAATTATTTTCTTTTGCGAAATGAGACGCGACTGATGGAATGGTAAAACATTTTGCGACTAGTTCGTCATTATTTGTTGAATATCGATTAGCGAGTTTTGTTATCGCGCCATGAAGAGATTCCGTCAGATATAATTCACCATTAGGTCAACAAATTGATCATATGGACCTTCCAAAGAACTCTTAATCAACCACACCGATACAGGATCAGATTTGCTTATCTGGTAAATAATATCATATATATTTTCTGAATAAAATCTCATAACACATCCTCGTGGAAAGATCGTGATTGTATTTGTCCAAGCGTGTTAATTATGATCGATGATTATAAGAAATGCTCTCATTTTACTTGTTTTTTTTTCGAATCAAATAAAACTTCTTCGGATATTTTTTTTACGATTATTAGAAATTTTAATTTGCTTGATAATACCACAACATCTTCTATTGATTCTCCCTTTACCATGACTTATTCAGCCCACGCATCTACGTCGTTGATCTCTCAAACCGTTTACTTGTTAAGCGCTTTTGAAATGTTTGATTACTTGTTCAGCTACACAATTCAACAATGAGAATTTCATCCCAGTTAGTTTTTTAATATCTGGTTCATCTATGAAGTAAATTCCGTAAATAACAACATTAACGGATTCTCTCGATCCTAATATACTTTTTCGATTCCTGTTAATAATCCTGGTTTGGTTTTTGCGTTAATAATTACATATTTAGATTGCGATGGTTTGGTTTTTGCGTTAATAATTACATATTTAGATTGCGATGGTTTGGTTTTTGCGTTAATAATTACATATTTAGATTGCGATGGTTTGGATTTTGCGTTAATAATTACATATTTAGATTGCGATGGTTTGGTTTTTGCGTTAATAATTACATATTTAGATTGCGATGGTTTGGTTTTTGCGTTAATAATTACATATTTAGATTGCGATGGTTTGGTTTTTGCGTTAATAATTACATATTTAGATTGCGATGGTTTGGTTTTTGCGTTAATAATTACATATTTAGATTGCGACGGTTTGGTTTTTGCGTTAATAATTACATATTTAGATTGCGATGTCATTATACGGCCAGGATTATTAAAGACGCGCCATCGTCGTTTTTCAAATTTAACAAATTTTTGTCCGAAAGAAATACGACTTTTTTATCGCTGAAATCTATCGCAGCAAGTATTTTTCCTGGCTCGTTTATCGTTTATAGTTGCATCATTATATGTTCTTTTCTACGTCGACCATATATATTTGGCTCCGTCTCGATAGAACTCAAATTTTGCTTGTCTTATACTACTGATTACTTTTTATCTTAATGTAAAACGATTTGGTTTAGATATAATATCAAGATCAATTTTTTTTCGTGTTTTTTCCTATACTTATATCGGTAATCTTGGAAATTCTTTCCATATATCTTCTAGAAAAATTTATGTTTAATTAAATTATATTCATAAAAATTAACAATGACGCAAAATTGTATATGGAGAATGATGGGTTCAAAAGATTTTATTCTCGCGCATGCATAAGGAACATGGACAACATATCCGACGAAGATCTCAAGGTCCTGTTTGTTGTATCCAATGTAGAAACGGTGTACGAGCAAAAACACAATTATGAAGTATTTGTGGTGGTAAAGTTTATAGAGATTTATCAAAATATTACTTACATTAATATAAATTTGCATTATCAAAAAACGATTATAGAAATCGTTGTTTTCATTGTAATGTTAAAACTAACAATTAGACACAATTCGTATGTATAATGGATCAGGAGTTCATATCTCACGCGATTTTCATTAATTACGAAGCATCTCGCGATGATAAAATCAGACATGGTCAACGAAAAATCTCAATAGGTAGTAATAATAGTATGGGTTATATAGCGGTTGGAATCAACGGTAAACCCCGTTATGTGCATCGGATTATTTACGATTGTTTATTATAATTATTATAATTAAAACTAATTAGACAACCGCATTGAGAATTTACCAGCTATTACTCAAAGTCAAAATTCCTGCGACTTACAAACTGGATTATCTTCAATAAAAACAAAACCAGGTATCGGGCTCATCGACGAAACGATCATTCCGTTATCTTTGATCTATTGCTGAGGAAAATATTTTGATATTAATACAAGGTCAATAAAAAGGGCGCTGATGGAATAAATGCTGCAATGTATTCACACCGATTTAAAACAAAAGTTTCATTTTTTATGATTAAACGCAACAAATATATATTTATTTTTGTCTAAAAAATATTATCAGTGAGACATATAATTTCCATATAATATATCAATGACGAAAATAATACCGAGTTGACAATCGAGTTTGATAAAGAGAAAGATCTTGTCGGATCCAGCAATATATTTACAAGTATCATGGATGAATTTGAACATATAAAGACACAACATGGTTATGGTTATGGTTATATTTATATATATATTCTCAAAAAATTATGTTAATAATAATCTTAAAAAATATTTAAAAATATAGTAATAAAATAATTTTAATAATTATTTCAACAACAAAAATTTGTGGGTTTTTTTGTTTGATTTTTTTCTCCATAATTATTATAAAATTACTGCGATATAATTACTCTGTGATTATTAAAAAATATTTTTTTAAAAAAAATTTATATATGTCTAAAATCAACATATTTATCAAATAAAGATGAAAAAGAGATTGTTGAACTCCGCGGAATTAAAAATCCTGGTGAAATTGCCACTGAGTATAAAATAGGATTAACACATTTATATAAAATCTGGTGAACTAAACACGTAACTGCGATTCAACGTGGCAAAGATGAAAATTTACGTCAAGTATTTATTGAACACCGAAATAATAATAAAACAATTAAGTACTGTGATTGCTGAAATAGAAAACAAAATCATTGAACTTGAAACTAATAAACTAAATGACAATCAAATTTAGAAAATCATCTTCGTATAGAAATGGAAGTATTAAATATAAATAAAGAATATGAAACAACGATTGAAACTTCTAGAAAAAGAGATGCTGAACTAGCAGATCATTATAAATAATATATATATATATATATATATATATATATATATATATATATATATATATATATATATATATATATATATATATATATATATTTTTAAAGAGAATGTTTATCGAAAATAATCATTGAAACTATTTATTTCAATAATAATCATAGAGTAAGTATATCGCAGTAATTTTAGATTATTCATGGAGAAAAAAACGATAAAATACCACAATAATTCTTATTTTGAAATAATTATTGAAATTATTTCATTATTATATTCATAAATGTTTTTGAATTTGTATATTTGTTTTCTTGAAATATTCATTGAAAATAATCAATTATGATTTTACATAAAGACTGATCTGTAATTTCTCTCTGGAAAAATCAATAAAGTTTCATCTTTGATCAGTGAGTTTAAAACCAACTCGCGTCAAAGGCTTATGATAAGTGCGGAGAATTTGAACTAACTGGTTCTTGTACAATCACACCTGCAGGAGATACTCGGGGAGTGAATGAATATAAAATATATCCCTGTTGAGCCTGATTTGATTTTTATGTGTCTGGTTAATAACTTCCATCAATTGAATCAGAAATAAGATTGACCGCTATCACTGAAGTTGTATTTATTGTTTCCGGTGAAAAATGTCTACCACCAGTATAGATCGTTGTTAAATTTAAAGATTTTTTTTGTTGATGTATTTTTCGAATGCGGTTACTAATTTATGAAAGTTATCATCGATAATCTTATAAACGTTATTAATAATATTTATTTCCTTCCGTATCATATTCTCTAATAAAATAGGTAAATCCATCTTCAATATCTCTTTCTTATGTTGAATAAAAACCGAGAAATGTTTTTCTATGTCATTGAGGTAAATCAAGGTATTCGGACACCAATATTAAAATGGTCGGACCAAAATAAATTTGATCAGAATCTAATTGATTTAGATGTTGTATCGTTTTGATTAATTGTTGTTTTAAATCATCATTATAGTTATGTGACAACGACGTAAATAAAACCTTTATTCGATCGATTGTTTGTCTGATAGGATCGATAAATAGTTTGAAAACATTAGAATATCTCGTCTCGCCATGATAAGTATAAACCTCATATTCATAATTAGGTTCTTTCTATGGAAAATAACCTCGATATTTTGGAACTGTTATAAATGTTATAAAATCTTCAATTTTTGATTCTAGTATTAATGAATGTTTCCCAGTTGGTTTTTCAGGGCATCATAGAACAGTTCTGATTGAACTTTGATAAATATCCACGACATAATCAGGTGAATTTATCTCAATCGCGGCAGATAAAGACGGTTCATGAACAGTTATATATGTTTCTGAGCCTTTTTCTGTAATTGATTTTATTCTGCGCTTAAACTCATTATTGAAATCTTCGATATCGTAATTACTGTTAGATATTCCGACAGCCTTTCAATCAAGAGTTCCATCTGGTTTATTTGTATTTGCAAGAACTAACGAATTATTTAGTTGCTGATCCACCAACTGTAGTATTTTCGTAATTGAGCAAGCGAGATCTCTTTTACGGGAATAGCAGTTGGAAAATTAACGTTAAATTCAGGATTAGGCAAGGTTATTGCGATCATTGTTGATTTTGACGGGGTTGTATTCAAATCAATTTGTTGTAGCAGTTCCAACGACGTCATTATTTGTTTTTGTATATTTTGAATCAGCATTTAGTCACTGTTTCGTTGTAAATTTTAATCATATCAGTAAATTCAATAGCTGATATTTTTCCATCATTGAGACTTGTTGATAGTATCAAAGACAAATTTTTAGAATACACTTCCGTCGCTATGTGTAATTTTATAATATAATCGTGTAATTTTTTTTATACGAGCATGAACAGAATTTTTCTGCAATTATATTAGCAAAGCCAGCTATTGTTGTTGCCGTTGAAGCACAAATTGTTACAATAACCGGTGACATCATTGTTATCGAGGATAGTATAAGTCCGGTTTCAGCAACAACCGCGTAAACCTAATAAACGATCCTATCAACGACAATTATACATTGATAATATGTTTTTTTCGTTTTTATAGTATAATTGTCAACGATGGTTTTTAATTTAGATAGTAATTCACGTGCTTGATTGTATCGATATTTTTGGACGCCCATGTAAGTAATGACTTAAATCAATTACAAATTATACGTACCATGTGATAAATATTAGTACTAAATTATCAACGCTGGGTCTTAGTGTAAATATTTATGTGCATCCGTTTTCTATTATTGTACTTGCACTAATAACACCTGTCGACGTACTTGATTAAATTGAAATGCTGAAATCAGAGTTAATTTATATATATCTCGAACAGATTCGGTAACTTGAATAATGTTATTTCTATGTGTCCAGGCGAAAAAACAATTTTGAATCGATCAGACACTATTGACATTTTCTTTATGCGGTTTTTTAATCTTATCAAGCCTTGTAGCGATAGCAGGAAAATATTATCCTGTGTTTGTTTAATCGTGTCAATAGACGCTTTAATTTCAGAAAGTTTGATAGGGACATTTGGCGGATTTCCAAAGAAATTATCTGAGGTTTCATCATATTTTTTAAAAAATTCTACGGAGATTTGAAAACGCAGTTACATGAACATCATATTCAGCCCGTAGCGTTGATAGTTTTCCGTCTATGATGTCTGTGTAGATTCTTGTGTCATTGTCAGATAGTGGATCACCAAGTGATGTTATTTGTTAAAAATTCATGTTGAGTTCAACTGTCATTCTATCACCGGATATTTGTACTAGCGCGGAAATATTATCTATACATATTATCAAAATACAATTTGAAAAAGAACCCCTTGTTTAATCTTGCTAGATAAATCAAGTAACGCTATGGAGTTTTCGTTTACTCCGTTGGGTCCAACACTGAGATCATTCAACGCACGATTACTCGTTTTTAATGTTCCTTGTTTGTCTTACAAAATAACAATTTCATTCGGATCCACATTGCAAGATTTAACATTTCGGATAATTCGTCGTTGATGATTTTTTTTCCCTAAATTTTTCTCTTGATATTTCAATGTTTTTTTTTAATCACGATATGTATCTTCCGTTAATATCTACCATTATATTAGATTAATTCTTTAACTAAAATCCTTTGTAGATTTCCAAAGCTGACTTGTATAATCATGTACAGACTTATGAATCCAGAAAGATGGCCGCCATCGCTTAAATGCTCGAGATAGGCTCTTCCGATTTTGTGCTATATTTCTGACATTTGTGCTTGTTCTCTATCATCGTCTACATTATTGTGTTTCATCATGCATTGGCTGTTCCGTTCGTATGTGTTAATTCATCACCTTGCTTTGGAAACTAGAACAATTAGAATTTTTCTCAGCTGTTTTGTTCCAATGTTAAGACGTCATTTGTTTTTGAATAAACCGCCGTCACGTGACCGCTTACAATACGACGGACCCTCATTAATTGGATTAAATGACCACACCTTGGTTCTAGATACTACATTGTGCTCAAGACTGAACGAACTGGGAATACATTTATCATTTCTTAAATGTAAACGGAAGCGAAAAAAGAAACGTTCTTTCAAAGCAGGCCGGCGTAGAACAGGAAGAAGAATTCCAGTTATCTCCTTTTCGCCAGTAACGGATAAACAACTTAAAAGTTCTGCCGTTAATTTTAATAACCTGGTTCAAATTCCTCTTAAATCGTCAACCGTTGTGTCAACTGTCCCAGAGATATCACTACGTTGTGCATTATTCAACGCTCAATCAGTAGGATCACCGGAAAAGCGCATAGATACTGTTAATTTTATCAACGACCAGAATATTGATGTCTTCTTCCTGACAGAAACTTGGTTACATTCCGCAGGTGTTGAATCTAATTGTGCTGATTTAACACCCACCGATTACTTCATCAATTCGTTCCCCCGTAACTCTCGCGGAGGTGGAATTGCTGTAATTACAAAGAATTCCATGATCAAATGCCTTAAGTACAACACAACCTTAAATTTCTGCCACACATCGTTTGAACTAGTCCAAACAACGCTCCCACTGGAACAAAGGTCAGTCCATTTTTTCTGTCTCTACTGCCCTTCTCCTAGTAGAGAAAACAAGCTGACTGAATCTCTCTTTTTGGAGCAGTTTCCAAATCTTCTAGAGTATGGAAATTCGATAGGTGTCAACCTAATTATTCTTGGAGATTTCAACTTTCACTTAGACTGTCCTGGTAAACCATACATGTGAAAACTCCTAGATTGCATTGATGTTTTCAATCTTAAACGGTCAGTTAAACAACCTACCCGTAAGATTGGTCACATTTTAGACTGTTTTCTTTATTGACCTGATGATAATATTATGCAATTCACCCTTGTATCCTACGAACTTGCATCGAATCACCTCTGCATTGTATGCCATCTCGAATTATCAGTCCCTAACCCTCCACCTCTATTTGCTACTAAGAGAAACCTCCGTATGATAAATAGAACCAAATTCATGTATGACATCCAAGAAAACCTAACAACTTTCCTACATCCAACAGCGGATCAACTTGATAACTGCCTGCGTTCATTGCTTGAGAAACATGCCCCAGCCACCAAATGCAGAGTATCAATAAAAAAAGTGTTCTCGATGGTATGGTAGTGTTAGGGACCAGCTTCGTACTGCTAAAAGACATCGCCGAAAAGCAGAGAGGCTTTGGCTTTCCACCAGACTCACTATTCATAAACAAATCTACGAAGCCGCTAAGAAGAATGTCACAAACATAGTCCATTTAGCCAAATCATCCCACTACAGTACTAAGAGTTTCAGCTGCAAGGAGCTCTTCGAGATAACTAACAAACTAATGTCAAGGAACAAATGTACACCACTTCCAACTACCTTTCTCCACTAGACTTACCAGACCAATTTGCAAATATCTTCAATGACAATGTACAAACCATTGGAGATTCGCTTGACAGCACAATTTCAAATGATTCGTCACCATACAGTTATGATGCAGAATTTGAGCGACAACCGTTAGGAGCATTTGAACCTGTTTCTATTGATTTAGTACGGACAATCGAGATGAAAAGTGCACCAAAGTCTTGTGAACTTGATCCGATTCCGACATCACTGCTGCTTGAGTGCTCAGACCCAGTATTGCCTTTACTAACTGATGTTATTAATATCTCTCTCATCAGGGGAATTCCATAATTTTTCAAAACTGCCATCGTAAAGCCACTGCTGAAGAAATCAACACTTGACCATAACGATTTAAAGAACTACCGCCCAGTTTCTAATCTCCCATTCATATAAAAAAATCTTAAAACATTTTGTTCTAACTCAACTTGTATCTCATTTGATTTCAAACAGTCTTTTTAGCAATGTACAGTCTGCATATCGCCCTTGCCACAGTACGGAAACTACTCTCCTGAAAGTATTTCGTGACATTCTCTCTGTTTTGGATAGGAAAGATTACAGTCCACACTTTCCTATAGACCATGATATATTACTTCACCGTCTCCAGCATTTATTTGGCATTCAGAATATAGCCTTACAGTGGTTCAAGTATTACTTAGTCAACAGGACACAAATTATATCTGCAAATGGAATACACTACAGCCCAGTTGACGTATGTTGTGGTGTTCCACAGGGAACAGTTCAAAACACAGCTGCACGGATCATCTTTAAAGTACCCCGATCAGAGCACACAGAGAGAGAGAGAGAGAGAGAGAGAGAGAGAGAGAGAGAGAGAGAGAGAGAGAGAGAGAGAGAGAGAGAGAGAGAGAGAGTCGACCTTTTACTGAAACATCATAATAATAATGTAGTCATCGCAGTTCACTACTATAACAGATAATCGCCATAATTCCATAAAAACAACGATGATATCAGTAAGAGAGAGAGAGAGAGAGAGAGAGAGAGAGAGAGAGAGAGAGAGAGAGAGAGAGAGAGAGAGAGTAAATAGACCACTACGGAGACAATCTATTTCAGTGTTTTGGTAAAAGTCTTTAGGATTTCACATACAAACTAATTTGTAAAGTCTCTCCTCGTAAACCAATCAAACTATTGGATTGGTGAGTGAGTTTAAAATTAATTTTTGTTAATAAATCATGATGACATCGCATATACACCGGATTTGTTGGATCTTCAATTATTAAAAATCCAGGTGGAGCCGTTGGTGTAAATGAATAAAAAAGTGTATCCCTGCTGGGCCTGATTTGATTTTTCGAGATCTATTTGGTAGCTTTCATCGTTAGTGTCACATACTAGATTTACTGCAATCACCGAGGATATATTGTCATTTTGAGGATCAATATGCCTACCACCACCATCTGGGTCATTATTATGTTTGAGAATGATTGTTTGTTGTTGTGTTATTTTTTTCCATGTCTCGAATATTAGAGAAAAGTTTTCCGAGATAAGATCATTAACAGATTTTTTTTACTTCATTTGTGTTATACCCTGGAAATTTGAAGTCGGGTAAATCAGCTCCTGTTATATTGTATGTATTTAGGAATTTTTGTTTATCTCCGTTCTTGTCATTAATTATTACTTGAACTATTCGTTTGTTGATATATTCATGTCGGATACAAGCTGATTTAATTTCCTAACATATTTTATGATCTCGCTGAGTGAACTCGCTATATCAAAAAGATGTTCTTGGAAACTATGTCGTAGTCTCTCTAGTCATGTTTTATGTAATTGATTAATCTCTTTAAAATAATCAATAATATTATTTGAGGTAAATGCAATGGTAATAAATGAATCAATTTTTTTCTCAAAACAAAATCCCATTGCATGTTATTCCTATCTAGAAATGTAAATCTATCGGTTAATTTTGCATTTTTTATATTAGACAAATCATGTCGATATGATGGAGCAATTTCGTGGTATGATTGTACATCTGTGACATAATCAGATTTTTTTGGTTCTGGTATTGGATAAGATGGTGCCTGCGGAGGGATTTCAGGCCATCCCAGTATAGTTCTTATCGAACTCTGATAGATGTCTACGTCATACCCGGATGAGTTTATCTCAATTGCGGATGATCGTGTTGGTTCATGAACTGTTATAGCGATTTTTGATTCTTTTCCCGTAATGGATTTTATTCTACGCTGTAATTCGTTATTGATCTGTTCGATTTGGTAAGACCCAGATGGAAAGGAAACAACGTTCCAGTCTATAGTCCCGTCTGGTTTATTTTTACTCGCAAATACCATGGAATCATTCGGTTGTTGACCACCAAATGGTTTTGACCCAATATTTGGCCAACTGTGGTATGCTCGTAATTTTGCCAGTGCTATCTCCTTCACTGGATTCGCAGTGGGGAAATTGGCACTGAATTCAAGGGCGCGTGAGGTTAATGAGATCATGGTGGTTTTCACCGGGGTGGTATTTCCACTATTCGTTAAACGTAGTTCTTGTGATGGTGCCATTTTTTTCTAATTTTGACATCACGGAATCATAAACACGTACTATCGCGGAAAACTCACTATCGGATATTAATGTGTCATCGGGGGAGGACGATATCA
Source organism: Unio delphinus (assembly GCA_029339505.1). NCBI lineage: Eukaryota > Metazoa > Mollusca > Bivalvia > Unionida > Unionidae > Unio > Unio delphinus. The sequence goes on from JAQISU010000400.1 coordinate 518,959, forward strand.
TCGAGAATAATTGCAAGTACGCGTTTGGCACCGTATGAAACTTAACTGTGTAGTCTTGTAGTTTACGCTGGCTACATGATGATATTTATTTTGTTATTATTGAGATTACTCCCGCGATTGTTATCGCCGCGGTTATACAAATTGGAACAGCTGTCGGGGCAATCATTGTTACCGAAGATAGTATTATACCAGCTCCGGTAATTACACCTGATACCGAGTACACGGTAACGTCAACGACAGTAATCCTTCGCCGATATTTTTTTTAGTTTTATTTGGTATTCTTCGGTGATTTTTTTGAGTTTAGTTTGATGTTGTAATTGACTTCGACATTGTTTATTTACAATAACAGATAGCCACTTCAATTAAACTGTTTACCCAAATCTGCTACAAATTCCACATGCCATGTTATTGAAACCCTAGCCAAATTATTATCGGTGGATGTTATTGTGAATCGTTCAGTTATTCCCTTGTCGATGATCGTTGATATTACATTGTTGACCCCGGTTGAACTCGTCGATGAAATATTAAATTGAGTTGGTGACACCAGAGTAGTATATGGGGGCACTATAGGGTCTATGGAAAACCCAGTCAAAAACAGCTTGGGGCACTATAGGGTCAAGATTTATAGGGTCAAGGGAAAATCCAGTCAAAAACAGCTTGGGGCACTATAGGGTCAAAACAGCTTGGGGCACTATAGGGTCAAGGGAAATGGAACAGGGTGGGCCTATAGAGAGTCAAGGGAAATGGAACAGGGTGGGCCTATATAGCGTCAAGGGAAATGGAACAGGGTGGGCCTATAGAGGGACAAGGGAAAAAAAGGGTGGCAATGAAAGCTACTATCTTTTCGAGACCTATGAGTGGCCCTGAAAAGGACCGTTATGTGTAATGTTAACGTTGTCTTGTTAACACAGAGGACATCTCACAGATCTTCTTCTCTTCCTTAAACTTCTCCTTACTGTGGGTCCATAGAAGAGAACTCTCTTCAAGCAACCTTGTCTTTCCACATAGACTCTTCTCTTCCAATAGGCTGTCTCCGTCCTATGAATGACACTCCATGATGATCTGACATACATGGGTATGTCAGTCCTAAACAGCATGCTAGACACAAGGGTTGACGATTCAACGTTAGTCCACATCTTGGGATGAGAACAGGTGAAGCGAATGCCGTGAACTGCGGTTATTTATAGGGGAAGAGCGGATTGAAACGGATTGAGTGTATCGACCAATCCAAACACGCGTTACAAAAGTCAGGCACAGCCATCCAATCGGAAGAGAGCGGTCTGTGACGTCACCTTTTCTATATAGAGGTACTAGCGTCTGTGCGCAGTCAATCGATGAGACAGAGTTGTCAATCATGGCGGACAGTAAGAAGACGATGAATTGGAGTGAGTCAGGAGTAGAGACAGCAAGTCATGGGCCAACAGTGACTACTAAAGTCATGACAAATCTACATCCAGAAGAAGTGGATTTTAACTGGGATATTGTGGATTTTTTAACATCGCAAGAATTTATTCCGGAACCTTCGTTGCCTTCTGTATCTTCTTATGGACACATCGATGAGTTTAAGCAGAGACAAAAAGAAGAATTGGAGCGATTTTTACAACAACAGAAAGTAGAAGAACAAGCTTTTCTTATGCAACAGCAGGAAGAAGAAGCAAGAAGGAAACACCAGGAAGAAACAGTAGCAGCAGCAGCAGCAGCAACAGCAACAGAGAAGAATGAAGACCAAGGACAGAAAGAAAATAGTGAAAATCAAACGGTCACGACGGTACTTTTAGATATTTTAGCTGAGTTAAGGAGTCTGAAACAAATGTATCAGACTTCTTTATCACGACCGAAGAGAAAAAGACCTTCTCGAGCGAAACAACCCGATCTCTCTGTGACTACGTCTACCTTACCACCGTTAGTGATTTCTACCAAATCATTGACAGGAACCACCAGTCCCGAAGTAGGCCTTGGCCGTGGCAAAGGCTTAAGACAGCTCAAGAGGATTTCGTCCCGTTTCTGAGTTTGTTTTGTTTTAAACAATCAAAACACCAACGGTCCTTTTCAGGGCCACTCCAATTATTTCGAAAAGAAATACTATGTCAATTGCCTATTTCAATGAAAACTCAAAAGTCCTTTTATATATTTTTTAAAATCCATGATGTACGTGTGAGTGAAGGAATGTGTGAGTGTAGGTTCTTATTCGATCAAATCAAAACCAAGAGACACTTACGTTTTTTCTCTCTGGTGTATTCTAGTACAAACGTTACAATTCAATATCACAACATAACATAACACAATACCATTTTTAAAAAGTTCATAAGTTTTCTTCTGTTTCACTCTTTCTGTTTTTTCATTTTCTTTACTGTCACAGCTTTTTCTTTTTCTTCGTCACTTTCGTTTCGTCTTCTTTTCTTGTTTTTGTGAACGTGACGGGGTTCCTCTTTCTCCTCCTGTTCAGAATTTCTTTCCTCCTCCTCCTCCTCTTCCTCCGCCTCCTCCTCCTCCTGCTCCTCCTTCTCCTGCTCCTGTTGTTTCTTAGGACAGTTTGGAGACCAATGTCCTTTCTCTTTACAATAATAACAGGTATCTTGACTTTTGTCTCTATTGGTACCTTTTTTATTTTTGTCACGATCTGAACATTCTGTAGCCCAATGTCCTTTCTTCTTACAGATATAGCAAGTATCTTGACTTTTATCTCGATAGGAGGAAGAGTAGGCCGTCGGCTGGTCTGACGAAAACTTTCGTATGACCCCACGTAAAGCTCTAATGAGAAGTTCCACTTCTGTAGGTTCTTTCATCGTTCTGGTCAATGTGAGAGTGAAATGAATACTGAACCGTTAGACACTCACCCTTTATATATGCACGGATCGGACATGAATATATAGGGGTTATGGTCTTTAAAAGGTAGTCATTTGACTTTTTGCAGACAAGATGAAAAGGCCACATCATGTTGTGGAGAAAGAAAAAGACAGTAAGAGACAGAAACGTCATGTATCGCCTAGCACAGTAGCTGAAGTCTTGGCTCAAATTCATGCCAGTGATTTTGAAGATGACATGAGTGAGCCCGAATCTACGCCTAAGCAATCGACGTCCAAGCAAAGTGCACCACCCTTAGTAAACCCTGAAAATTACTATCACATTCGAGAGACGGAAAAGCGTTCCTCTCGAAAATTTAGAACAACGGCTTACACGTATGCCGTAAAGTTTAAAGATTTCAAGGCCAATGTACCTTTGGAGAATACAGAAGGGTTCATTACCGAGGTGTGGGATTCTGTGTTAACTGCATTGAAACAGCAATGTCAAGCCAAAGAAGACGATCGCTTGAGACTTTCTATTCATCACGATAATTTAAAGTCTCCCGTTTGGATCGAGTTTACTAGCCCATCAGAATTAACACCTTCCAAAGTCATTGACAAAATTCAACATGTGCAACAATCCAACGACAAGTTTCACATCACCGATGGAAAAGCCACACTGTTCATGACCCACGTGTCTCTTCCTGAGGGGACCGGACGCAAAAAAGTGTTATTGGTGGACAGCCTTCGTAACATGAAGCGAAGCCTCGTCCGAATTAACAATCCTCAAGACCAGATGTGTTTAGCCCGTGCCATCGTCGTGGGACAAATGTATGTCAACAAGAACGAGACGATAGAATGGAAAAGAGCCTGGGAAACTATTCGACAATCGGACCGAGCCAAACAACGAAGTGAAGCAGAACTCCTGTTACAGCAAGCGGGGATATCCAAAGATACCCCTTGCGGTATTCCAGAAATGCAACAATTACAAGACGTCTTGGCTCCACGTTACACTTTGAAAGTACACCCTCAAGAAGTGCGTGGTCCTCTTTTGTTTCGAGGCCACGATTTCAAAGACGGAAAATACATTCACGTCTATCATCACGATGGTCATTTTGATACCATTACCAGTATCACTGGATTTCTGAAATTCAGTTACTACTGTGAAAAATGTGACTATGGTTATAACAATCGAGAACAACACAAGCATTGTGGATCGAAATGTGAGGGATGTTTGGCCTCTCAACCTTGTCTGGACAAAGGACAAGTACGAGTGCATTGCCCTGTGTGTCAGCGCACTTTTGTCAGTCTTACCTGTTACCAACAACATTTGAAGATGCAAGGTTCACAGCAGAAAAGTACTTGTCAGCTTCTGAGATTGTGTCCTACTTGTGGACAAGGCATACGTACCAATTGTGCCAAGTTTCACGTTTGTCGAGGGAAGAAACGATGTCACATTTGTCACCAAATCGTGGACTTGGAGCACGAATGCTTCATTCAAAAATATCAACCCCGACCAGAAGATACCCAGAAGAAAGGGAATTTTATCTTTTTTGATTTCGAATGCATGCAAGAAACTGGTATTCACATTCCTAATTTCTGCGTGGCTCACCGTGCGTGCGAGCAGTGCATCCAAGAACCTATCTTTAGTCATTGCCCTTACTGCAGCAAGATTCCTGGAGGACGTGAAAAAATCTTTCGAGGGTCAAATACGCTAGCCGATTTTGCCCAATGGATCCTAAACCCCATCGACGAAACGTGGAGTCCAGAAGACATCGAACGTTACGGCGAGTGTCATTGCCATGCCACAGTCATGGCCCACAATTTCTCGGGATACGATGGGCAATTTCTGCTTAGATACTATGCGGAACAAAGTACCGAACGGCCTCAAGTGACTTTGAACGGAGCCAAAATCATTTCTATGCAAGTAGGACAAGTACAGTTTAAAGATTCGATGTGTTACTTGGCCATGCCTTTGAGTCGCATGCCTAAAACGTTTGGAATGACAGAAATGGCCAAAGGTTATTTTCCACACTTTTTTAATACCGAAGCCAATCAACATGCCATTCTACCCCATTTGCCTGAGGTTGACGACTACGACCCCGACAACATGCGCACCGAACAACGAGAAGCTTTCCATGCTTGGTACCAGACTCACGCCTCGGACCCCTTTGACTTTCAAGAAGAAATTTTAAAGTATTGTCGATCTGACGTGGACATTTTACGACGCTGTTGTGGAAAATTTCGAGAATTGTTCATGGAATACGGAGGGATCGATCCTTTGAAAGAAGCTTGTACCATTGCCAAAGCATGTTCCTTAGTGTACCGAAAACGCTTTATGCCCGAAAATACTCTAGCGGTCATCAGTCCTCAAACGACGAATTTTGTCAAACGTCAATACTCGGTTAAAGCCCTACGCTGGCTCCATTACTTGTGCGACAAGGAAGACAAATGGATCCAACACGCTCGCAACGGAGGAGGCGAAAAGACCATCGGAACGTATTCGGTAGATGGTTGGGACTTAGAAAACCCTCAGATCGTGTACGAGTTTAACGGATGTTTATTTCACGGATGTCCTCTATGCTACCCTCAGCGTAACACCAAAAATCAGTTTTTACAACGAACCATGGAAGATTTGTACCAGACCACGTGTCAGCGACGTTTGAAGTTAGAACAACAAGGATACCAGGTAGTGGAAATGTGGGAACACGAGTACGATCTGCGTTTGAAAACCGATCCCGAGTTTAAACGCATCGTAGAAAGTTACAAGTGGGTGGATCCATTGAACCCCCGGGATAGTTTGTACGGAGGACGAACGAATGCTACTTGTTTGCTGTACCAAGCGGATGAAGAGAAAGGAGAAGAAATCAAATACTTGGACGTGTGTTCGCTGTATCCTTACGTGTGCAAATATTGTCACTTTCCCGTAGGGCATCCAGAATTGATGACAGAACACATTGACTTGGACCACATTCGTCAGTACGAAGGATTGATCAAGTGTAAAGTCTTGCCTCCCACAGACTTGTACCATCCCGTTTTACCTCACCATTGCCAAGGAAAACTGATGTTTCCTTTGTGTCGCACATGTGCCGAAACGTGCAACCAAGACCAACCTTGTCAGCACAGCCTGGAAGAACGCGCCTTGACAGGAACGTGGGTGAGCGTGGAATTGTTTAAAGCTCTGGACCTGGGATACCAACTGTTAGAAGTGTACGAAATTTATCACTTTCCCAAAACACAACAATACCGCAAGGGCAACGAGAGACAGAAAGGTATTTTTGCAGACTACGTGGATGCTTTTTTAAAACTAAAACAAGAAGCTAGTGGCTATCCTTCCTGGTGCCACACTCCCGAAGACCAAAAGATATTCAAAGAAAAATATCGGGAGCAGGAAGGTATCACTTTAGACCACATCGAGAAAAACGAAGGAAGGCGGTCGTTTGCCAAAGTCATGCTCAATTGTTTGTGGGGTAAAATGGCACAACGACCGTCTTTACCCAAGACGGAGTATTTGTCCGAGCCGTCTCGCTACTTCCAGATGATTCACGACCCAACCAAAGTCATGAAACACGTGGACGTCATTCGTGAGGACTTGATCTTAGTCAATTACGAAGAAGAACTAGACTTTGTAGAAGCCGACAAATTTGGAAATGTCATCATTGCGGCTTACGTGACAGCCCACGCTCGTTTAAAATTGTACGAAGTGTTAGAACTGTTAGGAGATCGCGTGTTGTATTTTGACACGGACAGTTGCATTTACATTCACCGACCGAACCAGTGTAACCCTGTCATCGAAGGAGACCGTTTAGGAGCCTGGACCGATGAACATCCCGACGACAAGATTCTATGTTTTGCAAGTGGCGGTCCTAAAAATTACGGCTACGAATACCGAGACCCACAAGGAAAAATGCACACCGAATGTAAAGTGAAAGGATTGACTCTTAATTATCGCACCAGTCGAGTGGTGAACTTTAACGTGCTACAAGAAGCCTTACAGTCGGGACAGGATGAAACGTTTCAAGTGACTACCCACGAACCGCACAAGATTGTCCGTTTACCCACACACCAAATTGTTAGCCGACCTTTGGAAAAAGTCTATCAAATCGTGTACCAAAAAAGAGTACGACTTCCCAACCACTTCACTCTCCCGTACGGTCACGTCGAAATTGGGCAGCATATAAAAAGAGACATCGTCCAAGATCCATAGTTCATTTATCACTACAACGACCAAGCGAAAAGAAGATGAATCCATTTAAACAGACATCATTCAAATTTGGGAATTCTCAAGTGGAGTGCGATGCTAAACCTTGCGATTGTAGTGATGCCAGGCTCTGTGACGTTAGCGATTCAGCAGGATATCGTGGGAACTTTGCTATGACTACTACCCCTATATCTACCCTGGAAAGTGATGCTGTGCGTGTCAAACCTGAGGGATGCGAAAGCGGTGCGACACGTTATCGTGGACTCCTAGGAATTTCACCGTACCTGCATCGAACAGAAGTGAGGAGAGTCGAATATTCGTTCCCGACGAGTTTGCCTGAATACTGCCACTTTAAAAGTCGATTTCAAACCTTCAAAGATAAATGGCCAAAATATCTGCCTGGACCAACTCCTGAAGAATTAGCCAGAGCCGGATTTTTCTACTTGGGCGAAGGGGATAAAGTCAAGTGTTTCAGTTGTGGTGTATCCATTTACGAGTGGGAACAGAAAGATTCCGCTTACCTGGAACATGCTCGATGGTCTCCGAATTGTCAATACCTACCTTTAGTGGGACCTAGTGATTGGAAGTGACACTACTACTCCATGTTGTGTAACACACCTAGACCAGTATATAAACCCTCTCTAAAACATTATATTCAAGGATTACCACACGAATTGCAAGAGAAAATCTACAAGGACGTTTGGCACGGTCTTGCTAAAGAAAAATCGCAATGGGTGACTGTAGAACTTTTGTGTCGTGAAATTCACAAGAGGCAAGTGACAAAAATTAACCAGCGTGTTAGATTTCTCTGGATTAAGGGTATTTTTTTGCTCTGTTACCAATTTACTACGTTTACCTCTGAAGATGCTGTGATCCTTCTTAACCGTTACCCTGAATGGCAGTGGGACGAAATTACACGTTATATTAATCACTTTCGCTTTTGGAGGAGATTTAATTCTGGGTTGAATCTACACTGATAGTCTTCGACCTAAAAAAGAAGTATAAAAGAGAACGACCATGCCACAACCTTTATCATTGGTGATCCAACAGATTCCGTGGAAGGATATCAATGAGAAGATTCACACGGTGAAAGATTACGAACACTTATTACAAGAACTATACCCTATGAATTGGGGTCGACGTGTCGTGTGTGTTTTAGTGACTTGCTTTCTGGGATTTCGTTTACCTGCCGATTCCTTGTGGACACTTTACGAACACTACCTATCAAAAAAATAAGACAGTATGGTGGTTCCTTTAAATGTCCACGAGAGACTTATTCTGTTCAAAGCCTTACGCTTTCATCTGGATACGTCTCGACCTTTCCAAGAAAAAAAGATTCGTCAACTTTTACGTACGGAAGCAGTGTACGAAGATGTGTGTGTAGCTTGTGATTTACACCCTCATTGGACAGATGTACGTGACTGGAAAAGTTGGGATTTTGAGGCTTGGACAAACGAAGTATCCCATTATGCCCAAGCGTTGTGTTCCTAAAATTCATCGTCGTGTGAAAAAAGTCACTTTTAATCCTGTGTTAGTAACAGTACCAGAAGAAGAAAAAGAAAAAGAATCTATCACCCAAGACAATCCTTCTGTTCAAGACAGAACTGTCATGGACATTCCCCCACAAAGACCCTTTCGAGAAGACACCTATGTGACTGTACCCCCTGTAGAGGAGACTATAAGAACATTACATACTACCTCTAGAACACCTTCGTTACCCAAACCACGTTGTACAGTGACTTGTTTATATGCCACTTTGATCGTTTGCCTAGGTATTTTATTCCTGTATTTATCCATTTGGCTTTTATGTTTTCGTGTTGTTCAAATTTAAACATGCATTCAAATAAACGTGTCTTGAAAAAAGTATAAAAACCTCTTGTCTTGTCTGTTTTTGTGTCAATACTGACATACCACTACACGACTATGGCTCACTCTACTCTTTCTACTACTCCTTCCTCCTCCACATTCAAAGTCATTGACGAACACTTAGATCAGGCTAGTTGGAAAGCCTTGTATCTTCGTCATCCTTTTAACATGTTAATTGCTGGACCGAGCGGTTCAGGCAAAACCGAATTTGTCAAACGTTTGATCGAACATAAACATCATTTGATCGATCGTCCACCTCAACGCATCGTGTGGTGTTACAAAGAGTGGCAATCGGCATACAGCCTCTTGCAAGAAAGTCAAGGTGATTCCATTGTGTTTGTAGCAGGCATTCCTAAAGAAGACGAAGGGATCGTGTCTGACCCTAGTCAAACTCATTGGGTTATTTTTGACGACATGTTAGGAGAAGACGAAGAAGAAATTAAACTGTGGTTTACGCGTAAAGGGCATCATCGTAATGCCAGTGTCATTTACATTACACAAAATTTATTTCAACAAAGTAAAGCCCATCGTACCATTAGTCTTAATGCTCATTACGTGGTCTTGTTTAAAAGTCCTCGAGATAAATCACAAGTGCAAGTTTTAGCCAAACAGTTAGGAACACCTTGGCTAACTCATGCGTACGATGATGCCACTCAAACACCACACGCCTATTTACTCGTGGATTTAAAGCCCACTACCCCTGATTATTTGCGATTTCGTACCGATTTGTTTCACGACTGGTGTCAAGACGGAGGACCTGTCGTGTACACGTCCTCCTCGTCGACATAACACTATGAAGCACTAAAAAATCTATAAAAACCTTGGGTTACTTTAATCTGGTCTCATACATCGTCAACATGACGACCCTTCAGTCTCATCTTCCGATCAAATTGATTCGTGCCTTGTACGGCATCAGTCGCGAAAAAAATCCACAAAGACGTGCTCACGTCTTAGAAGCCAGTCTCAAAGAAGTCTTACGATGGTTTACGGTGACAGCACGTCAAATACTGCAAGGCATCATTCACATTCCACATCAAACCAAACGCTTTTTTGACAGAAACAAAGTAGCCTTGACGCAACTGGCCAATCCTCGCATTGACACTCACACCAAAAAGCAAATCATATTGAAACCTGGAGGTAGTGGTTCTCTAGGAGGTGTCATCATTCGTTCCCTTTTAAAATGGGATCCCAATACTCCCAAAGTTCACCCCAAGAAGAAAACAAAAAAAGCCAAACAAACCCCTAAGAAAAAGAACAAGGGTACCAAGACCAAAGCACAGAAAAAGAAAAGTCCACAGAAAAAAGCGGTCACCCGCAAAAGAGGCACTTCAGCCAGGACACAACCTTACCTTCGTCAACCACGACCTGTAAGAAAAGATCTACAAGGACGTTTGGCAGGGACTACGTTGCCAGTAGCCTCAGGGGCTGCCACTTCTCCGTTGCGGGTGATGCCAGCCAAACCCAATTTGACACCCGTTTTTCCTAATTTGATGAAACATTGGAAATCTGCGTCTCCCAAAACGTCTCCTCCACCGGAGACACCCTCATCCACCTTAGCGGCAGTAGCAGCTGCTCACAAAGTACCTACCCCGAAAGTCAAAGTCCAAGAAAGATCTGGCATGTTAAAGAGTTTACTAGATTTGTCCAAACAAGAACTGTCCCGATTGAGTCCATTGCGAACTCCTTCACGACGTGTGTTACCTGCCATGAAGTTGATACGACGCAAAGATAATCAGTGGCGTCGCATTCCAGTATAAAAATATGACTTGAAGACCACGACGTCAATCAGTATTTTTTCTGTGCTGATGGTGAACACTCAAGGATGCTTCCTCAAAAACATGCACACCACCACCGCCACTACCCTCGTCGTTCTGCTGTCCAAAAAGGAGCTGGAAAAAGACAATCTCGTCATCTCACCAAAAGCTTTAAAACCAAACATCAACGTCCTTCCCTCCAAAGACGTAGACCTTTAAAGAAAAAGAAGAGTCACCAAAAAGGAGGATCCTTTGGTAATTTTGTGAAAGACATTGTTACCTTTTTGACGAAGCGGTAGTTCCCCAAAAAGTAGATAAAAGAGAGTGTCTACCAAGTCATTGACACTAGTAATATTGTGAAACGAACAAGCAAAGATGGCACCTCGCAGAAAACATTCTTCTACACTCCACAAAGGAAAGAAAAGGAAAGGACGTTTAGCCAAACATCGACACGTTCATCGTCCAAAGACCCAAAAGAAAATATCCGTCCGTCAAAAGAAAAAAATGCTGGTGCAACGCGGAGGATTTTTCCTACCCCATGATCTCTTTCCAGAAAAAGTGATACCACTTATAAATCAAGTGATGGCACAACAAAAAAAAAGATAAAAGAGGGTGTGTTTCAAGTCATGGACGTCAGTGGCATTGTGGAACGAACAAGCAAAGATGTCACCTCGCACAAAACATTCTTCTTCATCCCACAAAGGAAAGAAAAGGAAAGGACTACCTCCTCGTTTGGTCAAACACGGAGACGTGTTGTCTGTCCTGTCCAAAGCCTCTCCACCCATGCGAAAACAAATCATTAAAACGGCTTCCAAAGATGTCATCGATACCGTGTGCGAATGTTGTTTGAATGTCTTGAAAGGCACGATACCTTTGTCTTCACACCAGAAAAAATGCTTAGCCAAACATCGACACGTTCTTCGTCAAATGGTCCAAAAGAAAATACCCGTCCGTCAAAAGAAAAAAATGTTGGTGCAACGCGGAGGATTTTTACCTTTTCTTCTTCCTGTGTTGGGAGGATTAGCGAAATCCGGTATCCTATCCAGCATATTACCAGGTTTTTTACAAGGGATGACACAAGGGATGTCCCCAGGGATGCACCAAGGGATGGCTCCAGGGATGCACCAAGGGATGGCCCCGAGGTATGGGTAGCAATATGTATGATCCTTCCAGAAGATAAAAGGGATCCATGAAGCACCACGATCTCAGACGTAACCTTTGGAAGCCCATGGAAGGACGAAAACTGACTTTAGTTCCTTACAAACGATGGATGGAATACCATCGTTGGCAAGAACAACGTACCCCCCATTTACCACCCAATCCTGATTTGAACGAGATGTCCCAATTACAACACGAATTGCAATCCTTGCTGCATCGCCACGATTTGTCCGAAACCGAAAAATCGCAAAAGTACGGTCAACTTCTGCAACGACTACAACTCTTTCATCGGAAAGCTGTGGAACAAACAGCTCTACCCACACTGTCCGATTTGAAGGCACTAATGAATAATCCGTCGCCTTTACCCTCTACAGTAGCCAAAACAGACGTCACCCCACCATTACCCAAGGAAGAAAAAGAACCCCATGATCTCTTTCAAACACCCACTGCTATTCCCATTCCGAGTAAGATTGCCGCTTCCTTATTGACCCCTTCTCCCACGCCCCCACGAGAAGAACTCAAAACGTGGGTTAAAAAGATGATGGCTACTCCTGCTTCAACAGAAGTGAAAAAGAAAGAAAGGAAACCAGAGGTGAGAAAAGAAAAGAAGACCAAAGCTATCTCATTACCTCCGCCACCACCACCACCACCACCACCACCACCAGCACCCTCGACGTCAACTCCTGTGGCACATCGGACACGTAAAACCGTTTCCAAACCACCCGCATTTCGTCCCACCCAAAGCAATATCCTCGAAGAGTGGGTCACTTATTAACCTAAACCATGGAGAAGGTCTTAGCCAGCATTTATTACGATCCAGCTCACCCTGCAGGTTACGGAGGCATTCAGAAATTGTATCGTGCTGCCAAAAGTCGCTTGAAAAAGCTCCGTTTACCTACAGTACAACGATGGTTACAAGAACAAGCGACGTACACTTTACACAAACCCATTCGACGAAAATTTCACAGAAGTCGCACTCAAGTGGAAGGCATCGATCATCAATGGCAAGCCGATTTAGCCGATGTCTCTCATTTAGCCACCTACAATCGTGGCTACAAATATTTGTTTTGTGTCATCGACGTCTTTTCTAAATTTGCCTGGGTCGTACCGTTGACATCCAAATCGAGCGGAGAGTTAGTACGAGCTTTGCAACTGGTGTTGAAACAAAGTGGTCGTCACCCTCTTCGATGGCAAACCGACAAAGGCACCGAATTTCTAAACCAAGCTTTCCAACGAGAATTAAAGAAACGTGACATTCATTTTTTCACCACTGAAAATCCTGAAACCAAAGCCAGTATCGTGGAACGTTTTCAACGTACCTTGAAAGAACGCATGTGGAAATATTTTACGCATCAACACACTCTCAAGTACATCGACGTCTTACCGCACTTAGTCCAAGCCTACAATCAATCTTACCATAGAAGCATTGGACGTACCCCACAAGAGGTGACACCCGACAACGAAGTGACTGTTTTTGAGCGTCTGTTTGGTACGTCCCGAACGAGGGTTGTCCCCAAGAAAGGTAGAGAAGTGTTAACCCCGGGAGATTGGGTACGCATTGGTAAAACCAAACGCACTTTCGACAAAGGTTACTTACCCAATTGGACCACCGAATTGTTTCGTGTTACTGGACGAGTGCGCGATCGTCATCCTACCGTCTATAAATTGGAAGACATGAACGGAGAAGCATTAAAAGGAACGTTTTACTTGCCTGAGTTACAACGTGTTACCAAAAAAGAAGACGACGTGTACGACATTGAAAGCATTCTCGAACGAAGAACTCGTAAAGTAGGAAAACGTCGTGTCAAAGAAGTCAAAGTACGTTGGAAAGGATATCCTCCTAGTTTTGATTCTTGGATTGACGCTTCGCAAGTCATCGACTATAAAAAGAAGTGACCATCATGCCCTTCAATACAGCTTCAGCAACCACAGTGACTACTCCTTCACCCACGTCATCTCTGCAAGATTTACAAAAGCAACCCTTGTGGGTGTGGTGTGGAGAACGTGTCCCTAAAACCCAAATCGTCTTTTTCTGTCAAATCTTTGTGGTGTATTGTGTCATCGGTGCAGCCATTGCTAATTTGAGTTTGCAACAAGGAGACAAACAATTGTGGACCATTTTACTCAGCAGTTGCATCGGGTATCTTCTTCCCAATCCTTCCCTGAAATACTCTTACAACGGGAACAACAATAACACTATTGGGAGCCTTGCGTCCAACGTTAGTCCTTCTCCTGACAGTCACCCTTCCAATCACAATCCTCTTTTAGACACTCCTTTAACCTCGAGTGACTCCTCGGACAGAACAACATTGGAAATATGAACCACACTATGAACCAATTTTACTTAACGTTACCCAGTGACAGTTCCATGAAGGTGTTTCCTAACAACACGTTGTGCTGTTACACGGCTAAATTACCTCAAGCCATGCATTTGGATCAAGATGCTCATTGGGAAGTAGCTTTAGTGGAAATAATACACCCGACACAAATCAAAAACATCGTCGAAAATCAAAACACTTTTTCAGTACATGTGTATGACACGGATTTGCAAAAATCATTAAACGAGCGAGACAAAATCCTTAACGATGAGGGGATAATAAAAGAGCAGAACGCCCTAAATAATCTGGCTACCTATCATTTCAAGATCCCTTCAGGCTATTATTTTAGTGGTCAACATTTAGTGACTACGATTGCAAACAAGTTCAATACATTGTTTGGTAAACCCCTGGACAAAACTACCTCAAGTGTTACCTTTGAGTACCATAAAGTGGCTCGTCGCCTCCTGATGAAATTTTCAAAGGATAAAATGATAGGCATTACCTTTTGTCCTGAATTGTTTGATATTTTGGGTGGAGACGTCGAGATGGCTAAGAAGCAAAAGCTATTACCAAACATAGCCACTAACTTGGATTTTGCCAAATATTTTCGATCCCCTGTAGAATTGAACCAAGGACTCAACTTGATGTTTGTGTATTCCGATGTGGCAGAGTACAACGTGGTAGGACACACCTCTGCACCGTTACTGCGTGTCATTCCTTTCAAAGTGGACTCTGTCACCGCTGACGAGGAAGGTGGAAATACCTATCACGTTCACCGCGAATTTGTACATCCTCATTATTTGCCTGTCAGTAAGTCGTATTTCGACAGTGTCAACATTACTATAAAAGGAGAACTAGGACAAAATATTCCATTTACCAAAGGGAAAGTCACAGTGAAACTCCATTTTCAAAAACGATTCTCCAACAACTGAAAAAGTGATGTATCCTGTGTACCAAGGAGTCACTCGACAACGAGGACATGGTTTAGGAGATATGTTTAAATCCGCCTTTCGTTCCGTGGTCCCTGTTTTAAAACCGATGGTGACACGAGGATTGCACGCCTTAAAAGATGCCGCATTGACTCACGGCAAAGATTTTCTTCAAAATGTTCTCATTGACAAACAAAACCCTAAAGAAGCTTTTTTGAGAGCAGGCAAAAATGTCTTGCTTCAAACGGGTAAAGAGATTTTGGGTCGACGAGAAAGTCCTATAAATGCTCTGAACGGTACCGAGTCTGGCATTCCTGCTTCCCTGACGACACAGCAAGGACAAGGTAGAAAGCGACGACGAAGACACCCTTTCAAAAGTCTCCGTACCTCTAAAGTGAGAAAGACGAAGAAAAAAAGAACCTCTCGAGACTTAGACATTTTTGATTATTAAAAGTGAAGAGAAAAAACATAAAGAAAAAATGATGCACCAAGAATCTTGTGCCTGTTCCAAGTCGGAACTAGATCTCTTTGCCATGCCACCCACCATGACGACCATGCAAGAAGCCCAATGGGTTGAATTTCATCCCGTCTCCTCTTTGACAGATTCAGCTCCCATCGAGTTTGAAATCAAAGGACAACCCGAAGATTACATCGATCTCAATAACAGTTACTTGTATTTGAAAGTGAAAGTGGCCAAATCGGCTGACAACACCGTTGTAGCAGACGCGAACAAAGTAGCTCCCGTCAACAATTTCATGCATTCCTTGTTCAGCGAAGTGGATTTGTACATGAATAACAAACTGGTCAGCAGTAGCATGGATACTTACCCTTACCGAGCGTACCTCGAAAATCTCTTGACGTACGGAAAAGAAGCCAAGAACACTCATCTAGATGCTTGCGTGGTATGGAAACCTGACACCGCAAATAACTTTAGCGCCACAGCCACAGCCGCAGAAGGCGACAATCCCTTCAATGAGGGTTTTAGCGAGCGTCATAAGAAAATTCTACAACGTAGTTTAGAACTGTTCGATCGTTTGCATTTGGACATGTGGTTTCAAGAGAAGTATTTGCTGAACGGAGTAGATATTCGCTTGAGACTGAATCGAAGTAGTACTGCTTTCCATTTGATGGCTCATGCCAACGAATACAAAACCATCATCGAAGAAGCCAGGTTATACGTGCGTCGTGTGGAAGTGTTACCTAAAGTGGGAAATGACATCAGTCACACTTTGAGCAGAACGACAGCCAAGTATCCGATACGGCGTGTGGAAGTCAAAACGTTCACCATTGCCTCTGGACTCCAATCTAAGATCGAAGATCATCTGTTCCAAGGACAGTTACCCAAACGTTTATTCATTGGTATCGTCAAGAATTCAGCCTTCAACGGTGCCCACACTGAAAATCCTTTCGAGTTTCAGCACTACAATGTATCCAAAATTGAAGTCAGTCGCGATGGCAAAACTTTGTGTACCAGACCCTTCGAACCCAAGTTTACCGCGAAGAATTACTTGAGGTCGTACTTGTCACTGTACGAAGCCACAGGACAGTTAGGAACCAACACCAGTCACGGTATTTCCTACGAAGATTATGCAGGAGGTTACGCGTTGTGGGCTTTTGATTTCACTCCAGACCAAGGCAGTGACGAGGGACATTTCCACCCTATAAAATCTGGGCAGATACGTGTGGAACTTCAGTTTGCAGAGACTCTTCCCCATACGGTGAATGTCATTCTGTATGCTGAATTCGATAATACCATAGAAATCAACAGTTTGAGAGAAGTCATTCTAGACTATTAGACACTATGGAAGACCCTTGTCCTTCTTTGAATAGTGGAGAATCCATGGAATGGGAGGGTACAGAAAAAGCAGATCCCCAAGACCTAAAAGAAGAAGTAGTGATCATGCAATCCAGATGGCCAGAACAGGAACAACAGTTAGTGGCTTGTTTTGCACAACACTTGGAAGATAAAATGAGGGACATGATTAAAAAAGATTGTTATGGATGTCAAATCGATCATCCCAGTCAAATTCAACACGATAAATGTATGATGATGAGTCAAGAAGAAAAATTGGATGATTATCTGAACGAAGCATGGAGTCTCATCTCCGAAGAAGACGTGTTACTTCAGTGGTATAAAGGCTTACGTGATCATTCCTCTCCTCCATTGTTTGCTCGAGAAATCGATCGCATCGAAGCTCTCTTAGCCCAGAGTAAAGAGACGAAGCAAACCATCAGTTACTTGTCAGACCGTTTCAAACAAAAAGTCTGGATTGAATTGATGACTTATCATCATCTGTGAAGAAAGGAGAGAAAAAAACAAGGCTACACAACAAAAAATGGATACTTGGGAACTTTATTATCTTTTGAACCGTAGTTCGTACACTGCTTCTTGGAATCCTGTGGTGTGTGCTAAAGATGAACTACCTCATCGCAAACCTCAAGAGAATCAAGCTTATGTCATCAACACAGATGACAGTCATCTTCCAGGAACTCACTGGGTAGCTGTCTACTTTCCTCAAGAGGGTTGTGCGGAGTATTTTGATTCGTATGGATTACCCCCTTTCGAAGATGATATCATTGACTTTATGAGAAGAAATGCCCAGACGACACGATTCAATAATGTGAAATTACAAAGCACAGATTCTATGGTGTGTGGACAATATTGTGTCTATTATCTGCATCATCGCAGTCTTGGATATTCTTTAGAACATTTAGTGACTTATTTTGATCGTCATTCGTCTCGAAACGATGACAAAGTAGATCGATGGTTTTGTGACCATTATGGTTATCTGTTGTCTTTAGCTAGGAAACGTAGTGTACATCAATCGCCCAATGACTTCCATCAGTGGAAATCTCAATTTAATTCACAACGTTGTCAACCATGTCAAAGATAATGTATTAGTGTTATGGAACAAAAACATGTTTGTTATTTGAAAAAATATTTGTTCTTTGAAATAATGTTTGTTGTTTGAAATAATGTTTGTTATTTGAATAAAAATGTTGTGTTTTGAAAACCAATGCGTCTGTCGTTTGTTTTACATTTGTATTCATATAAATGCTCTTTGACTTTTCTTTCTATCCCTCACATCAAACTATCCCAACGTTTCAAAACCCTAAACTGTCGAGGGGTGTTTTCCATCACGTCCGCGCTTGAACCATATAAAGCAGGGGTAGTCTCCAGTCTGGCCATCCATTGTTTGACTCATCCTCCTACGAAGATGTGCTCAAGATTAGCTAAGCTGAACGAAGCTTATGTCACTCTGCATCGTATCAGACACAATCTGATGCCAAAGCCTGAAGAGATAGAGAATGTGAGAATGCTACAAGTAACGGAAGACCTCATAGAAGAACTCTTCAGAGAGGAAATTCAAAAAGAGAAAGAAGAATGGACTGAGAAGTATCGACTTCAAAAGCAGCAGAGAGAGCAGAGAGAACAGCAGCAGCAGCAGCAACAGCAACAACAGCAGCAGGAACCAGACAGAAGTTTTGTTGACTGTCGTGTGGACACGAAAGAGTTCTCTTTCTCTTTCCGAAGAAGCAGACCCTATCGTGTAGCCAAACGAGGACGCAATCTTAGACGATAAAAGATTGCCATCCTTCCTCGTACACACACACACACACACACAAAAAACAGCCCTTTTCAGGGCTACCCAATATTCTCGAAAAGAATTAATCATTCAATTTGCTCATGGTATGTGAGGAAGTTAGAAAAAAATAGAAGTGAGTCTATAATCACTATCTTATTTTACTTTTGTTTTGAAGTGCGTCTATAAGCACAGCGTATTTTTTTTCAAAATAACTTGTTCAATGTAAAATTATTAGGAGTCAAGTATAAAAGTGTGGGGTGTTTTCTTTTAAGTCCGCGTGTTTTGTTTTTTTGGTAATGATAGGGATAATGTAAGTTTCTTGGATCTAGGGGTGTTTTCCATCACGTCCGCGTGTTTTGGTAATGATAGGGATACTGTAAGATTTTTGGGTAATCGTAGGGGGTGTTTTCCATCACGTCCGCGCTTGAATTATATATAAAGAAGCACTCGTCAGTCTGGCTACCCATCGTTGACGCATCAACACCAAAGATGAGTAGACTTCAAAAATTGAGAGAGCTTCAAATGCACCTGGAGAATGCTAGGCGTCTCCTGGATGAACTGGCTATGGAGGCTATAGCAGAGCAGGCCAAGACTGAAAAAGAAGAGGAGGAAAGAAAAAAGAAAGAAGAGGAGGAGAAGAAAAGACCGATCTTGCCTCACCGCATGATGGTTAAAGCCTGTCGGGTGAAACCTGAGGTGAGGACGCCTTCACCACCAGAATCAGCTCGTCAAGCACAGGCAGCTTCCTCTTCACTCCCAATTACAAGAGTGAATTGGGCGCAACAACCACAGTCTCAGCCGCAACAACCACAGCCTCATCCACGGTTGCGGAATAGAGGAAGAAATGAAGAGACTTTCACTATCCCACAAAGTGAAGACTGGGATAGTGAAGCCACTCATTCTCCCTCTGCGCTCCCAATCACAAGAGTGAATTGGGAGAATGATTGGAGTAGGAGATGTGTGTGTGGGGCTAGACCTGGGAGATGCCAGCATTAGCCAGGTGTATTTTGAAGTTTAAAAAACAGTCCTTCTCAGGGCTACCCAAATAACAAGAAAAGAAATACTATGTCAATTGCCAATGGGTGTGAGAGAGGAGTAGTGTGATTATAAACACTGACTCTATTTAGATAGTATATCGTGTAATTTTGGATAGTATATGATAGGGTTTGTTTTGGCTGCTTCCCCGTGTGTGTGTGTGGTTAGTATAGGGTGTGATTTTGGATAGTATATAATAGGGTTTGTTTTGGCTGCTTCCCCGTGTGTGTGTGTGTGTGTGTGTGGTTAGTATAGGGTGTGATTTTGGATAGTATTTAGTTTGGTTTGTTTTGGCTGCTTCCCCGTGTGTGTGGTTAGTATAGGGTGTGATTTTGGATAGTATATAGTATGGTTTGTTTTGGCTGCTTCCCCGTGTGTGTGGATAGTATATAGTGTGATTTGAGATAGTAAATGATATGGTTTGTGGATAGTATATAATATGACAAGTGAATGTAGGGGGTGTTTACTTTCACGTCCGTGCTTAAGATATATATACGCAATCGTCAGTCCTTGGAGCCATTCAATTGTGAACACATCAAGATGAATTTTGAATTGTTTATCCAACTCCGAGACAGCTGGTTTGGGATCCTTGATGCAGAATATGAAGTGGAAAGACTTGAGGAAGAATTTCAAAGTAACCATGGCTTTGTAAGCCAACTGAAATTAGCAAGAGATCTATTAGAAGGTATGATAGAGGAGGAAGACCAGAAATTAAGAAGACGTATTAAAAGAAAATATATAAGAATAGGGGATTTGAAGCAGGCACTTGATCATGTCATCAAAGTCAGGTGCTTTCTAGAAGAAACATTACATCTCATAGAGTGGGAATATGTGCAGTGGGGTCTAGACAGGCTAAAGAAAGCAGAAGCAATGATGAGAATGGTGATGGAAGAACAGGTGATCCAGATTAAAGAAAACTGGTCTAAGGAGAGAAAGGAAAAAAAGAACAAAAAGAAGAAAGAGGACTTTGATCTACTCAATCTAAGATGGATGAGAGTTCAGGAAAAGTTTCGAGCTATGGGACATCCTGACTGGATTCCCGAGGACGAAAAGAAGAAGAAAACGGGAATCATCGGTAAACTTAAAAGGTGGTGGAACAACGACAGAAAATAAAAGAAGTATCCAAAGGCCCTTTTCAGGGCCACTCATAGGTCTCGAAAAGATAGTAGCTTTCTTTGCCGCCCTTTTTTTTCCTTGTCCCTCTATAGACCCACCCTGTTCCATTTCCCTTGACGCTATATAGGCCCACCCTGTTCCATTTCCCTTGACTCTCTATAGGCCCACCCTGTTCCATTTCCCTTGACCCTATAGTGCCCCAAGCTGTTTTGACCCTATAGTGCCCCAAGCTGTTTTTGACTGGATTTTCCCTTGACCCTATAAATCTTGACCCTATAGTGCCCCAAGCTGTTTTTGACTGGGTTTTCCATAGACCCTATAGTGCCCCCATATACTACTCACCAGTGTTAATTTGTAAATACCCTTGACGGTCGCGGTGATATCTAATATTTTATTTTGTGGCGTCCACGCAAATGATCCATGTTGGATCGTGTGTACAGAGTTTATATTTTTCTCATTAGGAATTTTGATTTTATCTAATCGGATTATCATCGCAGGAAAAGAATATTTGATGGACTCGTCAGTCTTCTTGATCTCGTCGATGGATTTTCTAATATCTGAAAATTTTATGTCGAGTTTATCTAATGAGACTCCCCCAAAGAATTTCTCAATCAGACTTTTACGAAAAGTTGATAATTTCTCAACATGATCTTCATATTTAGATTGTAGTACTGCTAATTCTATGATAGCGGTTTTTATATATGTGAGTTTCGGTGTGGTCACTGGTGGATTTCCAAAGAAATTAATATCGGGGTGTCAATTTCATCAATTATATTTCTTTGCAACTCGGTAAATTGATCAATGGAAATTGTTATATGGTCGTAATACTTATCATTGAGTGATTTCAGTGAATTCGCCGAGAATATATAATTGTTATCGAGAGATTTATCTGAGATAGTTGAAACAAGAGCACACGGTTTGAGCTTACCCTGGTCGGAAAACAATGCCATGGTATTTTCAGCTGCGTCGCGGTTTTTAACCAAAATATATCCAGGGAAACATTACTCGTTTTCAATTTACCCTGACGATCTTTAAATACGACAATTTCATTTGGATCTACACTTGCGAGGTTAATATCTCGAATATTTCATCTTCGATTATTTTTTTTACATCTTGTTTGCAGACATTTCCGTGGTGAGTTTTTCAGACCAGAGAGAGATCTTCCCCAAATATCAATCATTACATTCTAAGATCTCTCTAAAAAGCGAGTACTCGTATATTCGTGTACGGTTTTATGGGGTGGTTTAGTTGATGATGAAATAGCGTCGAGTACATTTAATACTTCTAGGCCGCATATTGTTGGGTCGGTCATTTTCTGTGTTGGTAGTGAGGAGTGCCAGAGCGGAATTTTTAATTGATGTATATAACGCATAAATTCTTTAGGCGGCACTTACCCATATTAATCGAAATAAACAGTTACACGCGGATCAATCGCGTATGCAATGCAGTGAGTTCCAGGTGCGATGGTGTTATCGAGATTAATGATACCGGTTTCAGCGTTGTTTGGTTGTTGTGGTAATCGATCTCGCAAAAAAACACCTCTAAAGTTTTTTTTATCACTAATTTTTTAGCAGCATCGAGTTAATGAAAATTTGACATCGGCGATATTGTTATTAAATTGTCCCTGGTATTCTCAAGCTGTTTCCACTGTATCATCAATGATGAGTTCCTGGTACTCTTAGACCCTTTCTTTTTTTTGCATCCTCGCCCAGTCGCTTTATTTAGTGCCATCCCTGCCGCGGTACCAACGTCTCTTAACGCAGCAGCTTTCGCCACCACGGGGCCTCGTCTGCAATTAGCCCTGGTTACGCAGCAAGAAGTGGAAATATACCACCTGATTTTATCATGTCTTTGATCGTGAGAGAGAGAGAGAGAGAGAGAGAGAGAGAGAGAGAGAGAGAGAGAGAGAGAGAGAGAGAGAGAGAGAGAGAGAGAGAGAGAGAGAGTGACCTGAACACTCTTTTTATTTATGAAACTATCATTAAAATTTTTAATCTGATGAGCTGTCAGTGATAGTTTATTCTGACCACCAGACATCTGATTGTGTTTTAGCGATATCGTAGTTCCACTTTTTTTTAGCTGAATCCGATTGCAATTTTTTAATCTCACTTGGAGTCAGAGAAACCTTAACACGACTATATGACATTTTATTTAATATGAGATTGATCTAATTGTATACATATTTTTGGAAAACATTTACATATTTTCTACTGGTGCATCAACTACTCTCATTCGTCCACCAACACCTTCGAGTAGCATTGATTTGTCACTGAGAATGACAGCAACCGCTCTG
The DNA here is from genome assembly GCA_029339505.1 of Unio delphinus. Lineage (NCBI taxonomy): Eukaryota > Metazoa > Mollusca > Bivalvia > Unionida > Unionidae > Unio > Unio delphinus. Next base: position 541,999 of record JAQISU010000400.1, read on the forward strand.
TTACCAGCAGCAGGAGGAGCGGTTACAGAGATCTGAAATGTATGTCAACGAAGATGTTCCAACGAAAAGTAATAAATCGGATATATTTTTCTAAAATCAAACTGATATTTGCTGACCAGTATCTATATTATTATCACGTTACATAAATGTCAGCAGGCGATGATACGCTCGTGCTATTTGGTTTTGTCCGTAATTAAGTAAAATACCCTCGGATGGTTCCTGTTGACCGTTTATCATCAATGAGACTTCATTGACACCCAATTGATCAAATATCACATGACTGCGTTCCTGATAATTAATCTCGCCTTATCCTGTAACGCAATAAATCTATACCGCGGCGCAGACACCCCTTGTAACAGGTGACAATTTGAACATTTTATTATATATTTCTTGATCCAATCCGCGATTTCGATGACTTTGTCATTCCACTTACCGCTATCATTTGAATTTTATTTTTAAAATCGTTTTGAAAAAGCCGATTTATATATTCGTTCTGCAACATATCGTACCGAGGGCATACAAATATCAAAATATTTGCCAGCTTCTTTGATCGATTGAAATGTATTATTTTCGCCGGTATGAATATTTATTGATCTGACAGGTCTTGCATTTTTCGGGTGTTTTCCAGTTCTTGCCCGCTTGGTATTTGTAAAATCAGAGTCAATATGATCAATTACAAAACCGTCTTTGATCAATCCATGAAAACACTCATATGCGATTTTGTGATTAAGACAGTGTTTCCCACCAGCATTTAATATAAGATACCCCTGATTGTTGAGAACACCTAATGGTTTCTTCAGTCTGCGGTGTCTGACAACACCATCACGAGATGCTTCATAATTGTGATTACAGGATGTATTTGAAATTCTTGGTTCATTTATATACATATATATTATTTGTCTAATTAATTATTTGGTTTAATTATTACTTAATCTATCAATGTAGTCTTGAGATGTTCTGATGATTTTGTCAGAGTCAGGGTCAGGATTTTTGATTCGTTTATCATAATAGCGCTTTAGTTCCCTGTATCGCTTACCACCACAATTCAGACACAAATGCGATTTCCTCTCACACCAACACAACATCGTATGCAGGGTAGTGGACCTAAGCTCCCTCGTCGTACACTATGTGAATGATATCCGCAGAATTCTTTTCTGCATGATTTGTTACAAACGGTTACTGATCCTATCATAAGCCATTTACAGTGATTCATTATATATAAATTCTTTTTTTAAAATACTTGTTTTAATTATAAGATGGAGAAGTTCGAGAGAATATCGAAAATAAAACCCTGGAAAATGTTAAATTCAATCTTGATAGAGTATCCATAGATGTACCAAATAAGAGTCTAATAAATGATAGAAGTATAATAGGTAAAATCCATGAGGGATTTAATGAATTTAAGCGCAATGGTGCATCCCAGTATTGGTCAACATTTCGAATTGATGGTGGCGTTGATGCTACCATGAACGACAAAAGAGCAGCAGTGATAATTTCGCATCTTGACCATATAAAGTAATTTTTTAGGGTGAAATTCATTATCCTTTCAGAAACAACAACTTGGATTATAGGAGAGAAATTTGAACCAATCTTGAATGATAGAAAAAGAGTTGTCACTGTGAGTCAGGATTCCAAACCAGGAACGCTGACTGGGATTGACTAACCGTATTTCGCGAGAGCTTATCCCGTGATCGCGGTTGTTTATGGGATCTATCCGATAAATGATAAACCGAGTATTAAGAAATTAAAAACAATGAAAGATTCTTCGTTGAATTGTGTAGGCGAACGAATAATAGAGCATTTTACAAATGCGTTGCGTGGTAACAAGTTGACGGATCTAAGACGCAAAAAACTAAATGAATGGGGGTTATCAGTCCGGGAGAGCGGTGCAACAATTCAAAATGTAGCCGAATTAGAAACATCATTAATATTCCCAATAACCGTAATGACGATAACAGGAAAAGTATTATCTGAATCGAAATATAAATCAAAGGGATCTCCAATCAAAATTATTGACCATAATGCATACGCGTGGACAATATTTCCGCGGGATAGAACCATAAAATATCTACCCGTGGAGTTTTCGGGGTCGGAGGGGGGTGGGGGTGGTGGAGATTATTTGATTTTATTTATCAGGTAAGTAAAAATGATCCTGTGTCAATGTGGTTACTTCAGAGTTTTGAAAATGAAGAAAGTAAATCGATCAATTTTTAAAACCCAACGGCGAAATATACCGTACTGAAGAAATCCAGAACGAGATGAAAAAACTAGCTCTTGATTTTTCAACTGATAACGACGAAGAATTACTAACAAACTGTTTTACAATCTCGTCAGTTGCAGCTCATTTCACGAGAAAGAGAAATCTATGGAAACCAACAAGAGCCGAATTTCTCTCTGTCCAAGCAAGCTGTATAAAATCTGGCCATTGTGGAATATGGAATACCAAATATGACCTAGAAAGTGTTATTTCGGTTGATATGGTCGCGTGTTATCCAGGGAGTTTTCTCGGGTACGGAGAGTGCTTTGAGTATTTTAAATAATTTGGGCATCCCACACACGAGATGACCCGTGTTGCGATTAATGGGCCGCTACCCGATTTTGATCTAACCGGATTCGCTCTTGTGGTATCAATTGAATCCGCTAAAGCACTTCATCCGTGTTGTTATGTTTGGGTTGGTAGACACATATCTGAAAAACACTGCATGCCTATACTGTTATTACGGTATACGATTGATTTAAAAAAAAAAAATAACTGATATCGCTGATTTTCAGTGAAGCAATTATACCATATCGGTCGCAGACTGACGTTTGGTTACCACAACCCGATAGTCTAGATAGTATAATTAGCGAAAACAAACAAAACATCCTGATCTCTAGGAAGAATATATCGTCAGATGGTCCAAGGAGATCTTTGAGGTTAGAAATAAACACGCAATAGATCTCGGTAGAAGAATAATTGGTAAATTCATCCAGAGTGGAAAATATGATCACAAGCAATATTCTTCACGATAAATTCAAGATGATGCTGAATACGATTTTATAATCGCAGATACAACATCTAGAGGTATATATGTCAATAGTAAAGAAGCTTTCATGTCTGATGGAACAAACTTCGGTACAGTTGTTACTTACATATATGGAGATAATCCTCAGTATGCGTATTTGAGGGCGTCTATGCTGACTTATGCATATATCAATTTACTTTCGATGATAAATAGATTTCCTGACACCTCAGTTAGAATCGCCATTGATTCATTTTATACAGATCTCAAACATAAAGAAACAGTGGCTGAATTTACAAGTTCCGACGAGTATTGGGGATCATGGAGAATTAAAAAGGAAATATTGCGTGATTATTCTAAATAAGAAGATGTTACAATTGAATACAATTACTTGAAAAATAATCAGATATCAGAACTATCGAAAGCCCCTTCGTTATCCGATCCAATATGTAGATATAAAACTAGTTATCTAAGCGGTTGTGGTGAGTGAGGGAAGACGACACGTGTGATCGAATTATTTCGACGGAAATCAAACATGATTGTGCTAACACCAACACACAGACTTGCAAGGGAGATGAAACAGCGAGGAGTTAATGCTTGTACTTATCACAGTTTCATTCAATGGAAAGGTGATGCATGGAAACCTGATCGAATGGGTGAGAAATATATTCCTGAAATTATTATTTGGGATGAGATATGCACAGTGTCGTTAGATGTATTAAAAATGTTTCTTAATTGGCTCTTGCTAGCGAATACAACTGTAATAATGTGTGACGATCATGGTCAACCACCACCATTTGTCGGTATATCTGTACATGATTGGCTGAAGAATTTTGTAGACTATTATGAAGAAATTAATATCGATCATAGATCACTCGATAAACAATTATGTGAATTTAAGAAACTAATCAGATTACAACCGGATAAAATCGAGTGTGAAATAGCGCGTGAAATAATTTCAGAAACCTCATTAATTGATTTTTGGGAAGCATGGAGACCAAACTATTTGATAGTGGCAAGTAGAAAGATAGTCAGAGATACACTTCAGATGAAATTATTTGAAACACACAATGAAAAATTTGCAACACTTCCAGTGCCATTGTTTTATAGGCCTACAGATACACGAAGACAGAATATTGAAATTGATATTCCAGGACAGACTGAGAAGCAGATTCTCGTGTTAAATGATATCGTGTTGGTTGATATCAATGTCGTCGAATATGCATTGCGTACTGATAAATACCCATTGAAACTAGGATATGCAGCGACGATACATTCTTGACTATATCCGATACAATTGTTTGGATCGTATATGACCGCATCGAGTATTCGAATTTAGTTTACTTAGCAGTATGCAGAGTACGAAGAATAAATCAACTTCGAAGAGGTGTTTTAGATGCTAATGACACCACCACCAGTGATATTGTCAACAATGACATAATCAGATAAAAAAGTGCTGGTTATAAGCAGCAGGATAAAAAAAAATAACAGAAAATTTGATATTGATGCTGAATTTATAAATACGCTGAAACAACAACAGGATAATCACTGCGCGAGTTGTAGTTGTATAATGCGTTAGTGTTGGTCGGATAAAGATCCTCGCCAATTTACCGCAGACATAAAAGATAGCAGTGTTGGTCATATCAGAGATAATGTGATGTTGACCTGTCTTGAGTGTAACAGACGCAGAGGTGCTAGCTAAGACCACGCGGTGGTAATTGTGTATCCTCGGTATCACATGTAATTGTTCCCGTGTAAAACTGCGCTGAGGAGCAGTTGAATCTAATCTATAGATTGCTGGTCTAACCGTGGGTCTCGTTATGCCAGATATTTTATGTGCGGTGACACTCCAAATAGGATCAGTAGCTCTGTTTTACCGCCTTCAAGCTCTCCCGGTTCATATAAATATCTCACAGTGACATTGTCGAGTATTCGTAGTTTTGAAAAATCATTGTGCGGTTTTTGTACAGTTATATACTTCTTTTTGATGGCGTTAATAGGTTTCATAAATATTGTTCGAGTAATTTCATTATTTAGCGCGGTAATTACATCTGGCTAAATCTTGACCCATTCACGAGATCGTTTATCCTGAATAAATGCCTTCGCGTAATGATATCCAAATAACCGCTCAGCATGTGTCCGATTGAATCGTTCAACAATTGCCTGATCGCGATGTAATGCAGTATGACCTCGTATGATGGTGACATTATGATGCATCATTGTTGATAACACTGCACTCTGAAATTCCTCGCCAGGATCAACTTGTAATAGATTTGGCCACTGTAGACCACCTTGTGGTCCAAGACCTCGTCGATAAATCCTTACAAAAACGCAGAAGCTGCTTCAGTTGATGACTGTCTTTAGCGGCTCTGCTTGTTTGTATCTACTCGCAACATCAACTATGGTTAGCAGATACTTGTATGTTTGTTTATTAACAGTATCATGCGGCAAAAATAATATATCAGCTTGATAAACCTCATTAGGGACGCTGACATTAAAATGTGAGAAATTAATTTGTTTAGGCGGTGGTAGATAAATCTGCCATATCGCCTGTTAGGATAACAAAATAGCCGCGGTGGCATTTTTAACTTTTGCGGCGTTAGCGAGTTTATCTATTGCTGATTTACCCCTGCAGTATTCTTTTGGGGAATAATAAATAGATTCCTTGTTGTTATTAATTACCAGCACCCAGCATTAATTTACTTTTCGTCGCAGATTTTATCAACCATGAAGCTAATTTTTCTTTGAAGGATTTATCAGTGATAGAATTTAAGGCTTGAATCAATTTAACATCAGCAATATGTCTGCTTTGCAAATTGCTGCTTTTATAAGCAAGATCATGAGCATGACACACCTTATCAATAGCGTTTATTGGATATTCACCGGGTTCGGGTTAGTTTTGATCATCGAGTTGGATATCAAGTCTGGTTCCAGGTCCACAATAACTATACCATGGAAGATGTTTTTCTCCTGGATATTTTGACCATGGTGTTCCTGGTAATTGTACTAACTTGGCTGCAATATCACCTTCCCTTTTTTAACAAATCTAATGTTTTTTGATACCGCTTCGTTCACACTTGCCAGTGATAGCTTCTCTGTTATTGTTGTAAAAGGTATTGGGTCAAGAGTAGGTGTACGAGTTTTACACTTCACACAATATAAATCCAAAATATATTTGTTATATGGATGTGAATGTAATTTATTTTTTATTAACACGAAAAAAAACAACCTCTAAAACATCACCCGATGCTACCAGATTCTATTCGAATGATCATCATTGGACCTTCAGGGACAGGTAAAACACAGTTGTTAATTGATATGATAATGAGATGGATGAGATGGGATATATTATATTTGGTGGCACTGACCGTAGATGATCAACGATGTTATCAAGTGTTAAAGGATTATAACGAAAAAGCATTCGAGATCACCGGAGAGGACATCATTAAGTTTATCACAGATATCGACGAGGCTCCATCCGTGGAAGACCTAGATAGGAATATTAATAACTTGGTCGTATACGACGATGTAATGTTGGAACGACAAAAAAAACAAACCTGCTTTGATATTTTCCAAGGGGCGACACAAAATCGCTGACGTGATATATGTCACTCTTCGTTACACACAAGTACCTAAAGTGATCTGAGATAACTGCAGCATGTTAGCGGTGTTTAACGGGACTGACACTCACACTCTTATAAATATATGGCAAACTTGGTGTGGCAGTGACATGGACTATAATCAATTTAAACATTTTCATTAGGCAACTCCACATGGATTTATAACGATAAATCTAATAGATCCTTAAACAAGATATCGAACTGGATTAGGTCAAATATTCGGTTGAAACCATAACAATTTTTATTTGTCTCCGTAGAGGTCTATTTACTCCGTCTGGAGACTGTCTCCGTAGCAGCTTTTTTGTGTGAAATAGTTTCGGTCGAAATCATTTAGGATTTTACTGAAATAGTTTCGGTTTGTCAACCCTGCTGAAAGACTTAATTTGACAAGCAGAGCTCTAAAATCATTAAAGCTCCATTTGGCAAAAGGAGACTTAAAATTATTTGCTTAAAACTAACTAAATTAGAGACGTCCGATTCATACCCTTTGCTGCTTTTATAATTCCCGTTTCAACAGAATTTGTTTTGTTAATTGATCTAGCATGAAAACTCCTGTGAAAATTATTATATTTAATTGTTTAACGGCGTTTTTAAAACAAAATATGACATTGAAATTATACAAGATTTCTTTCCTTCCTGATAACCTCAGGTCGCGTCTCTTTTTTTGTCCTTGTCCTATTGCTTTTTTTGCTGGTATGCCAGCAAGGCCTCCAAGAGCACCAAGTGCACATGTTTTGGCAATGATAGGTGCGACCGCAGCAATCAATGCTGGCAATACCGCAAAAAAAGGAAATATACAATCTGATTTAACTACATCAGAAATCGCACCCGCAGATGGAGTAAATTGAACACTTTTTTTATTGCATCATTAAAACGCGTAATTTGAAGCGATGTCAATGATAGTTTATTTTGACCACCAGTTTTTTTGATCGTATTTTAATGTTATTTTTGTTCCCATTCTCTTAGCTAAATTTGATTGTATCTTTCTTGTCTGACCAGGATTCAGAATAACATTAACATGATTATATGACATGAATAATAATTCGAGTGATATAATTGTGTTACGCATTTTCTACAGGTGTATCAGTGTCTCATTCGTCCACCAACACCTTCGAGTAACATCGATTTATCGCTGATTATAACAGCTATCGCTGTATAATTAGGGATAATGATATCACTTGCTGCATTAGTCGAAAGTGTATATCAAAAGCCCTCTGTTTGGTTAAATCAAGATGTTCCAATGAAAGGTAATAAATCCGGTAAAGACTTTTAAAATCTAATTGTGATATTTGCAGACCGGTATCTATATTTAGATCACGTCCCACAATTGTCAACAAACGACGATATGCATCTGCACGTTCTATTTGGTTTTGTCCGTAATTAAGTAAAATATCTTCGGATGGTTCTTGCTGACCATTTATTCACAACGAGACCTTAGAAACACCCATTTGGTCAAATATCATATTACTGTTTTTGTGTATTTAATCGTCCATAATTATGTAGCGATAGAAAAATATGTCGTGGTGTAGAAACACCTTGATGCGATGCCATATGCCATAAAACTATACCGTTAATAGTACTCGGAATACTATCTGTAGCAGTTGTTAACCATGATAGCCATGATTTACCATCTAAATTCATAAATGACAGCAATTTATCTTCTACGCTGATCGATGGAGTCACCACTGGCATCCATAATGAAAGTTTTGTTATATTTTCGTTACCAGCAGCAACACCAGCAACATGCCAGATTGCATCATTATGGTCACTTTTTTGCACGAGGATTACTGAATAATTAGCTCCAAAGATAGCGTTTCGTACATTTCTACAAAAACCAAATATATGAGACAACGAAATTGCACATAAAAATAATCTACGATCACCTTGTAACATTGCCGCGCGTGTTGCAACCCTAGGTTGTAAGTATCACTAATATCTCTCATAATATCAAAAGCAGCACCTGACCTAGCCTCATATCCAGCTAATTCGGGATCAGATGCAGTATCTGTGGTGTTCGTAATTTGACATATTGAACACAGTCAGCGTTATAAGTAATATCCTTAGCAAACATCACTCACGGACCAGCTGATCTTGTATAATCATCAGAATAAATCGCTAATTACAATTTTGTTCTGGCGACATCAACACCTTTCTGAATAGATTCAATTTCTCTTCCATGAATCATATGTAGCGCCACTAAAAAAAAGCCATTATACCGTTATTAACAAAACCAACTCGCGCATTTGCTGCATATGGTGTATTAGCATCAACATTTGTTACGAGTTCCCCTTCTACTTGAATATAAATATCTACTTGTATCTTGAACATAAAGTACCATTCGTCCTCGCTGATTTGGTTGTATTGCATTATAAGAATAAAATTGATAATCACGTACAGAATCATTTTTGAGAACCGGTACGTCTATATCTGTAACGTTGTCGAGCCGACCCTTTGAGACTAGGTGGGGTTTTAAAGAAATAACAAACACGTTCGGTTAAATAAAACTTATATTAAAAAATCAACATGATAAGTATATATATATATGTACTATATGTCTGTAGTCCTCCCACTACTTTACTATATGTCTGTAGTCCTCCCACTACTGTACTGTATGTCTGTAGTCCTCCCACTACTGTACTGTATGTCTGTAGTCCTCCCACTACTGTACTGTATGTCTGTAGTCCTCCCACTACTGTACTGTATGTCTGTAGTCCTCCCACTACTGTACTGTATGTCTGTAGTCCTCCCACTACTGTACTGTATGTCTGTAGTCCTCCCACTACTGTACTGTATGTCTGTAGTCCTCCCACTACTGTACTGTATGTCTGTAGTCCTCCCACTACTGTACTGTATGTCTGTAGTCCTCCCACTACTGTACTGTATGTCTGTAGTCCTCCCACTACTGTACTATATGTCTGTAGTCCTCCCACTACTGTACTATATGTCTGTAGTCCTCCCACTACTGTACTATATGTCTGTAGTCCTCCCACTACTGTACTATATGTCTGTAGTCCTCCCACTACTGTACTATATGTCTGTAGTCCTCCCACTACTGTACTATATGTCTGTAGTCCTCCCACTACTGTACTATATGTCTGTAGTCCTCCCACTACTGTACTATATGTCTGTAGTCCTCCCACTACTGTACTATATGTCTGTAGTCCTCCCACTACTGTACTATATGTCTGTAGTCCTCCCACTACTGTACTATATGTCTGTAGTCCTCCCACTACTGTACTATATGTCTGTAGTCCTCCCACTACTGTACTATATGTCTGTAGTCCTCCCACTACTGTACTATATGTCTGTAGTCCTCCCACTACTGTACTATATGTCTGTAGTCCTCCCACTACTGTACTATATGTCTGTAGTCATCCCACTACTGTACTATATGTCTGTAGTCCTCCCACTACTGTACTATATGTCTGTAGTCCTCCCACTACTGTACTATATGTCTGTAGTCCTCCCACTACTGTACTATATGTCTGTAGTCTTCCCACTACTGTACTATATGTCTGTAGTCATCCCACTACTGTACTATATGTCTGTAGTCATCCCACTACTGTAATATATGTCTGTAGTCATCCCACTACTGTACTATATATGTGTAGTCATCCCACTACTGTACTATATGTGTGTAGTCATCCACTACTGTACTATATGTGTGTAGTCATCCACTACTGTACTATATGTGTGTAGTCATCCACTACTGTACTATATGTCTGTATCCAATATACAAAACGTAGCATTACATTGACTATAGACACGATATTCGTATCTCACACAAAATAGTCAATAAATCAAAGTATAGGGTTCAATTGACTATAAACACGCTATTCGTGTCACACACAAAATAGCCAATAAAACAAAACATAGCATTCAATTGACTAAACACGCTATTCGTATCTCACACAAAATAGTCAATAAATCAAAACTACGGACGTTAACACTGCACTTCCTTCCGGTGCAACAGTTGTTCATGTTTGCCCGTCTCCACTCCACCGGTTAACATTGGACTGGAATACTCATCTATTCACTCGTTGACCGGCGAGCTGAATATAAAAATGGACAGTTTTCCAAATAATAAAACGAATTAACGCAATACATAATAAAACGAACGTGCTATTACGAAACTGAACATTTAACTGAAACATTAACCAAAAAGAACGCATTTGACTCACCCAACTTTTTGGCTCTAATTTCCGACAAATGAAACGTTTAGAGGTCTGCTTTAATGTCCACTGCGTCTTAAAATTACCCTGCACTATACCTATATAGTAGTATGCCGTACATGTAAAATGTGATTCGCGCGAAACCTTCATTATACGCGCGGCACGTGCGACTCGCTGTTCAGAACAACTCACTTAGAGGAGTATGGTGTACCCTCTATGCCATATCGGGTATTTCGTAACAATATCAAATTCTATGGCAGGTGAATGTTTGAACACACACACACACACACACACACACACATATATATATATATATATATATATATATATATATATATATATATATATATATATATATATATATATATATATATATATATATTTCGATCTAAATCGCAATCTAAAACCACTTAATTCTATTAAAGTTGCAGTAATATGTATTTGTAATTGATCAGATCCTTGATTTAACTGTTGGATTTTGACCGGAGGCTTGGTTTACTATTTCATCGATATCCGCGAGCATATTTTCCGAAGACGGTAATTTTACTTTTAGTTGTGGTTTTCGTCGTCTTCAATGAACCAAGCCTGATAGTTTTTCTTTGGCTGCGAAAAACACCTTACTGGCAATATTACCAATAGCACCAGGACCTTTTTAGCCAATAATATGAATAACTTTCATCGATAGTTATGTTGCGATTGGTGCTATGTTTGGAGCCATTCTTGTAAAAAAAATCCTTGAATAACATCACCAAGACCGTCTCTGTAAAATGTCTGATAGACCGATAATCGTGATAATCTGATCATGTTCAGTTTATGATAATGTCAATGTATGATCATTTTATTACTAATCAGACAATTAGTCAGTATGATAACCATCATATGTCGATATCCATGATACTTCTTTGAAATAATCGTTGAAAAATATCAGTCGCTTCGTGAGTGATTTCCCAAGCATGTGTCGAAAACAGCGCATGTAAAAACCGCTAAGTCTTTTCTCTTGTGAGCCGAACAGAGTCCAAGCAGCAGAGAGGGTGAATCCTACAACGTTTTTAGACAAAATTTGATTGAAATCCTAAAACGAGCCGTCTTATAATCTTATTTTAACCAAAAAAAGGCGAACCCTACAACGTTTTCAGACAAAAAATTGATTGAAATCTCCCTACGAAATCATTTTAACTAAAAAAATGAAAACGATTTTTTAATCAATTTTGGTCGCAACTTGTTGTCATCCACCCTCTCTGCTGCTACAAGTTTTCAGTTCTGGGTTAACAAAAATAATAAATAATTTGATCGAGTCTTTAGGATGAAAATCATTTATGATTTTACAAACAGACTAATCGCTAACACCTCTTCTTGTAAATCAATCAGATTATTTGACTGGTCGGTGAGTTTGAAATTAATTCTGGTTAATGAATTATTATGGCATCGCATATAGACAGGATTAATTGGGTTTTCAATAATTAGGAATCCTGGAGGAGCTGTTGGTGCAAATGAATAAAGAATATATCCTTGCTGAGCTTGATTTGATCGTTCGAGATTAATTTGATAGCTTCCTTCGATAACATCACACACTAAATTAAGTGCAATCACCGATGAAATATTCACGTTGAACGGAGCGATATGCCTACCACTACCATCTGGGTCATTATTATGTTTGAGGATTTTTATTTCCGGTGATGCTGTTTTTTTCCACGTATCATGAATTATTTTGAAACCAACATCGATGGCATCATTGAGAAGTTTTTTTAGTTCTGGTACGTTATATCCTGGTAGTTTAAATGTTGGAATATCTTCAACGCGGATTTTATAGTCTTCTGCAAATCTTGTTCTCGTTTTAGGATTACTTTCACCTAATACCTCTTGAATGATTTGCGCATTAAATGTTTCCATGTCATTGATGATTTTGTTACATATTTCTACAACACTGATAAATTCATCTCGGGTGAGAGAGCCGGATTTAAGAGATATTAACAACAGTGAAAAATCATTATTCATTGCTGTGAAATTTTCAGTGGGGTCATCCGGTTGAAGAATGTGGTAGATCTTCTTAGTGGGAGGATCTATCAATTCAATAAAAAAATACAATTTATCATAATCTTTATAACACTTTATTGGATTATCCGGTTTTATCACGTCGGTGATATAATCAGTTTTTTGTGGTTCTGGTAAATCAACGGTTTTTCCACCGGGTGGTAATTCAGGCCATCCTAGTACGGTTCTAATAGAACTTTGATAGATATCTACGACGTATCCTTCTGTGCTTATTTCAATGGCAGATGATAGTGTTGGTTCATGAACTGTTATAGCGATTTTTGACTCTACTCCAGTAATCGATTTTATTCTACGCGCGAATTCATTATTGATTTGTTCTATTTGGTATGACCCTGTTGGTATCGAAACGACGTTCCAGTCTGGGGTTCCGTCGGGTTTATTCTTATTCGCAAACACTAAAGAATTATTGGGTTGTTGACCACCAAATGATTTTGATCTGATATTAGGCCAACTGTGATACATTCGTAGTTTTGCTAGCGCTATCTCCTTCACTGGGACCGGAGAGGGGAAATTCACACTGAATTCTGGATTCGTTGATGTTATTGATATCATGCTTGTTTGTACTGGGTTCGTGTTCTCCACTATTCGTTGAAGTAATTCCTGCGGTGTTGTCATTGTTATTATACTCATGATTTATTTCTAATTTTGGTATCGAGGAATCATAAATACTGACCATCACTGAGAACTCACAATCTGGTAATGTTGATATTATTGAGATCATTTTGTTTTTTGGGTTCGTGTTTTCTGATTCCATCGGTGTTGTCATTGTTATTATACTCATGTTGTCGCTCTAATTTCGATATCGCGGAATCAAAAATACTGACCATCGCTGAGAATTCACTATCTGATATAATCGTATTATCGAGTGACGACGATATCATCAATGATAATTGCGAGTATGCGGTTGATGCAATATGAAATTGAAGTAAGTAATTCTGCAGTTTACTCTGGCTGCATGATGATATCTTTTTTGCTATCCCGGTTGATATACCCCCGATTGTAGCCACCGCAGAAATGCAAATTGGAACTACGACCGGGGCAATCATTGTAACCGATGCAAGTATTATTCCGGCGCCAGTGAGAACGCTTGACACCGAGTATATAATAACATCAATTGCGGTGATTCTTCGTCGGTATTTTTTTATTTTTATTTGATACTCCTCAGTGAGGGTTTTGAGTCTATTCTGAAATTCTCTGACCTGACCATAGCGACATTGAGTTGATGAAATCATTTTTATTTTAAAAACACTAGCGTTTTCAATTGTGAAATCCTTTCAATTTAGTTATTTACTTAAATCCGCTACGAATTCTACATACCACGTTATTGAAACCCTAACCAAACTTTTATCAGTATATGTTATAGTGAACTTTTCAGTTTTATCCTTGTCGATGATCGTTGAAATCGTATTGTTGACCCCGGATGAACTCGACGATGATATATTAAATTGAGTTAATGGTGTTACTAGTGTTAATCGATAAATACCCTTAACGGTTGCAGTGATATCTAATTTGTTGTTTGCAGGTGTCCACTCAAATGATCCGTGTTGGATTGTGTATACCACGTTGTTGGTTTTCTCATGAGGAATTTTTGTTTTTTCAATGATTGTTATCATCCTCGAAAAATCACCTTTGACGGCTTCGATGAAAGTTTTCGTCTCATCGATGAATTTTTTAATATCAGGGAGTTTTATTTCAATTTTATCCAACGTGGTCCCAATAAATTTATCCATGATGTTTCTACGAAAAACTGAAAAAAAATTTCCGTTTTCTTCAATTTTAGATTCAAGCGTTGCCAGTACAACCACAAAATTTTTTAACTCATCGTTGAGAGTTTTTAATCGATCTGTAATCGTCAAAACGAGTACACCCGGTTTGAGTTTACCCTGATCGGAAAATAACGCGATAGTATCCTCGATTGCGTTTTGTTGTTTAACCAAAATATCATCCAGAGAAATATTACTGGTTTTCAATTTACCCTGATCGGAAAATAACGCAACGGTGTTCTCGATTGCGTTTCGTTGTTTAACTAAAATATCATCCAATGACACATCACTGGATTTCAATTTACCCTGTTTGTCTTGAAATATAACTATTTCATTAGGATCAACACTTGTTAAATTTAACGTCTCAGCGATTTCATCTTCAATTATTTTTTTTATATCCTTGACAGAATCAGGTGGTGCAGTGCCATCGGGTTTGGGTTTCAAAGATCTCCCCCAAATATCAATCATGTTATTGTAAAACTCTTTCTCTCTCTAAAATCGTTTTTGACGACTTCGTCGTTGCCAGCGATTGCTAGTGTATTCATTCACGACAACATGTGGTGGTTTTCCGCTTGGGTTACTCAAGGAGTTAGAAATAGCGTCAAGGACATTTAATACTTCGCTGCCACATATTGGTGGGTCATTCATTTGTTGTGTTGGTAGCGTAGAATACCAAGTCTTCATTGGAAGGGTTTTTATATACCGCATAAACTCTTTTGGTGGGGCTAATCCATATGAATCGAAATAAACAATCCCACGTGGATCAATAGCGTATGCAACCCAGTGAGTACCAGGTCCGGTGCTGTTATCGAGATTAATAATACCTGTTTCAGTTTTGTTTGGTTGATGTGGTAATTGATCTTTCATAAAAACACCTCTGAAATTTTTAATCACTAGTTTTTTAGCCGCATCCATTAAATCAAAATTGGACATGGGAACCATAGGTTCCTCAATTAATAAATCGTTCCTGGTAGTCTTAGACCCGATCCGTTCACGGATCTTCCGCTGTACCACGAATACGGGGTTCCTGGTAGTCTTAGACCCGATCCGTTCACGGATCTCCCGCTGTACCACGAATACGGGGTTCCTGGTAGTCTTAGACCCTTTCCCTTTTTTTTATATCCTTTCCCAGTTGCCTTCTTTAGTGCCATTCCTGCTGCAGTACCAACGGCTCCTAACGCCGCTGCTTTAGCCACTGCTGGGGCTGCTGCTGCAATCAATGCTGGTATTGCAGCTAACAACGGGAATATACCGCCTGTTTTAATCATATTTTTGATAGCAGCTGCAGAGAGAGTAATCTGAACACCTTTTTTGGCTGCAAGTGCATCATTGAAATGTTTCACCTGACGAGTTGTCAGCGATAGTTTATTTGCACCACCAGTCATTTGGTTGGGTTTCAACGTGATTGTGGTTCCACATTTTTTAGCTGATTCCGATTGCAATTTTTTTAATTGACCGGGAGTTAACGCAACACTAATAACACTATATGACATTATACATAATTGATTGATTCTAAATCGTTTACAATTTCAATTACATGTTTTCCACTGGGGCATCTACCACTCTCATTCTTCCACCAACACCTTCAAGTAGCATTGATTTATCACTGAGAATGACAGCAACCGCTCTATAATTAGCAATAGCACCACGAGTCACATTAGCTCTAAAGTGTATATCAACGACGGACTGTCTTGTTAAATCGAGATGTTCCAGTGAGAAGTAATAGATCGGATACAGATTTTTAAAATCATATTGTGATATTTGCAAACCAGTATCGACATTTTGATCACGTGCCATAAATGACAACAGACGATGATACACGCGTGCAATATGATTTTCTGTGTAATTAAGTTGTATATCCTCGGATGGTTCCTGTTGGCCGTTTATTCTCAGTGAGACGTCTTTCACACCTAACTGATCAAATATCATATGGCTGGAGAGTTGATTGCCAACTCGTGTGTTATCCTGTAACGCAATAAATATATGACGTGGCGCAGCAACACCTTGTTTTGATGCTAGATTCCACGTGAATAACCCGTTCAGATTTGATTGCTTCACATCTGTACTCACGGTTAGCCAACTCAACAACGACTTTCCTCCTTGGTCCATAAATGATAGTAATCGTTCTTCTGTGGTGATTGCTGGAGTCAACACTGGCATCCACAATGATATTTTTGTTAAATTGACTTTACCGGCATCAGCATTTGGATTTGCAACATCTGCTGGAATCCTCCAGATTGCGTCACTATCATCACTCTTTCGTACAAGCGATACTGTATGCTTCGCCCCATAAATAACTTTTCGGACGTTTCTACAGAATCCAAATATGTGATGCAGTGGAATCGCGCATGAAAATGATTTACGCGCTCCTTGCAACATTGAAATACGTGTTGCAGCCCCTAGATTGAAATTAACATCGTTGTTTATAATCATATCTTCGATACCAGCAGGAGCAGGGTTAGCAGCACGATCATTTGGTCGTCTTACAACGAATTGTTTTCCTCCAGCGGTATTTGTAGCATCTTTTGCAAACATCATAGAAGGTCCTGCTGATCTTGTATAATCATCGGAATATCTCGCTAACCCGATTATTGTTGTAGCCACATCAACATCGCGATCTATCGACTCGATTTCTTTTCCATCAATGAGATATTTTGCACTCTCAAATAACGCCATGATACCATTATTGACAAAACCGACTTGAGTACCAGCTGGAAACGGTGATGGTACAGCAGTAGTATCAGCAGCTGTTACAAGTTCTCCTTCTACTTCAATAAACGCTTCACAGGGCAAAAAATATTTACTGGTATCATGGACTTGAAGTTCAATTCGCGATCGACTATTTGCGTCTATTGCATGATAAGCGTAATATTGATAATCGCGTACAGAATCATCCTTGCGAACTGGGGCGTCTATATCAAACGCCGGATCATGTGATTTTTTGAACATTTTATTCTATTTATCAGAGTCTAAATCGTGAAATCATAAACGATTTTCATCGACGTAGTTTTTTAAAGCCGCTTCCTGCTATCATATTTGCAATATTGCTTTGGTCGGGGGTTAAAGCCATCGACGCTAATTTTTCGTCTACTGCGTTATTTATAATTCTACTAACACTTGCAGGCATCTCTGCTGTAGATGGTAACGGTTTCTTTTTTCGTAAATCAATTCGTGATTTCACTAATGATGTTAATTTATTCTTCGCAGTTGAAAATGCTTTTCCAGCAAGATCTCCAACAGCACCAATACCCTTATCACGAATAACTTCAATTGCTTTCATTCCTAGTTGTTTAGCTAACGGCATCACTTTTGGAGCCATTCTCGCAAATAACCCTGCAATGGTATTGCCTAAACCATCTCCGTAGTATGCTCTATAAACCGGAAACCGTGAATTAACTTCGTAGACGGGGGTTGGTTTATCATGATTGTAGTGTATGATCATTATTTGAAATCAGAAACCATTTTTCAATTGGAAACGCTAGCGTTTTTATTCAATCCCGGTGATTAATCACTGTGATAATCCTCTACTAACTCGTCAATGAAATCTCGATATGTTTTGATATCCATGATACCGCCGGCAAATAACCGTCTACAGATATCAGCTGCTTCATTAATTATTTCCGGTGAGTTATTTCCAGCTCGGAAACCTCCTACAAGAACTTCTAATCGTGATATATCATTGATAACACTACCAGGACATGAAATCCTTGGATTCTCACTGGAATCTTGCAATCCGCTTCCGCTATAACCCATTGCTACATCCATTTTTTTCATTTCTTCTAAATTGGCTTTTTGTAAATAATCAAGAATATCATCATCAGGTGGTAGTTGTTTTTTAGGTGAAAAAGATATTTTCTTTGCAGGTTGCTGTCGCCTTCCTCGCAATTTTCGTGGTTTTTGTTGTTGTTTAAACTCTTCGTATTGATTATACACTATATCCACCGCTTTTCTATATTCAATATATGATGCGTTATCCTTCTTCCTAATTCTACCTGTTTTTTCAGTTTTGATTTTGTAGAATATATCAGCCCAATGATCTAAATTTCTAACAAACTTATGATGTTCTGGTTTCAACATATTTTTCCTGTTTTCATAAGTCGTAACAACAAGCGCAGGAATTTCTGTTGAATCAGTCTTATTAATCGCTGCTAAACCCGCCTCGTTAAATATCACGCGTAAATCATCTACTATTTCTTTTGATTCCATTTGTTCAGTTTTCGCTGCTATTTTTTCGAGTTCACCAATAACAGATTTTCCCGTCTCGGGAACATCTCCCAGTATAGCACGCTCTATCCCTTTCGTTGCTGTGGTTACTGGTTTAAACAATTCTTCGGATCCCATAGCAAAATCAGTCTGAAGACTCTGTCGTTGTTTTAGTTTATTCCGTACAGAGTCACGAATTGGTACAAATCTCCTGATTGCATCCAGTCGTTCACGAGCCAATCGGGTTGTTAATGCTTCATTGACCATTATTTGAAATCAGAAACAATTTTTCAATTGCAAAACAATTTTTCAATCCCGACCTAACACCATCGGATGGTCATGGAAGTGTTATTTCACTGTGAGACAGCTTCGTTCAATGATGGGGAAAGTCACATAATTGCTATAAATAATAATAATACTGTGACTTTCCCCATTCTATTTTTGATCAATCCGAACCAGCCATCAATTTTTTATTCACTGATTTCAACAGTTTTGATCAAAAAATGCTAAAAAAAAAATTAAAATCTCTATGAGGGACGGTCACAATCAAATAATGATAATGGTTGGTCAATCAAAATTGTTCATTTTCTTGAATTAACCCCCGTAGGTTTCTAACTTTAGAATTAACCTCCTTTTTCAATTCGTATTCGTACCCCAATTCTTTTCGTATTCGTTCTACGATGGTATACAACGGAGCGAACACACTTACGTCACTGGAGAATGCGAGAGAGTCCTTAATAGAATTCTGAATTCTTTTGATGAGCGCATACTTCTTTGGTAGCATGTATTTATTGTTGTTAACTCCGTATTCTATGTCCTGAAAATCAGACATGATTTGATCAGGATTTAACCCATCTGATAGTTCAATATCCCAACTTTTCAATTTTGAAATCTCGGATATGATGCTATTCATGTTTTCAGAATTCATTATTCTATAACAATTATATATTTCTAAATGAAAAATATGACGCATTAGACATAACTAAATTGAATTTTTCGTCTCGTCCTTTTTGAAATAGCTGATCGATAAACCCCCTCTGCAACTTTTCGTACTGAGGATATACAAATATCGAAATGCCTACCGGCTTCATTCATTGATTGAAATATTTTTTCTTCGTTAGGTATCGTATTCAAAGATTTCACAGATCTCGCTTTTTTCGAGTATTTCCCAGTCCCCCCTCGTTCGGAATTTTCACTTTGTGTGATAGCCTGCAGATTTGATAAAGAATTGTTTTTCGGATTAGAATCGATATGATCAATAACAAAATCATCCTCGATCAATCCATGGAAACACTCGTACACGAAACGATGATTAAGATATTTCTTCCTTCCAGCACCAAACATCAAATACCCCATACCATTATCCCACCCAACTGGTTTCTTCAGTCTGCGGTTTCTTACAACACCATCACTGGATGCTTCATAATTTGTGATCACAGGGTGTTGTCTGAATTCTTGGTTCATTCGTATACATAATACTATTGTTTGTCTAATTCATCGTTTGGTTTAATGATAAATCTTTCGATGTAGTCTTGAGGGGTTCTTATGATTTTATCCTTGACTCTGTCAAGGATACTGACTTTGTCAGCGTCAAGAATACTGACTTTGTCAGCGTCAAGAATACTGACTTTGTCAGCGTCAGGGTCAAAATTTCTGATTGATTGTCCATTTTTTATTCTTTTATCATAATATCGCTTCAACTCCCTGTATCGCTTACCACCGCAATTTAGACACAGCTGAGATTTTCCCCTGACCCCAACTCCACATAGAATACAGGGTAACGGACCAAGGCTTCCACGTCGAAAGCTTTGCATATGATACCCACAGAACTCATTTCTGCATGATTTGTTACACGGGGTTATTGATCCAATCATAAGCCACTTGCAGTGATTCATTATATAAAAATCTTTCATTTAAATGCTTGTTTTAATTATAGCATGAAGGAATTAGGGAGAACGCCTTCGAAAAATGCTGATAAGGAGTTTAAGAGATTATTAAAAATCAATCCTAGATTTAATCTCGATAAACCAAAAAAACGTAACAAACGTCCAATAGACGGAAACATGAAAGAGTTTAAGAGATTATTAAAAATCAATCCTAGATTTAATCTCGATAAACCAAAAAAACGTAACAAACGTCCAATAGACGGAAACATAAAAGAGTTTAAGAGATTATTAAAAATCAATCCTAGATTTAATCTCGATAAACCAAAAAAACGTAACAAACGTCCAATAGACGGAAACATGAAAGAGTTTAAGAGATTATTAAAAATCAATCCTAGATTTAATCTCGATAAACCAAAAAAACGTAACAAAATCAATCCTAGATTTAATCTCGATAAACCCAAAAAACGTCCAATAGACGGAAACATGAAAGAGTTTAAGAGATTATTGAAAATCAATTCTAGATTTAATCTCGATAAACCGAAAAAAAACGTCCAAGAGAGATTACCCCTGGAAAGATGCTCAATTCAATCTCGATATAGCTTCTAATACACCAAAGAATACAATTCTTGATAAAGCCATGATTAGTAAAATCAGAGACTGTTTTAATGAATTCAAGCGTGATGGAGCATCTTATTGTTGGTCAACATTTCAAATTGATGGTGTTGTTGATGCTACCATGAATGATGAAAAAGCAGCAGTGATAATTTCACGTGTTGGGGAAACACGGCATTTTTCCCGAATCAAATTCATTATCGAAGTCGATGGCAAATGGATTATTAGGGATAAATTTGAACCAATCCTCAAGAATAAAAAAGCTGTCATTGTGAGTAGAGATTCCAAACCAGGGATTCTAACCGGCATTGATAAACCATACTACGAAAGATCTTATCCCGTAACAGCAATGGCTTATGGGATATATCCGTTAAATGATAAACCCGATATCGCAAAACTAGCTCCTATGAAATATTCGTCAGGGCTTAATTGTGTAGCAGAACGAATAATAGAACACTTCACAAATGCATCCCGAGGAAATAAACTAACTGATCTGCGACGTAGGAAAATAACCGAGTGGGAACTGACAGTGAAACAGCATGGTGCAAAGATTTCTGATATAGCTAAATTAGAAACATCATTACGATTCCCAATAACCGTTATGACGATAACCGGAGAGGTTTTATACGAACCGAAATATAACAAAAATGGAGCGCCAATACAGATTATTGATCATAACAAACACGCGTGGACACCTGCGGTAACAATATTTCCACGAGAACGAACCGTGAAATATATCCCTAAGGAGTTCGTCGGGGATGTTTTCTATGAAGAGAAATTATTTGATGCTATTCATGCGTTGTGTAAGGATGATCCTGTGTCAGTGTGGTTACTTAGAAGTGATGAAGAATTCGATCAATTTGTAAAACCAAATGGTGAATTATATCGCGTTGAAGAATTAGATAACAGAATGAGAAAAATCGCTAGTGATTTTTCACCGGAGAATTCCCATGAAAAACTACTCACGGATAGTTTTACTATTCCATCAGTGGTAGCTCACTTCGCAAGAGAAAAAAACTCATGGCGTCCAACACGAAATGATTTTCTCGAGGATGTTAAATTGAGTTGCGTCGAATTTGGTCATGGAGGACTGTGGAATACGAAATACTCACGTGATGGTATGATTTCAATTGATATAGCCGCGTGTTATCCCGGAAGTTTTCTTGGGTATGGGGAATGCGCTGAGTACTTTAAACGATTTGGATACCCCACGCATGAAATGACTCGTGTTGCGATTAATGGACCATTGCCTGATTTTGATTTAACCGGATTCGCTCGTGTGATATCATTCGAATTAGCTACAGGGTTACATCCGTGTAGTTATGTTTGGCTCGGTAGACACCTATCTGAAAAACACTGGATGCCAATAGTGCTATTGAGATATATGATTGATTGTGGTATGCTAATATCGTTGATTGTTTCCGAGGCTATTATATGCTATCGAGCTCAGAAAGAAGTTTGGCTACCACAACCCGATCTAGATCGTATAATCAGCGAACTACGAAAACAGTTTCCAGATTTCAGTGAAGAAGAAATCATAAATTGGTCTAAGAAGTTATTTGAAATTAAAAAAGAACAAGCAAAAGATCTCGGAAGAAGAATAATCGGTAAATTTACCCAAGGTGGACGATACGATAACGCAAAATACTCTTCGCGGTTGATCATAGATGTCGCTGAATACGATTTTATTGTAGCGGATTTAATGAAAGAGGGAAAACTTGTATCCCGTAAGGATGCTTTTCTATCCAATGGTGAGAAATTAGGTACGGTTGTTACCTACTGTGATGGATATAATTCCCAGTACACACATTTGAGAAGTTCAATGCTAGCCTATGCTTCTATTAATCTATTTTCGATGATAAATAGATTTCCTAATACCGCGGTTAGAGTGGCCACTGATTCGATGTATATACACAATAAGTACAAATCAGCTGTAGCGGCATTCACAGATCCCGAAGAAAATTGGGGGCGTTGGCGATTTAAAAAAGAGATGCTACATGAGTATTGTGAATCCGCAGACGTTGCCATGGATGATAAATATCTTTGTTGTAACCGTATTGAAATTCAATCAGAATTTTCTAATGCACCACCGGTATCTGATCCAATATGTAGATACAAGACAGTTTATTTAAACGGTTGTGGTGGGTCAGGAAAGACAACTCGTGCAATTGAATTATTTCGTCGTGGAAACGCTAGCGTTTCTAACATGATTGTACTAACACCGACTCACAGACTCGCCAGAGAGATGATACAACGAGGGGTAAATGCTTGCACTTATCACAGTTTTTTTCGATGGAAGGGTGACAAATGGACTTCTGATCGAATGGGTGATAAATTCATTCCTGAAATCATAATCTGGGATGAAATATGCACAGTGTCATTAGATGTATTAAAAACATTTCTTGAGTGGTTGTTAAACAAAAACACAAAAGTCGTCATGTGCGGGGATCACGGCCAACCACCACCATTTGTCGGTGCATCTCCACATGAATGGCTAAAGGGTTTTGTAGACTACTATGAAGAAATCACCACTGATTATAGATCACTTGATGAACGATTACGCGAGTTCAAAGCGCTAATTAGGTTACAACCGGATAGAATCCAATGCGAAATAGCGCGTGAAGTGATTTCAGAAACTCCAATGAATGATTTCTGGGAAACATGGAGACCAAACGATTTGATCATTGCAAGTAGAAAAATAGTCAGGGACACACTTCAAATGAAGTTATTTGAATTGCATAAAGAAAAATTTGCAACGCTTCCAGTACCCCTTTGTTATCGGCCATCGGATACACGAAAACAGAATATTGAAGTTGATATTCCAGGACAGAATGAAAAACAAATTCTGGTATTAAATGATATTGTGCTGGTTGATATCAATGTCGTTGAAGATGCATTGCGTGCTAATAAATCCCCGTGGACGCTAGGATACGCAGCAACAATACACTCTTCACAGGGATTGACTATATCGAATACAATTGTTTGGATGGTGGATAATCACATCGAATGGTCAAATTTAGTCTATCTCGCAGTATCCAGAGTACGAAACATAAATCAACTTCGAAGAGTTGTTTTCGATGATAATGACACAACAATAAGTGATATTGATGTTAGCATCATTAATAAAAAAACTCTCCGGTTACAAACAACAGGACAAAAAAAAAACAACGAGAATTTGATATTGATGCTGAACTAATAATCACTTTGAAGAAACAACAGAATAATCACTGCGCGAGTTGCAATTGTATAATGCGTTGGCAGTATTCGGATAAGGATCCTCGCCAATTTACCGTAGACAGAAAAAATAACAATCTCGGTCATGTCAGAAATAATGTGATGTTGACTTGTTTTGAGTGCAATAGACGCAACGGTGCTAGTTAAGACCATGCGGTGGCAATTGAGTATCCTCGGGAATCACTTGTAGTTGTTGTCGAGTAAAACCCCGCTGAGGGGCAGTTGAATCCAGTTTATAGACTGGAGGTCTACCAGTTGATCGTGTTATACTAGATATCTTATGCGTAGTGACGCTCCAAATAGGAGATGTAGATGTCGTCCAATCCATAAATAACGCACAGGATGTAGTTGTTTAGCAAGTTTACATGAGGTTACTTCAGCAAAACCCGTTGAGGTATAATCAGGTAATGGTCCATTAACAGCCATTCGTACCATTTTATGTGTTGGTAATCCAAACTGTGTGAAATATTTACTACATTCACCACCACCAAGAAAACTTCCTGGGTAACATGCAATCATGTCGACGGATATCATCGTGTCAAGGACATTTTGTGTATTCCATAAACCACATGACCATATTCAGTACAACTCACTTTAACATCGTTGATAAATTTTTTCTTAGTTGGACGCCATAAGTTTTTTTCTCTGCTAAATTGAGCCGCAATTGATGAAAGTGTAATTTGATTATCTTTAGGAGATTCATTAATGTATTTACTGGCAAATTTTTCCATGGATTGTTGCAATGATTCTCGTCGATAGATTTCCCCTGCTGCGGTTACAAATTGATCGTATTGTTCACCATCACTGGAAAACAACCATACATTCAATGGGCCATTGTATTTCTTTTTGATCCAATCAAACATATCACCGTGATAATATCGTATGGTTTTATCACGTGGAAAATCTCCTTCGTTGATTCCCCACGCATGAAAATTGTGGTCGATAATCTCAATTGGGCTTCTAGCTTTACGATAACAACCGGAACTATAATATATTCGATTCAGAAGCATCTTTACAACAATTGGCATTTTTAACTTTTTCTCTTGCAATTCAATATCGGTTCTTGTTGCGCCTGTACCTTTTTCCATGATGGATTTATCCCACGCGGTGATCTTCGCGAGTCTAAGCGCGGTGAGATCGTTTCCTCGCTTCGATGTTTCAAAGTGTCTTATTACTTGTTCGGTTACACAATTTAACGTTGATGACAATCTCATTCCGGCGACTTCATGGTGTTTAGGAGTTTCTACGGGAAATATTCCATACGTGATAACGTTAAATGGATATGCTATGTTGTAATATTGGCTGTCAATTCCAACAAGCGTCATTGGTTTTGTGTCTCTGGTTAAAACAAATAATCGTTTGTTATATGTTACTCGGCGACGATGATGAAATAGCTTCCACGACGAGGGTTTTCCAAAAAGTGCATCGATGATATCTGACTGCGCCGTTCCACGTGATGGTTTTTTCTCAAACGTTGTATAAATTACATCGAGGGTGTATTTGCGATTATTAGTAAAATCTATCATTGATAGAATATCGGCAGCGCGTTCTCTCGTTAATGTGTTGTCGTCGAAATTTGTCATAAGCGTTGAATATGTATATGGTGCACCATTTAACCGATGTTGATATTTCGCCTCACGAATACTTCGTATAATTCTAGATTTATAGCGCGTTGGTGATATTTTTTCGTCTAGGTCATATCGGGTACGTCTCCGTGGAGAATCTATATCGATATTTATTTTATAAAACTGTTTCATATCTATATTGGTGATATCAACTATTCAATTAGATTTTCATTGCTGTTTAATATAGCTATTGCCCAAAATAAATGTAAATGGTTATACATGGACAATCGTGGATCATGTCTACGAAGATGTGTGGGAGAATATTGTGTGGCTCATAATCAACAAATAAAACGTGGTTCTCCAGGAATAGTGAAATGTATTAGATGTGGATGTGGTATTCGAGGAAAAACTCGTCTATGCGCTGATTGTGGCGGAAAAAGGTTTCGCGAATTTGTGAAATATTATATACGTCGATGTAATATTGTATATGATGAACATGATTATATAACCGGCAATTATCGAAGAATAAAATTGAAAACTGATTTTGTGCACGATAACTTGATTCAAATTACATTTACATCTCACCCGATTTACACCAATTACGAAGCTTCTCGTGATGGTATTATCAGACATCGACAATTAAAAAACATATCAATCAGATTAGTAACACAGGTTATATAATAAATTCTCTTTATTTTAATGGAAAGTGAAAAAATTATAAATCTTCTAGATTTATTTACGAATGTTACAATGGTTTGATTCCACCTGGTTTAGTCATCGACCACATTAATCGGGATAAACTTGATTAATGATTGGATAATCTTTGTGCGGTGACCCAACAACAAAACTGTTTCAATTCTACACCAAGAATTAAATTACAACAACGAAAACCTGTTATAGGTATCATGGATGTACAAGAACTATATTTTCCTTCAATGAATTCCGCTGGAAAATATTACGATATTAACCAACGATCTATCGGTTTTGCTGCTGATGGTATTCGTCTCTCTGCGTATTCAAAACGATTTCATTGTAGAGTTTTTTTTATATGTGTAAGATTATGTTTAAAAATATATCAAATTAAACATAAAATTTTATATACGTATATGAACGACGAAAATATTGCTCAGTTGAGTAACGAACTTGACAAATTTCTTCCATTTGTTCCCCTGGGTAACACATTTACCAGTGAATGGCTTGTACAAGAATATCTAGGTGTTACATCAATGAGAGATCAAGGAAAACCATCTTATCGAAACGAATATAGAATCGTAAAACTTCTCATTGAAACATAAACAAAGGTATCACTGAAAAAACAAAGATAAATTAGCGTTGTTTGTTCCGGCAGGTAGAATAATTAAAGCTATTGAAGATGAACTCAAAGAAACATATAACGAGCGAGCACAAGCTAAAACTGTTAATGCTGAATTGGAGAAGTTGATAAATGCACCATTGTAAAATTCTTGAAAATTCCTTTGAAAAATCCGGAGAATTTTCACTTTCAGAATTTTTCGTTGAAAATCTTCGTTGAAAGTCTTCAATTGTCACAATCAATTCTAAAAAAATTATTTTAACAATGATGACATCTTCAAGTTTCAACGACGAAATCATCGACGAATTGCGAACCGAGCTTGATCGTTTGCGTAAGTTTCACAATAACAAAATATTTACGTCGGAATATCTTCAACGGGATTATCAAAAAATATCATCTGCACGAGATAAACAATATCCAACTTATCGCTCAGAGTATCGTATTGCAAAGACGCTAATTCAAGCACGAAATGAAATAATTTATCAACTAAAACAATCTAATCCGGAATCCCTTAAAGAGTTTGCGACGATATCTAAATTGTTAAAGTCGCTGTTGAAATCTATCGGAGATGTATTCAACAGAGAAAAACTTATCAATGCCGCGGAGGAACAATACGATAAATCATTGGAAACCACTGAAGGAGTTTTCATTTCTATTTCTATTGAAAATCACTGAAAGAATTTTCATATCTAATTTTGGAAATGAAAAATTCTGTAAGAATTTCCATAATTAATTTTCAAAAATTATTTTTTTCCGGGTAAAAATATATCAGCGATTTTTACTGTGATTGTATTATTGTAATTGCTATGGCAATTACCAGAGTAATAGCAATCACAGTAAAATTGCGAATAACCAATTTTTTTTTGTTTCCCGAACGACGACGTTATCATTATTTTCCTATTTGACTATATAGAAGGGTAACATTGACGGATAACAAACATAGATAACAAACACAGATGACCAATATCGGTAACGGGAAATTTATATTGGAAATGGAAGATTTTTCGGTAATGGGAAATTTTCATCGGAAACGAAAAATGAATCTCCGGTAACAACAAAATCTACGTTCCTTGAAAAAAAATCTTAGCAGCAGAGAGGGTGAACAGACCACGTTTTCAAGCAAAAATAATGCTTCCTACGAAACCTTATTTTAACCAAAAAAAATAAGTCTCCATTTAGCAAACGGAGACTTTACGATTTTTTAATCAATTTTGGTCGCAACGATGTGGACATCCACCCTCTCTGCTGCTGGAACTTTCAGTTCTGGTTAACAAAAATAATAAATGATTTCAACCAAATATTTGATCGAGTTCGATACGATATCGTGTCCGAGGATCATGTAAATTTATTGTTACAAATCCATGCGGGGTTGACTGAGCATGACTAAAGAAATTTTTTAATTGATTGAAGTCCATATCGGAACACCATGTCTGCCAAATATTTCGTAGCGTATGTGTATCAACGCCGTTAAACACAGCAAGAATATTACAGTTATCTCTGATCACTTTTGGAATCTGAGTGTAGCGTTGAGTGACATATATCACATCAGTGTTTTTGTGACGCCCCCGGGAAAATATTCTAGCTGGTTTTTTTTTGATTGTCTAACATCACATCGTCGTATGCGACTAAATTGTTAATACTCCCATCAAGGTCATCCACGGATGGCGCCTCGTCAATATCAGTTTTAAAATCAATGGTATTCTCACCTTTAATTTCTGATGCATTCTCGTTAAAATCCTTTAACACTTCATAGCATCGTTGATCATCTACGCTAGGAGCAATTAAATACAACTTATCCCACTTCATCCATCTCATTATTAAATTGAGCAACAATTGAGTCTTGCCGGATCCAGATGGCCCGATGATAATTGCACGGATAGAGTTTGGTAGCGCTGCATGATGCTTAACTGGTTCTCTTATTTTAGTCGCTGAAAAATCAATTATATTCATATCTCTATACATAAATTATGGATCTATATTGTGTGAAGTGTAAAACGCGTACTAGCACAAATGATGTGACGACGGTTACAACTAAAAATAACAGATCAGCACTAACTGGTAGATGTGCAACATGTGGTATAAAAAAGTTTAGATTTATTTCTACAAAATCAAAGATTTTGCAATCCGGAGATGTTTTAAAAAAAAACGAGGAGGTGATATCGCAGCCAAATTAGCAAAGCTCCCTGGAACCCCATGGGCAAAGTACCCCGGAGAAAAGCACCTTCCAGGATATAGCTACTGCTGTCCCGGAACACGATTAGATATCAGACTTGATGATCAAAATCAACCCCGATCCAGCGAGTATCCGATAAACGCTATTGATAAGGCGTGTCATGCTCATGATGTTGCATATAAAAACAGCAATCTGCAAAACAGGCATCTCGCGGATGTGAAATTAATTCATGCGTTAAATGCTATTCCTGATAAATCTTTTAAAGAAAAGTTGGCTTCGTGGTTGGTAAAATCAGCTATGAAAGGCAAATTGATGATGGGTGCTGGTAATTAATAAAATGGAATCAATTTATTATCCCCAAGAGGATGCTGGAGGGGTAAATCAGCAGTCCATAAACTCGCTAGCGCTGCAAAAGTGAAAAAAACTACAGCGGCGGATTGGTTATCCAAACAGGCACTATGGCAAATTTATCTACCACCACCTAAACAAATTCAATTCTCGCATTTTGATGTGACTGCTCCTAATGAAGTTCATCAGGCTGATATATTATTTTTGCCACATGATCGTGGTTACAAATATGCGTTAACCGTAGTTGATATTGCAAGTCGATACAAAGAAGCAGAACCGTTAAAAACAAAATCAGCCACAGAAGTTGCTTCTGCATTTGAAAGGATTTATCGACGAGGTCCTCTGCACTGGCCAAATCTATTGCAGGTTGATCCTGGCAAGGAATTTCAGGGTGCGGTTCTATCTACAATGAAAAATCATAATGTCACCATACGGCGAGGGCATACTGCGCTACATCGCGATCAGGCCATTGTCGAACGATTTAATCGGACGATTGCTGAGCGGTTATTTGGATATCAATACGCAAAAGAATTCATTCAAGAAAAGCGATCCCGTGAATGGGTCAAAAGGTTACCAGCTGTGATTACCGCACTGAATAATGAGATCACTAGAACAATCAACATGAAACCTAGGAACGCTATTAAAAAGAAGTCTATACCCGTACAACCACAAAAAGATTTCCCTAGAAACGCTAGCGTTTCCCAACCAATTCTTGGTAGTAATGTCACTGTTAGGTACTTATACGAACCAGGAGAGCTTGAGGGTGGTAAAAAAAGGGCTACTGATCCTATTTGGAGTGTTACTGCACACAAGATATCTAGTATAACACGATCAACTGGTAGACCAGCAATCTATAAACTGGATTCAACTGCTCCTCAGCGAGGATTTACTCGACAACAACTACAGGTAATTCCCGAGGATACTCAATTACCACCGCGGGGTCTTAATTAGCACCCAAGGTGCTGGCACCCCGGCGTCTGTTGCACTCAAGACAAGTCAACATCACATTGTTTCTGACATGACCGAGACTGTTATTTTTTCTGTCTACGGTAAATTGGCGAGGATCTTTATCCGAATACTGCCAACGCATTATACAATTGCAACTCGCGCAGTGATTATTCTGTTGTTGTTTCAGCGTAATTATTAATTTAGCATCAATGTCAAATTCTCGTTGTTTTTTTTTGTCTTGTTGTTTGTAACCGGAGAGTTTTTTATTAATGATGCTAACATCAACGATGCTTGCATCATCCATTGTGGTGTCATCATCGCCACAAATGATTTCATCATCGCCACTGGCTTCGCCAACAACAATTCTTCGAAGCTGATTTATTCTTCGTACTCTGGATACTGCGAGATAGACTAAATTCGACCATTCGATGCGATTATCTACCATCCAAACAATTGTATCCGATATAGTTAATCCCTGTGAAGAATGTATCGTCGCTGCGTATCCTAGCGTCCATGGGGATTTATTAGCACGCAATGCATTTTCGACGACGCTGATATCAACCAGCACAATATCATTTAACACGAGAATCTGCTTTTCACTCTTCCCTGGAATATCAACTTCAATATTCTGCTTTCGTGTATCCGAAGGCCTATAACACAACGGTACTGGAAGTGTTGCAAATTTTTCTTCATGCGTTTCAAATAACTTCATCTGAAGTGTGTCTCTGACTATTTTTCTACTTGCTACTATCAAATCATTTGGTCTCCACGTTTCCCAGAAATCATTCATGGGAGTTTCTGAAATTATTTCACGCGCTATTTCGCATTGGATTTTATCCGGTTGTAATCTAATCAGTGCTTTGAACTCGCGTAATTGTTCATCAAGTGATCTATGGTCGGTATTAATTTCTTCATAATAGTCTACAGAACCCTTTAGCCATTCATGTGGAGATCCACCGACAAATGGTGGTGGCTGGCCGTGATCACCGCACATGACGACTTTTGTGTTTTTGTTTAACAACCACTCGAGAAATGTTTGTAATACTCTCAACGATACCGTGCATATTTCATCCCAAATTATGATTTCAGGAATGAATTTATCACCCATTCGATCAGGGGTCCATTCATCGCCTTTCCATCGAAAGAAACTATGATAAGTACAGGCATTTACCCCTCGCTGTATCATCTCTCTGGCGAGTCTGTGAGTCAGTGTTAACACAATCATGTTAGAAACGCTAGCGTTTCCACGACGATATAATTCAATTGCACGAGTTGTCTTTCCTGACCCACCACAACCGTTTAAATAAACTGTCTTGTATCTACATATTGGATCAGATACCGGTGGTGCGTTAGAAAATTCTGATTGAATCTCATCACATTTTAAGTACTTTTCATCCATGGTTACATCTGCCGATTCACAATACTCATGTAGCGTCTCCTTTTTAAATCTCCAACATCCCCACGCTTCCTCCTGGGATGTGAATTTAGCTACATCTGATCTGTATTTATTGTGTATATACATCGAATCAGTAGCTACTCTAACCGCGGTATTAGGAAATCTATTTATCATCGAAAATAAATTGATAGAAGCATAAGCTAGCATAGAACTTCTCAAATGTGTGTACTGGGAATTATATCCATCACAGTAGGTAACAACCGTACCCAATTTCTCACCATTGGATAGAAAAGCATCCTTACGGGATACAAGTTTTCCCTGTTTCGTTAAATCCGTTACAAGAAAATCGTATTCAGCGACGTCTATGATCAACCGCGAGGAAAATTTTGTATTGTCGTATCTTCCACCCTGGGTAAATTTACCGATTATTCTTCGTCCAAAATCCTTTGATTGTTCTTTTTTAATTTCAAATAACTTCTTAGACCAATTCATGATTTGTTCTTCATTGAAATCAGGGAATTGTTTTCGCAATTCGCTAATTATACGATCTAGATCGGGTTGTGGTAGCCAAACTTCTTTCTGAGCTCGATAGCATATAATAGCTTCGGAAACAATCAACGATATTAGCATGCCACAATCAATCATATATCGTAGTAACACTATTGGCATCCAGGCCTTTTCAGATATATGTCTACCAAGCCAAACATAACTACTCGGATGTAACCCTGTAGCGAGTTCAAATGATATCACACGAGCGAATCCGGTTAAATCAAAATCAGGTAATGGCCCATTAATCGCAACACGAGTCATTTCATGCGTGGGGTGTCCAAATCGTTTAAAATAGTTACTACATTCTCCATACCCGAGAAAACTTCCAGGATAACACGCGGATATATCAATTGAAATCATACCGTCACGATGGTATTTTGTATTCCACAGTCCTCCATGACCAAATTCGATGCAACTCAATTTAACGTCCTCGAGAAAATCACTTCGTGTTGGACGCCATGAGTTTTTTTCTCTTGCGAAGTGAGCTACCACTGATGGAATAGTAAAACTATCCGTCAATAGTTTTTCATGGGAACTCTCCGGTGAAAAATCATTAGCGATTTTTCTCATTCTGTTATCTAATTCTTCAACGCGATATAATTCACCATTTGGTCTTACAAATTGATCAAATCCCGATTCGGAACCAGCACTACTAAGTAACCACACTTACACAGGATCATCTTTACACAACGCATGAATAGCATCAAATAATTTCTCTTCATAGAAAACATCCCCGACGAATTCCCCGGAAAATTTCCGGGGGATATATCTTACGGTTCTATCTCGTGGAAATATTGTTACTGCAGGTGTCCACGCGTGTTCGTTATGATCAATAATTTGTATTGGAGCCCCTCGCGATTGATATTTCGGTTCGTATAATACTTCTCCGGTTATTGTTGTTACTGATATTGGGAATTGTAATGATGCTTCTATTTTAGCTATATCAGAAATCTTTGCACCGTGCTGTTTCACTGTCAGTTCCAATTCGGTTATTATCCTACGTCGCAGATCAGTTAGTTTATTTCCTCGGGATGCATTTGTGAAGTGTTCCATTACCCGTGTTGCTACACAATTGAGCCTTGACGAAGTTAACGGTGAATATTTCATAGGAGCTAGTTTTGCAATATCGGGTTTATCATTTAACTGATATAACCCATAAACAATTGCTGTTACGGGATAAGATCTTTCGTAGTATGGTTTGTCAATTCCAGTTAGAATTCCTGGTTTGGAATCTTTACTTACAATGACAGTTTTTTTATCCTTGAGGATTGGTTCAAATTTATCCCTAATAATCCATTTGCCTTCGACTTCGATAATGAATTTTATTCTGAAAAAATACTTCTGATTGGAATTGCTTTGCTGGGAATTGATTTGCAATTTACCTTTGGATTTTCCACCTTTGGATTTCCATCTTTGAATTTCCCCTTTGGATTTCCCGCCAAGGTGTGAAATTATCTCAGCTGCTCTTTTATCGTTCATAGTAGCATCGATGATGGGTACATTGACATCTTCATCAATAATTCGAAATGTCGACCAACAGTATGCTGAACCGTCTCGGTAGAATTCATTAAAACACTCCCTGATTTTACCGAGTATAGTTCTATCACCGATTAGACGTTTTGGTGTATCAGAGACTCTATCGAGATTGAATTTAGTATTTCTCCAAGGCTTAATTTTCGATAATCTTTGGAACTCCTCATCGAGATTGAATTTAGTATTTCTCCAAGGCTTAATTTTGGATAATCTTTGGAATTCTTTCATGGGATAATCAATGAATTTAGTATTTCTCCAAGGCTTAATTTTCGATAATCTGTTGAATTCCTCCATGTTATAATTAAAACAAGTATTTAAATAGAAAAATATAGTATAATGAATCACTGCAAGTGGCTAATGATTGGATCAACAACCCCGTGTAACAAATCATACAGAAGCGAATTCTGTGGGTATCATTTACAAAGCGTTAGGCGAGGAAGTTTTGGCCCTCTCCCATGCCTCCAATGTGGGGTGGGCGTTAGAGGAAAATCGCAGTTGTGTCTTGCTTGTGGGGGTAAACGATACAGGGAACTAAAACGCTACTATGACAAACGAATCATTAACCCTAACGTCCTTGATAAAATCAAGGACAGAATCATCAAAACCCCTCAATACTACATTGATAGACTTATAATTAAAGCAAATAATAAATTAGACAAGTAGTATTATTATACAAATGAGCCAAGATTTCAGACCTCATCCAGTGCTCGTTAATTACGAAGCCTCCAGTGATGGTGTTGTCAGGCACCGCAGACTAAAAAACCCGGTTGGATATCTAAATAATATAGGGTATTTGTTGTTTAGTGCTCGAAATAAAACATATCTCTGTCACAGAATTATTTTTGAATGTCATAACGGATTAATTGAAGACGGATTTGTGATTGATCATATAAATGGCGTGAAGACTGATAATTGTCTTGAGAATCTTCAAGCCGTCTCACAAAGTCTGAATGCAAAATTAGGTGGAACTGGCAAATATGCAAAACGTCCTAGGGGAGTTAAATCGTTTGATTTAGAAACCAGCGAGGAGAGAATCTTTCATTCGATAAACGAAGCCAGTAGATACTTTGACATTTGCATGCCTTCAATTCGATTTGTTGCACAAAATTTAATTAAAACTGCTCTGTCTAAAAAAAATGGTCATAAAATAAAATTCGTATACACCTAAAACTATTTAAGGGAGATAAATCCTTTATGGATAAATCCACTGCAATTCACACTCTACCTACTAAGTTCCCTTGTATTATGACGTCAAAGGAATTTGTCGCCTGCTATATTACCTGTACTTGACTAGGCGCGCCCACGTGACTGTAATGGAGATATAATGCATGAGTTTTCGATAGAGAATAAAACTTTTTATTGTCGCTTGTGGGCTAAAACTGCATTATTTAAATAGTTGTATTTTTATTTATCTACATATCTCATGTGTGGGGGGTGGGTTGACTAGCAGTAAAGCAGACAGCTAACTCGTTCTTTTCAGTACAAAAATTCTTTATAATCTAACGCATTACCTATGTTCGCTCAGCCGGAACGCGAGTGTTTCCTATTCATTGAAGTAGGTGGGCGTGGTTAAAATTCCTTGTATATAACAGCTCTTTGAATGTATTTTATCTAGAGAATTATAACAGAGTATAAAAACGCTGTTTTATTAAACAACTGTATTATTTTGTTTAAAATATTTCTCATTGTTGCAGCATAAAATTGTCTATTTTAAAAATCTCTTATTGTTAAGTATATCAGAAGATATATATATATTAAAAAATCTCTATTCTGTATGACTATTCCGTGTGTAATGGTATCGTGTTTGTCTTGTAAACATAGATCTATCAACTACGTGTTCGGTCCCCATAGCAGATACATTATTTGATGGCGAAACGGAAGATGTTTTTTACTATTAATTGGGGTGGGGTGGGGCGGTCCCCCTCAGCCAAACCAACATGGCGACCCATGCTATCGCATTCTCGGTAGCGTGGGTTGGTGTTTTTTCTAACTCATGCAACCATGAATTCGATTTCATGGGTTGCCATGTTGGTTTGGTTTACCACGCCCACATCATTACCATCATCGTTCCATTGAATTATAATCCATCCTTAATTAAGTTAATTAAGTACATGTTATGCCTAAAATTTGCCACAACACTCGAGTGGAAATATATATGGCATTGTGCCGTCCATGTTGTGACGTTACCCCAAGCATATCTTCTGGGCGGTCTAAGATCGCGTTTGCCACCTTAGGCCTCCCGCCGGAGATGTATGTTTCGGGTCCCCTCGGGCTTACTTGGATGCGCGCAGGGATACAACAGTTATGTTTTTTTTTTAATAATTAGAGATACAGTATACTAAATTTTATAAATAAATATAAATAATGGATATCAATGATGTAAATGCTATAATTGCTGAAATCTCAAATTTAAATAATAAAGGGGTATTATTATCTGAAAGTCTCGACGTTGACAAGATTACCTCTGAATATGAAGATATTGAATATCAGTCTAGGAAGGGTCGTTATGTTTTATGTTTCAAAAATCCATCAATGCTTGTTTGTACGGTAACGACATTAATTTATTTATAACGCTATTTAACACCGTTGAAGCAATACGTCAAAAGCTCGGCCAAGAATATCAAAAACGAGCTGAAATTGGTTCTAAAGTTCGTGATCTTAGAAAAATGTTAAACGAGGAAAAACCAGTATCTTAACCACGTGGTAATCTTGTCCTGAAAGGATACTCATCAGTCTGGACTTGCTCATGCAGTTATGTGCATAATGGATGATCTGGTTGTAGTAGCAAGTAATCACCGCGACGCCTCCATTTTCACGTAGTTGTTCTTGTTGCCGCGTCGTTAACACAAATCGTTCATCGCCATTCTCAGATATTACAATTCTGAAATCCCCAGCGATGTTATTTCTGAAACACTCGCGGATAGCGTCGTACAGTTTAACCCTGTCGAAGATGAATACGTTAGCTTGATGGTACATTATTTAATAACTAAGTTATTTAATAACTAAGCTTTTAATTATGATAGTTTTACATTTGAAAATTTTGTTCACAAACAATATATGGTTGGTGAATCGCTTACAACTAAATTAGCCCGAGAGCGGCTAGCAGCAATTAAAAAGTTTATACCGGTTCGAGACAGACTTCGCGAGAAACTTCAACAACGACAACAAGCGCATACTGACTTTTCTGTGTCAAGTGAACAACTGTTTACTCCGATAACAAGTGCGACCAAAGATGTGAAAACAGCAACTGAACGAGCAATATACGGAGATATTCCTAAGGAAGGCAAGCGACGAGAAGTGCCTGTTCTTGGTGTGCTTGAAAAGATAGCAGCAGAGACCGGACAAACACGCGCAGGGATACAACAGTTATCCAGTGATATAAAAACTCAACGCGAAATTGAAGAACGCGAAGAAGCAGCTGCAGGAAGAGACTATTCACCTGAGAATATATTTACAGTCGCAGCATTAAATGAAATTGAAAAACTCAGTACGGATTACGAATTAGCTGATTTTGCTAGAAACAATTTTCCAAAGGGTATAAGAGAGAATTTTTTAAAGGACGAGTTAAAAAGTTTTATAAAAAGCCAAGACACTTGGGCATCAAAAATATATTTAGCGAAACACGGCGGGGATAAAATCTCAGCGTTGCAGCACCCTGGTTATAATAACTTTCTAGCTGTGGTTAAAGGCGGTCTACAACCACCACCTTATATGGAGGATCCAATCCCGGAACAAATAGACATAAAAGCAGAAGCCGGTTCTAAGAAAACAAGCGGAAAAGGATATTCGATTAAAAATCCAAAGGATGTCTTTGACTCTACCGTGACATGCCCTGGTAACATTCTCAGTGATATATCACGGTTAGAGGTTCTCATCGGAGGGAAACGAGCCGGAAATAACTCACCGGAAGTAATTAATGAAGCAGCTGATATCTGTAGACGATTATTTGCTGGCGGTATCATGGACATTAATGTATATCGAGAACTTATTGCTGAATTAGTTGAAAATCACAACGATGACAACGTCATTGATGACAACGTCATTGATGATGAAAATCTTATGGATGTAAGCGATTGATCATTAATTGAAAAACTACTAGTTTTATAACAAGATGATTATACACTACAACCATGATAAACCAGTAAGCGTCTACGTGGTGAACTCACGATTGCCTGTTTATAGAGCATATTACGGAGATGGTTTCGGCAATACCATTGCGGGGTTATTTACAAGAATGGCTCCCAAGGTGGCGCCGTTAGCTAAACAATTATCAATGAAAGCCATTGATGCTATCCGTGATAAGGGAATCAATTTCGTTGGAAATCTTGCCGGAAAGGCATTTTCTGCCGCGAAAGATAAAATAGCATCATTGGTGCGAAAGAAACCAGGAATGACTTCGTCAGTGGTGAAACCACCAGTGCTGCCATCAACTACAGTGATGCCTGCAAAAATCAGCAAAGTAATAAATAACGCAGTGGAAGAAAAACTAGCGCAATTGACTTCGTCACAATTGACAGCTTCACCGGTAACAGATAGCGCTATCATGAACGCGATAGCAGGAAGTGGTTTGAAACAAAAAAGAAATTCGAAGAATTTTCAACGACGATGATTATAAAGAATTAAAACGCTAGCGTTAAACTCTTCGAGTTTCACAATTGAAAACGCTAGTAATGTTATAAATGTTTAAACGAACAGCTGATCCCGCGTTAGATATGGAAGCCCCAGTGCGCAAAGATGATTTCGTCCGCGATTATCAATACTATTCCTATCATGCAATACAACCCGACCTACGATCGCGAATTGAACTTCAAGTTCAAGATACCAGTAAATACTTTTTACCATGTGAACCATTTATTGAAGTAGAAGGAAAACTTGTAACAAATGTTGCAGCTGATACCCCATATGCAAATGATTCAAATATCCGAGTTGATTTCGTCAACAATGGTATAATGGCGTTATTTGAAAGTGCAAGATATCTCACTGATGGAAAAGAAATTGAATCAATAGACCGCGAGGTTGATGTTGCAACAACAATAATCGGACTAGCAAGATACTCCGATGATTATACAAGATCGGCTGGTCCATCTATGATGTTTGCAAAGGATACCTCTGATAACGCTGACCACCTTCAATACATTAAAGTGTTAACACCGCACGACACTTCAGTTGATAATCAACGAGAAGCAACTAATCTAGAACGTCGAGCTAGACCCGGAGCTGCGTTTGATATTCTTGGAGGCGTTAATGGTAATTTCAATTTAGGATTTGCAACACGAAAATTAGCATTGCAAGAACAGCAGCGATATTTTTCATGTGCGATTCCACTCCATCATATATTTGGATTCTGCAGAAATGTAAGAAAAGTCATCTATGGAGCCAAACAAACAATCGCATTAGTGCGAAAAGGCAATGACAATGATGCAATTTGGCGTACTGGTGCCGCTGATGGTAAAGTTGTTTTGAGTAAAATAGTATTATGGATGCCAGTAATGACTCCATCAATTACCACGGAAGAGCGGCTACTTTCATTTATGGAAACCGGTGGTAAATCATTGCTAAGTTGGCTAACAACAACGACTGATGCTAAAGAGGATAATGTTAATGGTACATTTACATGGCACCTGGCATCAAAACAAGGCGTTTCAGCTCCACGTCATATATTTATAGCGCTGCAGAATCGGAATCGATTAGGTTCCCAAGAACGCAGTCATATGACATTTGATCGGTTAGGGGTAAGTGAGGTTTCACTGAGAATAAACGGACAACAAGAACCATCTGAGGATATACAGCTTAATTAAGGAAACAACCAAATAGCACGTGTGTATCATCGGATGCTGTCATATATGGGTCGTGATCAAAATGTTGATACTGGTTTGCAAATATCGCAGCTCAATTTTAAGAACTTGTATCCAATTTATTACTTTTCACTGGAACATCTTGATTTAACAAGGCAATCCGTTGTTGATATACATTTTAGGGCTCGTATAGATCCTGGTGGTGTTGATTATAGAGCGGTTGCTGTTATTCTCAGCGACAAATCAATGTTGTTAGAAGGGGCTGGCGGACGAATGAGACTCGTTGATGCACCAGTGGAAAATCTGTAAATGTAAAATCCATAGGATTTCCCCACTTAGATCATTTGAAAGCATAAATGTGTTTTACAATAAAATGCCATATAGTGTTGTTAGTGTCAAGCTGACTGATGGTCAGGTCAAGAAATTAAAATCAAAATCCGCTAAAGAATGTGGAACAACAATAACGTTAAAACCAGCGCAGATGTCCGGAGGTACACATAAAATATCATTAACGGATCGTCAAATAAAACATTTCAATGATGCAATGAAAAATAAGCGAGGAGTTCAAATAGAATTTTCGAAAGCTGCAGTCGCGAACATGATAAAATCAGGTGGTATATTTCCATTGTTAGCCGCAATATCAGCATTGATTTCAGCGGCTGCCCCAGCGGTGGCGAAGGCGGCAGCGTTGGGAGCCGTTGGGACCGCAGCAGGGATGGCGTTGAAAAAGGCAACTGGGAAAGGATATAAAAAAAGGGAAAGGGGTTGTACCTACCAGGAACCCCGTATTCATGGTACAGCGGCAAATCCGTGAACGGATCGGGTCTAAGAAAAATACCAGGAACGGTTTATTAAAATATGCGTATGCAAAGACTGTATTCCAACGATGGACAACTTAAACCAGGCGCACTTGTGTCTACGATCACCGACGCGATTGCTACCAACGAACGTGAGCTGAATGATCTTATACGAGGTTATAATAGTTTTCTCAAAAATGTCGTACATAAATTCTTTGGAAACCCGCTTGTGGTTGGCATGACTCTCGCTGAAATTAAAAACTATCTATCGCTATTCTTCGCTAACAAGGACGCGTGAAGGATGATGAATGAAAATGAAATCAAGGCAAATTATCTCGAGATTTCTAAACTAATAGAAGATCAAAAATCCACTAATGACATTGTTGGTAGATTCTTTGGAAACCCGCTTGTGGCAGGAATGACTCTCGCTGAAATCAGTGAGTTTATCGGCAAGCACACTCACAATGCATACATCGCTAATAGTTTCTTTGGTGTCCCAGCTACATCTACAATGACTCTCAAAGATATTAATATGTTTATGGTGAGACAAACAACACTTAATACCATCGTGGATAAATTTTTAGGGAGAACACCTGTGTCTGAAACCACATCGTTGACAGGCATGACTCTCGCGGAAATTAAAAGCGCTATTGACAAACAAAAGCACACCAGCGATATTGTTAATAAGTTCTTTGAGGGCAGTAGCCTCCAAGATATCACGACGAAATTTTTTAACATCGACAACCATATTAAAACCCAAGCACGGATTAGAATCAACGAACTTCTGGTTTCATTCTTTTATAACAAGGAGGAGAGTGGAAAAACAATAGATCCTACCAAAATCAGGGTAAATTATCTCGATATTTCCGACGATCTTCTTAAACTAAAAGAAAATCAAAAACCAGTCAATGACATTGTTAATAAGTTCTTTGGATTCCCACTTGTGGCAGTCATGACTCTCGCTGAGATTAGCGCGGCTATCAATAGGATAAAAATTCCACATAGTGTAAGCGTCAATAACATCGTGTACACGGTTGATAGTGGGACTTTTGATTGGATCCGGGGAAATGATAATTATCTTTATGTTGGCCACAGACATACTAGCGTACCAGGTTGCTACCGACTTACACCGTAAATTTAATTTGGAATTCAGTAATTGGGGTATCACCGGTGTTAACACGCTGACATATATATAAGAGAAAGTACCAAAACCTCCACCTGCTATACCAATCCCATTTCCGATTACTATAAACAATTCCGACGAGTCTGTGATTAGGGAGTCACTACCCTGGATAATAGAATTTGTATCCGGTACCCCCTCATCAGATCCTAAAACCAGGTCAATAATAGGATAATTGAAAGGAAAATCCTTCGGATTTCACTATTGAAAACGCTAGCGTTTTTAAAAAAAAATGATTTCATCAACGCAATGTCGCTATGATCAGGTCAGAGAATTTCAAAATAGACTCAAAACCCTCACTGAGGAGTATCAAATAAAAATAGAAAAATACCGATGAAGAATCACCGCAATTGATATTACTATGTACTCGGTGTCAAGCGTTCTCGCTGGCGCCGGAATAATACTTGCATCGGTTACAATGATTGCCCCGGTCGTAGTTCCAATTTGCATTTCTGCGGTGGCTACAATCGGGGGTATATCAACCGGGATAGCAAAAAAGATATCATCATGCAGCCAGAGTAAACTGCAGAATTACTTAATTCAATTTCATATTACATCAACCGCATATTCGCAGTTATCCCTGATGATATCGTCGTCACTCGATAATACAATTATATCAGATAGTGAATTCTCAGCGATGGTCAGTATTTTTGATTCAGCGATATCAAAATTAGAGCAACAACATGAATATAATAACAATGACAACACCGATGGAATTAGAAAACACGAACCCAAAAACCAGAATGATCTCAATAACCTCAACCATACCAAATTGTGAGTTCTCAGTGATGGTCAGTATTTATGATTCCGCGGTGTCAAAATTAGAGCGACAACAACAGTATAGCAACGATGACAACACCGATGGAATTACTTCAACGAGTAGTGGAGAACACGAACCCAGTACAAACAAGCATGATATCAATAACATCAACAACCCCACAATTTAGTGTGAACTTCCCTTCTCCGATTCCAGTGCGCGAGATCGCGCTGGCAAAATTACGAGTATATCATAGCTTGCCTAATATCAGATCGGTTGCATTTGGTGGTCAGCAACCCAATAACGCACTGGTGTTCTCGTATAAGAATAAACCCGATGGTACTCCAGAGTGGGAAACTGTTTCGTTACCAACTGGGTCGTAACAAATTAAGCAAATCAATGCTGAAATTCAGCGTAGAATAAAATCAATCACTGGAAAAGAATCAAAAATAGCTATTAATCTTCATCAACCGACGCTCTCGTCGTCGATCGAAATAAGCACAGAGGGATACATTGTAGATATATATAACAGCTCGTTAAGAACAGTGTTAGGATGGCCTGAAAAACCACCGGAAA
This sequence comes from Unio delphinus, assembly GCA_029339505.1. Classification (NCBI taxonomy): domain Eukaryota; kingdom Metazoa; phylum Mollusca; class Bivalvia; order Unionida; family Unionidae; genus Unio; species Unio delphinus. Next base: position 585,472 of record JAQISU010000400.1, read on the forward strand.
AATCCACCACCGACTTAACCACGGACGTACAATCATATCATGAAATCAATCGCAGTTATCGAGATAATTTATCTGATATAAAAAAAGGAAGAATCGCCGATAGATTTATATTTACCAACAAAGACACATTGCAATGGGATTTTATCATTAAAAGAACAACCGACTCATCTGTTACTATTTCATTTACGCTAACTGACGTCCGTGGTTATTTTGATGAGATTAAACAATTATATGACACACAACTAGAACAACTACGGAAAACAAAATCGCAAAAACACGTTGAAATAATAGATCAACTTATATCTGACATGAAATATATCTATGAACTAATTATTCAAACAATAATTAATGACAACAGCGACAATAAACAACGATTCCTAACCGATTACAATATCACAGAGGACAATCTGCGTAATTTCAAGTTTCCCAAATACAACGCTGATGAACTGGCAAGAATTGTTAAAACCGATATCAAGGCGCTACAAAAATCAGATTCAGCTGTCCTCTTCAGGTATAATAATGATCCAGATGGTGGCGGTAGGCATATTGCCCCTCATAATGTGAATATTTCAACGGTGATTGCGCTCAATTTAGTATGTGATGCAATTGAAGGAAGCTATCAAATTAATCTAGAGCAATCAAATCAAGCTCAGCAGGGATATATTCTTTATTCGTTTGCACCAACAGCTCCTCCAGGATTCCTAATTATTGAAAACCCAATTAATCCTGTATACATGCGATGCCATAATAATTCGTTAACGAGAATTAATTTCAAACTCACCGACCAGTCAAATAATCTGATTGATTTACAAGAAGAGGTGTTAGCGATTAGTTTGTTTGTGAAATCCTAAATTGCTTTTGCAATTTCAAAGGATTTTCGTCCTAAAGACTCGATCAAATATTTGGTTGAAATCATTTATTATTTTTGTTAACCAGAACTGAAAGTTCCAGCAGCAGAGAGGGTAGACCACATCGTTGCGACCAAAATTGATTAAAAAATCGTAAAGTCTCCGTTTGCTAAATGGAGACTTATTTTTTTTGGTTAAAATAAGGTTTCGTAGGAAGCATTATTTTTGCTTGAAAACGTGGTCTGTTCACCCTCTCTGCTGCTATATTACCGAAAAATTTGTAAGATTTCCCGTTACCAATATTGGTTATCTGTGTTTGTTATCTGTGTTTGTTATCCGTCAATGTTACCGTTGTTAACGTCGAAAAGGAAAATAATGATAACGCTGTTGTTCGCGAAATCTCATAAATTTCGGGTAATAAAAAAAATATTTTCGTTTATATAACATGCCAAACAAAGCAAGATATTTAACGGCACACGATGAAAGAAAAATCATTGAATCACGAGAGGAAAATTAGACCGATTCACATAGCGAAACAATACGGATTTCACTTCGACCTGCATATAAAATTTGGAGGGAATTTTACCCGGATGAGAAATTCATCGCGGGATAGACCACCACGGAACGTGGAACACATCTAACAAAATACATAGAAGCGTTAGATAAACGAAGTGAGGCTAAAAAAGCCGAATTGTTAAAAGATCATAAAGATTGCAAAGAATACCTCGAAACGAAAGAAAAAATTAAAATAGAACGAGATGAAGCCCGTAAGAAATTTATTAACGCGTTAAAAGAGTTAAAATATTTGAGGAGTATTTGAAACCAATAGACGCAATAACATTTGACGTGGAAAATTATCTCAGTTAGAAACTATGCTACAAATTTCCGCGCGAGAACATAAATTAACGGAATTAACTAAGAAAAATAAAGATCTTGATATGGTAATCAAAAGGATTTCGGAAATGAGAAATCCTACGGGTTTTCAAACATCCGATGAAGATCAGAGATTTTCAGTCACGATTTTCTGATTTTTATGATGAAAAATACTAAAAGCATTTTTACAATCGATGAAATTCCATTGGAATTTTCAATTACTTTCCATTTTCAAAAACTATTTTTTTTAAGATTTTGAATGAGCGTATTACATTATTTGATGACGGGTTAATCTCACCGCGGTTAAAACGTTTTGTTTTCTTGAAGTTGTAACAGTTGATAATCCGTTAATAAAAACTTCTCCGTGCCTAGGTTATCTATGACTATATCCACGTAGAACTCACCCTGCGTTTTCCCAGCGAGTATTTCCCTGATAGCGTGTTCAAGAAGATCTTTGTCGTGAACTGACACTAAAACATGTTCATACATACGTAATTTTAAAGCTAGATTTCTAATTTAAAATCCTTGCTGAAATCGTTTACGATTTTCATGATTTCACATCTAACGTCATTTGTAATGTTTCCCCGCGAAGATCAATCAAGTTAAAATCCTGATCGGTTATTCTAAAATTCATCCTGGTTATGAGTCTATTAGTGGTTTCCAAGTAGGTTAAATGAGGTGGATTTTTCGTTATCATACTTTCCGGAGAAACATCCGGAGAACACGTATATAGGATGTATCCTTGATCAGCGTTATCTGATCTTGAAACGTCAATTGCGAAACTTCCCAAGATTGCATCACAGATAACGTTTATCGCAATAACAGATGATATATCAACGTTGCCGGGGGATCTGTGTTTGTTGTTGTGTTACACTGAATTCGTCGATGTTAAAATTTCTTATAGAGGATTTATTTTAAACCATAACGCGTGAATCTGTGGGAAGAATTCGTCAATGAGTTTCTTCAACGACTCTTTCATCGCTGGTACATCCCATCCTGTAAATTTCACAAATACTAAATTGTCTTCGGTGCGTGAAAACACTCTTTTGAATTTTTCGCTGTTTGGTGATTTATCTTCGTAGACCAACGAGAGTAATCTATCATTGAGGAAGTTCATATCGGCGATAATTTGATTTAGTTGTTGTTGTTGTTGCTGTTTGATTGTCTCACGTTGAGTTGTTAAATCTAATAGCAGAGATCGTTGTAGTAGATCTCTCAATTGTCCCAATTTTGTTTGGAACATTTGTTTCATCGCGTTGAAAATCCCAATGAGACTTTTCTCTGTGATCACAAATACACCTTGATCACCAAGAGCAAATCGCCATATCATTCTACCATACTCGTTGTATTCGTATTTCCTAAGTGCATCAGTTTCTGTTCCGTCGTAGACATCATATGAATATTTTTGATAAATATCCTGAGGTCGTAGAAAACTAATGTCAAAGTTGTAATTGAACTTTGGATCTATCGCGGGTAAATCATCGGTGAAAAAGTCAGATTTTTTAGGTTCTGGTAACGCGTGTTGAACCGCAGGAAGATTATCCAGCCATGCTTTGCGAATCCGTGGGAAAAATTCGTCGATGGTGTCGCTGAGTTTTTTATGCATCCATGGTACGTTATATCCTGGAAACTTAAACGTGGGAATGTCTTCCTCGCGGATTTTATGTTTTGCTGCAAAATCTGCTTTTGTTATAGGATTAATATCAAGGAGAATAATTCTAATCATCTCATAATGATGAAATTCCGTGTCGGCGATAAGTTTATTACACAGTTCCATATACCTAATGACATCATTGCGGCGCGGTGGGATTTCACTGATTGCTGGTATCAAGTAACATAGAAACCGATTAAATTCGTTATTCATCGTTGTGAAATATCTAGTAACATTAGCTTCATCTGAGACAAAATGACTAGTAGAACCTCTCGCTGACAATTCTCCTAAAGTCTTAAAGAAAGATTCTAACGATATATCAGTATCAGTCCTGTGATAATCCTCCTTCGTGGAAACATAGTCGGATTTCAATGGTTCACGTGGTAGATATTTTATGTCGACGGTGCCTGGAATAAATTCAGGATACCCCAATAAAGTTCTAATTGAGCTGTTGTATATATCTACGGTGTAATCAGGTGATCTTATCTCTAAGACCGTTGAAAGTAACGGCTCATGTCCTTTTATCTTAATGGGGTATTTATCAGGTTTATCTTTGACTTCGATTCTATTTGGTCCTGTGATTGCTTGGATGGATTCTATGATTGTTTCATTGATATCTTCGATGTCATATGCACCAGTTGGTAGATATATTGTATGTGTTTCTGGTTCGCCTTTAGTACCACCTGGGTTAGTTTTTCTATACGAAAACGTAAAACTGTTATTGGGAAGTTTATCATTAAATGGTGATGATCGCACATTTGGCCAACTATAGTAACATCTTAATTGTGTTAGCGCTATCTCAGATGCTTCCAGAGGAGGATTAAATTCAATTCTGAACTCTGATGTTTTCGTTACCAGCGAGATTAACTTTGTTTTTGTCGTGGTAGTATTTGTTGCTATTTGTTGAAGCAGTTGTTTTGACATTATTATTATTATTGTTATTGTTATTTTTCAATTTCGATATCGTTGAATCATACAACCGGACCATCTTCGAGAATTCCTCGTCGGATATTATCTGATCATCGATTGATGTCGAGATCAACATTGACAATTGTGAATACGTGTTGGATACAGTAACAAGTTTAACTGTGTAATCGTGTAATTTCTGTTGAGAACACGATGATATTGTTTTTGTTATCCCGGTGAATAATCCAGAAATTGTTGCCGCCGCGGATATACAAATTGGAACAACAACCGGAGCTATCATAGTCACCGAAGATAATATTATTCCAGCGACAGTGATTATACCAGACACCGAGTACACAGATACTTCTATGGCGGTGATTCTACGCTGATATTTTTTCTTTTTATTTCTATATTCGATGATGTATGCTTCAAGTTTATCTTGAAATTCTTTAACTGTGTTATAACGATATTGAAACAATGTTGATGACATTTTTATCTATTAACGTATTAACCAATTTCAGTTGAAATCGTGTTAAAAATCTCAATTGAAATCTTTCAGTTTAGTTGTTTCCTTAAATCAACTACAAATTCAGCATACCATGTCATTGAAACCCTAGCTAGGTTGTTGTCGTTGGATGATATCTTGAATTGTTCAATCGTATCCTTGTCGATGATCGTTGATATTGTATTATTTACCCTGGTTGAACTCGATGATGATATTGTAAACAACGTTGGAGTTACTAACGTTAATCGATAAATCCCCTTTACAGGTGCAGTGATATTTAATATGTTATTTAGTGGTGTCCACGTATACGATCCGTATTGAATCGTGTATACTACGTTGCTGGTTTTCTCATGAGGAATATTTGTTTTTTCAACAATTGCTATCATTCTTGTTGCATCCGATACAATGTTATTAGTGGTCGTTTTAAGATCATCGATGGATTTTTTTAAATCTGGAAGTTTCATATCGAGTTTATCAAGTGGATTTCCAAAAAATTTGCCAACGAGATTTCTCCAGAATACATTAAATGCTTTTACGTGATCTTCATATTTTCCTTGTAATGCTGTCAATTCCAACAAAGAATCCTTTATCGTGTTGAGATTCGGTACGGTAACACAAGGATCACCAAAAAAAGCAGTCACGGGGACATCGATGTTATTCACGAGGGAATTTTGTAAACTAGTAAAAGTATTAAATGTTTTTATGTGATTGTCATATTGTTCACGTAGTTATTTTACATCAACGTTGTTGTCATTGATGGATTTTTGTCAACTTGTTTGATCTGGCAAAATTGTTATCGATAAAATAGCTTTTCTGATCATTTGTTTTACTTGCTCGATAGTAACTGTTTCAGAAAGACGTGATAATGATTTTCCAAAAATATCTGACATTGTTATATTAGATATTTCTTATTAAGCAATTGAAAATCCGAAAGATTTTCACTACGAATTTTTCATCATCGTGTACTCGTGGATGGCTTTGTGAGGTAATTTAGAACTCGTCGAGATAGCCATCAACGCGTTAAGGGTTTCTTGTCCACATATTGGAGGATCTGTTAATGTATGAGTAGGCAACGTTGATTACCAAATTGGGATTGAATCACTTCGCGATTTCGACACATATTTGATAAATTCAATCGGAGGTTGTAAACCATACGAGTCAAAATAAATAATCGATGTTGGATATATTGCGTAACAAACCCAATGAGTTCCAGGTCCAGTGTTGTCATCGAAATTCATTATACCGGTTTCTTTGATATATGGTTGTTTCGGTAATTGATCTTTCATGAATACACCTCTGAAATATTTCACTGGGACTTTTTTTATTGCGTAGATTAAATCAAAATTTGACATCGGTGGAAATCCTTCAGATTTCATCTTCGAATTTTCAACGGATTTTTCCATTAACTGGTTTTGTAATGTCTTGTGAATCGACTTCCTGGTAGTCTGAATCCCTTTCCCTTTTTTTAAATACCCGCTTTCCAGTATTTTCCCTACGAGATTACTACCAACAGCACCAGCTGCGTCTAATCCAAGCGCTTAACAGCGGGAATAGCTAACGCAGCAAGTGGAAATATACCACCGGTTTTAATCATATCGTTAACAGCAGCTTGTGAAAAAGTCAATCTTATTCCGTTGTTAGCTTTTAATGCGCTATTGAAATGATCAAGTTGAGTTTTCGTCAACGATAATTTATTAGGTCCGCCTGTCATTGCAGTTTTTTAAGCGTTATTGTTGTACCACATAACGTAGAATTTTTCGATTGAAGTTTCTTTACCTGACCAGGTGTCAAGGTGACATTAACATGATTGTACGACATTTTATTTAGATAATGATCATCTAATTGTCCCATTGAAATCAAAAGGATTTTCATGAAAAATTCTTAGAAAATCCTACGAATTTTTCAATGAATTTTTAAAGGTTTCCACCGGTGCATCAATTGCTCTCATTTTTCCACCACCACCTTCAAGTGTCATAGTTTTATCGCTGAGAATAACAGCAATTGCTCTAAATCCTCCAAGGGCATCACCAATACGAGCTTGAAATTTTACATCAACGGTCGAGTGTTTAGATAGATCAAGATGTTGCAGCTAAAAGTAGTAAATCGGGTACAATTCCTTAAAATCCACCTGTGATATTTGGAGTCCAGTATCGATATTTTGATCACGACTCATAAACGACCACAATCGATGATAAACTCGTCCTATTTGATTGTTATCGTAATCGAGAATAAGTTGTTCCACGGGTTCTTGCTTATTCGCAATGATACCTCACTGACGCTACAACGATCAAATATCATATGGGATCGCAATTGTAAACTATCATTTGCAACCCCAGCTATTTTTTGGGTTCTATTATTATTTTGTAACGCAACAAAAACATGTCTTGGCGCGGAAACATTTTTCGTCAACGCAAGTTGCCAAGTAAAAACACCTCTAATGGTACTAGTTGTAGTAGCTGTTGTGACATCACACCAACTCAGCAATGACTTTCCTCCTTGATCCATAAACGATAGCAGCCGAGCTTCAACGGTGAATGATGGTGTCATAATTGGCATCCATAGTGCTAAGTGTGTCAATTCTACAACACCCTCTCGTACAGGATCAGGACCATGCCAAAGAGCATAATCAGCAGTTGATCTTCGTGTGAGAACTACAGTATGACTAGCACCAAAGATAACTCTTCGGACGTCTCGGCAAAATCCAAATATATGCGACAGCGGACTCGTACATGAAAATCTACCCTCGTCGTCGATGTTTCTTTTTCGTGATGTAAAACCCACGTTGTATTCAGGATTATTACCAAAAACAACAGCTTCAACATCAGCATCATCATTAGCCGCTGAATGTTTTTTTGGTCGTCTTAACGCAAATGGATTATGATTAGCATGATCGGTAGTATCCTTCGCAAACATCATTGAATGACCCGCAGATTTATCAGAGTATCTAGCTAAACCTACAATTGTGGTTTCAACATCAACATCGTTATCGATGGATTCAATTCTAGTAGAATTAATTATATACTGAGCGGTGTTAAATAACGCCATTATACCGTTGTGGACAAACCGAATCGGGGTAGTTTTGAGATTATCAGTAGCCCCAAATGGAGTATTATCATGTTTTTTTAGTTGCCCATTTACATCGATGTATGCTTCACATGGCAAGAAGTATTTAGATGTATCATCAAATCTAAGTTCAATTCGTGACCTCACATTTGGATTCTGGGCTCGATACGAAAAATACTGATAATTACGTATAGAATTATTTTTTCCTCTATTTTAAAAGCATCATCGATTTCTTGTTTAAACATTTATACTATAACGTAGTTGATCTAAATGTTTAACCGTTTCAAACCGGAGCCAGCAATTAATCTCAACCTTGCTTTTGCCATTTTATTAATTGCGCTGCCTATTTTGGTGGCATTTTCTCAGTAGATTGTAATTGAAAATTCTTTGGTTTTCTTCCTGTCGCTAACGACATAAGTTTTTCTTTTGCATCACCCAACATATCAAATGCTTTATTACCAGCTGCTGTACCAACTTTATCACTAAGAACCCCAATAGCTTTTTGACGCTATTTCTTTATCAACCGGTAAAATCTTTGGAGCAACTCTAGTAAATAATCCAGTGACAATATCACCGAGTCCATTTCCATACGTGAGCTTGTAAACCGGTAGTCGTGAATTTACAACATAAACAGGTCTTGCTCTGTTCATACTACGATGTATTATCATTTTATTTAAATGCTATATATCTAATCGTGCATCTAAGAGATTTTCAATCATGTTGATGAAAAATCTCCTTGAAATTACTTTTGTAATTTTCATTTCAATCACTGTAATAATCATCAATGATTTCATCGATGAAACTACGATATTATTGTATATCCATTACCTGACCTTGAAATAACCGTTGACATATTTCAGTCGCTTCGTTAATTATCTCTGGGGAATTATTTCCAGCTCGTTTTCCTCCAATGAGAACTTCTAACCGTGATATATCATCAAGGACACTTTTGAACAGGGCATTAAATTACCACCGCGATAACCACTACCAGATTTTTCAGGTTCTTCCATAACAGGGTCTTCTTGTCTTCGTGGACTTGCTAGTACACGTTTTAATCGTTGTTGTTCTTTTTTTTCGTTCTCTATTCTTGTTGTTTTAATCGTTGTTGTTCAGATACTAACATCCCTCTTTTTTGTTGATCTTCATAATATTTTTTGTTCCACAGCAGTTACATACGCCTGATAAATTGGATCATCATTATCAATTTGTGGTAATCGATTTTTAATTTTATAAACTGCTTTAGAAAAATCACCTACATTTTTAATATAACTTTTATGTTCAGGTTTTAAATACTTATCTTTTTGATAATATCCTAACGCAGCAAACCCCACTAAATCATCTATATCATTTTTATCGATATATGATAAAATACCCTCGTCAAATCTATCTCGGAGTTCTTGAACTTTAGTATCATCAGCTTTTTTTTAGGTTTTACCGCAGGTGCAACAGCAGGTTTAAATTCTTGTATCGCGATTACAACTTCCCCAGTTGCCGCAGTTATAGGCTTAAATAATTGTTCAGTATCGACAGTAAAGTCTAACTTTGCTTGTTGACGTGCATGTAAATTATCTCTGAAAGAATCTCTCACCGGGAGAAATTTCTTAATTGCAGCTAATCGTTCTCGAGTTAATCTAGTTATTTGTGCTTCTCCAACGTTTGTCATTATTAAAAATCTATAAGATTTTCTAATTGTAGACTTAATTGATGTTATCGAAAATCCTTTTGATTTTCAGATGCATCTTTACCATGAAAAATTCTTCTAATTTTTCCAACGAAGGTTTCCACGGTGACACCCCATCGATGACACTCCATCGATAATGCAGCCTTGACAACTATGCGATTATTTTTCGATTAGTTTGACAAATTAAGTGTTCTACAAGAAAACACACAGATACAACATCGATAACGTCCCGAAAAATGGTGTGTTCAGACTCTCTGCTGCTGTGTCATCCATGATGCAGCCTTGACAATTATACGATTATTTATCGATTATTTTATCGATTTGAGGGTTCTACAGGGAAACACAGAGATATAACATCGATAACGTCCCGGAAAAATGGTGGGTTCAGACTCTCTGCTGCTGAAGCGTCTCGTGATGGTATTGTCAGGCACCGCAGGCTGAAGAATCCATTAAGGACGGACAATAGTCTTGGATGTCTTATGTTTAGTGCCGGAGGGGAAAAAATTACTATCACAGAATCGTATACGAGTGTTTCCATGGATTGATAACAGTTGGGTTTGTAATGAATCATATTTGTTCCAATGCTAAGAACAATTCTTTTTCTTATCTTCGAGCTATAACATAAAATGAAAACACCAAACTTGGAGAGACTGGTAAACACTCGAAAAATGCGAAAAGTATAAAATCATTTAATACAGAAAATAACGAAGAAAGAGTATTTCAATAAATGAATGAAGCTGGAAAGTATTTCGATATTTGTATACTCTAAGTACGATTTGTTGCTGAATAAATGTATCAATCAGCGGTTTCCAAGAGAACCGGACATATAATTCAATTTACATAAGTCTGAATTCTGTTTTGTATTGTATATATGTAACACCAAGGGAAATAACTCGTGTGGGCATGTGTATAATGTTTTGAAACAACGATAACTATTTTGTTGTAGTCACGTATGTTAATGTTTTTTTTTGATGTCTCATGGTTTTATTGAATGGTTTTTTTGTGTGGTTTATATACTCCATCCGTTAAATCCTTCACGTGATACACTTATATTATATTAAAAATTATAGACTTGTAGATTACGAACACTAGTGTATTCCATACACGGCTGGGATCTCGTCCTGGGGCCCATCCCTTGAATCTCGTGGCAGGCTTTATTGTCGACGGTACCGATCGGAAGGTTTTCTATATAATAATTGGGGCTTTATGCCATTCGAAATTCAGATCGTGAAACCATCATATGTCACACACCGTCACAAGGTATGAGTGTGTTTTAGCATTCAACCCGGGGTGTTTTTGTTAGGAGTATGGTGGTTTTAGTTTTATTTAGAACAGGCCCGTAAGTGTATGTGCTGTGTGTCCACCTATAATCCATTTTTATATGTTGTATTGTCTTGTGCTGTCCTATTTGTATATATCATTATAAATACCATATCATTTCATTGTAAATACCATTATGTAAATACCTGTAAATACCATTATGTAAATATTTGTATATATCTATATGTAATGTGACGTCCATTCACCAAGCATATCTTCTTGGGGTTCTAACCCGTTATTTGACGAGTTAGATCCCCCTCTGGGAGACTATGCTTCATGGTACCTCTGGGCCTCTCAGATGTGAATAACACCCGAGAGGTTCCAAATGGGGATGTGTTGTTTTATATATGTAACCTCTGGGACTCTCAGATGTGAATAACACCTGAGAGGTTCCAATTGGGGTTTATCATATCATAACTTGCAAAATATCTCTAGGCGCAATGAGATATGAATAAAACACCTTAGAGCGATTGGAGTTCATATATAATCATATATAATCATATACAATTATATCATATAATCATATATAATCATGTCATACGATTTTTTTAATTAGATATATAATATTTTATATAATGAATTTCCAAAATATGAATGTCATTATAATTGAGATTTCAAATTTGAAAAATCAATGAATACAATTATCAGATAAATTAGATTGTAATCATATTTTCTCTGAATTTCATGATCTTGATGATGGGTTGATCAAACGAATTCAGTACGCGGTAAAAGACTCGCTGGTATTCTGTAACGACATCAACAAATTTATCCCGCTGTTCATTGCTGTCGAAAAGGTCAGGAGTGAATTGGGCAAACAATATGAAATCAAACGCACAATAAACTCGAAAATCAAAAGAATAAGAGATGAAATCTTCAGACAAATGAAAATAAGCTCCAAACAAGACAAGAAATTTAAACTGCTTTTACAACGGGAACTGAACAATTATTCAAACCAATAACCACTGCTACTGTACCAGTACTTGAAAAAATAGCAAAGGAAACTGAAAAAACATTAGAGTTGTTACAAGAAACCCTCCTGGTCCAAATAATTCCAATGATGAAATAGTAGAGGGATTATGAAATCGATTTTATAAGGAGGGGTTGCAGCAATTGCTAAGACTTATCCAGCAGAAATTCCTGAGCTTGTTGTTGCGACTTATGAAAACAGAAAAAAAATGTTGAAATCAGAACAACACACGTATAATAAAAATACGGAATATTGGGCTGATGTGTTTTACAAAATCAGAACTAACACAAGTCGAATTGATCAAGACAATGCATCATACATTGAATATCTCTATGCGGTGGGTACAGTGAATAATCAATATGAAGACCTAAAACCCCCAAAACCGCAAAGATTGCAAAGATAAAGACAACAGCCTTCAAAGAAAATATCTTTCTAGCCGATAACCACCACCTGATGATGATGATAAGCAATCATTGTATATGTCATCTGATCAAGATGAATAAAATGATGAACTTTTTAGTCATTTACAAGATCAAGAAAAGGATATACAAGGTCCACTGGTTATAGTAGTGGGGAGGGTTTTTCTCAAAGCGGTACCCCAAGGGGGATTTCAGGTAGTGGTCTAGTTCGTTGTCATAGTAATATTCTCTGGGATATATCACGATTAGAAATTCTCGTAGGAGGGAGACGAGCTAGAAATAACTCACCGTAAATAATTAATGAGGCCGCTGATATCTGCACACGACTATTTGAAAGCGGTATCAAGGATATTGGTGTATATCGAGAATTTATTGATGAGATAGCAGACGGTTACCACACTGATTAATTTGAGGACTTTGTGAGATTTTGTCATTGATAACTAGTGATTAATCACCACATTAGATAAATGTCATTTCAATAAGATGATCATACACTACAACCACAATAAACCAACCATGACCTAAGTAGGAAACTCACGATTGCCAGTTTATAGAGCGTACTATGGAGCGTACTATGGAGATGGTCTCGGCAATTCCATTGCAGGGTTATTTGCAAGAATGACTCCAAAAATAGCACCAATCGCAAAACAGTTATCAATGAAAGCTATTGATGTTATTCGTGAAAAGGGTATTAGCGCTGTTGGTGATGTTGTCGGGAAAGCATTTACCACGGCTAAGGAAAAATTACTAGCCTTAGTTCGGCAAAGAAGAAGATGACAAAAAAACTAGATAAACTACCATCTACGAAACTCGATGAAATAACCGCGATTATTCGGCGAATAGAACTTGTTCACGAAGATATTAAAACGACCAACGATGTCCTCAGAGATGATCTACCGAGGATGATAGAAAACTTAAAAAAATTAAAATCCCTCACGAACAAAAAAATATCGTACATAATGTGTACGGATCCAACACGGATCAAAAACGTTGAAGACATCCACTAACATATTAAATATCCACGCGGCCGTCAAAAGTATTATCGATTAACACTAGTGTCGCGGAATCAATTTAATATTTCATCAACGAGTTCATCTGAGGTCAACAATATGATATCAACGATCATTGACAAGGAAACAACTGAAAGATTCACAATAATATCCACTGATGATAATTTGGCTAGGGTTTTAATAACATCGTATGTGGAATTCGTAGCGGATTTAAGTAAACAACTGAATTGAATTCGCTGACGAATTTAACACTAGCGTTTAAAATTAAAATGCCATCATTGCCAACATCACAACAGTATCGCTATGATCAGGTTAGAGAATTTCAAACTAAACTCAAAACACTCACTGAGGTTTATCAAGTAAAAATAAAAAAAATATCGACGAAGAATCAGCGCAGTTGACGTTACCGTGTACTCATTATCAGGTGTAATCACCGGAGCTGGTATAATACTATCTTCAGTAATAATGATTGCCCCGATAGCTGTTCCAATTTGTATTTCCGCGCCGAGAACAATCGCGGGAATTATTTCGATCATAACAAAAAAATATCATCATGCAGCCAGCGTAAACTACAAGACTACGTAATTAAATTCCATATTATGTCAACGGCGTACTCCAAATTATCCTCGATGATATCATCCTCCCTCGATGACACATTAATATCCGATAATGAGTTTTCCGCGATGGTACGTGTTTATGATTCCGCTATGTCAAAATTAGACAAACAACATGAGTATAAGAACAATGGCAACTACTTCAACGAATAGTGGAAAACACAACCCCGGTGAAAACCAGTATGATATCAATAACCTCAACGAATCCCGAATTCAGTGTTAATTTACCAACTGCGATTCCGGTGAAGGAGATAGCACTAGCAAAATTACGAGTATACCACAGCTGGCCTAAAAATAGATCATCAGTACCTTTTGGTGGTCAACAACCGAATAAGTAATCAAATGACCAAACTGAAATCTAAGAATACATCATAAACACAACTGGAGAATCTACCCTTTTTGTTGGCCTATAAGGCACTGTGAAGCTTAATTCAACTTAGCCAGTTCCTGTCCTTCATTTATAAACAAGTAGATGCCAAGTATAAGACAAGGCCAGAGCAATAACTCAACTTTGTCTGTTTCACTACTGTTTGATACACACATTAATTTTATCATAGCTGTAACTCCACAAATTTATCAGTCAGCATAGTTAAATGTAGCTAAAAAAAACTTACCGGTAATTTGTTTCACAGCAAATATCTCAAACAAATAGGATACTTTTAGGCACAAATGACCTGAAAATTTACAGAGTTACCGATAGGATAAAAGTTGTAATGCTGCGTGAAATGTAGAATAGCAACTTCTGTTTTCAGGAATATTACACAGTATGAATAGCTGCCGAACCTCCAGACTCGCAATTTTGTGAAAATGGTAATACAAATTAGTGAATTTTGACATGAATTCATGAAGTGATCCTCGAGTCTGCGAATATTTGTCGATACAAATGAATGCATGGCAAGTGTTTGGTATATTCCAAACTAAACTTCACTGTATGCGTAATATATTTCCTTTTACTATTCCGAGTTTCCACTGTCACTTGCCACACCTTGTTTTATATTTGGAGATTTATGCTAGGGTGCAGGGTCAAAGTCCATTCCCTATCGAAAAAGTTGAAATTTGCCGACATCACTTGTCAAAATGGGGTAGCCTCTTACTAGCTAGCACAGCAAACTTGAAAGACATTTCCTTGAGATATACCTGCTTGAAATCAATCGGAAAATTATTTATTTTCTTAAAAATCATGAACATAGCATTCGTCATGTCTTTAATCTGCTGACAGGCGAGATGAAAATGCGTTCTTGCTGAAATTTGACCTTGATCTGGCCATTTTTGTCCCTATGACAAGACTATACAAATCTCGCCACCTACATGTCAGTTAGGTCATATAGTCACGTGACATGGACAATAAACAAATTTCCAAAGTAAAAGTGGGGTAACAAGGGTCAGAGAAAATGATTATTTTCAAGATGAGTTGCAGGTGCATGCGAGGAACAACATTTTGGTTGGGCACCAGTTTCTCTTAAAAGCATTTGTTGTTGTTGAAGGGTATATTACTATTTTTCAGCACACGATATGCTATACATGGCAGCCATTATTAATGGTGGAGGAAAAATCCGGGGAAAACCCCTGAAAAGAACCACTGACCCACGAGAAGATACTGGCAAGCTTTCTCACATACCCACATTGGCCCAATGAGACTCGAACCCACGCAGACACTGACTGACACATTTGCGCTATCATTTTAGATAGCATAGCAGCAGAGTGGGAGAATCGGACAAACTTTTTAGCCAAATATTTGTTAAGCAAAGGCCTCATACGAAAAACGAAAAACAAATTCTTACCAACCTAGGTGCACATTTGTCGTCACGCCCCCTCTGCTGCTATGGTGTTAACCGAATATTTTATCAAGTCCGATACGATATCGCGTCCGAGGATCTGATAAATTTATCGTTACAAATCCGTGTGGGTCTGATTGGGCGCGTCTAAAGGAGTTTTTAAATTGATTAAAATCCTTAGCGCTGCACCAAGTTTGCCAAATATTTCGTAATGTATGATTGTCAACTCCCTTAAACATACATAACAAATTGCAGTTATCTCTGATCACTTTTGGTATTTGAGTGTATCGTTGAGTGGTGTATATCACGTCGGTTTTTTATGTCTGCCTCGGGAAGATATCTTGGCAGGTTTTTTGGTTTGATTGTCTAACATCACATCATCGTACACGACTAAATTGTTAATACTTCCATCGATATCATCAATGCTTGGTGCTTCTTCGATATCGGTTATAAATCTAATAATACCACCCTCGTTGACAATCTATACAGCTCTTTCGTAATCTTTTAACATGTCATCGTCGTATGTGACTAAATTGTTAATACTTCCATCGGTATTATTAGTACTCTGTGCTTCCTAGGTCTCGGTTATAAGCTTGCTGGCCGTCTCTATTGCTCTTTCGTTGTAATCTTTTAACACCCGGTAACATCGTTGATCATCTACGTTCGGTGCCACTAAATACAACTTGTCCCATTTCATCCATCTAATTATCATATCAATTAACAACTGTGTTTTACCTCTCCCTGATGGTCCAATGATGTCCGAATAGAGTTTGGTAACATAACATGATGTTTTACGGGTTCTGGTTCTCGTGTTGATGAATAATCAATTACATTCATATCCATATAACATAAATATATTATGAATCTATATTGTGTGAAATGTAAGAAGCGTACTGGCACAGATGACTTGACGACGATTACAACTAAACAATAACCGATCAGCACTTTCTGGTAGGTGTGTACAATGTAGGACAAAAAAATTAGATTTGTTTCTAAGGATTTTAAAAAAAACGAGGAGGTGATATTGCAGCCAAGTTAGTAAAACTCCCGGGAACACCATGGGAAAAATATCCGGGAGAAAAACATCTTCCAGGGTATAGTTATTGTGGACCCGGGACAAGACTCGATATCAGACAAAATGATCAAAATTAACCTCGACGTGGTGAAGAACCAATAAACGCTATTGATAAGGCGTGTCATGCTCATGATGTTGCTTATAAAAGCAGCAGTCTGCAACACAGGTATATCGCAGATATGAAATTAATTCACGCGTTGAATTCTATCACTGATAAATCCTTCAAAGAAAAGTTGACGTCATGGTCAGTAAAATCGGCAATGAAAGGTAAATTAATGACGGGTGCCGGTAATTAATAACAAGATGGAATCTTTTTATTATAATTGGTAAACTCGCTAGCGCCGCAAAGGTGAAAAATACCACTGCAGCGGATTGGGTATCCAAACAGGCGATATCCCAGATTTATCTTCTGCGACCTAAACAAATTAACTACTCGCATTTTGATGTGACCGTTCGTAATGAGGTTCATCAAGCTGATATATTATTTCTGCCTCATGATGGTTCTTACAAATACTCGCTAACCGTAGATGATGTTGCGAGTCGATACAAACATGCAGAGCCGCAAAAAAAAAATCATCAACTGAAGTCGCTTCTGCGTTTGAAAGGATTTATCTAGCAAAATAGCCAATCAAGAAATCTTTGTAGTACATCTAACGACCCTGTGCATATTTCATCCCAAATGATGACTTCAGGAATATATTTCTCGCCCATTCGATCAGGAGTCCATTCGTCACCTTTACATGGAAAGAAACTATGATAAGTGTAAGCATTGATTCCTCGTTGTTTCATCTCTTTTGCAAGTCTGTGGGTCGGTGTTAGTACAATCATGTTTGATTTGGAAACGCTAGCGTTTCTACGAAATAACTCAATCATACGAGTCGTCTTTCCTAACCCACCACAGCCGCTTAAGTAAACGGTTTTATATCTGCGGTGCATTAGATAGTTCTGATATCTGATTATTTTTGAAGTAATTGTTTTTGATCGTAACATCTGCTGACTTGGAATAATCACGCAGTAGTTCCCGCTTAATTCTCCAAGATCCCAAACTCTTGTAAGAATTTGTGAATTCAGCCACTGCTTCGATGTGTTTCACGTTTATATAACATCAATCAGTGGCTACTCTAACTGCGGTGTCAGGAAATCTATTTATCATCGAAAATAAATTGATGGAAGCATAAGCCAGCATAGACGTCCTCACATGTGTATAATGAAGACTGTATCCATCGTTGTAAGTAACAAATTTACCCAATTTGGTTCTATTTGACAAGAAAGTGTCTTTACGATTGACATATATACCCTTAGATGCTACATCCGCGATTATAAAATCGTATTCAACGCTATCTTTAATCAATCGCAAAGAATATCTTGTATTGTCGTATTTGCCACCCTGAGTGAATTTACCGATTATTCTTCTTCCGAGTTATTTTACATCTTTATTTCTAAATTCAGATAGCTGTTTTGACCATTTCATGATATTTTCTTCGTCGAGAGCAGGGAATTGCTTTTGTTTTCGCTTTTTATACTTTCTGGACTATCAGGGTGTGGTAACCAGACTTTAGTCTGCGCTCGATATGATTTAATCGCTTCACTGACAATCAACGATATCAGCATGCTACAATCAATCATATACCGTAATAACTCTATTGGCATCCAGTGTTTGTCAGAGATGTGTCTACCAATCCAAACATAACAGCACGGATGAAGTGCTGTAGCCAATTCAAATGACACGACACGAGCGAATCCAGTTAAATCAAAATCAGACAGTGGCCTATTAATAGCGATACGGGTCATCTCATGTGTGGGATGTCCAAATCGTTTAAAGTACTCAGCGCATTCTCCGTACGCGAGAAAACTCCCGGGATAACACGCAACCATATCAACTGAAATAATACTTTCAGAGGTGTATTTTGTTATCCATAATCCGCCATGGTCATATTCGATGCAGTTTGATTTGATATCTGATAAAAATTCAGTTCTTGTTGGTTTCCACGTGTTTAATTTCTTGCAAAATGAGCTGTAACCGACGGAATTGTAAAACAGTTTGTTAATAATTGTTCGTCGTGTTCTGTTGAAAAAATACTAGCTAGTTTTTTCATCGCGTCAGGTAGAGGCTCAGTGCAGTATAATTCTCCATTTGGTCTTACAAATTGATCGAATCTGCCCTCGGAGTTTTAAAAACTGTGAAGTAACCACACTGACACAGGATCGTTCTTACTCAACTTGTAAATAAAATCAAATAATTTCTCCTCAGAGAATTCCGGGGAGAACTCCGCGGGTATATATTTTATTGTCCGTTCTCGCGGAAATATTGTTACCGCAGGTGTCCACGCGTGTTCGTTATGATCAATAATTTTGATTGACTTATATTTTAATTCATGTAATACTTCGCCTGTTATCGTCATTAACGTTATTGGGAATCTTAATGATGTTTCCAGTTTGGTTATATCCTTAATTGTTGCTCTGCGCTCCTTCACTGTTAGTCCCCATTCATTAATTATTTTTCGTCTTAGATCAGTCAATTTGTTTCCACGCAACGCATTTGTGAAGTGTTCCATTATTCGTTCTGCTACACAATTCAACAATGATAGTTTCATTTGTTTTAGTTTTTCAATATTCGGTATATCATTTAACGAATATGTCCCATAAACAACTGCTGTTACAGGACAGGATCTCTCGTGGTATGGTCTGTCAATTCCAGTCAGAATTCCTGGTTTGGAATCTTGACTCACAGTGACAGTTTTTTATCCTTTAAGATCCGTTCAAATTTATCCCTGATAATCCAGTGTTGGTCTTCCGAACAAATGATGAATTTTACTCTAAAAATACCTTTTTCGCCCAAGATGTGAGATTATCTTGGTTTCTCACATTTTAGCACGCCTAGAGATATATATGAAAAACCCCATTTGGTACTACTCAGATGTGTTTTCATCGGAGAAGCCCAGAGGTTATATATATAAGACAATACATCTCGTAGGGTTCCTTTTAGGTGTAATTTACATCTAATCGGGCCCAGAGTATATTACGAAACATAGTCCCCTGAGAGGAGGTCTAACTCGCCAAATAGCGGATTAGACCCTCAAGAAAATATGTTTGGCGAATGACGTCACATTTACATATATATGTATATACGACAATGAATGGATTATACAATGAATGATGTCAACGATGGTATTATGACCCTCAATTGTTTTTAACAATATATCAATGTTATATTGAAAATATATTGTTATTATATATAATAATGAATTCTGAAGATATCAATGAAATCATAACTGAGATTTAAAATTTGAAAATTCAGATTTCAATTATCAGATAGTTTAAACTGTGATCAAATTACTTCGACTTTGATGATATAGAATTCAGCGATATTAATAACTAATACGTGTTACCAAAACAATACGCCTTCATTTAACGAATCCAGAACTCCATTCGAGAATCCCTTGTATTCTGTAAGGACGTCAGTAAGTTTGTCCCGTTATTCACTCTTGTAAAAAGGATCAGAAAACACTTAATTCAAAAATCAAAGAGATTAAAACGTTAATCCAACAAAATGAAAATCTCCCTTCGGCCGAGTAAAACATTCTCGCTTGAAATCATTTGAAAATAACTGAAAATCACTTGAAATCACTTGAAATTACTTAGAAAAACTTGAAATCACTTGAAATTACTTGAAACATATCTGTGCGATTTACCCACCCCCTATCTCCTTTAAGTCTACTACGCGTTTATACAATGCTATAATGCGTGTCTGTTAAACAGGTATGAATACAAGCTCTACATCGACATGTATAAATACCTGTAGAATAGATGTCGCGAGTATACAATGGACAGGTATGTGCGTTCAACTAGAACGAAATTTGTAAAGGGTTTTAGTCAATAGCGGCTTTGAAATCCTATACTGGCTTTTATCAATAAACGCATACTATAATGAAGTTACTTTATTTATTTGTTAATTACTGAAATACTTTTTTGGGGTCATTTTTCACTGCTTTTGATGCATTTTTGATGGTTTTTGATGCATTTTTCATCGATTTTTGTTGGTTTTTGATACATTTTTGAGGGTAAAACACTCGGAATTCAATTAGAGAAAATCAACTTTTCAGCGCAATTTTCATCCAACAGTGTCAAAAATGAACAAAAAGTGACTACAATAAGCAAAAAATGACTAAAAATGACTAAAAATGATCAACAAACGCGTTGGGTAAAAACCTCAGGAATTCATTTAGAGAAAATCAACTTTCGATGAAATTTTCATCCAAAAGTGTCAAAAATGACCAAAAAGCGACCCACAATGACCAGCAATGACCAAAAACCATTGCTGGTATCAGGCGAATCAAATGGTAGATTCTTTCTAAATGAATGAATTAGGTTTTCTTATTATAGTAACTCCATAACTACATTTAGATTGAAAACTCTGTAAATTCTTCGATTTCGGATTCAAATTGGAAAATTACTTTACTGTTTCAATAATGACCAACGAAGCATTAACGACCAGATTGGCGCGTGAGAGACTGCCTGCGATTCAAAAGTATATACCCGTACGCGACTCTGTCAGAAATAAACTACAAGCTAGACAGAGTCTTCAGACCGATTTATCTGCTGATAAGGAACAATTGTTTAAACCCATCACTGCAACCACTGAGCGAGTTATTTTGGGAGAGACTATTGACGAACAAGATAGAAAAAAGGTATTCTCCCGTTGTTGAAACAGATAGCTGAAGACAAACAACCACAGGATGCTGCTTAAAAAAAGTCAGTGTTTCTTTAGTGGGTAAATTTACCGAACCGGCTAGAGCACTAATAAAACAATTTGAATTATTAAAACGAAATGATTATCAAGCTTTTGATGATTTTGCTGCTAACAGCTGTCACTCAAAAAATAGTTTTTATCGGACGAGTATAAAGATCATATAATACCACGTGATAGTTGGTATGATTGGTTGTATAAAATAAACAAAAATATTGCTCGCTTAGATAAGAGTGAGATAGGGTATAAAGAATTTAAAAAAGGAATCAGCGGTTATAATAAACGACAAATAGAAGAACGACAACGACAAATAGAAGAACGAAAACAAGAAAGAAAGCGCCTAACACCAAAACAAACACGAAGACGGAAAAAACAAGAAGAGCCTCAACAACAACTACCAAATGAACCATTGTATATACCATCTGATCGAGATGATGATGATGATGCACAGGGAGCAATCGGTTTTAGTAGTGGGGATGGATTGTCTCAGAGTGGTCCAAGCGGGGTATCAGGTAATGGTTTAGCTAGTTGTTCTGGTAATATTCTCAGTGATATAGCACAATTAGAAGTTCTCATAAGAGGGAAACGAGTTGGAAATAACTTACCGGAAATAATTAATGAAGCAGCTGATATCTGTAGGCGGTTATTTCAAGGTGGCATCATGGACATTGAAACATATCGAGATTTCATTGACGAGCTAGTCGGTGGTTATCACAGTCATTAATCACCGCATTAGATAAATATCATTTAAATAAGAATGATCATACACTACAACCATGATAAACCAACCAGCGTGTAGTAAACGCACGATTGCCTGTTTATAGAGCGTACTATGGTGATGGTCTCGGTGATACCATTGCAGGATTATTTACAAGAATAGATCCAAAATTGGCACCGCTAGCAAAACAATTATCAATGAAAGCCATCGATGTTATTCGTGATAAGGATATTAGCGCTGTAAGATATGCTGCCGGGAAGGCATTTTCGGCCGCGAAGGATAAACTAACAGCGTTATTTCGGCGGCGAAGGAAACCACCAGCGTCATCAGTGACGAAGTCACCGGGACCACTACCATCTACAGCGGCGATGCCTGCAAATATTATTAAAATAATAAATAACGCAGTAGATCAAAAACTAGCATCGCTGGTGACCAACGCCCAAGATTATATAACCGCAAATATGATATTGCGAAGTGGCCTACAAAGAGGTCGTCGACGACGATGATTTAGATCAACGAATAGATAATAAAATGTTCAAACGGTCACCTGATACAGCGTTTTATATGGACGCTCCAGTATTCAAGAATGATTCCGTACGTGATTATCAATTTTATGCCTATCACGCAATACAACCAAATCTTCGATCAAGAATTGAACTTCAAGTTCATGATACCAGTAAATACTCTCTACCGTGTGAAGCGTTTATTGAAGTAGAAGGAGAACTTGTAACAGATGTTGCAGCTAATACACCATACGCAGATAACCCACTTGTCCGAGTGGGTTTTGTCAAAATTGGTATCATGGCGTTATTTAGTAGCGCTAGATGTATGATTGATGGAAAATAAATTGAAACCATTGAGATTAATGTTCATGTTACTACAACAATAATAGTGCTAGGAAAGATACTCCGACGATTATACAAGATCGGCAGGTCCTTCTATGATGTTCTCTAAAGATATTACTGATCACGCTGATCACATAACACATATTAAAATACGGACAGCGCCAGATACTGCGGTTGCACTAAACTACCCCGATACCCCTGAACACGTAGGAGGTAGACCAGCTGCTAACTTTGATATTCTCGGAAGCGTTAATCCCGATTACAATCTAGGATATGCAACACGCATAGCAACGTTGCATAGACCACGTCGACGATTTTCATGCGCGATTCCACTACATCATATATTTGGATTTTGTAGAAATGTCCGAAAAGTTATCTATGGAGCGAAACATACGGTAGTACTCGTGCGAAAGGGTACTGATAATGATGTAATCAGGCGTAGCGCTGGTGTTGTGCCGGTAAAGTTATTTTATAAAAACTATCACTCTGGATGCCAGTAATGAGCCCATCAATCACCACAGAGGAGCGATTACTATCGTTCATGGACCAAGGAGGAAAATCAATGATAAGTTGGTTACCAGTGAGTACAGGTACTATAGATTCTGATATTACTGGTACATTTGCATGACACCTGGCAGCGCGACAAGGCATTTCATGTCCGCGTCATATATTTATTGCGCTAAAGGATAGAACGCGATTAGACAATCAAGAACGCAGTCATATGATATTTGATCAGTTAGGCGTTAAAGAAGTCTCGCTGAGAATAAACTGCAAACAAGAACCATCCGAGGATATACAAGTTGACTACGAAAACAACTATATTGCACGCGTGTATCATCGGTTGTTGACATATTTGGCACGGGATCAAAATGTTGATACTGGTTTACAAATATCACAGTTGGATTTTACACATCAATAACCGATCTATTACTTTTCGTTGGAACATCTTGATTTAACAAGACAGTCCGTCGTTGATATACACTTTAGAGCTCGTGTAGCCCCTGATGGTGTTAATTACAGAGCGGTTGCTGTCATTCTCAGTGATAAATCAATGCTACTCGAAGGCGTTGGTGGGCGAATGAGATTGATAGATGCACCAGTAAAAAATATGTAACAATTAGATCAATTTGTTATTGTATAATGTCATATAGTCATATTAATGTTGCGTTAATCCCCGGCCAACTCAAGAAATTGCAATCAGAATCGGCTAAAAAATGTGGAACTACAATAACGCTGAAACTCAATCAGATGACTGGTGGTCAGATTAAATTGTCACTGACAAATCGTCAGATAAAACATTTCAATGACGCGCTCAAAGATAAAAAAGGTGATCAAATCACACTCTCTGCGGCTGCGATCAACAACATGTTAGCTGTGTTACCAGCGTTGATTTCGGCAGCGGCTCCAGCGGTGGCTAAAGTGGCAGCGTTGGGAGCCGTTGTACCACGGCTAAAGAAAGCAGCCGGGAGCGGGTATACAAAAAGAAACGAGGAAAGGGTCTAAGACTACCAGGAACCCCGTATTCATGGTACAGCGGAAAAGGCCTGAGACTTGGACCGGTTTATTAACACCGATGTCAAATTTTGATTTACTCGATGCTGCTAAAAATCTATCGATTAAAAACTTCAGAGGTGTCTTTATGAAAGATCAGTTGCCGGCACAACCAAACAACGTTGAAACCGGTATCATCAATCTTGATATCAGCACCGGACCTGGTACGCACTGGGTTGCATACGCGATTGATCCACGTGGAATCGTCTATTTTGATTCATATGGATTAGTGCCGCCGAGGTAATTTAACATATATATAAACCGCTTAAACACCCCTCGTTGGTATCCTACGCTACCAACACAACAAATGAATGACCCACCAATATGTGGCAACGAAGTATTGAATATCATTGACGCTATTTCAACATCCGGAAAACCACCTCATCGGGTCGTGAATGAATATACTAGTAGTCGCTGGCAACGACAGAGTCGTCAACGAAGATTTTAGAGAAGTAATTAGTTTAACAATAACAAGATTGATATTTGGGGAAGACCTCAATCAACGCTGAAGAAACCTGATGCCGACGGCACTGCAACCGGTGATATAAAAAAATAATCGAAGATTAAATAGCCGAGATGTTGAACTTAGAAAGTGTTGATCCCAATGAAATAGTTGTATTTCAAGATCCTCAGGGTAAATTGAAAACGAGTAATATTTCCCTGGATGATATTTTAGTTAAACAACGAGACGCAGCAGAAAATGCTATTGCGGTATTTTCCGATCAGGGTAAACTCAAACCGGGAGTACGTGTTTCAACGCTCGTGGATGCCCAACAAAAACTAGAATCAGTCTATATAATATAATTAGATTCAATCAACTCCAGCAAGATATAATTGATACCATCGAAACCCCGATAAATAATTTATTTGGGATTCCACGTTCGCAACCCGAGTTGCATATCATACATATAAAAACCGCTATCGATTAATTAGCAAAATTGCGATCCGAGTATGACGCTCATGTAGTTCAATTTGGTAATCTACGTAAAATTGTTTAAAAAGTCTGATGACGCCGTTGATGAATTTTTTGGTAAAGACGTGAAACCTGATAATATTAAAATGGATCTCGATGATATTATCACAAAACTTAATAAAATAACAACAGTTAATCAGCGAATAGAAGCTATCAACGCTGATATTAAATCGACCAACGATATCATCAGGGGTGATATGCCGAAGATGATAATAATACTTTAAAAAACAAAAATTCCTCATGAGAAAACCAACAACGTAGTATACACAATTCAACACGAATCATTTACCTGGATACCATCATTCACTAACACGCTAGGCATCCACGCTGCCGTCAATGTATTTATCGATTAACACTAGTGACACCGATTCAATTCAATA
Source organism: Unio delphinus (assembly GCA_029339505.1). NCBI lineage: Eukaryota > Metazoa > Mollusca > Bivalvia > Unionida > Unionidae > Unio > Unio delphinus. The sequence continues at coordinate 611,393 of JAQISU010000400.1, forward strand.
TTTCATCAACGAGTTCATCTGGAGTCAACAATACGATATCAACGATCATCGACAAGGATACAACTGAACAATTCACGATAACATCCACTGATAATAATTTAGCTAGAGTTTCTGTATCCTGGTATGTAGAATTCGTAGTGGATTTAAGTAAACAACTAAATTAAAATCGTGAACGATTTGAAAATAAAATGTCATCATCAACGATACCTTCAGTATCTCAATACCGATATGATCAAGTCAGAGAGTTTCAAACTAAACTCAAAACCCTCACTGAGGAGTACCAGATGAAAATAAAAAAATACCGACGAAGAATCACCGCAGTTGATGTTACCGTGTACTCGGTGTCCGGCGTACTTGCCGGTGCTGGCATTATCCTCTCGTCGGTAATGATGATCGCCCCGATTGCAGTTCCAATTTTTATATCCGCGGCGACAACAATCGCTGGAATTATTTCAATAATAAAAAAAATATCATCGTGCAGCTAGCGCAAACTACAAGATTACATAATTAAATTTCATATTGTGTCCGTTGCATACTTGCATTTATCCTCGATGATGTCGTCGTCACTCGATGACACATTAATATCCGGTGACGAGTTTTCGAAAATGTATGATTGTATGATTGAAATTTGTATGAAAATTGTATGATTCCACGATGTCGAAATTAGAGCAGGATAATAATAATAACAATGACAGCACCGCAAGAACTACTTCAACGAATAGTGGAGAACACAAACCCGGTGAAAACCAGCATGATATCAATAACATTAACCAATCCTGAATTCAGTGAAAATTTCCCTACTCCGATTCCCGTGAAGGAAATAGCGCTAGCAAAACTACGAGTGTATCACAGTTGACATAATATAAGGTCGGTAGCATTTGGCGGTCAACAACCGAATAATTCCTTGCTGTTTGCGAATAAGAATAAACCCAACGGTGAACCAGACTGGAATTTTTTTCGTTACCATCTGGGTCGTACCAAATTGAACAAATCAATAATGAATTACAACGCAGAATAAAATCCATTACTGGATAAGAGTCGAAATTCGCTATAACAGTTCACGAGCCAACGTTATCATCTGCCATCGAGATAAACTCACCCGGGTATGCCGTAGACATCTATAACAGCTCGATAAGAACAATATTGGGCTGGCCTGAAATCCCACCTCGGACATCTTAGCAAATACCCGAACCTAAAATGTCTGATTATACCACGGATAAATAATAATATCATGAAATCAACCCATCATATCGAAATTATTTACTTGATATAAAAAATGCAAAATTAACTGATAGATTCACATTTCTTGATAACAAAACCATGCATTCCTGATTCATCCATTGCAATTGTATTCACGTTAACTAATGTCATTGATTATTTGAAGGAGATTAATCGATTACATAAAACACAATCAGAACAACTACGACGGAGCTTCCAAGAGTATATATCTCTGATATAACAAAACCACGTGATGAGATAATAAAATATGTTAGGATATTAAATCAACTTGTATCCGACATTGAATATATCAACACACGAATAATTCGAGTAATAATTAATGACAGCAACGGAGATAAACAAACCGGTTACAATATCACAGAAGCTGATTTAACCGATTTTAAATTTCCTGGATATAACGCAAATGAACTAAAAAAGTCTGTTAATGATCTCCTCGATGAGTACTTCCCACAAATACTCGCTGCATGGAAAATATTACCACAACCACAGACAACTAACCTCAAACATAAAAACGACCCAGATGGTGGTGGTAGGCATATCGCTCCTCAAAATATCAATATATCCTCGGTGATAGCATTACCTTTAGTATGTGATGTCATCGAAGGAAGCTATCAAATAAATCTTGAGCGATCCAATCAACCTCAGCAGGGATATATTTTATATTCCTTTGCACCAACAGCTCCTCCAGGGTCTAATCATTGAGGATCCAACTAATCCAGTCTATATGAGATGCCATAATAATTCGTTAGCGAGAATGAATTTTAAACTCAGTGACCAATCCAATAATCTGATTGATTTACAAGGTGAGGTTTTACAAATTAGTCTGTTTGTGAAATCCTAAAATAAAATTGTTAACCTCATAGCAACAGAGGGGGCACGACAACAAATCTGCACCTAGGTTGGTAAGAATTTTTTTTTTCGTTTTTCGTAAGAGGCCTTTGTTTAACAAATATTTGCCTAAAATTTTGTCCGATTCGCCCCCTCTGCTGCTAGTATCCATTCCACTAGAAGAAGAAGAAAATAAAGAAGAAGAAAAATAACACTTCCCTAAATCGGTTGACTTGTCACAAATCAAAATGAAATTATTAGAAGATAAAATGTACCAAGCCTTCAGCACCTAAACTATCGAGTACCTTAAAAAACCACAAAAACATAAACAAAACCATGCCCATACGTTAGCCACTGCCGGAATTACACTTTTATGTTCAGTGAGGATTTAAACTAAAATAGATACATGGAACAGTATATTCAAGAATAAAATTGAAATCATCAACAGAAATCCATACAACTTTAAAGCAAAAAAGAAAATACGTAACTTTTGAAGAAAAACGTATTTCTTAAAACTGATGAATATTGTTGTGTACGGTTAATTGGTGGGTCAATTTAAAAACAGGAAGCAAGTACAAATATGGGTACTCTAAAGAAATATGTATTGAACTTCGAAAGGATATATCATTTCCAAAGAAAACATTTAAAGGTAAACATTTTATTAGTCAGTTAAGTCTTCTACTGCAGCAAGCCCAAAAACAATAACATATTAAGATCATTATATTTTCATGGCAGTTATAGATTCCTTTGTATTAATGCAGACCTGTAGAATCATATACACTTTAAAATGACCATGTTTTATGATACACGTAAATACAAAAAGATGATATTTTGGTGTTCCTCATATGTAAAAAAAAAATACTCGGATCGTGTAATTAGCTGAATACAAAAATACCGTGGTTTTAGAAATAAGCTATATGCCTTTAAGAATCGCAAAGAATTGAAAGTAAGAAAGAATATTTATTCAACAACCTGTTATCGCAAAGTAGCAAAAGTATGCAGTGGGATTTGTTGAACAGTCTGTAATCGCTAACTATTTAAAGTAAGTAAGTATATTTATTAAACAACCTGATATCTCATACTATTTAAATGGAGGAAGGTACAACATGTCGTCTATTTAACCAAACTATAAATCTGCAACAAGTTGAGACTAATGAACTTGTTAGAGTTAAACCAAAATGGCATTAGTGAAATCTGATGAAATATTGCAAAACCAAAATATAGAAAACATATCAAACACATCAGCAGCGTAGCAGAGGAACTAAGAAAAGCTAATTGCGACACATTTTACCGACTGTTAAAATACAAACAAACAAAAAACATTTAACTGAACATTTAACAGATTTAGAAAATACTTGTAAATAAATGTTTTTAATAACATAACAAAATTTACTTTTTGGCGGAAGGTCAAAGTGATTTTCACCGAGATGGTGTGACACCTGCAACAAGCAAATACATCTTTTTGTATGGCATCCCAGAAAACCCTTGGTCTAAACATAATAAATTTGGTAAAATGTCTTATAGGAAGAAATGAACGGGTAAAGGTGACACATAAGCACCAATTGACAAAGCAAACCAAGAGATCTAAATACTGACATTATTTGTTCGAGTTAGACTAAAAGCACAAGCATCACTGATTATTTATTTCTGAAAGCGTAAAAAAGATGGCGTTTAAAATAAGCTGGGCAACTTGTTCCTAAATTAACTGATGATGCTATTCTGATTATTTTTGGCCGTAATTAACAAGTTGTATGCGATTCAAAACTGATGTTAACATTTGGCAACAAAGAATGAACACAAAATATTAATATGGATAAGAAAAAAGAAAAAACTATTTTCAGAAGTAAATTCAGTCAGATCACGCAACCACATAAGTAACCATAGACGCTTGCTTATTTGCTTCGTGAATAAAGTAAATTGGTTCTGTTTTTAATCATCAGCTGTTTTAACTGTAGACCAATTACAATCTCTCACCGATTGTCCTTTAGTCGAGATAAGAATAGACCAATCACAATCAAGCACCATTTTTGACCTTTTGTCATAATAACTGCTAATCACATTATTTTCTTTACGAATTCTTACTGACTGCTTTTCAGTCGCTGATATTGTATTATTTACCAGGTCCGTATGTAAGCGTGTCAAATGGCTGTTGTATCCAATAATACTACCAGTTTTCATTCCCATATCACGAGGTAAACAAAAATATTCCATTCCCATCATCAATAACATAATCTAGTTTTAACTTGTGGTTAGAGAGTCCGCCGCGGAAGTGGGAGGTCGTGGGTTCGATTCACGGCAGAGTCATAAAAAAGACTGGTACTAACAGCTACCTCGCTTGCCGCTCGGCATAAATAGGTTAGTGTTAGGACTAGTTGGCATGGTGTCAGAATAATGTGACTGTGGGAAACATGATGCTACATGTCTGCGGCATGATGCCCCAGTGACATCACTATAAACTGCCTCACTGCAGACATTGTAGCGAAATGATTGAATTGTTTTTAAAGCTATATTAAAAATCCTAACCAAACAAACAAAGAAACAAAGTAATATTGCTCATGCCTTACGGAGCACGTCCGTTGTCAAATCGTTAGTTTCGGAGGTTAATATATTGACATGTTGTCAAACTCTTCAATTTTGGAGGCAAGTAAATCTTGAATGCAGACCACAATACTACAATACTATAAAATAAGTGATCGGGTTTGAGAAAAACTGGAACTTAGGACGTCTGGTGATAGGTTTTCAAAATATGTTTGCTTTCAGTCTTCTGAAAGCTGCATTTCCAATGGCTAATTCACAGGTCAACAAAACATGACCCCAGTGCAGTCGCGTCATATCTTTATATAGAACAATGAATATTTGATTTTAGTCAGATTGTTGTTGCTGGTGTTGTTGTTGTAGTGTTTAACGCCATTTTTCATCACACGATAGTCTATACATGGCGGCCAGTATTAATGGTGGAGGAAGAACCGGGGAAATCCCCCAAAAGAACCACCGACCAACCAGAAGCTACTGGCAAGCTTTCTCACATACCCACATTGGCTGAATCTGAGACTCGAACTCACGCAGACAGAGGTGAGATGGCAGTGATCCATAATGGAGAGCGCTTTAGACAATTCAGGGCCACCTAAAGCATTTGTAATATTGTATATACAGTAGTCCCCCTTTTATACAGCCATCCCTTCTGTACCTTGAAAATAGCCTCATAAGACGGGTGGCCTTTTCCAGAGTGGGGAATACATTTCTATGAGAAGAATATATATATATATATAATATATATATATATATATATATATATATATATATATATATATATATATATATATATATATATATATAATATACATATATATATTCATATATTAACAATAAAGTTAAGACTTTAAACATAACGTTATCTTCTCTGTCCTTAATTGAACCATGAACCATCGAGTCTCTCTCTCTCTCTTTCTCTCTCTCTCTCTCTCTCTCTCTCTCTCTCTCTCTCTCTCTCTCTCTCAAAATTATAGCCCACAAGGTAGCGTAAATCGGTTGTCGCGAAGGACAGACTGGTTTATTGCATGTCTCAATGGTACTCGTGAGCCTCTTGTCAGGGCCCATATTTACCATGTACATGTTTACTGAATAATATTTTGAAAGGACGCTTATAACTTAAAGATTTATTCGGTGTTACGATCCGTATGATTTACAATATTACTTCAAAACCGGAATATTATAATTCCTTTAAATTTACCCTGCTCTAAATATAGCGTCTGCTGTTTATATCTAGGTTTTGTTTAACAAAGACATTTTAATCATATTTCCTGCTGCTGCTTGCACTGGTAAAATTCCACATTATATAGTCGTTATTCTAGCTAGTAATACAATCTTCATCGTTTATTATAGTTATCTAAATTTGTATGATCAATAATAAAAAATAAGTACGGATTGTTCAAAGCGTTTAGGGCCACTTAGGCCATATGAAAGGTATTCTGTGCTCGACATAATACATATATACAGATAGCAAAGCTGGGGTAGGGGTGTAGAAACATTTAAAATTTGAATTATTTTGTTTAGAGCGAAAATATGAACAGAAAATATAAACAAATATATCATATTTTAATCATATACACATTTTGTATCATGTACCATAGCATTCAGATTAATTGGTTATCTATTATTTATCGCATTGTTTGTTTTGATTGTTTTACTGTGTCTTGTATCCATATTTTCACACAATATAATTTTCACTCGCAAAACAGGTTAATCCACACCTACCGTTCGTGAACATTTTAACTTCCAGGAATTAACACTGCTTCATAATAAAATAAAATACGGATTCATGTATTGCTGTTATGTCATGCGTACATTTCACATGTATACAACTTTCTTAATTATTTTTGAAAACTGCTCTTGAAGCAATGACATGAATATATTGTTTAATATGAAATCTTTGATCATGGAACCATGTGTGAGTGCAAAGTTAAGCTCATCACTGAAAGTTTACTGCTGCGCGCCGCGCCTAATAGCCTTCATAGAGACAGTAGGGGTATTCACCATTTAGATCAGTATGCATAAGGTCAAATTTTTTGCTACCAGAGAAATTCAGCTGATATTTCCAAGGTCTGAAGAGAAGCAAAGCACAGCAATTTATGCAGAAAACTTCTGGAAATGAGTTCATAAAGGTGTGCATTGATTTAAAATTATTTTTTTTTTTTATGAAAACAATCAATTCATTTAAAAATACAGAATATTAAGAAGAGTACATGGCTATATTATGTTAAATTATCTACTAGCATTAATCACTTTTACTAAACTATTCCCTAAGTATTCAGATATTTTATTCAGTAAAAATAGCCCACATCTACTCAAGGAGTATACTCAGTTTGAATTAGGCATAGGTTTGTACATATATTTTCTAAAATTGACCCTATGAGCGTCTATTACATGTTATCAAATGTAAATGTAAAATTTTCTAAAGATATATGTTTTTAACATTACATGTGATAATGGATTCAGACCAGTAGATTTAAATATTTTGATTAGAAGATTCACTCCTAAACCATTAGATTTTTTTATCTTCAAAAATGTTGTTACAAGGGACTGAACAGTATTGTTTTCTATAAATTCTTTCTACTTAATTAATACATGTATAATAAAACAGCAAGTTTTGAACACTAATTAGATTCAGATTGAGATTCTGTTGGAAAATGCAATAAAAAAGAGCGTTATTTATTTTACAGTTGATTGCAAAGATTTAAAAAATAATAAATAAAATACCATTTTTAGTATTCTTCACCAGATCCCTGTCTGGTGACCACTGAAGACATTCATTTTATTCAATCAAATATCTGTTTACTATGGTATTATCAATGAAATATTACAGCTAATTTGTTATGCTGTAATGTATATAGCAAATTATTTGTTCCACACTAAACCTGGTTTCAGGAAAACATATTTTCTTTTTGATATTTTATAAGAATCAAATACATAATTTTGTTCAACTTCTTGTTTTCTTCAATACGGTCATGTTCAACTTGAAACTATCAGTTATAACAGCATCAGCGCATATTTCAAAATGTTTGCTCTGAAGAATCTTACACTGAAAGAATTGTATTGTAATAATGCAGATACAAATAGTTAAAGTTTAAACTAAAATGTACAAGTAACATGTATTGGTTCATGATGAGTTAATGAAAGTTTCTATAATGTGTGCAAAACTTACACACAGGAAGTGAAAAGTATTAAAGTTGAATTTAGACAATGTTTCAAAATGTAACTTATATGTAAAAGAGTCCCATATATTTATTCAAGAAAAAAATATTGAAAATATCATAGTTTGTATTGCTGTTGAAATAACTTCAACTTTAAATATTAAAAGTTCACGATTTTTAAAATCAGTTTTAAGTCAGCTAGTTTTGAAAGTTGACTTTACAAGAAATAATGAAGATCTAATGTAAAGCTTTCTCTTGAATTTCACATGGAATCATGATAACTATTATGCCATTTCTGTGTAGTGTAAGTTCATTGTTTCTGGAGTATGCATTCATTGACCTAATTCTGAGAGTTACCTGGAACATACACTTGGGACAAGACAGAACTAATTATAGGTATTACATTTTTATCACTATGTCATCCATATATTTGATTTAATTTTACGTAAAGCATGGAATATGAGCTTATTTCAAGATTTCAGACTAATTCAACAATAACTAAAATCAAAGCATATTAATAAGGGGATCTTGAATCCGATTAGCTGAACTTGTTACCAATATTAAAGCAATATTTTTTAGGTTTTATAAAACATGCAGTACAGATTTGTATAATGGAGATTTCAACAGTTTAGTAAGATTGATATCCATTCATAGGAAATATTTGATCTTGCATCTGACTGAACCAGTTATTACTTTGATGGTGATATTTGAACATGTTTGTAAATTTTAATTATATTACGAGATCTTAACTTTTTATTAAACTTGGACTATAAGCTTATATTACGAGATTTCAGCTGAAGTGGCACCTAGCTGCATGAGTTTGTAACCACTTTATGATCTGATTTGTACAATGCTGAAAAATGGGCTAACATCATGAAGATGTCAACTTAATTTTATTAAGAGCAAGGTTAAATTATAAAGTAATGAAGTGATCTGGCATCTGATTGTCTAAGCTTCTTATGACTTTCAATAGAGTATTTCTAATTAAATTTGGATCTTACTTAGTAAATAGGTTTAAATCATCAAGATGTTTTATGACATTTTGTTATAAATTAATTGGTCTTGTATCTCATAGACTTTGCTTGTTTGTATGACTTTATCAAACTTGATAAATTAGTTTATCTAGTCAAGATATAAGACAAGATAGATTATGAGAAATATCCAATCATAATAAGATTTTAACTCTTGCATCTGCCGTGTGTCAGTTTATTGTGATCCCTAACACTGGGCCATCATGTCACAAACATTAACATTATTCTGACAACAGGCCGACAAGTCCTAACACTAACCTCTTAATGCTGCGTGCCAGGCAGTACCATTTTTATAACTCGTTGGTATGACTCTGCCGGGGATCAAACCCACGACCTTCCACATCTGAGGTGGATGCTATAACCACTAGGCCGGCCAGAGCATTCTACCAAACACTTGTAAAAGTGATACAATATGGTAGTTCAAGTTAAGTAAAGGATCTTGATTGGTAATTTTCCAACTAAATTGCAATGTAATTTGAACATTATTATTTTCAATATTGATTTCGTCTATTGTGACAGTAAAACAATCATTCAGAGTTGCTTAATTTAGTTTAGAATAAATAAATTTCATTCAAAACTTTGTAACTGACCAAAATTTGTCTTGTATACACAACATAACAAGCATGAAGCGAACATCGAGATGGTGATGCAGACAGAAGAAAATATAATATTGGGAAATATGCTGCATATCTGATAGATGAAAGATTCATACAAATCAGTCAGGTCTAAGAAGTGGCGACTACTGACGTTACACTTGAAACATAATATGCAAAGTAATATAAGGTGTCAGTTACATCGTTTAAACAACCGAGGACATCAGTCAATAATATTATACCTGGGACTTTGAACTTCCTTCTTCAAGAAGATTGATAGCCATTAGCCATAACAAGATTTATATTTTTAAAAGATCTTTTATGCTATAGTAAAACTTGTTTTATAAACAAAGAAACATTTTACAGGGATTGTTGTTTTAAATAAAGTAGAAAAGATATCTTCATTTTACATTAACAAAACACCCATTGGGCACTACAAATTTTTCTGATGTTTTTCATATGCATATATTATTAAAATTTGTATGTCCAATTTACACCATTTCAGTCATATGATAAATGTAATAAATATTTTGTGTAATTTAATCATTTGTTTTAATATTTTGCTGTTCTCGTGCATTTCTATGCATCCATCGTCCTGTTGGTCCTTCTTTCTTGTTAAATACTAGGTTATACATTGTTATACATTGAGGTTTTACAGTTTTCGCAAAACGTTTAGTACATATATTTACATTTTACATTAAAAGAAAACACTAGAAATTTTTCTGATGTTTTTCATATGCATATACTATTATTAAAATTTTTATGTCCGATTTACACCATTTCAGTCATATGATAAATATAATAAATATTTTGTGTAATTTAATCATTTGTTTTATTATTTTGCTGTTCTCTTGATTTTGCATGCGTACTCCTATTGGTCCATCTTTGTTGTTAAATACTTGGTATATCATTTAGGTTTTACATTTTTTCAAAACTTTTAGTATGATTATAGCCTCCCTACCAATGTCAATAATGAAAACTGTTGGTGTGATACAAATGCAAAGAAATAGTTATTTCATTCACTGATTTATAATTTTTAACCCAACTCTAACCAGAAAAGCCCTGGCACTGTCATTTTCATTGCTTTTTGTGCTTAGTATACTTTCCTTGCTAACACTGTGTCATGTTATGTATACTATGTACTATGGGTGAGTCTATTTTCCTGTGACAGCATAGTGATATAGATCATCCTGTTTGGAAACTGCCAGATAATTCCACAAATTACCAAAGGGTGAGAGTTATAGCACTTTGCAAACATGTACATAGCAATTAAACCACTAGTTAAATTCATGTGAAATGCAAATGTGTAGTCGTCGTTCTTTTCCATGATTTGACATTGTAAATATTAGAAGTAGATTGACATAGTATGTATATTCTATGTACATATACATGTAGTTGTGCATCCACCCCTTTGCTGAAAATAGACTTGTCAAGGAACTGGAAGTAACCAAACAAGCACGGTAGTATTTTACACTAAAAATGTCAGTTTGAGATGAAACATGCAGTCCCTCTGATCTTAATACTTTTGAAATTACTAATCAATATATTAAGTGACCAAGTTCTTAATGTTCTAATTTACGTTTTGTTTGTATTTAAAAAATTGGATTGAGGGTACAAATAAATGGGGATGTATATTCAGACAATATGAAGAGAAATATGAAGAGAAAAAAATTTGTTTAGGAGCTTTTTTAGTTTGCCGTCAAAGTATTTATCAAATATTTACCAACATAGTCCAAAAAAACAGTCTTCAGTACTATTACAATTTAGTGGTAAGTAATATAAAATATTGTTTTGAAATGTGTCATTTTAATTTACTTTGCTCTGGTTCAGCTGTGATTGTTATCATAAAAATGATTTTTTGCAATTGCTCATATTTCAAAACTCTTGTGGTCATACAAATATAGAATACTAGATTTTTTTTGGAAGCCATCCATGGTGATCATGACCAGCGAACCTACATGCATTTCCCAAACTTTGTTTAAGCACATTTACTCCCTATCAGTGATTGAGCCATACATGTTGCCGAATTTGTATTTCTAAGAGTTATTACTATAGGTTATACAAAAGAAAACATTGCATTCAATGACCAACAATGTTATAAGCTTATATTTACACAACTGTATGGAACGAAATACTGAGGAGGATGGCAAAATATGGATAATTATTGAGCTTTTAAATTCTAACAGCCATACATACAGATTTTTTGGAAAGCTGTTGTTGACACTAGCCAAATTTTGCTTAAAGGACATTATCTATGCACCAGTCTCACCAAGCATAGCAACACGAACCCTTAGCTAAGTTTTGGCTAAGGAGACATTTATCCAAAATTTGGTTTCTGCCTAAAGGTCATACAATACATTATGGAAAAGGACAATATTGCAGTTAACAAAATCATAGTTACCTAGAGTTTGCTCTTTTGCAGTCATACATAAGGGTTATACTAAAAGACACTAGCCAAATTTTGGCTAATCATACATTTATCCAAAATTTGGTTCCCATCTAAGTGTGTGAAGAACAGCTTTTTAAGAATTAGCCAAATCTTGGCTAATTTAAAACCTACCAGGCTCCTCCAACAGACAGTCAAGCTATAGTGATAGACCGTATATTGATCAAAAGCTCTTCCAGGAGTCTCATTATGTGCCTGTTGAAACTTTGGGTTACGAGATTTTAGCCCACAGCATATATATATATATATATATATATATATATATATATATATATATATATATATATATATATATATATATATATATATATATATGGTACTTTCGATATAGTTTTCACAAACAACTGAAGCATGTCCATGCCGAAGCATGGCAATCATTATTATGTCCGTTTAATCGATCTTCCATTCTGTTTGCTGAACATGCCTCTCATTAAGTACAGTACTACGCACTAAACTTATGCTATTATATGTGAGTAAAAACATAAATTGCTATATTACCAGACAGTGTATTGATTTCATATCGTTTGCTAGTTTTATCAAATTAGCTGTTTTTCTATGCAAATGAGAAAGACAAACATGTTCTGCAATACGTATCGTCCATCTATGATATATCGAATCATCAAATGAATCATTTAAAGAGGCCAGTTTATCACTCACTTAATAACTTTATTCCGAAACTAAAATGGTAGCTATAATGACCTTTGGATTTAGTACAGCATGGATTAAAGTGTAAACTTTGACACTAAAAGTGCAAATTCAATGTGTTACAGTTGACCAAAAGAGAAATACGAATACATTTGATGACATTATTTGTGATACAATATATGGAAGATAGAAGGTCGGTGTATGGCAACGCCGATGTTTTCGTATAATGTGTTGTAATAATTACTCCAATCTCAAATGTTTGAGTTGTCATTTCAAACGGACAGAATATTTGTGCCTTGTACGGTTGAATTGTTTGGGATCTTTGAAGCAGTTGAAAGGAAAAGTATCAACTCAAAGTTGATTTTGAACAAGCAAGATTTTTTCGCAACAAAAACGTATATTTCATCTTTCAAATATTTTGGAATTGGGCACTGGATATTAGATCTCTAACTTTAAGAACTTTTCATAGCCAAAACAATATATTTTGCAACATTGATAAAAATAGCAATTTACTCTTTCAATGGAATGTTCGAAGAAACAAGGTGAAGGTGTGCCAATTCGGATATAAAATATTCATGAGCATGCGTTTTGCCCCATTTCTAAATGCTACAATTGAGTGTTAGCCGTTTTAATTCATGTTTATAAATTTCATCTACTATTTCCATAACAACAAGGTTAAGACTTTGAACATAACGTTATCTTCTCTGTCCTTAATTGAAACATGAACCATCGAGTCTCTCTCTCTCTCTCTCTCTCTCTCTCTCTCTCTCTCTCTCTCTCTCTCAAAATTATTGCCCACAAGGTAGCGTAAATCGGTTGTCGCGCAGGACAGACTGGTTTATTGCATGTCTCAATGGTACTCGTGAGCCTCTTGTCAGGGCCCATATTTACCATGTACATGTTTACTGAATAATATTTTGAAAGGACGCTTATAACTTAAAGATTTATTCGGTGTTACGATCCGTATGATTTACAATATTACTTCAAAACCGGAATATTATAATTCCTTTAAATTTACCCTGCTCTAAATATAGCGTCTGCTGTTTATATCTAGGTTTTGTTTAACAAAGACATTTCAATCATATGTCTTGCTGCTGCCTGCACAGGTATAATTCCACATTATATAGTCGTTATTCTAGCTAGTAATAAAATCTTCAACATTTATTATAGTTATCTAAATTTGTATGATCAATAAAAAAAAATAACTACGGATTGTTCAAAGAGTTTAGGGCCACTTAGGTCATATGAAAGGTATTCTGTGCTCGACATAATACATATATACAGATAGCAAAGCTGGGGTAGGGGTCTAGAAACATTTAAGATATGAATTATTTCGTTTATAGCGAAAATATGAACAGAAAATATAAACAAATATATCATATTTTAATCATATACACATTTTGTATCATGTGCCATAGCATTCTGATTAATTGGTTATCTATTATTTATCGCATTGTTTGTTTTGATTGTTTTACTGTGTCTTGTATCCATATTTTCACACAATATAATTTTTCACTCGCAAAACAGGTTAATCCACACCTACCGTTCGTGAACATTTTAACTTTCAGTAATTAACACTGCTTCATAAAAAAATAAAGTACGGATTCACGTATTGCTGTTATGTCATGCGTACATATCACATGTATACAACTTTCTTAATTATTTTTGAAAATTGCTCTTGAAGCAATGACATGAATATATTGTTTAATATGAAATCTTTGATCATGGAACCATGTGTGAGTGCAAAGTTAAGCTCATCACTGGAAGTTTACTGCTGCGCGCCGCGCCTAATAGCCTTTATAGAGACAAGTAGAGACATTCAACATTTAGATCAGTATGCATAAGGTCAAATTTCTTGCTATCAGAGAAATTCAGCTGATATTTCCAAGTTCTGAAGAGAAGCAAAGCACAGCAATTTATGCAGAAAACGTCTGGAAATGAGTTCAAGAAAGGTGTGTATTGATTTAAAATTATTTTTTTTTTAATATAAAAAAATCAATAGGTTTAAAAATACAGTATATTAATAAGAGTACATACCTATTTTATGTTAAATTATCTAATACTATTAGGCACTTTTACCGAACTCAGATATTTTATTAAGTAAAAATAGCCCACATCTACTCAAGGAGTATACTCAGTATGAATTAGGCATAGTTTTGTACATATATTTTCTAAAATTGACCCTATGAGCTTCTATTACATGTTATCAAATGCAAATGTAGCATTTTCTAAAGATATATGTTTTAACATTACATGTGATAATGGATTCAGACCAGTAGATTCAAATATTTTGATTAGTAGATTCACTCCTAAAGCATTACATTTTTTTAATCTTCAAAAATGTTATAAGGGACTGAACAGTATTGTTTTCTATATGTTGTCTCTTATTAATACATGTATAATAAAACAGCAAGTTTTGAACAGTAATTATATCCAGATTCAGATTCCGATGTAAAATGCTATAAAAAGAGGGTTATTTATCTTACAGTTGACTGCAAAGATTTAAAAAATAACAAATGCAATACCATTTTAGTATTCTTTACCAGATCCCTGTCTGGTGACCTTTGAAGACATTCATTTTATTCAAACAAAAATATGTTTACTGAGGTATTATTAATGATACATTACAGCCAAATGTATTGGGAATTTGTTCCACACGAAACCTGGTTTCAGGAAAACATATTTTCTTTTTAATATTTTATAAGAATCAAATGCATAATTTTGTTCAACGTCTCTTTTTTCAATAAGGACAAGTTCAACTTGAAACTACCAGTTATAACAGCACCAGCGCATATTTCAAAATGTTTGCTAAAATGTACAAGTCACATGTATTGGTATATGATGAGTTAATGAAAGTTTCTATAATGTGTGCAACCATTACACACAGGAAGTGAAAAGTATTAAATTTGAATCTAAACAAAGTTTCAAAATTTAACTTATATGCAAAAAAGTCCCATATATTATTCAAGAAAGAAGTATTGAAAATATCATAGTTTGTATTGCTGTTGAAATAACTTCAACTTTAAATATTAAAAGTTCATGATTTTTAAAATCAGTGTTTCGTCAGCTAGTTTTGAAAGTTGACTTTACAAGAAAGAATGAAAATCTAATGTAAAGCTCTCTCTTTAATTTCACATGGAATCATGATAACTATTATGCCATTTCTATATAGTGTAAGTTCATTGTTTCTGGAGGTATGCATTCATTAACCTAATTCTGGAACATACACTTGGGACAAGACAGAACTAATTATGGGTATTTTTTTTATCACTATATCATCCATATATTTGATTTAATTTTACGTAAAGCATGTAATATGAGCTTATTTCAAGACGTCAGACTAATTCAACAATAACTAAAATCAAAGCATATTAATAAGGGGATCTTGAATCCGATTAGCTGAACTTGTTGCCAATATTAAAGCAATATTTTTAAGGTTTTATAACACATGCAATACAGGTTTATATAATGAAAATTTCAACAGTTTAGTAAGATTGATAATTCATAGGACCTATTTGATCTTGCATCTGACTGAAATAGTTATTACTTTGATGGTGATATTTGAACATGTTAGTATATTTTATTAAACTTGGACTATAAGGTTATATTACGAGATCTCAACTAAAGTGACAACTAGCTGCATGAGTTTGTAACCACTTTATGATCTGATTTGATCAATACTGAGAAATTTGCTAACATCATGAAAATGTCAACTTAATTTTATTAAGAGCAAGGTTAAATTATATAGTAATGAAGTGATCTGGCATCTGATTGTCTAAGCTTCTTATGACTTTCAATAGAGTGTTTCTAATTTAATTTGGATCTTACTTAGTAAATAGGTTTAAATCATCAAGATGTTTTATGACTTTTTGTTATAAATTAATTGGTCTTGTATCTCATAGACTTTGCTTGTTTGTATGACTTTATCAAACTTGATAAATAAGTTTATCTAGTCAAGATATAAGACAAGATAGATTATGAGAAATATCCAATCATAATAAGATTTTAACTCTTACATCTGCCGTGTGTCAGTTTATTGTGATGCCTAACACTGGGCCATAATGTCACAAACGTTAACATTATTCTGACAACAGGCCGACATGTCCTAACACTAACCTCTTAATGCTGCGTGCCAGGCAGTACCATTTTTATAACTCGTTGGTATGACTCTGCCGGGGATCAAACCCACGACCTTCCACATCTGAAGTGGATGCTATAACCACTAGGCCGGCCAGAGCATTCTACCAAACACTTGTAAAAGTGATACAATATGGTAGTTCAAGTTAAGTAAAGGATCTTGATTGGTAATTTTCCAACTAAATTGCAATGTATATTTGAACATTATTATTTTCAATATTAATTTCGTCTATTGTGACAGTAAAACAATCATTCAGAGTTGCTTAATTTAGTTTAGAATAAATAAATTTCATTCAAAACTTTGTAACTGACCAAAATTTGTCTTGTATACACAACATAACAAGCATGAAGCGAACATCGAGATGGTGATGCAGACAGAAGAAAATATAATATTGGGAAATATGCTGCATATCTGATAGATGAAAGATTCATACAAATCAGTCAGGTCTAAGAAGTGGCGACTACTGACGTTACACTTGAAACATAATATGCAAAGTAATATAAGGTGTCAGTTACATCGTTTAAACACCTGAGGACATCAATCAATAATATTATACCTGGGACTTTAAACTTCCTTCTTCAAGAAGATTGATAGCCATTAGCCATAACAAGATTTATATTTTAAAAATATCTTTTATGCCGTAGTAAAACTTGTTTTATAAACAAAGAAACATTCCACAGGCATTGTTGATTTAAATTTTAAATGAAGTAGAAAAGATATTTACATTTTACATTAAAAGAAAACACTAGAAATTTTTCTGATGTTTTTCATATGCATATACTATTATTAAAATTTTTATGTCCGATTAACACCATTTCAGTCATATGATAAATATAATAAATATTTTGTGTAATTTAATCATTGGGTTTATTATTTTGCTGTTCTCTTGATTTTGCATGCGTCTTTCTATTGGTCCATCTTTGTTGTTAAATACTTGGTATATCATTTAGGTTTTACATTTTTTTTCAAAACGTTTAGTATGATTATAGCCTCCCTACCAATGTCAATAATGAAAACTGTTGGTGTGATACAAATGCAAAGAAATAGTTATTTCATTCACTAATTTATAATTTCTAACCCAACTCTAACCAGAAAAGCCCTGGCACTGTCATTTTCATTGCTTTTTGTGCTTAATATACTTTCCTTGCTAACACTGTGTCATGTTATTTATACTATGTACTATGGGTGAGTCTATTTCCCTCTGACAGCAGAGTGATATAGTTCATCCTGTTCGGTAACTGCAAGATAATTCCTCAAATTAACAAAGGTTGAGAGTTAAAGCACTTTGCACACATGTACATAGAAATTAAACCACTAGTTAAATCCATGTGAAATGCAAATGTGTAGTTGTCGTTCTTTTCCATGATTTGACATTGTAAATATTAGAAGTAGATTGACATAGTATGTATATTCTATGTACATATACATGTAGTTGTGCATCCACCCCTTTGCTGAAAATAGACTTGTCAAGGAACTGGAAGTAACCAAACAAACAAGGTAGTATTTTACACTGAAAATGTCAGTTTGAGATGAAACATGCAGTCCCCCTGATCTTAATACTTTTGAAATTATTAATCAATATATTAAGTGACCAAGTTCCTAATGTTTTTATTTAATTTATGGTTGTTTCTAGAAAATTGGATTTAGGGTACAAATAAATGGGAATATATGTTCAGACAATATGAACAGCAATATGAAGGGAAAGAAATCTTTTTAGGAGCTTTTTCAGTTTGCCGTCAAAGTATTTATCAAATATTTACCAACATAGTCCAAAAAAACAGTCTTCAGTACTATTACAATTTAGTGGTAAGTAATATAAAATATTGTTTTGAAATGTGTCACTTTAATTTACTTTGCTCTGGTTTAGCTGTGATTGTTATCACAAAAATGATTTTTTTCAATTGCTCATATTTCAAAACTCTTGTGATCATACAATATAGTATACTAGATTTCTTTTTGGAAGCCATCCATAGTGATCGTTACCAGTGAACCTACATGCATTTCCCAAACTTTGTTTAAGCTACATATTTAACAATACCTCATTTACTCCCTATCAGTGATTGAGCCATTCATGTTGCAAAATTTGTTTTTTTTTAAGAGTTAGGTTATACAAAGGAAAACATTGCAGGCAATGACCAACAATGTTATAAGCTTATATTTACACAACATTATGGAATGGAACACTGAGGAGGATGGCCAAATATGGATCATTATTGAGCTTTTAAAGTCTTACAGTCTTACATGCAGCTGTTTTGAAAAGCTGTTGCTGACACTAGCCAAATTTTGCTAAAAGGACATTATCTGTGCACCAGCCGCACTAAGCATGGCAAGAGGAATCCTTAGCCAAATTTTGGCTAAGGAGACATTTATCCAAAATCTGGTTTCTGTCTTAAGGTCATACAATACATTATGGAAAGAAACAATATTGCAGTTATAGGATATACTGACCCTGTTATGATTATCAGAGAAGAACTCGACATATGTGCTAAGCCCCAATCTCTTTCAAAACATTAATGAGCCAATTTTGTGTAAACAAAGCCTTTTATTGATAATGAACATGTACTACTAATCTTTAGTCAACACTTTCTTACGGGAACTTGACACTGGGAGACATGTATCGATGATAGAGATATTCAATTGCTTACCTTACGTCAAGATTTGAATTAATAATTGGCTCTGAATACATTTGAAGAAACAGAAGTAGCCGCTCATGTGGGGGACATTTTACATAGTTTATACTAAAATTCTGGCTGCGTTAGAGAATCGTCTGTTCTTGAGGGCTGCTTTTGAATACAAACTCGTTGGTGCCAAAGGATTCTGCCCGTAAGAAGCGGGTGGCTACTGGTCAGCGAGGGCCGTTCAAGAGTGGGACAACTGTATATATACCTTAAAATGTTTGCTACCGGGGTAAAAACAGTACCAATCAGATATAGTTCACTTATACCACGACCAGTTGTATCGGACCGTTTCAGCAGCTGCTAATATAATAATTAAAAATAATAATGAGGACTTTGTATAGAGCCTAATCTTTCGAAGCTCTAAGCACCTTACACTATCTATAATGATATTACTAAACTACAGAAAAACAATGAAATTGGAAAACATAAAAACAATGCTGAAAACATATATGATACAAAACAAATGTTTCTGATATCATATCTAGCGTTTAATGAGAAATCAGTTATTTTTAAAAATATTTTAAATAATTGAAAATTGTGGAAATAATGAAATGTTTGCATGTGGCGTGAATTTGCGAATCAGCGAAAAATGGTTGGCAGCTATGTGTATGTATTTCAAATTATGGCAACAGGGAAATTGTATCACTAATGCTAAAATATATTTTCCAGAGTTCTATTGGGATGAGAGAGGGTATTTTATACCTTACTACTGCCCCATTAATCTTACGTTTTCTTGAAAGAGAACACAGTAATAAACTAAATTGCCAATGTAAACTTAAATACAAACCAGAATTCTACAGTTTCTAAGTTTACGTAATCACAATATTTATCCATAAAGAATCAATTTAAATTCTGAAATTACCATTTGGTCACATTGTGTAATTTTATTTTTATGCATAATAACCTCTCAATGCCCAAAACATAAGACTATTTGCACTTTCAGTAGTTAGGATGCACGTGGTTTCTATATTTGCGCTTGTTAGTTGTTGGTCTAATTGACACTTCTGTACAAAATGCATCACTGGTTCTACAAGTGAATATCATCTATAAACACAGTAAACATTAGGTAAAACGTTTAACCTCAGCATAACGGCCATACAGTATATGAAATCTAGCCAGTGAAAGAAAGAAACAAGTTCAGTTGTTAACATTCTCTAGGTACACATCAAATCACAAACGGATTACTGTGACATTAACAATATATTAATTACATTTACTGAAACAATGAGTTATGACATAAAATAAAGTTAAATTGTTTGGGATCACTGATTTTATTAAACAATCTTTATAGTACAGATGTTAGTAATTGACAGTAATTTCTTTCTTTATAATGTAAAAATCTTGTGGTTTTGTAAAAATATATTTATATCAGTGCTCTTATGCTCTTAAATATAGTTATAAGCATACAGCAACGGGTCCAAACACTGCAGTATGATACACTTACATAACATGTTACAATCGTGTTTCCACTTATAGATGTTACATAAGTGCATATACTTAATATGCAAGCATCTATTGTTTCCCGGTATGAATAATCATAGGATCTGGAAAGTGACAACCATAAAGATAGTGAATTCATAGTCTTAGTGGTTTGTCAGGATCATATCAGTATCTTTGATTTGTTTAAGCATTGCACGTCAATTTATTTCCGGTGCTAATCTCCAAAAGCATCAACTGTAATACATTACCTTCACAAAATTGTCTTTTATCCTTCTTCCTCCACTGAACAACAATCTTGAAGGTCTTCAATAATATCTGTAAAGATAATGTTCAAATTTATTATGAATAGTGAGTCTGGTGGAAAGCCACAGCCTCTCCGCTTTACGGCGGTCCCTGTTAGCATTGCGAA
This sequence comes from Unio delphinus, assembly GCA_029339505.1. Lineage (NCBI taxonomy): Eukaryota > Metazoa > Mollusca > Bivalvia > Unionida > Unionidae > Unio > Unio delphinus. Next base: position 632,530 of record JAQISU010000400.1, read on the forward strand.
GCTGGTCCCTAACACTGTTATACCACGGAGAATACTTTTGAATTGATACTCTGCACTTAGTGGCTTGGGATTTTTTTCAAGCAATGAACGCAGACAGTTATCAAGTTGTTTTGCTGTACGATGTAACCAGTTTGTTTTGTTTGCTTGGATGTCATACATTAGTTTGGTTATATTTATCATACGAAGGTTTCTCTTATTAGCAAATAAAGATGGAAGGTTAGGGACTAACACGTCCAGATGGCATATAATGCAAAGATAATCTGATGCAAGTTCGTGAGATACAAGGGTGGACCTTAGAATATTATCGTCAGGTCTATGAAAAATCAAGTCGAATATACAACAAAGTTTATGGGTGGGTTTGTTAGCTGACTATTTAAGGGTAACAAAGGGAGTAAACTACTTACATTGTGATGCCGTGAGAGAGAGAGAGAGAGAGAGAGAGAGAGAGAGAGAGAGAGAGAGAGAGAGAGAGAGAGAGAGAGAGAGAGAGTATGAAAATACGGCACATTAAATAACATTACATTTCGCATTTATCAGATTGGTCAAATTTCTAGACCTTATTTCTTCTTTAGAAAATAATAATGAATGAAGTAAGACAGAATGAAAATATAATGATCTCATTAATATTTGTGTCTGCAACATATATTTAAAGACTGATGGGAGATACTTACAACGAACAATCGACTGATACACCCATAAAAGTAATCCATCCATTAGCGTAATATTCAATATTTAGATAATATTAAAAATATATGTAATGACGAGCTTTTTAACGACTTAGATGTGTATGTAACATCTTAGTTTGTAAATACTGCTTAAAGGACACTAATATACTTTTCACCACCTACGTCTTGATAAAAACACACAATATAAATAGAATAAATCTCGACTTTTGAGACCTAAATAACTTGACCAGCTTCTTTAAGTTTCGTTACTACATTGTTTAGCATTATGTAGGTTTTTACGATCATTCATTTTCAATCAATTTGATCCAGTGAATAAATATTGTGGATTTGCAATTTTCTGTATCCATGAATAATTATTGTGTATTTAGTATTTTTTGTATCCGTGCAAAAATAGTATGGATTTATATTTTTCTGTATATTTGTATAAATATAGTTTATTTATCCTTTTCTGTATCCGTGTATAAATATGTATATTATTATGTTTTTATGGAGACGAAGTTCAAGTTTTCTTATCTTGTATCACCGGTCATTGTCTTTTTTTACTAAACTTCCATTTGTATAAAAAAATAATTTGGTTGGTATGATTAATTTTCATTTCTTTTTCTTTGAAATATTTTCCCACACCCTTATTTTTATTTAGACAAGAGTTTTCAAAGTATTAACAAATTTAAAAATATCATCTGCATACAATATGGTAAAAGTACAAGGAATATCGGAAGAAACATACTCTATATCTACATTTCTCTCGTAAATTGTTAATTAAATCGTTACTAATAACTAAGAATCCACTAACTTAGAATAAATTCTTGTATGGTTGCTATTATATAATAAAAAGTGTATTATACTGATGATCAACTCGGAGTCGTGCTCAAAGAATACATTCAACATATAATTCTTAACAAGTTTCCTCTGACGGAAATCTTCACTTAATAGTCTCTATGTGTTGACTGATCTATAGTATCTAAACCTATGTAAGAAGTCTGAACAAGCATGTATGTATGTATGTATGTATGTATGTATGTATGTATGTATGTATGTATGTATGTATGTATGTATGTATGAGTATGTGTGTGTGTATGTATGTACTTACGTATGTATGTATGTATGTATGTATGTATGTATGTATGTATGTATGTATGTATGTATGTATGAGTATGTGTGTGTATGTATGTACTTACGTATGTATGTATGTATGTATGTATGTATGTATGTATGTATGTGTGTGTGTGTGTGTGTGTGTGTGTGTGTGTGTGTGTATGTATGTATGTATGTATGTATGTATGTATGTATGTATGTATGTATGTATGCATGCATGCATGCATGCATGCATGCATGTATATATGTATGTTATGTACGTATGTTATGTGTGTGTGTGTGTGCGTGCGTACATGTTGACATTTATTTCGTCATAATGCATGTCAGATAATGAGATGTATAAAATTGCAACACTTTAAATAATATCTTACTGTCTGTCTGTCTGTCACGTTAATTTCTTGATACTTTTTTTTTCATTTTATTATACTGCTTTCGAACGTTTCAAGCATGCACAGAAGAAGACTATTTCAAGGCCTAATATAATTTATATACTATATCCTTAGTTTCTTTTACACAAACAAAAGACACGTCAGAACGTCATGTGATGGGTGTCATCTTTAAGGAAGATTTTTATTTGTCATCAAGAGACCAATAAATAACCTAATACAGAAACTCACTTCATGCTGCATGTGCAAATTGACATATCGCCACTTGTAAATCATGCTGATCAACTAACCAATCAAGGAACGAAAATTCTGCGTTTCGTCCAATAATGCGTCCGAACATTGCCAGAGCCTCTATAAAAGTAACTTCACTTGATTTAAGCTGATGGTCAGCACAACGACTAGGATGACACTGACACGCATTGTGACAGTTTTGACTTTTGGTAAGATTTCATGTACACTTCACTATTGCCTATGGTGTTGTATATTGACTACTGTTTGTGTCTTTCGACAAGGACACTGGAGACGTCTGTCTGTATGTCACTCTTGTCAATTTATTGATATTTTTCCATTTTATATGATTGTCGCTGTATAAGAATACTATTCTAGACAAATCATTTTCAATGAATATATAATATATGAATAATGTCAAATCATTACGTATACAACTCAGTTTAATACATCACTTTTCAGATCAATATTATTCCTATATAATTAGTTGTAGCAACAGGTCAATTTCATAAGTTATAATGATATTACAAAAGTGACACATGTATTATTAGTACAGATTTTTATCAGTTGCACATAAATACGTTCTTATGAAAATGGCACGAATTGTAACAGTTATGATTTTTGGTACGATGTCCATTTCATAAGATTCTAAGTTCCTGAATGTTGACATTTGAATTTTTGTCTCTGATACCAAGGATCACGGAAGCTTTAATCTCTCTCTCTCTCTCTCTCTCTCTCTCTCTCTCTCTCTCTCTCTCTCTCTCTCTCTCTCTCTCTCTCTTATTGATATAGTACTTGATTGCCACTTTAATACATACGATTCTACGACAAATCATTTTAACTGATATTAATAATGTTATTTATTACTTACACAACTTTGTATTAATATACAAATAATTGCGCATGCAAATCAATTTATACAGATTTCAGCATCACGTTTTAAACCAGTATTTTACTCTATTCATAAGTTGTCTTACCTTCAGTAGCAACATGATGATTTCCAAATTTCCAGTGATATTTCAAGTAAACAAATTTATATTAATACAAATTTCATCCGTTTTATACGTTCCAAATTTCAGAAGCATTCGTTTCTATTTGAATAATTCCATAAAAACTTTAATTGAATATAAATATAAATATATATATATATATATATATATATATATATATATATATATATATATATATATATATACATGCAATATTTAGTACAAATTTCATCAGTTTTATACGTTCCGAATATATATATATATATATATATATATATATATATATATATATATATATATATATACATTCAAATAGAAACGCTGCTGAATATATATATATATATATACATATATATATATACATATATATATATATATATATATATATATATATATATATATATATATATATATATATATTTATATATATTCTTTCATTGATCGTAACATTTTGGCAACTAGTGACAAACATTCAGATATGTTCCCATATTTAAAGATTAAAATAGTTTAGAGTTGTGGTTGTTTCCGAAAATAATAATAATAATAATAATAATAATAATAATAATAATGATAATGATAATAATAATAATAATAACTTTTTAAAATGATCTTAAATATTTGGCACGTCATTGTTTGTCATGACTGGCAATGAAAAATGAGAAAAGTGTTAAACTTTAGCAAATCCATTCTTTTTTCTCTTCACAGCTGTTTTAGCTGCAGATTATTCCTATGGCTGCAATGAAGAAAATTTGTTACAGTGCTCTCAGAAATATTTAGAATTTTTCAACACAACTAGTTTGACAGATTATGAAAAGCTCATTTGCAGGTAATGAATCTTGTGTTATATTAAATTAACTCTTATTTCCAAAGAATGAATATGAGAGAGAGAGAGAGAGAGAGAGAGAGAGAGAGAGAGAGAGAGAGAGAGAGAGAGAGAGAGAGAGAGAGAGAGAGAGACAGACAGACAGACAGACAGACAGACATAGACAGAGAGATCAGAGCAAGAGGAAGACAAAGAGAGACAGACAGAGATCCTTTCTTATTTCTAGTATGCAATTTAAGAATAACAGCCTGAATGGTTAGACTGTCAGCCTAGGATACGGGAGGTCGGAAGTTAGAACCTCGCCCGAGGAACACCGAAGACATAAAGAAATGGTACTACCAGCTGTATCGCTTGCCTCTCAGCAATAAGGGAATAGAGTTAGGATTGGTGGGCCTAGTGTCGAAATAATGTGACTGGAATGGACAAAATGTCTCATCTCTGCGGCATGTTGCCATATTGCTTTACTTTACTATATACTTGATATACATATATCGTAGGGATATGACTTAAATTATAAGCTTTGTTACACACTCACACACTTCAAGAATGATTGTGCCATGTTCAAGCTGTAATTTTGTTTTGAAAGAAGCCAAAAAATACGTACAGTGATTGGACGGAAGGGACTCTGGACAAAATTTATGTTGACTGTACAGCAATGGCTAAGATCTTTTAAACACTATCAACCATGGAATTTGGTGTAATATTTACATCGTCTAGCAATCCAAATAAAAAACGGTTTCATTTAATAGCGATGTTATTCTCTTTCATTTAATAATAATAATAATAATAATAATAATAATAATAATAATAATAATAATAATAAGAAGAAGAAGAAGAAGAAGAATAACTACAACAACAACGATAATAATAATAATAATAATAATAATAATAATAATAATAATAATAATAATGACGACTTTGTACAGCGCCTAATCTTTAAAATCTTTAGCACTTTTCAACATCTTTAAATGATATGACTAAAAAAAAAAACAAAAAACAAAGCAAAGACCATGAAACCAGAAATCACCAATAAACGCCGAAAACAATCGCGGCAGGAAACACAACTCGATCACTTTTGACTGCTCTCGCAGTCGAAATAGATGAGACCCAAGAGCAATCCGGAAAGGATCCGCCATGTCCCTGCGTCCAACCCCAATGAGCAACCCGTTCGACGATTTTGGGTCAAAAGAACGTTGTTCATATGACCTCGCTTCCATAGAGGGAATAATGAGCACACGACTATCAGAAGATAAGAGCGAACCGGAGTCCGTCAGGGAAATGCAACACAGAACAAACTTGTGTTAGACTCTTGATTGAACCGACAGCCAGTGCAACTTACAGAGCAGCGGGGAGGTGTGCTCCGACCGTGGCATCTTAAGGACGTCTCGAGCTGCCGAGTTCTGAACCTCACGAAGCCTCTGGAGCAAACACTGATATGAACTAGACTGAGTTACAACAGCCATGTACCAAAAGCACAAATAAAACACACGTGTTTTAGTGGCATCATTTGAAAGATATTTGCAAATGGAGCAGATGAGTCTCAACTCAAGATATGCAGCCTTGCATACCTAAGTTCATTACAAGCTAGGGCAATGAGAGAGCACCGTCCAGAGCAATAAGCAGGTCCCGAACCGACTGTGCGATTTCAATGCGGTGCTGCCAACGTCTATCGCTATCTATGCAAATGAGGCGAACATGAAAGTCTCCACGTCGCGACCAGAATCGCCTCAGTCTTATCATCACTCATCCGCAGTTTGCCACACGTCATTCCCGACTTAACATCGGAAATGCACCACTCCACTCCCTGTATGACAGCATTAATCGCAGCTGGACTTCTGTATCCGTACATCTGTGTGTCATAAGCACACAAAGGTGAAACACTGAACGACGGTCCACGACACCCGAGAGCGGCTGAGTGAAAAGAATTAAGAAAACAGGTCCAAGAACAGACCACTGCGGAACATCACAACATATATCAACTGGTCTAGAGTGTATTCCATTTATAGATACAATTTCTACCCTGTAGACTAAGTATGACTTGAACATATGCCACATTGTTTTCAGTTCCGAAAATTAATTCATCTTTTTTAAGAATGGTGATGTTTTATGATCCCACTGCTTGGCAGTTTTATCAATTTATAGATCACCACTTAGATTCCAGGCAATTTTAGGAACTTGTTTAAGTACACATTATTGAATTTCTATTAATTGAACCTTTTGGTCAAAATCTTGTCAGTACGAATGATCGAAAACCATTTTGTGGTAGACCAATGAAATTAGACGGCGAAATGTTAACACGAACTGGGTTATTGTTTTGGTTTGCTTTAAACAAGAAAGAGATAATGCAATAAAGACTGAAATGTCGAATATTATTTGTGACCAACAGAAAAAGAGGCTATTTGTGACCGATTTTAATTCTCTCTCTCTTTCTCACTTACAGATCTGACGTAATAAGTTACGGTAAATGTGTTTTGGAAGAGGCACAGGCATGTGGCATTTTAAACCAATATATTTCATCACTGGGATATTCATCTTGGGCAGAACTTGAAAAGTTATGTGCTCGTCTCGGCCAACCTATTTCAGGAAGTAAGTAACATTTTGCAAAGTAAGTAATATTTTAAAATCTAATTAGCATTTTATAAACTAAGAATTATTGAACAAAGTTAGCAGTATTGAATGTTTGTAGAAACAACTTTTCTGTTTATTTATCAAGAATCGCATAAATTGAACTCCTAGAAACATAAATGCACCTGTTCTGAAGTTCAGCTAACATACCCTTCCATTTCTTTCCCATTTATTCACACACGTTACCTCTATCGTTTATATTCCCTGTAAGTGTTAGGGGCCCAATAGATAATTATCAACCGAATATTAATAATTAATGAAATATTGAAATCGGTTCATCACGGGTTTATCATAACGGGGATTTTAAGTTGTTAATAGATGTTATGATGTTCACCCATGTTTTTTTCACTGATCGAAATATAGTCTTATCAAAATAAATGATGTTTTGTAACTGTTTTTACAATCGAATCATACATAATTGTGTCAGAGAAATGTCTAGAATTATCCTTTTCTCATTTCAAGAAATATACGATTCTATGAGATAACGATATAAGACCTTCAGTGTTCTTGAACCTTTTTAAAGAGGTTATGCTCAAGATTTGTACCTCATCGGACAACGACTCCAAACCAAAGAAAATAAATTCCAATACTTACTATTAAATCATTTGAGAACAAAATATTTAAACCATGCGTTTGTACGAATACAAATTATTTCAAGCTCACTCACTTCCCAATCCTATATCTCATATTTTAGATGCAGCTAAGCAAACATTGCCGTTAGCAGTGACCATCTTGGGGCTTTTGACGGCGCTTCTTATCCGAACATTTTGAGACGGGCGTCAAGAAATTTATACATAGTCTTTGATACTGTTGATCTTCCATGTACATACATTTAACCGAACCTTATGATGATACAGACAGAAAGACAATTTTAAAACTTACTCATTCACACACACACACACACACACACACACACACACACACACACGAAGGACCATTCCATCTACAGGCAATCGACCTTGCTTTACATGGACCTTGACTGATTTAACTACTTGAAACACTCCTTGCATGTTGAACTCAGTGAATGTGATATAATTGAATATCTAAAAGGTTATTCTAAGATCTCTTTCATAGGTCAATTAATTTCTCTTGTTAAGGGCAGATACTCGTTCATCTGCTAGAAGATACTAGTTTACAGTACCGTTTTCACTTGATAGATATACCAAACTTTGATGTGAACAAAGTGGATCGATGACCTTTGGCAAACAAGTTTACAACGGTATTACATCTCGTGGATTTAACTACACTGGAGAGTTTATGTCAAGCAGGATATGAAACGTCGGTTGGCTTTCGTGAATACCTAACGGTTCACTAAGTATAAATATACAGTTTATTAGAATAATAATGCAATACAACTGTACTTAGTTCAACATGTTATGTTACTATATTAATTGACAATAAAAAAATTACTCTACTTTCTTGTCTATATTTATCAATTAGTGGAGGCCGAGAATAAAAATATTTTGATCCTATACTGTGATCTGAGAGGCATCATTTACGATGCGATATTACAAAGATATAAAATACTTGTTGCATTATATCATATAATTTGTCAGTCATATGTGCTAACATTTTGCACTCAAATAAATCTGCAATTTTTTAAAGTCTTTATTTGCGATTAATTTAATTTGTCTTCATGAGTGTTGAAATGGTCCTACTTAAAGCGCCCAGAATACTAGAACATGTCTGAACATTTAAAGATACATGAACGAAGACCCAATATTTCATTTTAGACAGTGTTGTTCAGTCAAGACCAGTATTTCCGGTAGGTGAAAACAGTTTGTTTACCCTGGTATAATTCTCTGTCTTTACTTTCCATTCATCAGGAGCAACCTATGCGAAAAATTACGGATAATCATTCTAAATGGTTTTTACTATATATGTCACTTGCATAGCCCTGTCAAGATATATTATCTCTTCAAAAGTGTTGTTCATTTTTGATTTTTGTTTTGAATAGTGTTACGACTCTATATCTTAAATCATGAAACAGAAAGATAGCGAAACCAAGAATATAAATAAATTCAGCAACCAATTTATGTCCCTACAAAGTTAGGTGACAGTTGAGAGACTTTTACAATAGTAGAGATTAAATTTCCCAAAATTAGAAATGGCACAAGACTAAACATCTAAAATGTTTCGAATGAATTCCAATAGTCTTGAATGTTCTAAGGGAACATATTGATATAATACAGAATGTCTTTGAGTTCACAACAATCAAAAGTTATGTATTAAAGTAAAATTCAATAAGTACATTAGTAATTCTAGTGAATATTTCAAAACTAAATAATTCTTCTCGAATTGTACCTGATTTTAATGACACAATTAAACGCTGATCAAAAATGGACTCCAACAGGCTGCTTTAAAGAAGACAAGTTGTTCTTCAGTTACTTATACACTTTGAATTATTAGCTAATATTATAATAGGACATGAAGAAACCCAACGGAAGAAATAGACCTTCTCTAATAAAATTGGCCTTGAATATGCTATCTAAATATTGAAATTCTTATAACAATTGATCTAACAAGATTAGCAAACACTACAAATACCGATTAAAGTGATAGCATAGCATGAGCCCCAGTTTTGACACCAAGGAGACATTTGACCCCTAGGGTATACACTGGTACAATTGTCTGCCATACCAGTTAACTAACTAATGAACTATATAGTCGGGTATTTGAATATCAAGCAACTCTATGAAGATTGTAGAAAGGCCGACCTTCTTAACTACCTTACCAACACCTTATATTTGACAGTTTTCTTAAAGGCATAAATACATAAGTATAAGTCTGTTGAATGCTGCTTTTTAAATAAACCCTATTATCAGAGATTTTGACTTTCATCATTGAAATATAATACTTTCAAATAGTTTGGAATAATTTTTTTCTAGGAACTAAATGTCTATAATTGTTTGTTTTGTCCGTCAGCGTTATAATTTAAGTTTTGTTGGGAATATCATACCTAACTGTGGCAGGTAGGTTTTAGACATGGCCGTATCACATGCGATCAAGTCCTTACCCTGCCTAGGTTTGTTTAAAAACGGATTTCAGAGGAAACTTAAAACTGGGGTTGTTTTCTGTGATCTAATAGCGGCATATGACACAATCTCGCATGTAGGCGCTTCAGAGTTCACATCAGATAATTAGAGAGCTTCAGCTCGTGGAGGCATCCGACATAGGACTCCCAAAAGATTCTGTTCTTTCGCCAAGTTTTTGGAAAATATATATCATTGATATACCTGTAGCACATTCGCGCACGTTCATGTAGACTACATCGCTCTCAGGACCCAAGTACTGAAAAAAATTATATTGCTGGTTAAAATCTACTTCGGTTGTGGTATTCATCTGCCCATTCAAACATTGGTCCAATAGAAGGCAGACGTACAGGGTAAAGGACAACAGAACAACTGTGAAAGTCAATGAGGTTGTGTTTCCGTTTTACATTGTACTAGTGCTAAATCAGCGTTTGTTTTTAGATTACAGCAAAATAGATGGAGAAGAACCACGGGGTATAATAAAAAGTTTTGAATTGCGATATTTCTGTTTGTACAGCTTCGGTTTAATACTGCTGGTCGTTAGGCCTTTATGATACAACTATATTTTGTGTACTTACCTGCTTGTGTTACCTTTTTTGATTGTATTGGGCTTGGTGTTGCCGTATTGTTATTTAGTATGAGAAAAAGAGGAGTATCAGTTGGTGCATTGAAGTGTTTAACGTGTTTGTGCAAGATCTGGAATTTGTTATTTTTTAAAAAATGGGGATAAATTTTAAAGTAGGGAGAGTGAGAATCTTCTGTGCCTTATTGTAAGGTAACAAAAAGCCTTCTATCCCTGTAAAGAGAAATGCCGTTAATCTAACCTAAATAACCAGGTACATGTTGAGTGTTTTGCTTAATGATTCGAAATCAATTGAAGTCAACACGGGGCCCAGGAAGGGAATCCAAGGAGGAAATCTACTTTCTCTGTGGACAAATCTGGACAAATTCCTAAAATAAATAACAGAAACGAGTGAAAGAACGAACTTAAGCTTTGTAAAATTCAACAAATATATGAGTTCATTAGAATACAAATTGAAAGTTTCAAAAAATATTACGGCATTGCGAATTAAATTCCAAATAATCCTAGAATTTTAGACACAAGGTCATACAAACGTTCTAAATAAACTTGAGTTTAAATCCCAATTAAGCCAAGGCTAAAAGTGTTAATGTGTCTGTATTGTTTGATAAGATTGTTTATCTTGAGAATATTTTTATTCATTTAGAAACATATTCACAGAGATATAATGTATTCTTTACTGGAACTGAAGGTGCCCTTTGCAGTTTTCTGAAATATATTTTCCCCATAGCTAATTCACATTTCATAGAGATATAGAGTTTACAGGCTAGGTAGGTAACATCGGCGGCAGAGAAAATGAAACAATTTCTACCAGTCTAATCATCGTGAAATTTGGCACGTACAAGGACAATTTAATTATACGTGCTACTGAAATCACGAAAATGTCTTAAGTTCAGCGATCGCTTTAGGGTATCGAAGGATTTCCCAAAGCCTATAGGGGACAAAAGGAAAGCACTGTATCATATATGACTCGATTTGGACGAGAGGTTGCGTACGTTCTCGTGTATGATCACGACTACTATCTATTCTATCCACGGTGAATTGTTAAGGATTATTTTCCGAATATGACCTTAACATTATAAAATTGCAGTTCGAACATCGATTATCTTGTAGTTCTGGTAACATCATTATAAATTCAATATCGATATTAAAATCACGATTTATTTCTTTATAACTAGCGAGTTCATTTCTTATTATAATATCACTGACTACTGTGTTAATTGTAATATCGTTGAAATCTACAACAACCCGACCAAGTTGGGATATTTTTTGTATTCGTGATACCGCGAGATAAACCAAATTTGACCATTCGATGTGATCATCAATGATTTAAGCTTTTTTTTATTAGAAATTGTTAATCCCTGAAATGAATGTATCATCGCTGCGTGTCCTAACTTCCATGGGGATTTTTCAGCGTTTAATGCGTCTTTAACAAAATCAATATCAACAAGAAAAATATCATTTAATACTACATTTTTCTTTTGTAGATTTTTCTGGAATATCAACGTCGATATTTTATTATCCTGTATCAATTGCTCTATAACACAATGGCACAGGCATCGTTGGATATTTTTCTTGTTGTGTGTTCAATAATTTGATTTTTTTATATCCCTATTTATTTTTCTACTTGCTATTATTAGATCATTTGGTCTCCATATTTACAAAAAAAAAACTCATTCATGGAAGTCTCTGGAATGATTTTACGCGCTATTATACATTGGATTTTATCTAGTTGCAAACTTAGTGATTTTTATTTTTTTTTAAAAAGTCTTCATCAAGAGCTCTGTGATCATCATTTAATTCTTCGTGATAGTCCACGTATTTCTTTAATAATAATAATAATAATAATAATAATAATAATAATAATAATAATGAGGACCTTGTATAGCGTCTAATCCATCGAAGCTTTAAGCGCTTTACACCATCAATAATGATATGACTACACTACAGAACAACAAATGACAAAAACAATGAAATTGGAAAAGCATAAAAACATGCTGAAGACATATAAGATATAAAACATGATTAGGTCGCTAACTTTGTCCCTGCAGTCGAAACAGGTGAAAAAGCACTCTTAAAAGGGACCACTGTGTTTTTGTGTCTGATTTCAATGGGCAATTCGTTCCACGTCGCCGGGCCCTGGTGTGCAAACGAACGTTGTCCATATGACTTTGTTTTCACCTTGGGAACAATGAGCAAACGATTATCAGAAGAAGATCTAGCTGGTGTATACACATGAGTTAGGCTCGATAGGTATGTTGGACTGGAGTCTGTCATTGAAACATAGCACAGAGAACAAATTTAACCAATAATGCTGAGATAATCTGGTAAGTGCTGGTGGTTCACCGTGAACTCCACACATTATCACAGCAGTATGTTTCAATAATAACCAATCAAGAAACATTTTTAATGTTTTTAACGATACTGTACATATTTCATCCCAAATAATTATCGCAGGAATATATTTTTCTCTCATCCTTACAGATGTCCATGCATCACCGCTCCAACGACAGAAGCTGTGATAAGTACATTATTTAATTACACGGTTTTTCATTTCCCTGGCTAGTCTATGTGTTGGTGTTAACACAATCATGTCCAAAAATTTCCAAATTCAATTCGATAACCGGAGTTGTTTGATCGCAAACTCCTGGTCCTCTTAAATAAAACGGTTTTGTGTCCTGGTACAGGATCGTACACAGATGGTGCATTTGAAGATTCTGATATTTGATTACATCAATAATTATCCCGCGATAATAAAATCAGCTGATTCACAATTTTCATGTAGCTTTTCTTTTTGTTATTCTCCATGAACTCAATTGATTATCAGTGGTTGTCCAATGAGCCATAATTCTTGATATTTCACGTTGATGTAAAATGAATCCGTGGAAACTCTAACGGCGGTAAAAGGAAATATGTTTATCATTGATAACAAATCAATAGAAATATAAGCAAGCATCGATGATCTTAAATGATAATATTGAGGTGATTCCCCATCGGTTTAACTAAAAATAGTTCCTAACTTTGTTTCATCGGATTAATAAAATATTTTCTCGATTAATGAACATTTTCTTTGTTATTGTATCAGCGAGGATAAAATCTCGTTCGCCATCATCTAAGATTAATCGTGTGTGATGTCGTTTATGATCATACGATCCACCCTGAGTAAATTTGCTATTCTTCAAAAAAAAGATTTTTTGTTGTGATTTGCGTGTTGAGATTTTCTACAAATGCGTTAAAATCTGCTTCATGAACTAATTCTGGTGTTGGTAACTAAACATTAGTTTGTTTTTTATATGATTTAATCGCTAACCGTCAACGATATTAACTTACAATCATCAAGCATAAATCGCAACAGTACTATTGGCACCAACATCTTCGCAGAAAAAATGTTTGAAAACCATGTATAACAACACGGATGTTGATATGAATTAAATTTAAACGACAAATACGAGCGAATTCTGTTAAATAAAAATCAGGCAGTGGTCTATTGATCGATACCAGCGTCATTTCATGTGTTGGATGACCAAACCGCGTAAAATATTATACCATTCGCCCATCCCAAGAAAACTTACAGCATAACAAGCAACCATATCAATAGAAATTGCTATGGTCATATTTAGTATTATATAAACCACCGTGTCCTTGTTTAACGCAACTAGCCTGAGCATCTTTGAGAAACCGGGTACATGTTGTTTCTCATGAATTTTTTTCTGATGCAAAATGAGAGGCGACTTTGCTAAATATCGATTAGCTAGTTTTTGTTATCGCACCATGAAGAGATTGCGTCAGATATAATTCACCATTAGGTCAAACAAATTGATCATATGGACCTTCCACAGAACTCTTAATCAACCACACCGATACAGGATCAGATTTGCTTATCTGGTAAATAATATCAGATATATTTTCTGAATAAAATCTCATAACACATCCTCGTGGAAAGATCGTGATTGTATTTGTCCAAGGGTGTTAATTATGATCGATGATTATAATTGAAGCTCTCTTTTTACTTGCTTTTATACGAATCAAATAAAACTTCTTCGGATATTTTTTTTACGATTATTGGAAATTTTAATTTGCTTGATAATACCGCAACATCTTCTATTGATTCTCCCTTTACCATGACTTATTCAGCCCACGCATCTACGTCGTTGATCGCTTAAACCGTTTACTGGTTAAGCGCTTTTGAAATGTTTGATTACTTGTTCTGCTACACAATTCAACGATGAGAATTTCATCCGAGTTAGCTTTTTAATATCTGGTTCATCTATGAAGTAAATTCCGTAAATAACAACATTAACGGATTCGCTCGATCCTATTATACTTTTTCGATTCCTGTTAATAATCCTGGTTTGGTTTTTGCGTTAATAATTACATATTTAGATTGCGATGGTTTGGTTTTTGCGTTAATAATTACATATTCAGATTGCGATGGTTTGGTTTTTGCGTTAATAATTACATATTTAGATTGCGATGGTTTGGTTTTTGCGTTAATAATTACATATTTAGATTGCGATGGTTTGGTTTTTGCGTTAATAATTACATATTCAGATTGCGATGGTTTGGTTTTTGCGTTAATAATTACATATTCAGATTGCGATGGTTTGGTTTTTGCGTTAATAATTACATATTTAGATTGCGATGGTTTGGTTTTTGCGTTAATAATTGCATATTTTGATTGCGATGGTTTGGTTTTTGCGTTAATAATTACATATTTAGATTGCGATGTCATTATACGGCCAGGATTATTAAAGACGCCCCATCGTCGATTTTCAAATTTAACAAATTTTCGTCCGAAAGAAATACGACTTTTTTATCGCTGAAATCTATCGCAGCAAGTATTTTCCAGGCTCGTTTATCGTTCATAATTACATCGTTATATGTTGTTTTCTACGTCGACCATATATATTTGTCTCCGTCTCGATAGATCTCAAATTTTGCTTGTCTTAAACTTTTGATTAGTTTTTATCTTAATGTTAAACGATTTGGTTTGGATATAATATCAAGATCAATCTTTTTTCGTGTTTTTTCCTATACTTATATCGGTAATCTTGGAAATTCTTTGCATATATCTTCTAGACAAATTTATGTTTAATTAAATTATATTCATCAAAAATAACAATTACGCAAAATTGTATATGGAGAATGATGGATTATGCAGATTTTATTCTCGCGCATGCATATGGAACATGGACAACATATCCGACGAAGATCTCAAGGTCCTGTTTGTTGCAACTAATGTCGAAACAGTGTACGAGCAAAAAAAAATTATGAAGTATTTGTGTTGGTAAATCTTATAGAGATTATATTACTTACGTTAATATAAATTTCAATTATCCATAAACGATTATATAAATCGTTGTTATCATTGTAATGTTAAAACTAACAATTAGACACAATTCGTATGTATAATGGATCAGGTGTTCATATCTCAACAGATTTTCATTAATTACGAAGCATATCGCAATGATAAAATCAGACATGGTCAACGAAAAATCTCCATAGGTAGTAATAATAGTATGGGTTATATAGCGGTCGGAATCAACGGTAAACCCCGTTATGCGCAACGGATTATTTACGAATGTTTAAAGTTGTTAATTTATAAAAAAATCTCGTAATTGAAAATTATAATTCAAACTAATTAGACAACCGCATCGATAATTTACCAGCCATTACTCTAAGTCAAAATTCCCGCGACTTATAAACTGGAATATCTTCAATAAAAACAAAACTAGTAATGGGGCTCATCGACGAAAAGATCATTCCGTTCTCTTTGATATATTCCGTGGAAAAATATTTTGGTATTAATACATGGTCAATAAAAATGGCGCTGATGGAATAAATGCTGCAACGTATTCACACCGATTTAAAGTTTCATTTTATATGATTAAACGCAAACAAATATATATTTATTTTCTGTCTGAAAAAATCTTATCATTCAGACATAATTTCCATATAATATATCAACGACGAAAATAATACCGAGTTGACAATCGAGTTTGATAAAGAGAAAGATCTTGTTGGATCCAGCAATATATTTACCAGTATCATGGACGAATTTAAAAATATAAAGACACAACATGAATATGGTTATGAAACTCATACAAACAAACATAGAATAATTAAAACTATCACCAAAAAAAGATATAAAATACTCTAATATAGCTGTAGTTGTCAAGGTTGGACGAGTTATTAAGAAAATCTCCGAAGAAATACCTAAACTATTTCAAGATACACAACAAGAAAGAAATGTCATTATTAATATTGAAAAATTATTGATTTACTAACCCTATTCGCTCTTATATTCATCTCTTCGACATATTTCTTTTCTTTTAGTTATAATTTCTAAATATCGTTTATTTTTTCGGAGGCTTTTTCAATCGCGGTTTCATATTCATTATTCGCGGTAATAAATTATTTATAATGATATACTATTCAGCATCTCTTTTTCTAGAAGTCTCAATCGTTGTTTCATATTCTTTATTTATATTTAATACTTCCTTTTCTATACGATGATGATTTTCTAAATTTGATTGTAATTTAGATTTATTAGTTTCAAGTTCAATGATTTTATTTTCTATTTCGGCAATCACAATACTTAGCTGTTTTATTATTATTTCGGTATTCAATAAATACTTGACGTAAATTTTCATCTTTGCCACGTTTAATAGCAGTTACGTGTTTAGTTCACCAGATTTTATATAAATGTGTTAATCCTATTTTATACTCAGTGGCATTTTCACTAGGGTTTTTAATTCCGCGGAGTTCAACAATTTCTTTTTCATCTTTATCTGATAAATATGTTGATTTTAGACATGTATAAATAAAAAAAATATTTTTTAATAATCACAGAGTAATTATATCGCAGTAATTTTATAATAATTATGGAGAAAAAAATTGACCCCCCCCCACAAATTTCTGTTGTTGAAATAATTATTAAAATTATTTTATTATTATATTTATAAATATTTTTTAAGATTATTATTAAAATAACTTTGAGAATATATATATATATATATATATATATATATATATATATATATATATATATATATATATATATATATATATATATATTATTTTTAAAAAGAATGTTTATCGAAAAAATCATTGAAACTATTTATTTCAATAATAATCACAGAGTATTTTTTTTGCAGTAATTTTAGATTATTCATGGAGAAAAAACGATAAAATACCACAATAATTCTTATTTTGAAATAATTATTGAAATTATTTCATTATTATACTTATAAATATTTTTGAATTTGTATATTTGTCATGAAATATTCATCGAAAATAATCAATTATGACTTTACATAAAGACTGATCTGTAATTTCGCTCTGGAAAAATCAATAAAGTTTGAACTTTGATCAAGGAGTTTAAAACCAACTCGCTTCAAAGGATTATGATAAGTGCAGAGAAAGTGAATTAACCGGTTTTTGTACAATCACATCTCCAGGAGATACTCGGGGAGTAAATGAATATAAAATATATCCCTGTTAAGCGTAATTTGATTTTTATGTGTCTGTTTAATAACTTCTTTGAATTGAATCAAAAATAAGAATGACCGCTATCCCTGAAGTTTTATTTATTGTTTCCGGTGAAAAATGTCTACCACCAGTATAGATCGTTGTTAAATTGAAAGATTTTTTTGTTGATGTATTCGAATGCGGTTACTAATTTATGAAAGTTATCATCGATAATCTTATAAATGTTATTAATAATATTTGTTTCCTTCCGTATCATGTTCTCTAATAAAATAGGTAAATCCATCTTCAATATCACTTTATAATATTGAATAATAACCGAGAAATGGTTTTTTATGTCATTGAGGTAAATCAAGGGATTCGGACACCAATTTTAAAATGGTCGGACCAAACTAAATTTGATAAGAATCTAATTGATTTAGATATTATATCGTTTTGATTAATTGTTGTTTTAATTCATCATTATAGTTATCTGACAACGATGTAAATAAAACCTTTATTCGATCGATTGTTTGTCTGATTTCGTTATTGATAGGATCGATAAATAGTTTGAAAACATTAGAATATCTCGTCTCGCCATGATAAGTATAAACCTCATATTCATGATTAGGTTCTTTCTATGGAAAAAATAACCTCGATATTTTGTAACTGTTATAAATGTTATAAAATCTTCAATTTTTGATTCTAGTATTAATGATTGTTTCCCAGTCGGTTTTTCAGGTCACCATAGAACAGTGCTGATTGAACTTTGATAAATATCTACGACATAATCAGGTGAATTTATCTCAATCGCGGCAGATAAAGACGGTTCATGAACAGTTATATATGTTTCTGAGCCTTTTCCTGTAATTGATTTTATTCTGCGCTGAAACTCATTATTGACATCTTCGATATCGTAATTACCGTTAGATATTTCGACAAACTTTTAAATCAAGATTTCCATCTGGTTTATTTGCATTTGCAAGAACTAACGAACTATTTAGCTGCTGATCCGCCAACTGTAGTATTTTCGTAATTGAGCAAGCGCGATCTCTCTTACGGGAATAGCAGTTGGAAAATTAACGTTAAATCCAGAATTAGGCGAGGTTATTGCGATCATTGTTGGTTTTGGCGGTGTTATATTCAAGGCATTTTGTTGTAGTAGTTATAACAACGTCATTATTTATGTTTGTATATTTTAAATCAGCATTAGTCAGTTTCGTTGTACATTTTAATCATATCAGTAAATTAAATAGCTTTTATTTTTTCATCATTGAGACTTGTTGATATTATTAAAGACAATATTTTAGAATACGCTTCCGTCGCTATGTGTTACGTTATAATATAATCGTGTAATTTTCTTATACGAGCATGAACATAACTTTTCTGCAATTATATTAGTAAAGCCAGCTATTATTGTTGCCGTTGAAGCACAAATTGTTACAATCACCGGTGACATCACTGTTATCGAGGATAGTATAAGTCCGGTTTCAGCAACAACCGCGTAAACCTAATAAACGATCCTATCAACGACAATTATACGTCGATAATATTTTTTTGATAGTATAATTGTCAATGATGGTTTTTAATTTAGACAGTCATTCACGTGCTTGACTGTATCAATATTTTTGGACACCCATCAATTACAAATTATACGTACCATGTGAGAGATATTAGTACTAAATTATCAACGCTGGGTCTTAGCGTAAATATTTATGTGGATCCGTTTTCTATTATTGCACTTGCACTATTAACACCTGTCGATGTACTTGATTAAATTGAAATGCTGAAATCAGAGTTAATCTGTAGATATATCGAACAGATGCGGTAACTTGAATAATGTTATTTCTAGGTGTCCAGGCGAAATAACAATTTTGAATCGATTAGACATTATTGACATTTTCATTATGCGGTTTTTTAATCTTATCAAGCCTTGTAGCGATAGCAGGAAAATTGCTAACAATATTATCATGTGTTTGTTTAATCGTGTCAATGGACGTCTTAATTTCAGAAAGTTTGATAGGGACATTTGGCGGTTTTCCAAAGAAATTATCTGAGGTTTCATCATACTTTTTAAGAAAATCTACGGAGATTTGAAAACGCAGTTACATGAAAATCATATTCAGCCCGTAGCGTCGGTAGTTTTCCGTCTATGATGTATGTGTAGATTCTTGTGTCAGTGTCAGATATTGGATCACCAAGTAATGTTATTTGTTAAAAATTCATGTTGAGTTCAACTGTCATTGTATCACCGGATATTTGTAATCGCGCGGGAATATTATCTAATACAGTTTGAAAAAGAACCCCTTGTTTAATCTTGCTAGAGGAATCAAATAACGCTATGGAGTTTTCGGGTACTCAGTTTGGTCTAACAATGAGATCATTCAACGAAAGATTACTCGTTTTTAATGTTCCTTGTTTGTCTTGCAAAATAACAATTTCATTCGGATCCACATTGCAAGATTTAAGATTTCGGATTTTTCGTCGTTGATGATTTTTTTTCTCACATTTTTCTCTTGATATTTCAGTGTTTTTTTTTTGTCTTGACATGTATCATCCGTTAATATCTACCATTATATTAGATATTAGATTATTTCCTTAACTAAAATCCTTGTTAGATTTCCAAAGCTGACTTGTATAATCATGTACAGATTTATGAATCCAGAAAGAAGGCCGCCATCGCTTAACTGCTCGAGATAGGCTGTTCCGATTTTGTGCTATATTTATGATATTTGTGCATTTTCTCTATCATCGTCTACATTATTGTGTTCCATCATGCATTGGCTGTTCCATTCGTATGTGTTAATTCATCTCCTTGTTTTGGAAACTAGAACAATTAGAATTTTCTCATCTGTTTTGTACCAATGTTAAGACGTCATTTGTTATTGAATAAACCGCCGTCACGTGACCGCTTACAATACAACGGACCCTCATTAATTGGATTAAGTGACAACACCTTAGTTCTAGATACTACATTGTGCTCAAGACTGAACGAACTGGGAATACATTCATCATTTCTTAAATG
This sequence comes from Unio delphinus, assembly GCA_029339505.1. Taxonomy (NCBI): domain Eukaryota; kingdom Metazoa; phylum Mollusca; class Bivalvia; order Unionida; family Unionidae; genus Unio; species Unio delphinus. Next base: position 653,466 of record JAQISU010000400.1, read on the forward strand.
TAAACGGAAGCGAAAAAGAAACGTTCTTTCAAAGCAGGCCGGCGTCGAACAGGAAGAAGAATTCCAGTTATCTTCCTTTCGCCAGTAACGGATACACATCTTAAAAGTTCTGCCGTTAATTTTAATAACCTGGTTCAAATTCCTCTTAAATCGTCAACCATTGTGTCAACTGTCCCAGGGATACCACTACGTTGTGTATTATTCAACGCTCAATCAGTAGGATCACCGGAAAAGCGCACAGATACTGTCAATTTTATCAACGACCAGAATATTGACGTCTTCTTCCAGTCAGAAACTTGGCTACATTCCGCAGGTGATGAATCTAATTGTGCTGATTTAACACCCACCGATTGCTCCATCAAGTCGTTCCCCCGTAACTCTCGCGGAGGTGGAATTGCTGTAATTACAAAGAATTCCATGATAAAATGCCTTAAGTACAACACAAACTTCAATTTCTGTCACACATCGTTTGAACAAGTCCAAAAAACGCTCACACTGGAACAAAGGTCAGTACATTTTTTCTGTCTCTACAGTCCTTCTCCTAGTAGAAAAAACAAGCTGACTGAATCTCTCTTTTTGGAGCAGTTTCCAAGTCTTCTAGAGTATGGAAATTCGATAGGTGTCAACCCAATTATTCTTGGAGATTTCAACCTTCACTGTGACTGTCCTGGTAACCATACATGTCAAAACTCCTAGATTGCATTCATGTTTTCAATCTTAAACAGTCAGTTAACCAACCGACCCATAAAACTGGTCACATTTTAGACTGTTTTCTTTATTGACCTGATGATAATATTATGCAATCCACCCTTGTATCCCACGAACTTGCATCGGATCACCTCTGCATTGTATGTCATTTCGACGTATCAGTCCCTAACCCTCCACCAACAGCGGAACAACTTGATAGCTGCCTGCGTTCATTGCTTGAAAAACATGCCTCAGCCACCAAATGCAGAGTATCAATAAAAAAGTGTTCTCCATCGTATAGCAGTGTTAGGGACCAGCTTCGCACTGCTAAAAGACATCGCCGAAAAGCAGAGAGGCTTTGGCTTTCCACCAGTCTCACCATTTATAAACAAATCTACGTGGCCGCTAAGAAGAACGTCACAAACATAGTCCATTTAGTCGAATCATCTCACTACAGTACTAAGATCACGGGAGTTCCAGCTGCAAAGAGCTCTTTAAAATAACTATTAAACTAATGTTAAGAATCACATGTACACAGCTTCCAACTACCGTTCTTCCACTAGACCTACCAGACCAATTTGCAAATATCTTCAATGACAAAGTACAAACCATTGGAGATTCGATAGACAGCACAATTTCAACTGATTCATTACCATACAGTTATGATGCCGAATGTGTGCAACAATCGTTAGGAGCATTTGAACCTGTTTCTATTGATTTAGTGCGGACAATCGTGATGAAAAGTACACCAAAGTATTGTGAACTTGATCCAATTCCGACATCACTGCTGCTTGAGTGCTTAGACCCAATATTGCCTTTACTAACTGATGTTATTGATATCTCTCTCTCATCAGGGGAATTCCCATCATTTTTCAAAACTGACAACGTAAAGCCACTGCTGAAGAAACCAACACTGGACCATAACGATTTAAAGAACTACCGCCTAGTTTCTAATCTCCCATTTATATCAAAAATCTTAAAAAAAATTGGTTCTAACTCAACTTGTATCTCATTTCATTTCAAACAGTCTTTTTAGCAATGTACAGTCTGCATATCGCAATTGCCACAGTACGGAAACTACTCTTCTGAAAGTATTTCGTGACATTCTCTCTGCTTTGGATAGAAAATATTACAGTCCTCACTCTCCTGGATTTATCTGCAGCATTTGACACAATAGACAACCATGATATATTACTTCACCGTCTCCAGCATTTTTTTGAGCAGCAGAGAGGGTGAACAGACCACACTTTTAGACAAATTTTTGATTGAATCTTTAAAACAAAAAATAGAGCCTTCCTACGAAATCTCATATTTTAACCAAAAAAAAAATAAGTCTCCATTTAGCAAACGGAGACTTTACGATTTTTCAATCAATTTCGGTCGCAACGATGTGGTCATTCATCCTCTCTGCTGCTACAAGTTAACAAAAATAATAAATGATTTTAACCAAATATTTGATCGAGTCTTTAGGACTTTACAAACAAACTAATCGCTAGCACCTCATCTTGTAGATCAATTAAGTTATTTGACTGGTCGGTGAGTCGGAAATTAATTCTTGTTAACGAATTATTATGGCATTGCATGTAGACAGGATTAATTGGGTTTTTAATAATTAGGAATCCTGGAGGAGCTGTTGGTGCAAATGAATAAAGAATATATCCCTGCTGAGCTTGATTTGATTGCTCTAGATTAATTTGATAGCTTCCTTCAATTGCATCACATGTTAAATTGAGCGCAATCACCGTTGAAATATTCACATTATGCGGGGCAATATGCCTACCGCCACCATCTGGATCATTATTATACCTGAGGAGGACAGTTGAATCTGGTTTTTGTAGCGCCTTGATATCGGTTTTAACAATTCTTGCTAGTTCATCAGCGTTGTATTTGGGAAACTTGAAATTACGCAGATTGTCTTCTGTGATATTGTAATCGGTTAGTAATCGTTGTTTACTGTCGCTGTTGTCATTAATTATTGTTTGAATAATTAGTTCATAGATATATTCCATGTCAGATATAAGTTGATTTATTATTTCAACGTGTTTTTGCGATTTTGTTTTCCGTAGTTGATCTAGTTGTGTTTCATATAATTGTTTAATTTCATTAAAATAACCACGGATGTCAGTTAGCGTAAATGAAATAGTAACAGATGAGTCGGCTGTTCTTTTAATGATAAAATCCCATTGCAATGTGTCTTTGTTGGTAAATATAAATCTATCGGCGATTCTTCCTTTTGTTATATCAGATAAATTATCTCGATAACTGGGATTGATTTCATGATATGATTGTACGTCCGTGGTTAAGTCGGTGATGGATTTTTCCGGTGGTTTTTCAGGCCATCCTAACACTGTTCTTAACGAGCTGTTATAGATATCTACAATGTATCCCTCTGTGATTATTTCGATCGACGACGAGAGCGTCGGTTCATGAAGTTTAATAGCTATTTTTGATTCTTTTCCAGTGATTGATTTTATTCTACGCTGAATTTCAGCATCGATTTGCTCAATTTGGTACGACCCAGTTGGTAACGAAACAGTTTCCCACGCTGGGGTACCATCGGGTTTATGCTTATACGAGAACACCAGTGCGTTATTGGGTTGCTGACCGCCAAATGCAACCGATCTGATATTAGGCCAGCTATGATATCCTCGTAATTTTGCCAGCGCGATCTTACGCACTGAAATCGGAGAAGGGAAGTTCACACTAAATTCAGGGTTTGTTGATGTTATTGATATCATGCTCGTTCGTATCGGAGTGGTATTCTCCGCGATTCGTTCAAGCAGTTCGAGTGACATTATTGTTAACGCTGTCTTCAATTTGCAATTTCAACATCGCGGAGTTATACAACTGGGTCATCGCGGAAAATTCAACATCGGATATAAACGAATTATCTATCGACAGCGAGATCAACTCGGATAATTTCAAGAACGCGTCAAATACCACCCGGTACCGAGCTATATAATCGGCGAGTTTTTTCTGAGAACACGATGATAATTTTTTAGTTATCGCGGTGGCGACTGCCGCAATTCTTGTTGCCGCGGAGATAGCGATTGGAACTGCAATCGGAGCCATCATGGTCACCGTCGACAAAATAACCCCGGCGCTGGCCATCACACCGTACACCGAGTACACGGTGATGTTGATGATTGCTACGCTGCGTCGGTATTTTTTCATTTTTTCACGATAACGCTCAGAAAGTGTTTTCAAATTCGCGGAAAATTCTTTCACGGTATCATATCGATATCGATGCGATTGTGATACCGCTGACTCCGTCAACGGGACTATTATCGGTTCAATTGATTTCATCGATGTCATTGTTATTTTAAACCCGTTAGTGTTTTCAATTATTCTTCATCTTCCGGGTAGTAGATCAGGGGGTAGTCTAATTCACCTACAAAATTCTAAACACCAGGTTATTTTTTTTCTAATGATGTTATCAACCGCGACAATCTCAAATTCTTCTTTACCCCCGGTAATTACTGTCGCGGTGCCACCAAAGTAGGTTTTACCTTTCACGATGATATCAAATTGCTTGTTAGAGATTAACGTCATCCTGTAGATACCATAGGGCCACTCCCCGATATCGATTGGCAATCGAACACTAGATTCTTTTACCCAATCAAAGGTCCCATGATCGACCGTATACACGATATTTTTAACGCCTATGTCTGGATGCGGAATCTTTACCTTTTCAGAGGTTTCTTTTAGTTTAAGAATGTCGTCGTAAATATCGAGATAGTTTTTTTTTTATTTCGGTATATTTCATCATCGTTTTATCGCGGCGTTCAAAAAATGAAATCAAAAGGAGGTTAGATTCTATACCTTTTTGGGTATTATAATGCCCGTTGAGTTGAGAATATGTCGTCGTGATATTGTAACTTTCAGAGCCCTCAAAGAAATTATTAATCATTTCGTTGATGAGTTTTTGTTCGTCAATAGCTTTTTTAACTTCAGCGAGGGTAGGGCCTGTCAGAGATGTGGTTTCAGACACAGGTGTTCTCCCTAAAAATTTATCCACGATGGTACTAAGTGTTGTTTGTCTTACCATAAACATATTAATATCTTTGAGAGTCATCGTATATGTAGCCGGGACACCAAAGAAACTATTAGCGACGTGGTTATTGTGAGTATGCCTGACAATAAACTCGCTAATTTCAGCGAGAGTCATGCCTGTCACAAGTGGGGATCCAAAAAACTTAACAACGACGTCGTTAGTGGGTTTTTGTACCTTTTCAAGATTTTCTATTAGTTTAGAAATATCATTGTAAATATCGAGATAATTTGCCTTGATTTCATTTTCATTCATCATCCTTCCCGCATCCTTGTTAAAAAAAAATAGCGATAGAAAGTTTTTAATTTCAGCGAGAGTCATGCCAACCACAAGCGGGGTTCCAAAGAATTTATGTACTACATTTTTGAGAAAACTATTATAACCTCGTATATGATCATCCAGCTCACGGCCGTGGGTGGCAATCATGCTGTCGTGGGCGGCAATCCTATCGGTGATCGTAGACACAAGTGCACCTGGTTTAAGTTGTCCATCTTTGGAATACAGCGCAATAGAGTTTTCAGCGGCGTCGTGTTGTCGTTTTAAAATGTCATCCAATGACACATCACTGGTTTTCAATTTACCCTGGCGATCTTGAAGTACAACTATTTCGTTCGGGTCAACACTTACTAAATTTAACGTCTCAGCGATTTCATCTTTAATTATTTTTTTTACATCCTCGATAGAACCCACAGATGTTTTCGCGGTGGGTTTCGACATTGACAGAGATCGTCCCCAAATATCAATCATTATTGTTAACGCAACTTGTATTTTCAATTTATTGATTCTCTAAAATTACCTTGTAATTTCCCACTCGTGTATTTATTTACAACCAGATGAGGTGGTTTCTGTGACGATGAAATCTCTGCGAGGACATTTAATACTTCACGGCCGCATATCGGTGGATCATTTAATTGTTGTGTTGGCAGCGTGGAATAAAAAATCGGAAACTCTCTGAGTTTCATCGAAGAATTTATATACCGCATAAACTCGCTTGGCGGAGCTAACCCATATGAATCAAAATAGATAATCCCACGCGGATCGATCGCGTATGCAACCCAGTGAATTCCCGATCCGCTGATGTTATCAAGATTGATGATACCGGTTTCGACGCGTTTAGGTTTTCTCGGTAATTGATCTCTCATAAAAACCCCTCTGAAGTTTTTTATCGCTAGTGTTTTAGCAGCATCAATTAAATCAAAATTGGACATGGGAAGAATTGGGTTTTCAACTAATAAACCGTTCCTGGTATTCTCAGGCCGGATCCGTGAACGGATCTCCCGCTGTACCATGAATACGGGGTTCCTGGTAATCGTAAACCCTTTCCCTTTTTTATATCCTTTCCCAGTTGCCTTTTTCAACGCCATCCCTGCCGCGGTCCCAACGGCTCCAAACGCCGCCGCTTTCGACACCGCTGGGGCAGCCGCTACAATCAATGCTGGTATTGCAGCTAACAATGGAAATATACCACCTGATTTTATCATGTTGACGACTGCAGCCCTTGAAAATACAATTTGAACCCCTCGCTTATTTTTCATTGCATCATTGAAATGTTTTATTTGACGATACGTCAATGATATTTTATGTGTACCGCCGGACATCTGCGCTGGTTTTAACGTTATTGTGGTTCCACATTCTTTAGCGGATTTTGATCGCAATTTCTTGACCTGACCATCAGTCAGCTTGACACTAACAACACTATATGACATTTTATTGTAAAACACATTTATGCTTTCAATTGATCTAATTGGAAACTCTTCAAGTTTCATTTACACATTTTTCACTGGAGCATCAACGATTCTCATTCGTCCGCCAGCCCCTTCTAACAACATTGATTTATCACTAAGAATAACAGCAACCGCTCTATAATTAACACCACCAGGATCTATACAAGCCCTAAAATGTATGTAAACGACGGATTGCCTTGTTAAATCAAGATGCTCCAGTGAAAAGTAATAAATCTGATATAGGTTTTTAAAATCAAGCTGCGATATTTGTAAAACAGTATCAACATTTTGATCACGGGCCATAAATGACAGCATCCGATGATACACACGTGCTATATGGTTGTTTTCGTAATTAAGCTGTATATCCTCAGATGGTTCTTGTTGTCCGTTTATTCTCAGTGAAACCTCCTTGACTCCTAATTGATCAAATATCATATGACTGCGTTCTTGGGAGCCTAATCGATCCCGATTCTGCAGCGCTATAAATATATGACGTGGAGCTGAAACGCCTTGTTTTGATGCCAGGTGCCATGTAAATGTACCAGCAACATTATCCTCTTTGGCATCAGTTGTTGTTGTTAGCCAACTTATCAATGATTTGCCACCTGTGTCCATAAATGAAAGTAACCGCTCTTCCGTGGTAATTGATGGGGTCATTACTGGCATCCACAATACTATTTTACTCAAAACAACTTTACCATCAGCGGCACAAGTACGCCAAATTGCATTATTGTCATTGCCTTTTCGCACTAACGCGATTGTGTGTTTGGCTCCATAGATGACTTTTCTGACATTTCTGCAGAATCCAAATATATGATGCAGCGGAATCGCACATGAAAAATATCGTTCTCGTTCTTGTAACATCGCTACTCATGTTGCAAATCCTAAATTGAAATTACCATTAACGCCTCCGAGAATATCAAACGCAGCTCCTGGTCTAGCTCGACGTTCTGGATTAGCTGCTTCTTGTTGATTATCAACTGAAGTGTCTTGCGGTGTTAACACTTTAATGTATTGAAGGTGGTCAGCGTTATCAGAGGTATCCTTTGCAAACATCATAGATAGACCAGCCGACCTTGTATAATCATCGGAGTATCTTGCTAGTCCGATTATTGTTGTTGCAACATCAACTTCACGGTCTATTGATTCAATTTCTTTTCCATCAATGAGATATCTTGCACTTTCAAATAACGCCATTATGCCGTTGTTGACGAAACCAACTCGGATATTTGCATCATTTGCATATGGTGGATCATTATGAGCAGCATCGTTTGTTACAAGTTTTCCTTCTACTTCGATAAATGCATCACATGGCAAAAAGTATTTACTGGTATCTTGAACTTGAAGTTCAATTCGCGATCGTAGGTCGGGTTGTATTGCATGATAGGAATAGTATTGATAATCGCGGACGGAATCGTCCTTGGGTACTGGGGCTTCCATATCAAAGGCCGGATCAGCTTGTCGTTTAAACATTTTATTAAAATACTAGTGTTTTCAATTATGAAACTCTTTGTAATCATCGTCGTTTTTGTTTTCGTTTCAAACCACTTCCTGCTATCGCGTTCATGATAGCGCTATCTGTTACCGGTGAAGCCGTCAATGGCGACGGAGTCACCGAAGCAGCTAACGACGCTAGTTTTTGTTCCACTGCGTTATTTATTGCTTTGCTGATTTTTGCAGGCATCACTGTAGTTGATGGCAGCACCGTTGGTTTCTTTCGCACCAATGATGCTATTTTTTCTTTCGCGGCAGAAAATGCCTTTCCGGCAAGATTTCCAACGAAATCTCCGATTTTGCTGGTTCCCTTATCACGAATAATATCAATGGCTTTCATTGATAATTGTTTAGCTAACGGCGCCAGTTTTGGAGCCATTCTTGTAAATAACCCCGCAATGGTATTGCCGAAACCATCTCCGTAATATGCTCTATAAACAGGCAATCGTGAGCTCACCACGTAGACGCTTACGGGTTTATCATGGTTGTAGTGTATAGTCATCTTGTTATAAAACTAGTAGTTTTTCAATTAGTGATCAATCGCTGTAATAACCATGAGCGCCTCTGTGATTTTCAACTAATTCAGCAATGATTTCTCGATATACATTAATGTCCATGATACCGCCGGCAAATAATCGCCTACAGATATCAGCTGCTTCATTAATTACTTCCGGTGAGTTATTTCCGGCTCGTTTCCCTCCGATGAGAACCTCTAACCGTGATATATCACTGAGAATGTTACCAGGGCATGTCACGGTTGCGTTGAAATCCTTAGGATTTTTAATCGAATATCCTTTTCCGCTTGTTTCCTCAGTTGTACCAGTTGCGCCCTGACTATCATCAAGTAATTGCCTTTGTCGGCCTCGACTTTGTTTTTCTCGTTCTTGTTGTTTTTGTATACCATAACTATCAACTCCTACTTTAAAAGATCTATACTCAATTGTATCCTTTTTCAAATTACCAGTAATCCCCTTATTCGTTTTATACAACCAATGAACCCATTCATCTCGGCTTATTGTACTGTTTTTATACTCGTCTTTTAAAAAGTCCTTTCTAGAATGAAAGCTTTGGGCGGCAAAATCATCAAAAATCCTATAATCTTCGTGTTTTATTAATTGAGGTCGTTTGATTTCTGCTATAGCTCCTTCGGTGAGTTTGTCTATAAAGGAACCACCTCTTGGGGTGACATCAACAGGTTGTGGTTCAGGCGCAGAATCATCAATATCAGCTAATCGTTCATACTCGTGTTGAGTTTTTATATCACTGGATAGCTGTTGTATCCCTGCGCGTGTTTGTTCAGTTTCCGCTGCTATCTTTTCATGCGTATCTAGCAGCGGTGCCTTCTTTGCTCTTTCTTTTTCAGGAATATCTCCGTATATCGCTGCTTCAGTTAACTTTTTCACATCTTTGGTCGCACTTGTTATCGGAGTAAACAGTTGTTCACTTGACACAGAAAAGTCAGTCTGCGCTTGTTGTCGTTGTTGAAGTTTCTCACGAAGTCTGCTTTGAACCGGTATAAACTTTTTAATTGCTGCTAGCCGGTCTCGGGCTAATCTAGTTGTAAGCGATTCACCTACCATATATTGTTTGTGAACTGAATTTTCAAATGTGAAACTATCACAATTAAATGCTGAGTTATTAAATAATGTACCATCAAGCTAACGTATCCATCTCGGACAAGGTTAAACTGTACGACGCTATCCGCGAGTGTTTCGGAAATAACATCGCTGGGGTTTTTAGAATTGTAATATCTGAGAACGGCTATGAACGATTTTTGTTAACTCCGCGGCAACAACAACAACTACGTGAAAATGGAGGCGTCGCGGTGATTACTTGCTACCACAACCAGATCATCCAGTACGCACATAGCTGCATGAGCAAGCCCAAACTGCTGAGTATCCTTTCAGGAGAAAATCCTATGTGAGTGCTACAAAAAACGCTAAAAAAATAAATTTTTTAATAAAAATTACTGAAAGCCTATTTTATAGTAACGCTCACGTGGTTAAGATACTGGTTTTTCCTCGTTTAATATTTTTCTAAGATCACGAACCTTAGAACTAATTTCAGCTCGTTTTTGATACTCTTGGCCGAGCTTTTGACGTATTGCTTCAACGGTGCGAATAGCGTTATAAATGCATTAATGTCGTTAGCGTACAAACAGGCATAGATGGACTTTTGAATTCCTTTCACGAGCCTGTACATCTTAGGTAAAACATAACTACCCCTACTAGACTGATACTCAATGTCTTCATATTCCGAGGCAATCCTGTCACAGTCGAGATCTTTAGATAATATTATTCCTCGATTTTTCAAATTTGAGATTTCGGCAATTATAGAATTTACATCTTTGATATCCATATTTTTATAAAAATATAAATATAATACATTTTACCTCTAATTATTAAAAACAATACTCATTTGGCAATCCCGCTGGCGCCCTATGACGTCAGAGAGACCCAGAGGTTACTTTATTTACTTAATTAAGGACAGCACAACAAGCATCTTTGGAACTCCTTGGGTGCCTTCGCATCCAAGTAAGCCCGAAGTAACCCGAAACATACATCTCCGGCGGGAGGCCTAACGTGGCAAACACCATCTTAGACCGCCCAGAAGATATGCTTGGGGGGACATCACTACATGTACTTAATTAAGTTAATTAAGGAAAACGCCATTTGGCAATCCCGCTGGCGCCTTATGACGTCAGAAAGACCCAGAGGTTACATATAAGACAGCACATCTTTGGAACTCCTTGGTTGCCTTCACATCCAAGTAAGCCCAAAGTTGGGGGACGGCACTACATGTACTTAATTAAGTTAATTATGGATGGATATTTACAATGAAACGATGATGGTAATGATGTGGGGGATGGCACAATTCCATATAAGGATAGTATATAAAATGAAACGATGATGAAATTTGTGATGTAATGATGTGGGACGGCACAATGCCATATCTATTTCCACTCGAGTGTTGCGGCAAATTTTAGGCATAACATATACTTAATTAAGGATGGTATTTATTCAATGAAACGATTGATGTCGGACGGCACAATTCCATATATACTTAATTATATGCAATGAAACGATTGATGTTATTGATGTGGGACGGCACAAGACAGCACAAACATGAAACGACGGGGCATTTTTTCTACGGCCAATCCAACCAATCAAAAGCATCCAAACTAAATTAACCCGGTTGCATGATTGACAAAAGACAACCACACGCCCGTGTTAATGGCGTTGGTTAGTTTTGATTGGTCAGATTTGGCTTTCGAAAGCCCAAGCTTATTACGAGTCGAAACGTATATAAGGCGACTAATACAGCAGCGTTGATTCACGGGTGTGTTATTTTATTTCCTTGAATTACTTATTAATGCTGTTTCACAACATTTAAATGAGACAAAACTATTTAAATAAATCATTAATAAAAATAATACAGTTGTTAGATAAACAGCGTGTATTCTCCCTGTTCTAATTCTCTAGACAAAATGCCTTATCGATTAGATCACAAAGAGATATACAAAGAAAATTTAACCACGCCCACCTACTTCAATGAATGGGAAACACTAGTATTTCCGGCTGAGCGAACTTAGGTATTGCGCTGGATTATAAAGAACGTATGTACTAAAAGTGTATTATAGATGGTCTAAATAAATACAACTGTTTAAATAATGCAGTTTTAGCCAAAGCGACAATAAAAGGTTTAAGAATTGATAAATACAGCTCTATCGAAACTATGTATTTACTCCATTACAGTCACGTGTGCGCGCCTAGTCAAGGTATACAGGTAATAGCAGACGGCACAATTCCTTTGACGTCATAATACAAGGGAACTTAGTGAGTAGAGTGTGAGTTTCGGCGGGTTTATCCATAAAGGATTTATCTCCCTTGAATCGTTTCAGGTGTATACGAATTTTATCCTGTGACCTGTCGTTTTTGACAGAGTAGTTTTAATTATATTTTCTGCAACAAATCGTATTGAAGCCCTACAAATTTCAAAGTATCTACTGGCTTCATTTATTCATTGAAATATTTTCTCCTCTTTGGTTTCTAAATCAAACGATTTGACCCCTCTAGGACGTTTTGCGTGTATGCCAGTTTCACCTAATTTTGAATTCCGACTTTGTGAGACGGCTTGAAGATTCACAAGACAATTATCAGTCCTCACGCCATTTATGTGATCAATAAGAAGGCCGTCTTTAATCAATCCGCTATGACATTCAAAAATAATTCTATGACATAGATATGTTTTATTTCTAACACTAAACAGCAAATATCCCATATTATTCAAAAATACAACCCGTTTTTTTAGTCTGCGGTGCCTGACAACACCATTACTGGAGGCTTCGTAATTAACAAGCACTGGATGGGATCTGAAATCTTGGCTCATTTGTATAATAATACTATTTGTCTAATTTATATCTGCTTTAATTATAAATCTCTTGATATAATCTCGAGGGTTTTTTATGATTTTGTCATCGTTAGGGTCAATGACGGTATTTTTTATTCGTTTGTTATAATAGCGTTTTAGTTCCCTGTATCGTTTGCCGCCACAACTGAGACATAATTGTGATTTTTCTCTAACGCCCACCCCACATCGGAGGCATGGGAGAGGGCCGAAGGAACCGTTGCGAACGCTTTGTAAATGATACCCACAGAATTCGCTTCTGCATGATTTGTTACACGGGGTTATTGATCCAATTATAAGCCACTTGCAGTGATTAATTATACTGTATTTTTCTATTTAAATACTTGTTTTAATTATAATCTGAAGGAGTTCAAGAGATTATTGAAAATTAAGCCCTGGAAAAATGCTAAATTCAATCTTGATAAGGAGTTCCAAAGATTATCGAAAATTATGCCCTGGAAAAATGCTAAATTCAATCTTGATAAGGAGTTCCAAAGAATATCGAAAATTAAGCCCTGGAAAAATGCTAAATTCAATCTCGATAGAGTCTCTGATACACCAAAACGTCTAATCGGTGATAGAACTATACTAGGTAAAATCAGGGAGTGTTTTAATGAATTCTACCGAGACGGTGCAGTATACTGTTGGTCGACATTTCGAATTATTGATGAAGATGTCAATGTACCCAACATCGATGCTACTATGAACGATGAAAGAGCAGCTGAGATAATTGCACACCCTGGCCAGTCAAGGGGCTGGAAATTCAAGGGTAAATTGCATAGCAATTCCCGACAGAAGTATTTTTTCAGAATAAAATTCATTATCGAAGTCGAAGGCAAATGGATTATCAGGGATAAATTTGAATCAATCCTCAAGAATAAAAAAACTGTCATTGTGAGTAGAGATTCCAAACCAGGAATTCTAACTGGAATTGACAAACCATACTACGAGAGATCTTATCCTATAACAGCAATTGTTTATGGGATATATCCGTTAAATGATAAACCCGATATTGCAAAACTAGCTCCTATGAAATATTCTAGTTCACTGAATTGTGTAGCAACACGGGTAATGGAACACTTCACAAATGCATCCCGAGGAAATAAACTAACTGATTTGCGACTTTAGGAAAATAACCGAATGGGAACTGACAGTGAAACAGCACGGTGCAAATATTTCTGATATAGCTAAATTAGAAGCATCATTAAAATTCTCAATATCAGTAACGACAGTGACCGTAGAAGTATTATACGAACCGAAATATCAATCGCGAGGAGCTCCAATTAAAATTATTGATCATAACAAACACGCGTGGACGGCTGCAGTAACAATATTTCCACGAGATAGAACCGTGAGATATATCCCCAAGGAGTTCGTCGGGGATGTTTTTTTATAATGAGAAATTATTCGATGCTATTCACACGCTGTGTAATGATGATCCTGTGTCAGTGTGGTTACTTAGAAGTGATGAAGATCCCGAAATAGGATTTGATCAATTTGTAAGACCAAATGGTGAATTATATCGCGTTGAAGAATTCGATAACAGAATGAGAAAAATCGCTAGTGATTTTTCACCGGAGAGTTTCAATGAAAAACTATTAACGGATAGTTTTACTATTCACATCAGTGGTAGCTCACTTCGCAAGAGAAAAAAACTCATGGCGTCCAACACGAAGTGATTTTCTCGAGGATGTTAATTTGAGTTGCATCGAATTTGGACATGGGGGATTGTGGAATACGAAATACTCACGTGATGGTATGATTTCAATTGATATATTCGCGCGTTATCCTGGAAGTTTTCTCGGGTATGGAGAATGTGCTGAGTACTTTAAACGATTTGGACAACCCACGCATGAAATGACTCGTGTTGCGATTAATGGTCCATTGGCTGATTTTGATTTAACTGGATTCGCTCGTGTGATATCATTCGAATTCGCTACAGGGTTACATCCGTGTAGTTATGTTTGGCTTGTTAGACATATATCTAAAAAGGCCTGGATGCCAATAGTGTTACTGCGATATATGATTGATTGTGGTATGCTAATATCGTTGATTGTTTCCGAAGATATTATATGCTATCGAGCTTAGAAAGAAGTTTGGCTACCACAACCCGTTCAAGATCGTATAATTAGCGAACAGCGAAAACAGTTTCCAGATTTCAATGAAGAACAAATCATGAATTGGTCTAAGGAGTTATTTGAAATTAAAAAAGAACAAGCTGAAGATTTTGGACGAAGAATAATCGGTAAATTTACCCATGGTGGAATATACGACAATGCAAAATATTCCTCGCGGTTGATCATAGATATCGCTGAATACGATTTTATTGTAACGGATTTAACGAAACAGGGAAAACTTGTAAATCGTAAAGACGCTTTCCTTCCCGATGGAAGACGATTAGGTACAATTGTTACCTATTGTGATGGATATATTAAACAATATACGCATTTGAGAAGTTCTATGCTAGCTTATGCTTCTATCAATTTATTTTCGATGATAAATAGATTTCCTAATACCGCAGTTAGAGTAGCCACTGAATCTATGTATATCCACGAGAAATACAAATCAGATGTAGCTAAATTCACAGATCCGGAGGCAAATTGGGGATGTTGGAGATTTAAAAAGGAAACGCTACATGAGTATTGTGAATCGGCAGATGTTACCACGGATGAAAAGTACTTAAAGTGTGATGAGATTCAATCCGAATTTTCTAATGCACCACCGGTATCTGATCCAATATGTAGATACAAGACAGTTGATTTAAACGGTTGTGGCGGGTCAGGAAAGACATCTCGTGCAATTGAATTATATCATAGAAACGCTAGCCTTTCAAAATCTAAAATGATTGTGTTAACACCTACTCACAGACTCGCCAGAGAGATGAAACAACGAGGGGTAAATGCCTGTACTTATCATAGTTTCTTTCGATGGAAAGGCGATGAATGGACCCCTGATCGAATGGGTGATAAATTCATTCCTGAAATCATAATTTGGGATGAAATATGCACAGTATCGTTGAAAATATTACAAACATTTCTCGAGTGGTTGTTATTGAAAAATACAAAAGTCGTCATGTGCGGTGATCACGGCCAACCACCACCATTTGTCGGTGCATCCCCACATAAATGGCTAAAGGGTTTTGTAGACTATTATGAAGAAATTAACACTGATTATAGATCACTTGATGAACAATTACGAGAATTCAAAGCGCTAATTAGATTACAGCCGGATAAAATCCAATGTGAAACAGCGCGTGAAATAATTTCAGAAACTCCCATGAATGATTTTTGGGAAACGTGGAGACCAACCGATTTGATAGTAGCAAGTAGAAAAATAGTCCGAGACACACTTCAGATGAAGTTGTTTGAATCGCATAAAGAAAAATTTGCTACACTTCCAGTACCGTTGTGTTATAGGCCTTCGGATACACGAAAACAGAATATAGAAGTTGATATTCCAAGAACAAAATCCGAAGGATTTCAAAGACATAATTTAGTGTTAAATGATATTGTGTTGGCTAATATCAGCGTCGTTGAAGATGCATTGCGTGCTAATAATTCCCCATGGACGCTAGGTTACGCAGCAACAATACATTCTTCACAGGGATTGACTATATCAGATACAGTTGTTTGGATGGTGGATAATCACATCGAATGGTCGAATTTAGTCTATTTTGCAGTATCCAGAGTACGAAGAATAAATCAACTTCGAAGAATTGTTTTCGATGATGACACCACAATGGATGATGCTAGCATCGTTGATGTTAAAATTATTGATAAAAACTCTCCGGTTACAAACAACAAGACAAAGAAAAAACAACGAGAATTTAATATTGATGCTGAATTAATAATTACGCTGAAGCAACAACAGAATAATCACTGCGCAAGTTGCAATTGTATAATGCGTGGGCAGTATTCGGATAAAGATCCTCGCCAATTTACCGTAGACGGAAAAAATAACAGTCTCGGTCATGTCAGAAACAATGTGATGTTGACTTGTCTTGAGTGCAACAGACGCAACGGCGCTAGTTAAGCCCATGCGGTGGTAATTGAGTATCGTCAGGAATCACTTGTAATTGTTCGCGTGTAAAACCCCGCTGAGGGGCAGTTGAATCCAATTTATAGATTGGAGGTCTACCAGTTGATCGTGTTATAGTAGATATCTTGTGTGCAGTAACACTCCAAATAGGATCAGTAGCCTTTTTCTGTCACCATCAAGCTCAGCTCTCCTGGTTCGTATAAATACCTAACGGTGACATTACTACCAAGAATTGGTTGGGAAACGCTATAATCTTTTTGTGAAATTCTTCGAATTTCCATTTTAGGTATAGACTTCTTTTTAATCGCGTTGATAGGTTTCATATTGATTGTTCGAGTAATCTCATTATTCAGTGCGATGATCACAGCTGGTAACCTTTTGACCCATTCACGAGATCGCTTTTCTTGGATGAATTATTTTGCGTATTGATATCCAAATAACCGCTCAGCAATCGTCCAATTAAATCGTTCAACAATTGCCTGATCGCGATGTAACGCAGTATGCCCTCGTCTGATGGTGCCATTGTGATGTTTCATTGTAGATGCAACCACACCTTGAAATTCCTTGCCAGAATCAACTTGTAACAGATTTGGCCAGCGTAATGGGCCTCGTCGATAAATCTTTTCAAATGCAGAAGAAACTTCAGGTGATGATTTTGTTTTTAACGGTTCTGCTTGTTTGTATCGACTCGCAACGTCAACTACGGTTAGCGCGTATTTGTAACCGTTGTCATGTGGTAAAAATAATATATCAGCCTCATGAACTTCATTATTGACAGTCACATCAAAATGCGAGTAATTAATTTGTTTAGGCGGTGGTAGATAAATAGCCTGCTTGGATAACCAATTAGCCGCAGTGGCCTTTTTCACTTTTGCGGCGTTGGCGAGTTTATTGATTGCAGCGTTACCCCTCCAGTATCCCCTCGGAGAATAATAAATAGATTCCATATTATTTATTACCGGCACCTAACATCAATTTGCCTTTCATAGCTGATTTTACCAACCACGAAGCCAACTTTTCTTTGAAAGATTTATCAGGAATAGCATATAACGCATGAATTAATTTCACATCCGTGAGATGTCTATGTTGCAGATTGCTGCTTTTATATGCAACATCATGAGCATGACACGCCTTATCAATAGCGTTTATCGGATACTCGCCGGGTCGGGGCAGATTTTGATCATCAAGTCTGATATCTAATCGTATTCCGGGGCCACAGTAGCTATATCCGGAAAGGTGCTTTTCTCCGGGGTACTTTGCCCATGGGGTTCCATGGAGCTTTGCCAATTTGGCTGCGATATCACCTCCTCGTTTTTTTTTAAAACATCTCCGGATTTCATAGAAACAAATCTAAATTTTTTTGTACCACATATTGCACATTTACCAGTTAGTGCTGATCTGTTATTTTTAGTTGTAATCGTCGTCACATCATTTGTGTTAGTACGCGTTTTACACTTCACACAATATAGATCCATAATTTATGTATAGAGATATGGAAATAATTGATTTTTCAGCGACTAAAACAAGAGAACCAGTTAAGCATCATGCAGCGCTACCAAACTCTATCCGCGCAATTATAATCGGGCCATCTGGATCCGGCAAGACTCAATTGTTGCTCAATTTAATAGTGAGACGGATGAAGTGGGATAAGTTGTATTTAGTTGCTCCTAGCGTAGATGATCAACGATGCTATGAAGTGTTAAAGGATTTTAACGAGAATGCATCAGAAATTAAGGGTGAGAACGCCATCGATTTCATAACTGATATTGTCGAGGCACCATCCGTGGATGACCTTGATGGGAGCATTAAAAATTTAGTCGTATACGATGATGTGATGTTAGACAATCAACAAAACCCAGCTAGAATATTTTCCCGAGGCAGGCATAAAAACACCGACGTGATATATGTCACTCAACGCTACACTCAGATTCCAAAAGTGATCAGAGATAACTGTAATATTCTTGCTGTGTTTAACGGCGTTGATACACATACGTTACGAAATATTTGGCAGACATGGTGTTCCGATATGGACTTCAATCAATTTAAAAATTTCTTTTGTAAGGCTCAGTCAAATTCCGCATGGATTTATAACAATAAATTTACATGATCCTCGGACTCGATATCGTATCGGATTGGATCAAATATTTGGTTGAAATCATTTATTATTTTTGTTAACTTGTAGCAGCAGAGAGGGTGAATGACCACATCGTTGCGACCAAAATTGATTGAAAAATCGTAAAGTCTCCGTTTGCTAAATAGAGACTTATTTCTTTGGTTAAAATATGAGATTTCGTAGGAAGGCTCTATTTTTTGTTTTAAAGATTCAATCAAACATTTGTCCAAAAAGTGTGGTCTGTTCACCCTCTCTGCTGCTATTTGGCATGCAGAATATAGCATTACAGTGGTACAAGCTCTACTTAGTGAACAGGACGCAAATTATATCTGCAAATGGAATACTCTCCAGCCCAGTTGACGTATGTTGTGGTGTTCCACAGGGATCTGTTCTTGGACCTGTTCTCTTCATTCTGTATACTCAGCCGCTCTCAAGTGTCATAGATCATCACCCAGTGTCGCACCAATTGTATGCTGATGACACCCAAACATACAAGACTAGCCACCCAACTGAAGTTGATGCTACCATCCATGGAGTAGAGAAGTGCATTTCTGATGTGAAATCATGGATGACATGTAACAAGCTGCAGATGAATGATGATAAAACTGAGGCTATTCTGATCACAACAAAAAGACTTTCTCATTTACATCCTTTACCTCAGACAATAAATATCAGCAACACCGACATTAAATTCTCACAGTCAGTGCCGAAACTAGACGTTACTCTAGACAGTACTCTCACATTGCACCAATATGTCATGAACATATACAAGGCTGCATATCTTGGATTGAGACGCATCAGTTCCATTCGTAAATATCTTTCAGTTGATGCCACTAAAACACTTGTGTATTTATTAGTACTTTCGAGACTGGACTATTGTAACTCAATTCTGTCTGGTACGTCACAATATTTACTCCAGAAACTTCAAACAGTTCAAAACACAGCTACACGGATCATCTTTAGAGTACCTCGATCAGAGCACAACTCACCACTGCTCTGTACCTTACATTGGCTATCAATTCGATACAGAATCAAACACAAAATATCCAGCGCACCCATGTGTATACACCAGCTAGATCCTTACGCTCTTCTTCTGATAATCGTATGCTCATTGTTCCCAAGGTGAAAACAAAGTCATATGGACAACGTTCGTTTGCACACAAGGGTCCGGCGACGTGGAACGAATTGCCCATCGAAATTATACACAAAAACACAGTGGTCCCTTTTAAGAGTATTTGTAAGACTCGCCTGTTTTGATTGCAGGGACAAACTTAGCGACCTAATCATGTTTTGTATCTTATATGTTTCCAGCATGTCAGTATGTTTTTTTATAATTTCATTGTTTTTGTCATTTGTTGTTCTTTAGTGTAGTCATATCATTATTGATGGTGTAAATTGCTAAAAGATTAGGTGCTATACAAAGTCCTCATTATTATTATTAATATAAGGTGGTTTGGTTAATTTTGATTTAGATTCAAGTACATGAATTACTTCTTTGCCAAATATTGGTTGATCCGTCATTGGTTTGAGTTGGTAGCAATGAATAAAAGATTGAAACTCTCGTATCAATAATATAGTTTATTAATTCTTACGGTTGGGCTAACCCATACTAATCCAAACAAATAAATCCACGTGGATCAATTGAGTATGTAACTTAGTGAGTTCCTGGTCAAGTAGATTTATCAAGATTAATAGCAGCAAAGGGTGTGAATCGGACGTCTCTAATTGAGTTAGATTTTAAGCAAATAATTTTAAGTCTCCTTTTGCCAAATGGAGCTTTAACGATTTTAGAGCTCTGTTTGTCAAACTTGGTCTTTCAGCAGGGGGACAAACCGAAACTATTTCACACACAAAAGGCTGCTACGGAGACAAAGTCTCCAGAGAGAGTAAATAGACCACTAAGGAGACAAACTATTTCAGTGTTTTGGTAAAAGTTTTTAGGATTTCACATACAAACTAATTTGTAAAATCTCTCCTCGTAAATCAATCAAATTATTGGACTGGTCAGTGAGTTTAAAATTAATTCTCGTTAATAAATCATTATGACATCGCATATACACCAGATTTGTTGGATCTTTAAATATTAAAAATCATTGTGGAGCCGTTGGTGCAAATAAATATAAAATGTATTCCTGCTGGACCTGATTTGATTTTTTGAGATCTATTTGGTAGCTTCCATCGATAGCGTCACATACTAGATTTATTGCAATCACCGAGGATATATTGTCATTTTGAAGAGCAATATGCCTACCATCACCGTCTTGGTTATTATTATGTTTGAGGATGGTTGTTTGTGGTTGTGTTATTTTTTTCCATGTCTCGAATATTAGAAAAAAGGTTTCCGAGATAAGATCATTAACTCATTTTTTACTTCATTTGTGTTATACCCAGGAAATTTGAAATCGGGTAAATCATCGTCTGTAATATTGTATGCAGTTAGGAATTTTTGTTATCTCCGTTCTTGTCATTAATTATTACTTGAACTATTCGTTTGTTGATATATTCCATATCGTATACAAGCTGTTTTAATTTCTTAACATATGTTATGATCTCGGTGCGTGAACTCTCTATATCAAAAAGATGTTCTTGGAAACTGTGTCGCAGTCTTTCTAGTTGTGTTTTATGTAATTTATTAATCGCTTGAAAATAATCAATTATATTATTTGAGGTAAATGCAATGGTAATAAATGAATAATGTTTTTTTCTCAAAAACAAAATCCCATTACATGTTATTCCTATCTAGAAATGTAAATCTATTTACTAATTTTGTATTTTTTATCAGACAAATCATCTCGATATGATGGAGTAATTTCGTGGTATGATTGTACATCTGTGACATAATCAGATTTTTTAGGTTCTGGTATTTGATAAGATGGTGCCTGCGGATGGATTTCAGGCCATCCCAGTATAGTTCTTATCGAACTCTGATAGATGTCTACGGCACACCCGGATGAGTTTATCTCAATCGCTTATGATAGTGTTGGTTTATAAACTGTTATAGAGATTTTTGTTTCTTTTCCCGTAATGGTTTTTATAGTACGCTGTAATTCGTTATTGATCTGTTCGATTTGGTAAGACCCAGATGGTAGCGAAACAACCTTCAAGTCTGGAGTCCCGTCTGGTTTATTGTTACTCGCAAACACCAAGGAATTGTTCGGTTGATGACCACCAAATGGTTTTGACCCAATATTTGGCCAACTGTGGTATGCTCGTAATTTTGCCAGCGATATCTCCTTCACTTGAATCGCAGTGGGGGAATTGGCACTGAATTCAGGGGTGGGTGAGGTTAATGAGATCATGGTGGTTTTCACCGGGGTGGTATTTTCCACTATTCGTTAAAAGTAGTTCTTGCGATGTTGCCATTATATTCATGTTCTTTTTCTAATTTTGACATCACGGAATCATAAACACGTACTATCGCGGAAAACTCACTATCGGATATTAATGTGTCATTAGGGAGGACGATATCATCGAGGATAATTGCAAGTACGCGTTTGACACCGTAGGAAACTTAACTGTGTAGTCTTGTAGTTTACGCTAGCTACATGATGATATTTTATTTTGTTATTATTGAGATTACTCCCGCGATTGTTATCGCCGCGGATATACAAATTGGAACAGCTGTCGGGGCAATTATTGTTACCGAATATAGTATTATACCAGCTCCGGTAATTACTCCTGATACCGAGTACACGGTAACGTCAACGACGGTAATCCTTTGCTGATATTTTTTTATGTTTGTATTTGGTATTCTTCGGTGATTTTTTTGAGTTTAGTTTGAAATTCTCTGACCTGATCATACCGATACTGCTGCGATGTTGTCATCGACGTCGACATTGTTTATTTACAATAACAGATAGCAACTTCAATTAAGATGTTTACCTAAATCTGCTACAAATTCCACATACTGTGTTATTGAAACCCTAGCCAAATTATTATCGGTGGATGTTATTGTGAATCGTTCAGCTATTCCCTTGTCGATGATCGTTGATATTACATTGTTGACCCCGGTTGAACTCGTCGATGAAATATTAAATTGAGTCGGTGAAACCAGTGTTAATCTGTAAATATATATAATATATAATTGTTATCGAGTGATTTATCTGAGATAGTTGAAACAAGTACACACGGTTTGAGCTTACCCTGGTGGAAAAACAACGTGATAGTATTTTCAGCTGCGTCGCGTTTTTTTGACCAAAATATCATCCAGGGAATCATTATTCGTTTTCAATTTACCCTGACGATCTTGAAATACGACAATTTTATTTGGATCTAAACTTGCGAGGTTTAATATCTCGGATAATTCATCTTCGATTATTTTATTTACATCCTTGTGTGCAGATATTTCCGCGGTGGGTTTTTACAGACCAGAGAGAGAGATCTTCTCCAAATATCAATCATTATATTCTAAGATCTCTCTAAAAAGCGATTACTCGTATATTCGTGTACGGTTTTATAGGGTGGTTTAGTTGATGATGAAATTGCATCGAGTACATTTAATACTTCTAAGCCAAATGTTGGTGGGTTGGTCATTTTCTGTGTTGGTAGTGAGAAGTAACAGATCGGAATTTTTAATTGATGTATATAACGCTTAGATTCTTTAGGCGGCTCTAACCCATATTAATAGAAATAAACAATTACACGCAGATCAATCGCGTATGCAATCCAGTGAGTTCCAGGTCCGATGCTGTTATCGAGATTAATGATACCGGTTTCAGCGTTGTTTGGATGTTGTGATAATTGATCTCGCATAAAAATACCTCTAAAGTTTTTTTATCGCTAATTATTTAGCAGCATCAAGTAAATGAAAATTTGACATCGGTGATATTGTTATTAAATTGCCCTGATATTCTCAAGCTGTTTCCACTGCATCATCAATGAGGAGTACCTGGTAGTCTTAGACCCTTTCCTTGTTTTGCATCCTCGCCCAGTCGCTTCTTTAGTGCCATCCCTGCCGCGGTACCAACGGCTCTTAACGCAGCAGCTCCACCGCGGGGGCCGCGGCTAAAATTAGCCCTGGTAACGCAACGAGTAGTGGAAATATACCACCTGATTTTATGATGTCTTTGATCGAGGCCGCAGAGAAAGAGAGTGAAGTGAACACTCTTTTTATTTATGAAACTATCATTCAAATCTTTAATCTGATGAGCTGTCAGTGATAGTTTATTCTGACTACTAGACATCTGATTGTGTTTTAGCGATATCGTAGTTAAACTTTTTTTTAGCTGAATCCGATTGCAATTTTTTAATCTCACTTGGAGTCAGAATGACATTAATACGACTATATGACATTTATTTAATAAGAGATTAATCTAATTGTCTACATATTTTTGGAAAACATTTACATTTTTTCTACTGGTATATCAACTACTCTCATTCGTCCACCAACACCTTCCAGTAGCATTGATTTTTCACTGAGAATGACAGCAACGGCTCTGTTACCAGCAGTAGGAGGAGCGGTTACACGGAGTCTGAAATGTATGTCAACGACGGACTGTCTTGGTTAAATCAAGATGTTCCAACGAAAAGTAATAAATCGAACTGTGATATTTGTAGACCAGTATCTACATTATCATCACGTCCCATAAATGTCAGCAGGCGATGATACGCTCGTGCTATTTGGTTTTGTCCGTAATTAAGTAAAATACCCTCAGATGTTTCCTGTTGACCGTTTATCATCAATGAGACTTCATTAACACCCAATTGATCAAATATCATATGACTCCGTTCCTGAGTATTTAATCTCGCCTTATCCGGTAACGCAACAAATATATGTCGCGGCGTAGACACCCCTGTATCAGGTGACAATTTGAACATTTTATTATATATTTCTTGATCTAAATCGCGATTTCGATGACTTTGTCATTCCACTTTCCGTTATTTTTTGGAGTCATCCTTCAATGACATTACCGAGACAATCTCCATAGTACGCGTTATAAACTGGCAATCGTGAATTTACTACGTAGGTCATGGTTGGTTTGTTGTGGTTGTAGTGTATGATCATCTTATTTAAATGCTATTAATCTAACGATGAAATCCAAATGATTCTCGATGAATCACTGTGGTAACCATCAACTAACTCACCAATAATCTCTCGATATACACCAATATCTATGATACCACTATCAAATAATCGTCAGCAAATATCAGCTGCTTCATTAATTATTTCCGGTGAGTTATTTCCGGCTCGTTTTCCCTCGATGAGAATTTATAATCGTAATATGTCCCCGAGAATATAATTATGACAACGAACTAGACCAATACCCAAAACGGACTTTCGGGTTCCAGTCTGAGAAAAATTACTTCCAGTTGCACCCTGTGTATCATCGCCTTCATCTTCTTCTCGATCATATGGCATATACAATGATTGCGCATTATCAGGTGCCAATAATCTCAAACTTGCTAAATCATCATCAGGTAGTGGTTGTCGTTGAGGTGAGAAATAGATTTTCTTTGAAGACTGTTGTCTTTTTTTGCAATCTTTGCGGTATTTGTTTTTGTTTTAGTTCTTCATATTGATTATACACTTCGCACACCGCCTTGAGATATCTCTCGTATGATGTTTTTTTTTGTATCAATTCGACTTGTGTTAGTTTTGATATTATAAAATACATCAGCGTATTGTTTTATATTTTTAATATATCCGCGTTAATCTGGTTTTAACATTTGTCTCCTATTTTAATAAGTCGTAACAACAAGCACAGGAAATTCTCTTATCGATTGCTGTTAAACCCTCGTCAGTAAATCTATCACGTAATTCCTCTATTATTTTTTCACCGTTTTTTAGGACCGGTTTGAGTATTTTGTAACAGTTTTGATGTTTGTTCAGTTTCCTTTGCTTTTTTCTCAAGAACTGGTAATATAGCTTTTTTTGTAGCAGTAACACCTTTCTCAGTATCAGTAACAACTTTCTCAGTAGCTGCGGTTACTGGTTTAAATAATTGTTCGGTGCCTGTTGCAAAGTCGGTTTGAATTTCCGGACTCGCCCGCAATTTTCGTCTGACAAGAGTCCCGTATGGTAATAAGTTTTTTTATTGCTTGTAGTCGCTCGCGAGCGGATCTAGTTGTTAAAGATTCTCCGAATATTATTGCTAAATTGCTAGCAATTTCGAATGAAAAATCCTATGATTATTTTTATATAAACAGTTAAGCCCCCGACAGTGTTTTCAAATTACTTACTTGTTCATTTATGTGATCACCGGTGCAAAAAAAATAACAATGATCATACCTGTTTATGGAGACTTTGACTCTCGATATAGAATTTCAAACGTATACAAATTGTCAGAAGGACTTAGTTCCGTGTGAGTAACCCGTACCTGTCTTGTTTCATTGTACATGTGGTACGACAGGGTATTATTAGTTTGTGTTTGGATGTGTTCACTACGACGTTGGGACAGTCGAGAGAGAAAAATGATGTTCATTAATCACAGTGTTTTCAAGTATTCTGTTTTGTTTCATGATATAATTTATCATCTTAATCCTGGAATTTATTGTGCGTCTGACCTGCTATTCTTGTCGGAGTTCAGCTCTAACTTTTTAGACTGCTGTAAATAACGTTACGGAATGAATTTGTTTACATCATTACAATATGACAGTGATTCATTTGCGGCATGCTGAATTCTTATTAACGCATATTGACTTGTAAGGACGGATTTATTATTCTGAGAGCTATCACCGAGATCTTGAAAATCAGAGACAATCTGATACCAATCTATATTATCTGATAATTGTATTTTTTTATTTTTTAGATTTGATATCTCATTTATTATGTCATTTATATTTTATACATACATATATATATATATATATATATATATATATATATATATATATATATATATATATATATATATATATATATATATATATAATATGATATATATTTATATATATATAAATATATCAACTACAAAAAATTGGGGATCAATGTGAACTCGTTTTCGTATATATTATATATTATATAAAAACGGCATATACAAGTGATTATATAGAAAAATACAACATTCAACCTCTAGTCGAGTGTTCTAGCAGGTTGAGTAACTGAAGGACCCCATGAGGAACTCCTAAAATGTCTTCACATGTTAGAAGTCCAGTGGTCACATATAAAAGACAACACAACCCCATGCGGGTCTCTCAGGTGTTATTCACATCTGAGCAGACTCAGGGGCATCAAGAAGCACAGTTCCCGTGTAAGGAACTAACCCGCCAAATAACGGTCTCGAACCCCAGAGGATGTGCTTGGTGTATGACTTCACAACAAGAGATTGGATATATATATATATATATATATATATATATATATATATATATATATATATATATATATATACGAAAACGAATTAAAATCGACCCTCATTTGTTTGTATAAGGACAATACTACAATGGATTATAAGAGGACAATACAACAATGGATTATAATAGGATGATGCAACAATGGATTTTAATAAGACAGCGCAAGGGACAATACAACACAACAATGGATTATAATAGGACAATACACCACATAGAAAGGAGCTATATATACATTCAACTAAACCACTCTTCGTTATAAAATCCATTTGGAGTGGGATGCAAATGACATTACACATCGCGTGTAGGTGTGACGTAGAGTGTTTTTTTCAGTAGAACTTCGAAAGGCTTAAAGCCCCAATATTATAACGGGCAGCATTGTATATAAACCGACGAATGCACGAAATCAATAACAGTGGTGTGATTGTTACTCTCTAGTGTACTTAATTGTGATTTTTGTTAACATCCAGCAGCAGAGAGGGTGAATCCTACAACGTTTTTAGACAAAATTTGATTGAAATCCTAAAACGAGCCGTCTTATAATCTTATTTTAACCATAAAAAGGCGAACCCTACAACGTTTTCAGACAAAAAATTGATTGAAATCTCCCTACGAAATCATTTTAACTAAAAAAATGAAAACGATTTTTTAATCAATTTTGGTCGCAACTTGTTGTCATCCACCCTCTCTGCTGCTAAAGTTTTCAGTTCTGGGTTAATAATTTTTTTACGATTTCAACCGAATATTTGATCAAGTCCGATACGATATCGTGTCCAAGGATCATGTAAATTTATTGTTGCGAATCCGTGCGGAGTCGACTGAGCATGACTAAAGAAATCTCTAAATTGATTGAAGTCCATATCAGAACACCATGTCTGCCAAATATTTCGTAGCGTATGAGTATCAACTCCGTTGAATACAGACAATAAATTGCAGTTATCTCTGATCACTTTTGGAACCTGAGTGTAGCGTTGAGTGACATATATCACATCAGTGTTTTTGTGACGCCCACGGGAAAATATTCTAGCAGGATTTTTTTGTTTATCCAACATTATATCGTCGTATACGACTAAATTGTTAATATCTCCATCAATATCATCGATACTCGGTGCTTCATCGATATCGGTTATAAAATCAACGGCGTTCTCACCCTTAATTTCTGATGCATTCTCGTTAAAATCCTTTAACACTTCATAACATCGTTGATCATCTACGCTAGGAGCAATTAAATACAACTTATCCCACTTCATCCATCTCATTATTAAATTGAGCAACAATTGCGTTTTACCGGATCCAGATGGCCCGATTATAATCATCCGGATAGAGTTTGGTAGCGCTGCATGATGCTTAATTGGTTCTCTTGTTTTAGTCGCTGAAAAATCAATTATATCCATATTTCTATACATAAATTATGGATCTATATTGTGTGAAGTGTAAAACGCGTACTGGCACAGATGATGTGACGACGGTTACAACTAAAAATAACAGATCAGCGCTTTCTGGTAAATGCGTGCAATGTGGTACAAAGAAATTTAGATTTGTGTCTATGAGATCTGATTTAAAAAAAAACGAGGAGGTGATATCGCAGCCAAATTGGCAAAGCTCCCTGGAACCCCATGGGCAAAGTACCCCGGAGAAAAGCACCTCCCAGGATATAGCTACTGTGGACCAGGAACCAGACTTGATATCAGACTCAATAATCAAAATCAACCCAACCCCGGTGAAGAACCAATAAACGCCATTGATAAAGCCTGTCACCTTCATGATGTTGCTTATAAAAGCAGCAATCTGCAACACAGGCATCTAGCAGATGTGAAATTAATTCATGCGTTAAATGCTATTCCTGATAAATCCTTCAAAGAAAAATTGTCTTCATTTTTGATAAAATCGGCTATGAAAAGTAAATTGATGTTAGGTGCTGGTAATTAACAATATGGAATCAATTTATTATTCCCCGAGGGGATACTGGAGGGGTAACGCTGCAATCAATAAACTCGCTAGTGCTGCAAAAGTGAAAAAAACCACTGCGGCTAATTGGTTATCCAAACAGGCACTATGGCAAATTTATCTACCACCGCCTAAACAAATTCAATTCTCGCATTTTGATGTGACCGCTCCTAATGAAGTTCATCAGGCTGATATATTATTTCTGCCACATGATCGTGGTTACAAATATGCGTTAACCGTAGTTGATATTGCAAGTCGATACAAAGAAGCAGAACCGTTAAAAACAAAATCAGCCACTGAAGTGGCTTCTGCATTTGAAAGGATTTATCGACGAGGTCCTCTGCACTGGCCAAATCTATTGCAGGTTGATCCTGGCAAGGAATTTCAGGGTGCAGTGTTATCTACAATGAAACATCATAATGTCACCATACGACGAGGGCATACTGCGCTACATCGCGATCAGGCCATTGTAGAACGATTTAATCGGACGATTGCTGAGCGGTTATTTGGATATCAATACGCAAAAGAATTCATTCAAGAAAAGCGATCCAGTGAATGGGTTAAAAGATTACCATCTGTGATTACTGCACTGAATAACGAGATTACTAGAACAATCAACATGAAACCTATCAACGCGATTAAAAAGAAGTCAATACCCGTACAACCACAAAAAGATTTCAAAGAACCAATTCTTGGTAGTAGTGTCATTGTGAGGTACTTATACGAACCAGGAGAGCTTGAAGGGGGTAGAAAAAGGGCTACTGATCCTATTTGGAGCGTCACTACGCATAAGATATCTAGTATAACACGATCAACTGGTAGACCTCCAGTCTATAAACTGGATTCAACTGCCCCTCAGCGGGGTTTTACTCGACAACAACTACAAGTGATTCCCGAGGATACTCAATTGCCACCGCATGGTCTTAACTAGCACCGTTGCGTCTATTGCACTCAAGACAAGTCAACATCACATTATTTCTGACATGACCGAGATTGTTATTTTTTCTGTCTACGGTGAATTGGCGAGGATCCTTATCCGAATACTGCCAACGCATTATACAATTGCAACTCGCGCAGTGATTATTCTGTTGTTTCTTCAAAGTGATTATTAGTTCAGCATCAATATCAAATTCTCGTTGTTTTTTTTTGTCCTGTTGTTTGTAACCGGAGAGTTTTTTATTAATGATGCTAACATCAATATCACTTATTGTTGTGTCATTATCATCGAAAACAACTCTTCGAAGTTGATTTATGTTTCGTACTCTGGATACTGCGAGATAGATTAAATTCGACCATTCGATGTGATTATCCACCATCCAAACAATTGTATTCGATATAGTCAATCCCTGTGAAGAGTGTATTGTTGCTGCGTATCCTAGCGTCCACGGGGATTTGTTAGCACGCAATGCATCTTCAACGACATTGATATCAACCAGCACAATATCATTTAATACCAGAATTTGTTTTTCATTCTGTCCTGGAATATCAACTTCAATATTCTGTTTTCGTGTATCCGATGGCCTATAACAAAGGGGTACTGGAAGCGTTGCAAATTTTTCTTTATGTAATTCAAATAACTTCATTTGAAGTGTGTCCCTGACTATTTTTCTACTTGCAATAATCAAATCGTTTGGTCTCCATGTTTCCCAGAAATCATTCATTGGAGTTTCTGAAATCACTTCACGCGCTATTTCGCATTGGATTCTATCCGGTTGTAATCTAATTAGCGCTTTGAACTCGCGTAATCGTTCATCAAGTGATCTATGATCAGTGGTGATTTCTTCATAGTAGTCTACAAAACCCTTTAGCCATTCATGTGGAGATGCACCGACAAATGGTGGTGGTTGGCCGTGATCCCCGCACATGACGACTTTTGTGTTTTTGTGTAACAACCACTCAAGAAATGTTTTTAATACATCTAATGACACTGTGCATATTTCATCCCAAATTATGATTTCAGGAATGAATTTATCACCCATACGCTCAGGAGTCCATTTGTCACCTTTCCATCGAAAAAAACTGTGATAAGTGCAAGCATTTACCCCTCGTTGTATCATCTCTCTGGCGAGTCTGTGAGTCGGTGTTAGCACAATCATGTTAGAAACGCTAGCGTTTCCACGACGAAATAATTCAATTGCACGAGTTGTCTTTCCTGACCCACCACAACCGTTTAAATAAACTGTCTTGTATCTACATACTGGATCAGATACCGGTGGTGCATTAGAAAGTTCTGATTGAATTTCAATACGGTTACAACAAATATATTTATCATCCATGGCAACGTCTGCGGATTCACAATACTCATGTAGCATCTCTTTTTTAAATCGCCAACGCCCCCAATTTTCTTCGGGATCTGTGAATGCCGCTACAGCTGATTTGTACTTATTGTGTATATACATCGAATCAGTGGCCACTCTAACCGCGGTATTAGGAAATCTTTTTATCATCGAAAATAGATTAATAGAAGCATAGGCTAACATTGAACTTCTCAAATGTGTGTACTGGGAATTATATCCATCACAGTAGGTAACAACCGTACCTAATTTCTCACCATTGGATAGAAAAGCATCCTTACGGGATACAAGTTTTCCCTCTTTCATTAAATCCGCTACAATAAAATCGTATTCAGCGACATCTATGATCAACCGCGAAGAGTATTTTGCGTTGTCGTATCGTCCACCCTGGGTAAATTTACCGATTATTCTTCTTCCGAGATCTTTTGCTTGTTCTTTTTTAATTTCAAATAACTTCTTAGACCAATTTATGATTTCTTCTTCACTGAAATCTGGAAACTGTTTTCGTAGTTCGTTGATTATTCTATCTAGATTGGGTTGTGGTAGCCAAACTTCTTTCTGAGCTCGATAGCATATAATAGCCTCGGAAACAATCAACGATATTAGCATACCACAATCAATCATATATCTCAATAGCACTATTGGCATCCAGTGTTTTTCAGATAGGTGTCTACCGAGCCAAACATAACTACACGGATGTAACCCTGTAGCGAGTTCAAATGATATCACACGAGCGAATCCGGTTAAATCAAAATCAGGCAATGGTCCATTAATCGCAACACGAGTCATTTCATGCGTGGGGTGTCCAAATCGTTTGAAGTACTCAGCGCATTCCCCATACCCGAGAAAACTTCCGGGATAACACGCGGCTATATCAATTGAAATCATACCATCACGTGAGTATTTCGTATTCCACAGTCCTCCATGACCAAATTCGACGCAACTCAATTTAACATCCTCGAGAAAATCATTTCGTGTTGGACGCCATGAGTTTTTTTCTCTTGCGAAGTGAGCTACCACTGATGGAATAGTAAAACTATCCGTGAGTAGTTTTTCATGGGAATTCTCCGGTGAAAAATCACTAGCGATTTTTCTCATTCTGTTATCTAATTCTTCAATGCGATATAATTCACCATTTGATTTTACAAATTGATCGAATTCTTCATCACTTCTAAGTAACCACACTGACACAGGATCATCCTTACACAACGCATGAATAGCATCAAATAATTTCTCTTCATAGAAAACATCCCCGACGAACTCCTTAGGGATATATTTCACGGTTTGTTCTCGTGGAAATATTGTTACCGCAGGTGTCCACGCGTGTTTGTTATGATCAATAATCTGTATTGGTGCTCCATTTTTGTTATATTTCGGTTCGTATAAAACCTCTACGGTTATCGTCATAACGGTTATTGGGAATCGTAATGATGTTTCTAATTTAGCTATATCAGAAATCTTTGCACCATGCTGTTTCACTGTCAGTTCCCACTCAGTTATTTTCCTACGTCGCAGATCAGTTAGTTTATTTCCTCGGGATGCATTTGTGAAGTGTTCTATTATTCGTTCTGCTACACAATTAAGCCCTGACGAATATTTCATAGGAGCTAGTTTTGCGATATCGGGTTTATCATTTAAAGGATATATCCCATAAACCATTGCTGTTACGGGATAAGATCTTTCGTAGTATGGTTTATCAATGCCGGTTAGAATCCCTGGTTTGGAATCTCTACTCACAATGACAGCTTTTTTATTCTTGAGGATTGGTTCAAATTTATCCTTAATAATCCATTTGCCATCGACTTCGATAATGAATTTGATTCGGAAAAAATGCCGTTTTTCCCCAACACGCGAAATTATCACTGCTGCTTTTTCATCATTCATGGTAGCATCAACAACACCATCAATTCGAAATGTTGACCAACAATAAGATGCTCCATCACGCTTAAATTCATTAAAACAGTCTCTGATTTTACTAATCATGGCTTTATCAAGAATTGTATTCTTTGGTGTATTAGAAGCTATATCGAGATTGAATTGAGCATCTTTCCAGGGGTAATCTCTCTTGGACGTTTTTTTTGGTTTATCGAGATTAAATCTAGGATTGATTTTCAATAATCTCTTAAACTCTTTCATGTTTCCGTCTATTGGACGTTTTTTGGGTTTATCGAGATTAAATCTAGGATTGATTTTGTTACGTCTTTTTGGTTTATCGAGATTAAATTTAGGATTGATTTTCAATAATCTCTTAAACTCTTTCATGTTTCCGTCTCTTGGACGTTTGTTACGTCTTTTTGGTTTATCGAGATTAAATTTAGGATTGATTTTTAATAATCTCTTAAACTCTTTCATGTTTCCGTCTCTTGGACGTTTGTTACGTTTTTTGGGTTTATCGAGATTAAATCTAGGACTAATTTTTAATAATCTCTTAAACTCCTTCATGTTTCCGTCTCTTGGACGTTTTTTTGGGTCTATTGAGATTAAATCTAGGATTGATTTTTAATAATCTCTTAAACTCCTTATCAGCATTGAATTCAGCATTTTTCGAAAGCGTTTTCCTTAATTCCTTCATGCTATAATTAAAACAAGCATTTAAATGAAAGATTTTTATATAATGAATCACTGCAAGTGGCTTATGATTGGATCAATAACCCCGTGTAACAAATCATGCAGAAATGAGTTCTGTGGGTATCATATGCAAAGCTTTCGACGTGGAAGCCTTGGTCCGTTACCCTGTATTCTATGTGGAGTTGGGGTCAGGGGAAAATCTCAGTTGTGTCTAAATTGCGGTGGTAAGCGATACAGGGAGTTGAAGCGATATTATGATAAAAGAATAAAAAATGGACAATCAGAAATTTTGACCCTGAAAAGGTCCTTGACCCTGACAACATCAAGGATAAAATCATAAGAACCCCTCAAGACTACATTGAAAGATTCATTATTGAACCAAACAATGAATTAGACAAACAATAGTATAATATATAAATGAACCAAGAATTCAGACCACACCCTGTGATCCCAAATTATGAAGCATCCAGTGATGGTGTTGTAAGAAACCGCAGACTGAAGAAACCAGTTGGGTGGGATAATGGTATGGGGTATTTGATGTTTGGTGCTGGAAAGAAGAAATATTACTGCCATCGTTTCGTGTATGAATGTTTCAATGGATTGATCGAGGATGATTTTGTTATTGATCATATCGATTCTAATCCGAAAAACAATTCTTTATCAAATCTGCAGGCTATCACACAAAGTGAAAATTCCGAACGAGGGGGGACTGGGAAATACTCGAAAAAAGCGAGACCTGTGAAATCTTTGAATACGATAACTAACGAAGAAAAAATATTTCAATCAATGAATGAAGCCAGTAGGCACTTCGATATTTGTATATCCTCAGTACGATTCGTTGCAGAGGGAATAACCAAGACGGCTATTTCAAAAAGGACGGGACAAAAAGTTCAATTTAGTTATGTCTGATGCGTCATATTTTTCATTTAGAAATATATAATTGTTATAGAATAATGAATTCTGAAAACATGAATAGCATTTTATCCGAGATTTCAAAATTGAAAAGTTGGGATATTGAACTATCAGATGGGTTAAATCCTGATCAAATCATGTCTGATTTTCAGGATATAGAATACGGAGTTAACAACAATAAATACATGCTACCAAAGAAGTATGCGCTCATCAAAAGAATTCAGAATTCTATTAAGGACTCTCTCGCATTTTCCAGTGACGTAAGTGTGTTCGCTCCGTTGTATACCATCGTAGAACGAATACGAAAAGAATTGGGGTACGAATACGAATTGAAAAAGGAGGTTAATTCTAAAGTTAGAAACCTACGGGCGTTAATTCAAGAAAATGAACAATTTTGATTGACCAACCATTTATCATTATTTGATTGTGACCGTCCCTCATAGAGATTTTAACTTTTTTTAGCATTTTTTGATTAAAAATGTCAAAATCAGTGAATGAAAAATTGATGGCTGGTTGGTCCGGTATCAAATACACTAAAAAATTCAAAGTGGGGAAACTATCAGTATTATTTATTTTTTATACAATTATGATACTTTCCCCATCATTGATAGGATGAAATAACACTTCCATGACCATCCGATGGTGTTAGGTTGGATTGAAAAATTGTTTTGCAATTGAAAAATTGTTTCTGATTTCAAATAATGGTCAATGAAGCATTAATAACCCGATTGGCTCGTGAACGACTGGATGCAATCAGGAGATTTGTACCAATTCGTGACTCTGTACGGAATAAACTACATCAACGACAGAGTCTTCAGACTGATTTTGCTATGGGATCCGAAGAATTGTTTAAACCAGTAACCACAGCAACGAAAGGAATAGAGCGTGCTATACTGGGAGATGTTCCCGAGACGGGAAAATCTGTTATTGGTGAACTCGAAAAAATAGCAGCGAAAACTGAACAAACAAAACAAATGGAATCAAAAGAAATAGTAGATGATTTACGCGTGATAGTTAACGAGGCGGGTTTAGCAGCGATTAATAAGACTGATTCAACAGAAATTCCTGCGCTTGTTGTTACGACTTATGAAAACAGGAAAAATATGTTGAAACCAGAACATCATAAGTTTGTTAGAAATTTAGATCATTGGGCTGATATATTCTACAAAATCAAAACTGAAAAAACAGGTAGAATTAGGAAGAAGGATAACGCATCATATATTGAATATAGAAATGCGGTGGATATAGTGTATAATCAATACGAAGAGTTTAAACAACAACAAAAACCGCAAAAATTGCGAGGAAGGCGACAGCAACCTGCAAAGAAAATATCTTTTTCACCTAAAAAACAACTACCACCACCTGATCGAGATGGTGCTGTTTCTGATTATTTCCAAGAAACTGATTTAGAAAAACTAGATGAAGCAACTGGTTATAGCGGAAGTGGATTGCAAAACGCTAGCGTTGGAAACTCTTCGAGGGAAAATCCTTGGATTTCATGTCCTGGTAGTGTTCTCAGTGATATATCACGATTAGAAGTTCTTGTAGGAGGGTTCCGAGCTGGAAATAACTCACCGGAAATAATTAATGAAGCATCTGATATCTGTAGACGATTATTTCAGGGTGGTATCATGGATATCAGCACATATCGAGATTTCATTGGCGAGTTAGTGAAAGTGGGTATCACAGTGATTAATCACCGAGACTGAATAAAAACGCTAGCGTTTCTAATTGAAAAATGGTTTCTGATTTCAAATAATGATCATACACTACAATCATGATAAACCAACCCCCGTCTACGTAGTTAATTCACGGTTTCCAGTTTATAGAGCATACTACGGAGATGGTTTAGGCAATACCATTGCAGGGTTATTTGCGAGAATGGCTCCAAAAGTGATGCCGTTAGCTAAACAACTAGGAATGAAAGCAATTGAAGTTATTCGTGATAAGGGTATTGGTGCTGTTGGAGATCTTGCTGGAAAAGCATTTTCAACTGCGAAGAATAAATTAACATCATTAGTGAGACGAAAAAAGAAACCGTTACCATCTACAGCAGAGATGCCTGCAAGTGTTAGTAGAATTATAAATAACGCAGTAGACGAAAAATTAGCGTCGATGGCTTTAACTCCCGACCAAAGCAATATTGCAAATATGATAGCAGGAAGCGGCTTTAAAAAACTAAGTCGATGAAAATCGTTTATGATTTCACGATTTAGACTCTGATAAATAGAATAAAATGTTCAAAAAATCACATGATCCGGCGTTTGATATAGACGCCCCAGTTGGCAAGGATGATTCTGTACGCGATTATCAATATTACGCCTATCATGCCATAGACTCAAATAGTCGAGCAAGAATTGAACTTCAAGTCCATGATACCAGTAAATACTTTTTGCCCTGTGAAGCGTTTATTGAAGTAGAAGGAGAACTTGTAACAGCTGATGATACTCCTGCTGTACCAGCACCGTATCCAGATGGTACTCAAGTCGGTTTTGTCAATAATGGTATTATGGCGTTATTTGAGAGTGCTAGATATCTCATCGATGGAAAAGAAATTGAGTCCATAGATCGCGATGTTGATATGGCTACAACAATAATCGGGTTAGCGAGATATTCCGATGATTATACAAGATCAGCAGGACCCTCTATGATGTTTGCAAAAGATGGTAAGAATACCGCTGGAGGAAATCCATTTGTTGTAAGACGACCAAAAAAACGTGATAATAGTGATGCTGATGTCGAGAATATGATTATAAACAACGACGTTAATTTCAATCTAGGAGCTGCAACACGAAACTCAATGTTGCAAGGAGCGCGTAAATCATTTTCATGCGCGATTTCACTGCATCACATATTTGGATTCTGTAGAAACGTCAGAAAAGTTATCTACGGGGCGAAGCATACAGTATCGCTTGTACGAAAGAGTGATGATAGTGACGAAATCTGGAGGATTGCAGCAGATGTTGCAAATCCAAATGCTGATGCCGGTAAAGTCAATTTAACAAAAATATCATTGTGGATGCCAGTGTTGACTCCAGCAATCACCGCAGAAGAACGATTACTATCATTTATGGACCAAGGAGGAAAGTCGTTTTGAGTTGGCTAACCGTGAGTACAGATGTGAAGCAATCAAATCTGAACGGGTTATTCACGTGGAATCTAGCATCAAAACAAGGTGTTGCTGCGCCACGTCATATATTTATTGCGTTACAGGATAACACACGAGTTGGCAATCAACTCTCCAGCCATATGATATTTGATCAGTTAGGTGTTAAAGACGTCTCACTGAGAATAAACGGCCAACAGGAACCATCCGAGGATATACAACTTAATTACGCAGAAAATCATATTGCACGCGTGTATCATCGTCTGTTGTCATTTATGGCACGCGATCAAAATGTCGAGTTTATACCCGATCTATTACTTTTCGCTGGAACATCTCGATTTAACAAGACAGTCCGTCGTTGATATACACTTTAGAGCTAATGTAACCAAGCCTGATGCTATTGCTAATTATAGAGCGGTTGCTGTCATTCTCAGTGATAAATCAATGCTACTTGAAGGTGTTGGTGGAAGAATGAGAGTGGTAGATGCCCCAGTGGAAAACATGTAATTGAAATTGTAAACGATTTAGAATCAATCAATTATGTATAATGTCATATAGTGTTATTAGTGTTGCGTTAACTCCCGGTCAATTAAAAAAATTGCAATCGGAATCAGCTAAAAAATGTGGAACCACAATCACGTTGAAACCCAACCAAATGACTGGTGGTGCAAATAAACTATCACTGACGTTTCGTCAAATAAAACATTTCAATGATGCACTTGCTGCCAAAAAAGGTGTTCAGATTACTCTTTCTGCGGCTGCTATCAAAAATATGATTAAAACAGGCGGTATATTTCCGTTGTTAGCTGCGATTCCAGTATTGATTGCAGCAGCAGCCCAAGCAGTGGCTAAAGCAGCGGCGTTAGGGGCTGTTGGTACTGCTGCAGGAATGGCACTAAAGAAGGCAACTGGGAAAGGATATAAAAAAAGGGAAAGGGTCTAAGACTACCAGGAACCCCGTATTCGTGGTACAGCGGGAGATCCGTGAACGGATCGGGTCTAAGACTACCAGGAACCCCGTATTCGTGGTACAGCGGAAAGGGTCTAAGACTACCAGGAACGATTTATTAATTGAGGAACCTATGGTTCCCATGTCCAATTTTGATTTAATGGATGCTGCTAAAAAACTAGCGATTAAAAACTTCAGAGGTGTCTTTATGAAAGATCAATTACCACATCAACCAAACAACACTGAAACCGGAATCATTAATTTAGATAACAGCACCGGACCTGGAACTCACTGGGTTGCATACGCTATTGATCCACGTGGGATTGTTTATTTCGATTCATATGGATTAGCCCCACCAAAAGAGTTTATGCGGTATATAAAAACCCTTCCAATGAAGACTTGGTATTCTACGCTACCAACACAACAAATGAATGACCCACCAATATGCGGCAGCGAAGTATTAAATGTCCTTGACGCTATTTCTAACTCCTTGAGTAACCCAAGCGGAAAACCACCACATGTTGTCGTGAATGAATACACTAGTAATCGCTGGCAACGACGAAGTCGTCAAAAACGATTTTAGAGAGAGAAAGAGTTTTACAATAACATGATTGATATTTGGGGGAGATCTTTGAAACCCAAACCCGATGGCACTGCACCACCTGATTCTCTCAAGGATGTAAAAAAACTAATTGAAGATGAAATCGCTGAGACGTTAAATTTAACAAGTGTTGACCCGAACGAAATAGTTGTATTTCAGGACAAACAGGGTAAATTGAAATCCAGTGATGTGTCATTGAATGACATTTTGATACGGCAGCGCGACGCCGCTGAAAACTCTATTGCGCTGTATTCCAACGACGGACGACTTAAACCAGGCGCACTTGTGTCTACGATCACAGACGCGATTGCCACCCACAACAAGATGATTATCACCAACAACCGCATGATTACCGACAACGACAACAGGATTACCACCCAAGACAACAAGATTACCACCCACGGCCGTGAGCTGGATGATCATATACGAGGTTATAATTCTTTTCGCAAAAATGTTATACATAAATTCTTTGGAACCCCTTTTGTGGTTGGCATGACTCTCACTGAAATTAAAGACTTGTTGAATTCATTCTTCGCTAACAAGGAAGCTGGAAGGATGATGACTGCTTCAGAATTCAAGGCAAATTATCTCGAGATTTCTAAACTAATAGAAGATCAAAAACCCACTAACGACATTGTTGGTAGATTCTTTGGAAACCCGCTTGTGGCAGGAATGACTCTCGCTGAAGTTAAAAAAGCTATTGATGAACAAAAACGCATCAGCGAAATGGCTAAAAATTTCTTTGAGGGCTCTGAAAGTTATAATATCACGACGACATATTCTCAACTCAACGGGCATTATGTCATGCAAAAAAGGTTTGGAATTTAACCACCTTTTGATTTCATTTTTTAGTCGCCGCGATAAAACGATGATGAAATATACCGAAATCAATAAAACCTATCTCGACGTTTACGACGATATTCTTAAACTAAAAGAAAAATCTGAAAGGGTAAAGCATGGGACCTTTGATTGGATAAAAGACTCTAATGCTAAATTGAAAGTCAATATCGGGGAGTGGCCCCATGGTATCTACAGGATGACGTTAATCTCTGACAAGCAATTTGATATCATCGTAAGCGGTAAAACCTATTTTGGTGGCACCGCAACAGTAATTATCCGGGGTGGAGAAGAATTTGAGATTGTCGCGGTTGATAGTACGATTAGATCAAAAATATCCTGGTGCTTAGAATTCATATGCGAAGTAAATAACTAAATTGAAAGGATTTCACAATTGAAAACGCTAGTATTTTTAAAATAACAATGATTTCATCAACTCAATGTCGCTATGATCAGGTCAGAGAATTTCAGAATAGACTCAAAACCCTCACTGAGGAGTATCAAATAAAAATAAAAAAATACCGACGAAGAATCACCGCAATTGATGTTATTATGTACTCGGTGTCAAGTGTTCTCGCTGGCGCCGGAATAATACTTGCATCGGTTACAATGATTGCCCCGGTCGTAGTTCCAATTTGCATTTCTGCGGTGGCTACAATCGGGGGTATATCAACCGGGATAGCAAAAAAATATCATCATGCAGCCAGAGTAAACTGCAGAATTACTTACTTCAATTTCATATTGCATCAACCGCATATTCGCAATTATCATTGATGATATCGTCGTCACTCGATAATACGATTATATCAGATAGTGAATTCTCAGCGATGGTCAGTATTTTTGATTCCGCGATATCGAAATTAGAGCGACAACATGAGTATAATAACAATGACAACACCGATGGAATCAGAAAACACAAACCCAAAAAACAAAATGATCTCAATAATATCAACATTACCAGATTGTGAGTTCTCAGTGATGGTCAGTATTTATGATTCCTCGATACCAAAATTAGAAATACAACATGAGTATAATAACAATGACAACACCGCAGGAATTACTTCAACAAATAGTGGAGAACACGAACCCAGTACAAACAAGCATGATATCAATAACATCAACGAATCCAGAATTCAGTGTGAATTTCCCCTCTCCGGTCTCAGTGAAGGAGATAGCGCTAGCAAAACTACGAATGTATCACAGTTGGCCTAATATCAGATCAAAATCATTTGGTGGTCAACAACCGAATAATTCACTGGTGTTTGCAAATAAGAATAAACCCGACGGAACACCAGACTGGAACGTCGTTTCGATACCAACAGGGTCATACCAAATCGAACAAATCAATAATGAATTCGCGCGTAGAATAAAATCGATTACTGGAAAAGAATCAAAAATCGCTATAACAGTTCATGAGCCGACACTATCATCCGCAATTGAGATAAGCACAGAAGGATACGTCGTAGATATCTATCAAAGTTTTATTAGAACCGTACTAGGATGGCCTAAAAAACCACCGGAAAAATCCACCACCGACTTAACCACGGATGTACAATCATATCATGAAATCAATCCCAGTTATCGAGATAATTTATCTGATATAAGAAAAGGAAGAATCGCCGATAGATTTATATTCACCAACAAAGACACATTGCAATGGGATTTTATCATTAAAAGAACAACCGACTCATCTGTTACTATTTCATTTACGCTAACTGACGTCCGTGGTTATTTTAATGAGATTAAACAATTATATGACACACAACTAGAACAACTACGGAAAACAAGATCGCAAAAACACGTTGAAATAATAAATCAGCTTATATCTGACATGAAATATATCTATGAACTAATTATTCAAACAATAATTAATGACAACAGCGACAATAAACAACGATTCCTAACCGATTACAATATCACAGAAGACAATCTGCGTAATTTCAAGTTTCCGAAATACAACGCTGATGAATTAGCAAAAATTGTTAAAACCGATATCAAAGCACTACAAAAATCAGACTCAACTGTCCTCCTCAAACATAATAATGATCCAGATGGTGGTGGTAGGCATATCGCTCCGTTCAACGTGAATATTTCAACGGTGATTGCACTTAATTTAGTGTGTGATGTTATCGAAGGAAGCTATCAAATTAATCTCGAACGATCAAATCAAGCTCAGCAAGGATATATTCTTTATTCATTTGCACCAACAGCTCCTCCAGGATTCCTAATTATTGAAAACCCAATTAATCCTGTCTATATGCGATGCCATAATAATTCATTAACCAGAATTAATTTCAAACTCACCGACCAGTCAAATAATCTGATTGATTTACAAGAAGAGGTGTTAGCGATTAGTCTGTTTGTGAGATCCTAAAGACCCGATCAAATTATTTATTATTTTTGTTAACCCAGAACTGAAAACTTTAGCAGCAGAGAGGGTGGATGACAACAAGTTGCGACCGAAATTGATTAAAAAATCGTTTTCATTTTTTTAGTTAAAATGATTTCGTAGGGAGATTTCAATCAATTTTTTGTCTGAAAACGTTGTAGGGTTCGCCTTTTTTTGGTTAAAATAAGATTATAAGACGGCTCGTTTTAGGATTTCAATCAAATTTTGTCTAAAAACGTTGTAGGATTCACCCTCTCTGCTGCTCATCCCAACAAATCAGGATACCTGAAAAAGTATCAAAATTAGGAATATAATATTTGTAAATACCTATTTATTTGATTCGTTTTGTGACAAAACGAATACGCGATTATTCATATGAGAGATAAGGTATTTTCGTAACAACAACAAAAGAGTTATTTCTGTTTCAAAAACTATATACACAAGTCTACACGAATTATTCCTCTTGATGTTATACACATACAGTACAAAATGGAATTTAGTAGATGTATGTGAATTGAATTCTGTTTGTAAATCTTTTTTAAAAGGCCGATTTATATATTCGTTCTGCAACATATCGTACCGAGGGCATAACAATATCAAAATATTTGCCAGCTTACTTCATCTATTGAAATGTATTTTCTTCGCGGTATGAATATTTATTGATCAGACAGGTCTTGCATTTTTCGAGTGTTTTCCAGTTCTTCCACGCTTGGTATTTTCATTCAGAGTATTAGCCTGTAGGTTCTCCAATTTGTTATTTGTAAAATCAGAATCAATATGGTCAATTACAAAACCGTCTTTGATCAATCCATGAAAACATTCATATGTGATTAAATTTTTCCTACCAGCATTAAATACAAGATAGCCCTGATTGTTGACAACAATTAATTGTTTCTTCAGTCTGCGGTGTCTGACAACACCATCACCAGATGGTTCATAATTGGTGATTACAGGATGTATTTGAAATTCTTGGTTCATTTATATACATATATACTATTTCTCTAATTTATTTTTTGGTTTAATTATTACTTAATCTATCAATGTAGTCTTGAGATGTTCTGATGATTTTGTCAGAGTCAGGGTCAGGATTTTTTATTCGTTTATCATAATAACGCTTTAGTTCCCTGTATCGCTTACCACCACAATTCAGACACAAATGCGAATTCCTCTCACACCAACACCACATCGTATGCAGGGAAGTGGACCTAAGCTCCCTCGTCGTACACTCTGTGAATGATATCCGTAGAATTCTTTTCTGCCTGATTTTTTACAAACGGTTACTGATTCTATCATAAGCCATTTACCGGTACAGTGATTCATTATATATACATTCTTTATTTAAATACTTGTTTTAATTATAATATGGAGGAATTCGAGAGATTATCGAAATAAAACCCTGGAAAAATGTTAAATTCAATCTCGATAGAGTATCCATAGATGTAGCAACTAAGGGTCTAATAAATGATAGAAGTATAATAGGTAAAATCCATGAGGAATTTAATGAATTTAAGCGCGATGGTGCATCTCACTGTTGGTCAATATTTCAAATTGATGGTGGCATTGATGCCACATGAACGACAAAAGAGCAGCAGTGATAATTTCGCATCTTGACCATATAAAGTATTTTCTTACGGTGAAATTCATTATCCTTTCAGAAAACACATCTTGGATTATACGCGACAAATTTTAACCAATTTTGAATGATAAAAAGAGTTGTCACTGTGAGTCAGGATTCCAAACCAGGAACGCTGACTGGGATTGACAAACCGTATTACGAGAGAGATTATCCTGTGACCGCGGTTGTTTATGGGATCTATCCGATAAATGATAAACCGAGT
The DNA here is from genome assembly GCA_029339505.1 of Unio delphinus. Taxonomy (NCBI): domain Eukaryota; kingdom Metazoa; phylum Mollusca; class Bivalvia; order Unionida; family Unionidae; genus Unio; species Unio delphinus. The sequence goes on from JAQISU010000400.1 coordinate 697,710, forward strand.
ATTGAGAAATTAAAAACAATGAAAGATTCGTCATTGATTTGTGTAGCCAAACGAATAATAGAGCATTTTACAAATGCGTTGCGTGGTAACAAGTTGACGGATCTAAGACGCAAAAAAATAAATGAATGGGGGTTATCAGTCCGGGAGAGCGGTGTAACAATTCAAAATGTAGCCGAATTAGAAACATCATTAAGATTCCCTATAACCGTAATGACGATAACAGGAAAAGTATTATATGAATCGAAATATCAATCAAAGGGAGCTCCAATCAAAATTATTGACCATAATGCACACGCGTGGACCTCCGCGGTAACAATATTTCCGCTGGATAGAACCATATAATATCTACCCGTGGAGTTCTCGGGGGGTGATTATTTGATTTTATTTATCAGTTCAGTAAAAATGATCTTCTGTCAGTGTGGTTATTTCAGAGTTTTGAAAACGAATAATGTAAATTCGATCAATTTTTAAAACCCAACGGCGAAATATACCGTGCTGAAGCACACCACAACGAGATGAAAAAACTAGCTCGTGATTTTTCAACTGATAACGACGAACAATTACTAACAAACTTTTTTTTACAATATAGTAAGTTGCAGCTCATTTCACGAGAAAGAGAAATCTATGGAAACCAACAAGAGCCGACTTTCTCTCAGATGTCCAAGCAAGCTTTATAAAGTCTGGTCATGGTGGAATATGGAATACCAAATATGACCACGAAAGTGTTATTTCATTTGATATGGTCGCGTGTTATCCAGGGAGTTTTCTCGTGTACGGAGAGTGTTCTGAGTATTTTAAACGATTTGGGCATCCTACACACGAGATGACCCGTGTTGCGATTATTGGGCCGCTACCCGATTTTGATCTAATCGAATTCGCTCGTGTTGTATCATTTGAATTCGTTAAAGGACTTCATTAGGTTTTGTTATGTTTGGGTTGGTAGACACATATTTGATAAACACTGCATGCCAATAGTGTTATTACTGTATACGATTGATTTAAAAAAAACTAATATCGCTGATTGTCAGTGAAGCAATTATATCATATCGGGCGCAGACTAAAGTTTGGTTAACACAACACGATAGTCTAGATAGCATAATTAGCGAAAACAAGAAAAAATTCCTGATCTCCAGGAAGAATATATCGTTCGGTGGTCCAAGGAGATCTTTGAGGTTAGAAATAAACACGCAATAGATCTCGGTAGAAGAATAATTGGTAAATTCGTCCAGAGTAGAAAATATGATCACAAGCGATATTCTTCACGATTAATTCATGATGATGATGAATACGATTATATAATCGCAGATACAACATCTAGAGGTATATATGTCAATAGTAAAGAAGCTTTCATGTCTGATGGAACAAACTTCGGTACAGTTGTTACTTACATATATGGAGATAATCCTCAGTATGCGTATTTGAGGGCGTCTATGCTGACTTATGCATATATCAATTTACTTTCGATGATAAATATATTTCCTGACACCGCAGTTAGAATCGCCATTGATTCATTTCATATAGATATCAAATTTAAAGAAACAGTGGCTGAATTTTCTTTTCGATGGAAAGGTGACGCATGGACACCTGATCGAATGGGCGAGAAATATATTCCTGAAATTATTATTTGGGATGAGATATGCACAGTGTCGTTAGATGTATTAAAATGTTTCTTAAGTGGCTACTGCTAGCGATTACAACTGTAATAATGTGTGACGATCATGGTCAACCACCACCATTTGTCGGTTTATCTGCGCATGATTGGCTGAAGAATTTTGTAGACTATTATGAAGAAATTAATACCGATCATAGATCACTTGATAAACAATTATGTGAATTTAAGAAACTAATCAGATTACAACCGGATTAAATCGAGTGTAAAATAGCGCGAGAAATAGCTTCAGAAACCTAATTAAATGATTTTTGGGAAGCATAGAGACCAAACGATTTGATAGTGGCAAGTAGAAAGATAGTCAGAGATACACTTCAGATGAAATTATTTGAAACACACAAGGAAACATTTGCAACACTTCCAGTGCCATTGTGTTATAGGCCTACAGATACACGAAGACAGAATATTGAAATTGATATTCCCGGTCAGACTGATAAGCAGATTCTCGTGTTAAATAATATCGTGTTGGTTAATATCAACGTCGCCGAAGATGCATAGCGTGCTGATAAATCACCATGGAAAATAGGATATGCAGCGACGATACATTCTTGACTATGTCCGATACAATTGTTTGGATCGTAGATGACCGCATCGAGTGGTCGAATTTAGTTTACTTAGCAGTATCCAGAGCACGAATAATAAATCAACTTCGAAGAGTTGTTTTAGATGCTAATGACACCACAATCAGTGATATTGTAATCAATGACATAATCAGAAAAAAGCGCTGGTTATAAACAGTAGGATAAAAAAAATAACAGAAAATATGATATTGACGCTGAATTTATAAATACGCTGAAACAACAACAGAATAGACATTGCGTGAGTTGTAGTTGTATAATGCGTTGGTATTGGTCGGATAAAGATCCTCGCCAATTTATCGCAGACAGAGAAGATAGCAGTGTTGGTCATACCAGAGATAATGTGATGTTGACCTGTCTTGAGTGTAACAGACGCTGAGGTGCTAGCTAAGACCACGCGGTGGTAATTGAGTATCCTAAGGTATCACTTGCAATTGTTCCCGTGTAAAACCGTGCTGAGGAGCAGTTGAATCTAATCTATAGATTGCTGGTCTACCCTTGGATCTGGTTCTGCTAGATATATTATGCGCGGTAACACTCCAAATAGGATCACTAATATTTTTTATACCGCCTTCAAGCTCTCCCGGTTCATATAAATATCTCACAGTGACATTGCCAAGTATTTGTTGTTTTGAAAAGTCATTTTGCGCTTTTTGTACAGTTATATACTTCTTTTTGATGGCGTTAATAGGTTTCATATTAATTGTTAGAGTAATTTCATCATTTAGCGCGGTAATTACACCTGGCAATCTCTTGACCCATTCACGAGATCGTTTATCCTGAATAAATTCCTTAGCGTATTCATATCCAAAAAACCGCTCAGCAAGTGTTGGATTAAATCGTTCAACAATTGCCTGATCGCGATGTAATGCAGTATGTCCTCGTCTGATGGTGACATTATTTCGCTTCATTTTTGATAACACTTCACCCTGAAATTCCTTGCCAGGATCAGCTTGTAATAGATTGGGCCACTGTTGACCACATTGTGGTCCAAGACCTCGTCGATAAATCCTTTCTAAAACGCAGAAGCTGCTTCAGTTGATAAATTTGTCTTCAGCGGCTCTGCTTGTTTGTATCTATTCGCAACATCAACTATGGTTACTGCATACTTGTATGTTTGTTTATTAACAGTATCAGAAATAATATGTCAGCATGATGAACCTCAATAGCGACGCTGACATCAAAATTTGAGAAGTTAATTTGTTTAGGCGGTGGTAGATAAATCTGCCATATCGCCTGTTAGGATAACCGAATAGCCGCGGTGGTAGTTTTCACTTTTGCGGCGTTAGCGAGTTTATCTATTGCTGATTTACTCCTCCAGTATTATCTTGGGGAATAGTAAATAGATTCCTTGTTGTTATTAATTATCAGCACCCAGGATAAATTTACTTTTCATCCCCGATTTTATCAACCATGAAGCTAATTTTTCTTTGAAGGATTTATCAGTGATAAAATTTAAGGCACGAATCAATTTCACATCAGCGATATGTCTGTTTTGCAAATTGCTGCTTTTATAAGCAACATCATGAGCATGACACGCCTTATCAATAGCGTTTATTGGATATTCACTGGGTTTGGTTTGGTTTTGATCATCGAGTCGGATATCAAGTCTGGTTCAAGGTCCACAATAACTATACCCTGGAAGTTGTTTTTCTCCTTAATATTTTGACCATGGTGTCCCTGGTAATTGTACTAACTTTGCCGCAATATCACCTCCCTTTTTTAACAAATCTCTTTTTTGTTTTATATCGCATCGTTCACACTTGCCAGTGATAGCTTCTCTGTTATTCTTAGTTTTAACAGGTATTGGGTCAAGCGTAGGTGTACGAGTTTTACACTTCACACAATATATATCCATAATATATTTGTTATATGGATATGAAAGTAATTTTTTTTTATCAACACGAAAAAACAACCTCTAAAACATCATCCGATGCTACCAAACTCTATTCGAATGATCATCATTGGACCTTCAGGGAGACGTAAAACACAGTTGTTAATTGATATGATAATGAGATGGATGAGATGGGATATATTATATTTGGTGGCACTGATCGTAGATGATCAACGATGTTATCATGTGTTAAAGGATTTTAACGAAAAGCAGCAGAGATCATCGGAGAGGACATCATTGAGTTTATCACAGAGATCGACGAGGCTCCATCCGTGGAAGACCTATATAGGAATATTAATAACTTGATCGTATACGACGATGTAATGTTGGAACGACAAAATAAACCCTGCTTTGATATTTTCCAAGGGGCGATACAAAATCGCTGATGTGATATATGTCACGCAACGTTACACACAAGTACCTAAAGTGATCCGAGATAACTGCAGCATGCTAGCGGTGTTTAACGGGACTGACAGACTTCAACTCTTAGAAATATTTGGCAAACTTGGTGTGGCGGTGACATGGACTATAATCAATTTAAAGATTAATTTAGTGGAGCGCAGGCAACCCCACATGGATTTATAGCGATAAATCTAATAGATCCTTAAACAATATATCGAACTGGATCAGGTCAAATATTCGGTTGAAACCATAACAATTTTGATTTGACTCCGTAGAGGCCTATTTACTCTCTCTAGAGACTCTGTCTCCGTAGCAGCTTTTTTTGTGTGAAATCCTTTAGGATTTTACTGAAATAGTTTCTAACCCTGCTGAAAGAGTTAATTTGACAAACAGAGCTCTAAAATCAATAAAGCTCCATTTTGCAAAAGGAGACTTCAAATTATTTGTTTAAAATCTAACTGAATTAGAGACGTCCGATTCATACCCTTTGCTGCTTTAATAATTCCCATTTCAACAGAATTTGTTTGTTTTGTTAATTGATTTTCGCATAGAAACTCCTATGAAAATTATTATATTTAATTGTTTAGCGGCGTTTATTAAAACAAAATATGACATTGGAATTATACAAGATAGTTTTCCTATGAATAAATACTTCCTGGTAATCTCATGCAACTTCCATAAATGAAACCTGATAACCTCAGGTCGCGTCTCTTTTTTTGTATCCTTGTCCTATTGCTTTTTTCTTTGGTGGTACGCCAGCAAGGTCTCCAAGAACACCAAGTGCAGATGTTTTGGCAATGACAGGTGCGGCCGCAGCAATCAATGCTGGCAATACCGCAAAAAAAGGAAATATACGACCTGATTTAACTACATCAGAAATCGCACCCGCAGATGGAGTAAATTAAACACTTTTTTTATTGCATCATTAAAACGCGTAATTTGACGCGATGTCAATGATAGTTTATTTTGACCACCAGTTTTTGATCGTATTTTAATGTTATTTTTGTTCCAGTTCTCTTAGCTAAATTTGATTGTATCTTTTTTGTCTGACCAGGATTCAGAATAACATTAACATGATTATATGACATGAATAATAATACGAGTGAAAAAATTATGTTACGTATTTTCTACAGGTGCATCAGTGACTCATTCGTCCACCAAAACCTTCGAGTAACATCGATTTATCGCTGAGTATAACAGCTATCGCTGTATAATTAGGGATAATGATATCACTTGCGGCATTAGTCGAAAGTGTATATCAAAAGCACTCTGGTTAAATCAAGATATTCCAATGAAAAGTAATAAATCTGGGAAAGACTTTTAAAATCTAATTGTGATATTTGCTGACCGGTATCTATATTTAGATCACGTCCCACAAGTATCAAAAAAACGATGATATGCACGTTCTATTTGGTGTTGTCCGTAATTAAGTAAAATATATTCCGATGGTTCTTGCTACCCATTTATTCAGAACGAGACCTTAGAAACACCCAGTTGGTCAAATATCATATTACTGTGTTTGTGTATGAAATCGTCCATAATTATGTGGCGATGCAAAAATATGTTGTGATGTAGAAACATCTTGATGTGATGCCATATGTCATACAAATATACCGTTGATAGTATCCTGAATACTCTCTGTAGCAGTTATTAACCATGATAGCAATAATTAACCATCTAAATTCATAAATGACAGCAATTTATCTTCTACGGTGATCGATGGAGTCATCACTGGCATCCATAATGAAAGTTTTGTTATATTTTAGTTACCAGCGGCAACACCAGCAACATGCCAGATTGCATCATTATAGTCACTTTTTCGCACGACGACTACTGAATGTTTAACTCCAAAGATAATGTTTCGTACATTTCTACAAAAATCAAATATATGAGACAACGAAATTGCAGATGAAAATAATCTACAATCACCTTGTAACATTGCCGCGCGTGTTGCAAACCCTAGGTTGTAAGTATCACTAATATCTCTCATAAAATCAAAAGCAGCACCTGACCTAGCCTCATATACAGCTAATTGTGGATCAGATGCAGTATCCTGTGGTGTTCGTAATTTGAGATATTGAACACAGTCAGCGTTATCAGTAATATCCTTAGCAAACATCATTGATGGACAAGCTGATCTTGTATAATCATTAGAATAAATCGCTAATCCCAATTTTGTTCTGGCAACATCAACACCTTTCTGAATAGATTCAATTTCTCTTCCATCAATCATATATGTAACGCCACTATAAAAACGCCATTATACCGTTATTAACAAAACAAACTCGCGCATTTGCTGCATATGGTGTATTAGCATCAACATTTGTTACGAGTTCCCTTTCTACTGGAATATAAATATTTACTTGTATCTTGAACATAAAGTTAAATGATTTGGTTGTATTGCATTATAAAAATAAAATTGATAATCACGTACAGAATCATTTTTGAGAACCGGTGCGTATATATCAAATTCTATGGCAGGTAAATGTTTGAACATCTATTATATATATTTCGATCTAAATCGCAATCTAAAACCACTTAATTCTATTAAAGTTGCAGTAATATGTATTTGTAATTGATCAGATCCTTGATTTAACTGTTAGATTTTGACCCGAGGCTTGGTTTACTATTTCATCGATATCCGCGAGCATATTTTCCGAAGACGGTAATTTTACTTTTAGCTGTGATTTTCGTCGTCTTCAATGAATCAAGCCTGATAGTTTTTCTTTGGCTGCGGAAAACATCTTACTGGCAATATTACCAATAGCACCAGGAGCTTTTTAGCCAATAACATGAATAGCTTTCATCGATAACTATTTTGCGATTGGTGCTATGTTTGGAGCCATTCTTGTAAAAAAAATCCTTGAATAACATCACCAAGACCACCTCTGTAAAATGTTTGATAGACCGATAATCGTGAATGTATTACTCCGATCATGTTCGGTTAATGATAATGTCAATGTATGATCATTTTATTTTTAATCAGACAATTAGTCAGTATGATAACCATCAACGAGTTCATGGACAAATTCTCGATATATGTCGATATCCATGATACCTCTTTGAAATATTCGTTGAAAAATATCAGTGGCTTCGGTAGTGATTTCCCAAGCATATGTCTAAAACATCGCATGTAAAAACCGCTCAGTCTTTTCTCTTGTGAGCCGAACAGAGTCAGATTTCACTGTCACACAAGAGGGTGCTTAGCACGCAGGCTCGGTACCCGGAGCACTTAGTGTTCAGGGACAGCATACTGTTGTTCAACACTATTTTCAACAACGTGTAGAGAGTAGGTGATACCTTTCCAATATGCTCTTTGGGTGCAGCATCCAGCAATAAGTTGTTCGTAATGATAGGGTCGATATACGTGAACTGATTGATCACCTGAAATTCGTGGCGATTGATGACAATGCATTGGGTGTCCGCGTTCTAAGTCATCATGCTATTTTTTAGGCTGATGGTAAGCCCAAACTCACCGCATGCATTATCAAAATGGTCCATCCGGTGTGGTAACTCAGCTTCTGTGTAAGTGGCTAGGGCTACATGGTCTGCGAAGTGCATATTTCTGAGGTTGCTTCAAGTACTTTGCTCTTTGCCTTTAGTCGTGCATGTTTGAATAGTTTTCCGTCTTATTGCGTGCACATGTAGTATCACAGGATGAGGCCAGGTTGGGACTGGATTAGTGAATGCGCCAAAAGCAATGGTGTTAATAAGCTGTTTATTTATAAACGTAATTTAAATATATACAAATCTGACACCATTATAAACAAAAGATAAGGAAAATTATAAAGTTCCTAACACGGTAACTATCAACAACAATTAATTCAACAAAAAAACCTCAAATAATGATTTTAACAAAATGAATTTGAAACTAACGTGAATAACGTCTTATCACCCGATGAACAAATACAAGTAAATGTAGGTCTATGAATTTACGAATATTTCGTTCGTATAACGAGACTGAAATGTAAATGATTGTAATTTTGATCATATCATTCATATAACGATTTAGCAGTGTAAAGGCATATAGTTTATGATTGTATCGTTCATATAATGATTTCGATATCTAAAGGTGAAATTATGAATTTATCGCTCATACAACTATCTTATTTTGAAAATGGAAATATCTTTTTTCAGAAGGCAATGGCAATAACATGGAACACGTATTATATAACTATCGAAGCGCCCATTTGACGTCCAAGATGTATCTCCGGTTCCACCCGTTCTAGTCATTGGTCAAAGAGTCACCACTTATGGTCCACTCATGCCTTTCTGTTGAAGAATCTCTCGAATACCCTCACATTTAACACAGACCCGATGGTCGCGAAACCTTGGTTCCTCGCATCGAGAACATCAGTACACTCTTCCGAACAAGCGTCACTAGACAGCCGTATACGTTACAAGAGATCACACAGAGTTCTGCTACTTAACATCACCCAAACACACATATATAATTATATAAGGCATATATAAGGCAGCACCCAACCGTACACAAGGCAGCACCCAACCTTACACAAGGCATCACCCAACCTTACACAAGGCAGCTAAAATTAAAACAACTAAACCGTGTAATACATAGAACACGGTTAAGTACTTCTACATTCATATATGTTGCGCATGCGCGTACATTAAATGTTCAATGCATGCAGCGTATAATAAAATTAAATTGTCTGTTCAGTTACAACAAATAGCTCTTTAGGAGCAGACTATAGTATTTGTAATATCATGGCACTGTATAACCTAGTTATTTACTCTGTAGAATTTAGAATAAATTCTAAAACATCTGATATATAAAACAATTCTGTCATATAAAACGAATACGCTAAGAATAAAATCTTATATTTAAATACCTCTTTAGCTGAAGATTCTAGTCTCGTAAAGTGGTATGCTTCCTAACAACACCCTATGTAATGTAATGTTTACAGAGAATTTGCTCTATTAAATACACTAGCTGTGACATATATGCGCAGCTAGGTACTTAGGTTTAAACTCCAGGCAATTCTCACATGCAGCATGGGTTGAGTCGCGCTTAGTATTTCGAAATAACTAAAGCCGATAAAAAAATCTCGGGTGACGCTGTACGAGGCAGCGAAACCCGAAAACATTTTTGACCACATATACATTTTGATACCAGTAATACAAAATTCCGTTACATCAACGACGTTCCTAACCTAGAAGTACTTGGTCTCTATCCCACAATGATCTCGCCTACAACCTCATAACTCCACACCAATTTACTCTATTACAAAACCCGTTTCATCTACATCAAAAACTTCAGACGGTTATGTATATCTCCTTACAAACAGCACACAAATCATGGGTATTTTTGCTATCGTTGTTTACCATGCTTTTCTCAAGAGCAGCAACTATACGTTCACGTCACATTGGGATACTGTCATGCGCTACAAACCATTAAGATGCCACCGATGGAACACATGAGTTTGGTCACCACTATAAAATGTACGCACAAACCTTTGGTATCGACTTTTTACCTGGGAGGTCATCCTTGAAAAAGTATGTGGACCATCACCTTATCCAGACCATTCTTTTACCGAATTAGAGTACAAACACATCACTTGTGTCACTGGCGATGCAACATGCTGTTCTGTCTATGAACATCGTGACGAGGATTTCGTTGAACAACTCGTCGCTGAATGTAAACGCATTCAAGTCATGCAAAAGTGCCGCGCTAATTCCACTTACACCACAACAACTGAGACAACAGATTTCAGCACTGTGAAGAGTACTTTCAACCTCATGATACAAAATGTTATATAATATTTTCAGAAGCAGACATGAACTTGGACTGAATAGTGAAATCAAACAAGGAGACATTGATTTATATTAGAATGATTCCAACAAGGACTGTTGGCACATTATTACAATTTTGGCCCTTGGTTCATCCGAGACTAACGGTAACTAAAAACACATCAACACTTTCGGAAAGTAACCTTTGCAGGTTGTCAAAATAAACTGTCCTGGAAAGAACATCATCGTAAAAATTACATGGTGCTAAACACGACAAGACTGGAATAAAAATTACTCTTTCCGTTGGTGCTAATTCCGATAGATATAACTCAGTCAAATGGTATATCTTCATCTCCTTGCGACACTACAAACATTAATTGATACCAAGGCCCCTGCTGTTACAAAATCTGCTGCCATATAGGCTGTCGGGACAGCGGCGGGAATGGCACTACATAAAGCAACATAAAAATGTTATTTCTTCGGAGCTAATAATAATAATAATAATTAATAGTAATAATAATAATAATAATAATAATAATAATAATAATAATAATAATAATGACATTGTATAGCGCCTAATCTGTAGAAGCTCTAAGCGCTTTAGAACATTTATAATGATATGACTATGCTACAGAAAAAACGAAAAACAAAAGCCATGAAATTGGAAAACATAAACACGCTGAAAACATATAAGATAGAAAACATTATTAGGTCTCTAAGTTTTCTTCTGCAGTCGAAGAATGAAACTTTGAAGAGCACTCTTAAAAGGGAGCACTGTGTCTTTGTGTCGAATTTTAATGGATAATTCATTCACATCTCCTGACCCTGGTCAGCAAAAGAACGTTGTCCATATGCCTTCGTTTTCACAGTGGAACAATGAGTATACGATTCACAGAAGAAGAGTGTAAGTATCATGCTGGTGTATACACATGGGTGAGGCCGGATAGGTATGTTGGACTGGCGTCGATTAGTGAAACGTAGCACAGAGATCAAATTTTGTGTTTGGTTCTGTATCTATTGGATAGCCAGTTTAGGGTACAGAACAGTGGTGAGGTGAGCTCTGATCGAGGTACTCCAAAGATGATCCGTGCAGGAGTGTTTTGAACTTTGTGAAGTTTCTGGAGTAGATATTGTAACGAACCAGACAGACCTGAGTTACAATAGTCCAGTCTTGAGAGTACTAATGAACACACAAGTGTTTTAGTGGCATCAACTGAAAGATATTTACAAATACAGCTGCTGCGTCTTAGTTTAATATATGCAGCCTTGCATATGTGCATGACATCTTGGTGTAATGTGAGAGTACTGTCTCTAGTAATACCTCGGGTTTGTACTGACTGTGTGAATTTAATGTTGGTGTTGCTGATATTTATTTTCTGAGGTAAAGGAAGTGAATGAGAAAATCTTTGTGTTGTGATCAGAATATACTCATGTTTATCATCATTAATCTGACGTTTGTTACATGTCATCCATGATTAACTGTAAGGTTACATTCTGAATGCCAAATACATGCTGGAGACGGTGAAGTAATATATCATGGTCTATTGTGTCAAATGCTGCCGACAAATCGAGGGTGAGGACTGTGATCTTTCCACCATCCGAAGCAGAGAGAATGTCAAGTAAATAATGTCAGAAGAGTAGTTTCAGTACTGTGGCAAGGGCGATATGCAGACTGTACATTGCTTAAAAGACAGTTTGAATTCAAAATGAGATATCAGTTAGATTAGAACAACTTTTTCTAAGATTCTTTATATGAACGGGAGATTAGAAATTGGGCAGAATTCCTTTATATCGTCAGGTCAAGTATTGATGTTTTCAGCAGGGCTTTATGATGGCAGTTTTGAAAAATGATGGGAATTCCCCAGATGAGAGATAAACATTAATAACATCAGTTAGTGAAGGCAATATTGGATCAAAGCACTCAAACAGCAGTTGGATCTAGGTCACAAGACTTTGTTGCACTCTTCATCACGATCGTAAATACAAAAGCAATAGAGACAAATGCTCTTAGTGGCTGTTGCTGAAATTTTGTATCATAACTGTATGGTGACGAGTCAATTGAAATTGTGTTGTGAATCGAATCTCTAATGGTTTATACTTTAAACTTTGTCGTTAAGGATTTGATATCTCCAAGTATCATTCATTTGTACGAAAAGGGACCGGGGTGGTTTAATAACACCAATGTCAAAGTTTAATTTACTCGATGCTGCTAAAAAAATTAAATACAAAAAACTTTAGAGGAGTTTTATGAGAGATGAGTTACTTTCCAGACAAAACAATTTTGAAACTCGTATCATTAATCTCGATAACAGCACTTACGTAGGCACTGACTGGAACGCATACGCGATCGATCCACGTGGAATTGTTTTTTTCGGTTCGTACGGATTAGCCCGCCAAAAGATTTTTAAAAATATGTCATCGTAGCAAATACTCCAATCAGGTATTCAACATTACCAACACAGACAATAAGTGACCCACCAATATGCTGCCGTGAAACAATTATTGTTCGCAATTCTGTATCAAAATGAACCAAACCACCCCATAACGTTGTACAGAAAGAAATTTACGAGTAATCGCTATCGTTTTAAATAAATCTTATAATATAATGGTAGATTTTTACCAACGACCTTCCCCTAAACATAATCAACTTGACGGAATATCAAAAGAGAGTTCAAATAAAATTATTAACGATGAAATATCTGAATTACTAAATCTTGCAAATGTGGTCCAAAAGAAGTGATTGTATTTCAGGATAAGCAAGGAAAAGTTAAAACTACTAATGTTTCATTCAGGTAATTCATGTCAGATTTAGTAGAGTAACCAAAAACGGTATGGCCGTGTTTGATAATAACGAAATAATTAAACCCGGGTTTCTAATGTCAACGATATTGGATAATATTTGCGCGGGAGTAAAAATATCTAATGTTACAATGACAGGCGAACTCAACATGAACGGAAATGAATAGCCGTACTTGGAGATCCATTATCCGATAAGGACGCGGCAAATAAAAATTATGTTGACGTTAATTACAGCACCGTAGACAATAATTATCAAACCTGCAGACGGAGTCATTCCCAATTTTGTCAATACAATCGTCAACTCTTGGTAACGGGAATGAATCTGTTTGTGTCACACTGTTCACCTTCCTATAATCAGTGCACATACGGAAAGTTTATTTGGTTTTGAAGCAAGTATGCATGGTGAACTCCAATCACTTTTACTGAGCTCGATAAGATCATTCTCCAGCAAATATTTATTTTCCTTTTTTTAAGTATTCCTGTTTGGATGGACTCATCCTGTATGGATGTTGTTTGACAGGTTTGAAATTTACAATTTCAACGTCTGGAAATAAGTGCTCATATTTAAATGATAACTGTTTCAGTTCATTTCTTTCTTGTACTTGCAAAAGTGATGTTTCTGGTCTAGAGCTTTCATAATTTCTGAATTACAAAGATTCGTCATTTCAATATCAGTAGAATCTGATGATATTCCTTCACTGAGTGGGACAGGTAAAACTAAATTAATTACATGTTTAACATGGCTATCTCTTTCAATATACTCTTTTAGCATATTTATATGGCAGAGTTGTTTTAGTTTGCGCCTCCCATGAGTATTTATGATGTAATTTAAGTCATTATTTTCCTGTCAACTTTGTAGGGACCATAATATTTGGCCTGAAGAGGATTTTGTGACATTGGTAAGAGAGCCAGAACTCTATCACCAGGCTGAAAACTCCTTTCCTTCGATTGTTTTATCATATCTTGATTTCATTTTAGATTGAGCAGAGTGCAGATTTTCTCTTGCGACCTCACAAGCCTTTGACAACTATCTAAAATCGGAAACATAATCAAGAAGATTGATCTCAGTATCTTCATTAGAAAGAAGTTTCTTTTTCAATAACTTCAATGGTCCACGCACAGTGTGTCCAAAAATCAGTTCAAATGGACTGAAGCCTAAAGATTCTTGAACTAATTATCTAACAGTAAACAATAGTAAATGAATGCCTTCATCCCAATCTTTATTCGTATCAAAACAATATGATTGGATCATATTTTTCAACGTCTGATGGAATCTTTCTAATGCACCTTGGCTCTCAGGGTGATAGGCAGAAGATTTGAATTGCTGAATGCCCAATTCATACATTGATTGTTGGAAAATTCCAGACATGAAGTTTGAACCTTGATCAGACTGAACAGATTTGGGAAGGCGTACTAAGTAATAAACTTTATCAAAGCTTTTGCTATTGTTTTAGATTTTATATTCCTCAACGGAATTGCCTCTGGAAACCTTGTTGACGCACACATAATGGTCAACAGGTATTGGTTACCTGTCTTGGTCTTGGGTAAGGGACCTACACAGTCTACCATAATTCTACTAAATGGTTCGTCAAAGGCAGGAATAGGTTGTAGATAAGCATTAGGTATCTTCTGATATGGGTTTTCCTACCATTTGACAAGTATGACAAGATCTACAGTATTTAGCAACATCACTTTTGATTTTTGGCCAATAGAAGCGAGTCACAATCTTGCGATAAGTTTTATTAATCCCTAAATGACCAGCCAAAGAAGTTGCATTGTTCAAATTAAGTATTTCCTGTCTGTAAGATTTTGGAACTACTATTTGATAGTTCACCGACCACTCATCACCAGCAGGTACCTCGGGAGGTCTCCATTTCCTCATACGAATTCCATTTTTAATGAAATACTGGACATGAACTTCAGTGGCTTTAGTTTCACTTATGGCCCTTTGAAACAAGCTGGAGATCTCAGGATCTTTTTCCTGTTCGACGACAAGTGACTGTCGTTTATCACCCTGACTAGAATAAAGAGAATGAGTTGTTAAAAGATGATCACTATGATCAATACGTTCTGATTGATCCAAACAAGGAGCAAAAGTGACCTCATCAAAAACCTGACCTATACACGTGTCAGCTAAAGGAATACTGACTTCATCAAAATCATTCTCAAGAGCTTTCTTTGCCATAGCTCTGGTAACTGCACAAGCTTGAAATATATCAGAGATTTCTTTTTAAATCGGATCAACTTTCTGATCCAAATCAGGCTTGTCAGTTACAAGTGGATTAACCACAACCTTGTCTTCAGCTACGTTGTTGCCTATCAATAAATGAATGCCCTCAACGGGTAAAACCGAGACCGTTCCGACTGTCACAGGTTCTGAAACTAAGTCTGATGACAAATTTACACAATGAAGAGGAAATTTAACAAAGTCGCACTCTACTCCCTGAATAAGTACACTTTCATTTGAAGAAGACTTCTCAGAAAAAAACAATGTACCTGACAATAAAAGACTCAGAGAACCTTTTGTGTCCCTTAAATTTTAAAAGGTGTGAGATTGGCTGAATCCCCCAACAGTGATATAGAACCCTTCGATTTGAATGGTTCATAATTCTTCATAATAAAATCAGACTGGGATTTATTAGACCCAACAAATGTATTGCTTTCAATACATGACCGTGACCTCCACTTCTTAGAAATAAGAGCATTTGGAACAGGTCTGTCTTGATTCTGATGCCTATTTTTCAATTTGTAGCAATCAGAAATAACGTGTCTTTATTCTTGCAATAGGTACACGTCGGAAGAGACAAGGATCTATAATCAAGCTTCTCTGAGGTTTGATTTTGAAAGTAGTGCTAGTTTGAGTTTTAAAATGGCTGGTATTAGGCTGAAATACTCTTCTGCCAGAAGATTGTTGAGTAGAAGTCTTGTTAAGATTTTGAACTTTATGTTTCAAAGAATATTCGTCATTAGCTCGAGCATCATTCTCCAAGGTTTCAATCCTATGCTCATCAAGATAAGACTTAACGTCACTATGGACACAGTTTTTGGACTCCTCAATTAATATCATTTGCTTGAGATTTTGATAATCTTGTTCGACTTTCTTGGCATGGATAAATCTCCGTGGACACTGGGTTACGCAATGACGATAAGATTCACCTCACGGGGTTAAATATTTCTGATGCAATTGTTTGGATTATTGATGTCGGTATCGTCTGGTCAATCATAGTCTATCTCGAAGTGTCACGAGTTCGGACAATAACTAAGCTACGGAACGAAGGATTATTGTAATTGGTACATACACCAACAAGGAAATTGTTAGTGATGATATGCTTAGAAAACATTATCTGGTTACAAACAAAGTGACAAAAAAATTAATCGCAACTTTGATATTGATGCTGGATTTATCATGGCGCTAAAACAACAGACTAATCATTGTGAGAATTGTAACACGGTAATGTTAAAGCAGTATTCAGATAATGATCAATACATTTTATCGTAGACAAAAATATAGTAGTCTTTGTCATGCACGCAAAAATACGATGATGACCTGTCTAGAATGTAATTTAGGCCCAGGCTCTAGTTAGCTGAAGATGGTGGCAATTGTGCGTCATCGGGTATTACTTGTAATTGTTCACGTGTATATCCACGTAAAGGAGCAGTTGAATCTAATCTGTACATTGCAGGACTACCTGTAGATCGTACCACGCTAGATATCTTACGTACCGTAATAATTCAAATGAGATCATCCACTCTTTTTCTTTTGCCTCCATTAAGTTCACCCAACTCGTATAATTATTTTACGGTAAATTGCCTAATACTGGTTGATTCCAGAAAATTATGTCTTTGAGCAGGTATATATATTTTAGGATCGCGCTAATAGGTTCCAACACAGTAATGCGATCAATCTCGTTGTTTAGTGCATATCCCACACATGGAAGTCTTGTAATCCATTCTTAATCTTGTAATCCATTCTTAATCTTGTAATCCATTCTCAAGATCTTACATCTTTCTGAATTACATCCTTTGCATGCTGATATCCGAATGATCGCTCAGCAAGAGTTCGATTAAATCGCTCAACAATTGGAAGATAAATTGCGGAATGCCCTCGTCTTATTTTCATTTTATGTTGGTTCATCAGCGATGATACTATACCCTGAAATATTTTGTCATGATCAACATGTAGCTGATGTGGCCATCGTAGATGACCGCGTTGGTAAGTTCGTTCAAACGTAGTAGAAACTTCTGCTGCTGTCTTTGTCGATAACGGTTTTGCTTCTTTATACCGACTTGGAACATTAATGATAGTTATCGCATATTTGTATATATAATGGGGACTTCATATTTTGATAGCAACTTGTGTTAAAAAAAAGCCTAGTGAACTTTATTAGGAACACTGACATAAAAATATGCATACTGAATTGTTTTAGGCGGTGGTAGATACATTTTCCATATTGATTGTCGTGATAAGCAATCTGAAACATCAGCATTGGTAATGATTGTTGCATCCGCGAGTTTACTAATCGCTGATTTGCCTCTCCAATATCCTCTTGGGTTATAGCAAATCGATTCCATAATATTAATGAAAAGTCCCTAATACTAGTTTACCTTTCATTGCAGATCTTACTAACCAGTTAGTCGATAATTCCTTAACATTTATTCTTATGGAATTTAAAACATCAATTAATTTTACATCTGCAATATATCTATTTACAAGTCTTTATTTCATAAGCTACATCATGAGCATGACACGCTTTATGATTTCCATATATTGGATATTCACCAGGTTTGGTTGATTTTAGTTTTCAAGTCGCATATCAAGTCCGGTTCCAGAATCGTAATAATTATATCAAGATAGATATCCTCCTAGCCGAAGGTAATCCCAGTAATTTTCCTAACTTTGCTGAAATATCACCTCCTCGTATTTTTATATATTAGTTGGACTAGAAAAAAAGGTCTTTGTACCACATTGTTCACACTTACCTGCAACTGCTCATGTGTTATTTGTTTTTGCAATTGGTTTAGTTCATTTGTGGGGTCCACGCCCTACATTTCACACAATAAAGATTCATATTATTTATTACTTGGATGTAATTGATATTCCGCTTTTGTTTGTGCTGCTCAATACAAAATGGTTGTTCTTGATCCCACTTCGGTGATTATGGAACCAAGATATTTGGACAAGGAGTGGAGCATATTTTCCTCCAGCTGTTGCTTGAAATGACATGTTCATAAAATGGTCCTTCAGTTGTTCAATGTTGAATTTGAGCCTGAAGTTCTTTGGCTTGTTAATGTTCTTCAAACCCACTAGGAAATTTATTATCACGAGGTCGTGATCACTCCCAGCAGCAGCATCTAGAAGCGTTCTTGATTTTGCTCTATTGATCCCAGATCCACTATAGTAGAATATGCTCATCTTCAGTTTAGATTTCTCTTAAAAATTTTCATCAGACCTCACAGAGTCCCACAATGTGCCATGTTTCATGTTCTATTTCATGTGTCCACTCTTGGCGTCTTCCAATCTGCGCCAGAGTTCTAACGTTCCAGGTGGCTATGGCGATGCTGTCTCTACCTCTGAGTTGATGCACAAAGTATCAGTAGTACACTTGTCACCTCTGTCCTAGTGAAGAACGACAAGCGCGAACCTTGTTTTCCATGGTGACGACCGATCCGTTGTGGTAACTTCATATTTGTCAAGCACTACCAGTGTTTCTTTGGCAAAAGTCGTCTGGCGGAGTCCATTCCTCTCCAGACCAAATGTTTGCCAGAATGGGATGTAGAACATCGTCTAGTTGCCTTATGGTGTCCACTCCATATTGTCTTTCAAGGTTTACTCCCTTAGTCTTTGGCTAACCAAAGCCGACCTTCAAGGCAGCAGGAGACTCGTGTATGGGCTGGTGCGTCCTTTTCCAAAAGCATCTGTCACTGCCACCAGTGGACATATGGATATAATTAAATTCAAGAACTTCTCATTGCGTGCACAAACTTCCCCACACGGATTTTTAACAATACATTTACATGATCCTAGATCACGATATTGAATCGGTCTTGATAAAATCTTTAGTTGAGACACTGATCTAAAGTCCAGGAGCAGAGAGGGTACGACTTGGATAAGGTGCCAACGGTTTAACAACCACACGCATAATCAAAAACAATCCTAAGACGACAAAAGACAGTAAGAAAATTAACTAACCCGTAAGAGAGAATATCGGTTAGTTAGTTTCGGTTTGGTGTTATATGCTTAATTTTTTCGTTTTGTAAGACGTTTAGCAAGTAGAATCTTTTAAATAGTGGTCTGTTCGCACTCTCTGCTACTTCCGACGACTTCGCTTTTGTATTAAAATCTTTAAGCACATCGTGGTATCACTGATCATCTACATATGGTGCCACTAAATACAGCTTGTCTCACTTGAGAAATCTCTTCATCATCAGATTAAACAACAACTGCGTCTTACTAGATCCAGATAGACCTATGATAATTGCTTTGATAGCGTTTGTCAGCGCTGCATGGTGCTTTAATGGCTTTTACTTTCGTGTCGCTGAGAAATCAATGATATCCAAGATGTAGACATATAATAAATAATATGAATTTATATTGTGCTCGATGTATAGCAACCACCCTTACAGGTGGATTATAAACAATAATGAAAAAATAAAAAGTGTGCACTTACAGATAGTGTACGAAATATGGTACGAGCATATTCGGATTTATCTCCCACTTGCAGATATGTCAATGGCGGTGATATCGCCGATTCACTTGGCAAATTACAAGGAAGTAAATTGGCAAAATTCCCAGGAGGAAAACGAACATGATATTCAACTTGACGAACACAACACAAGACCTGGAGAGTATCCAATAAATGAGATTGATCAAGCGTGCCATATTCATGATGTAGCGGCGTATATGCGGCTATTGTTTGTGAGAACTATGCGTCGACGATTTCATTTTTTGTTTTCTTTAGTTCGTTCGTGTTAAATCCTGGTAAAGTAAAATCATGCAAATCTGTCTTGGTAATGTTATAATGCACGAGAAATGACTTTTAAATCTTATCATCCTCGAGTAATATATGTCTTCCATTAACATTGTGTTCGCCCTGGAAAGGTCAGATGCAATATGATTTAGATGTTCTATCGTTTCGATAAGTTTATTATTTAAATTATCATTTACATATTCTTGAACGTATCTCTGGAATAAATGTCGTAAATTCAAAAGCTTCATTCCCGTGTTCTCTCTTGATAGAATTAAATACAAAGTTAGAATGTTGGTGTGCTGTTAGACTTTTCGTTGTCAGGCTGGAATCCGTTAATGTACGGATTTCGGATTGTATGGTAATCTTTGATAGTTAGGTTTCTCTTCCGGCCATCTTAATACGGTTCTGATATACATCTGCAACATGCTTTGGTGTTAACATTTCTTTCACAGCTGATAACTTTGGATCGTGAACCGTAATATCGATTTTGGATTCGTTTCCTTTAATAGATTAATCCTACCGTGGAATTCATTATTCATATTTTCGATTTGATAACCGCCCACATAAACAAATACAACGCTTGAATCGGGGGTCCTATTGGGTTTATTTGTATACGAAAAACTAATGAGTTGTTTGCGGTTAACATACCGAATGACTTTCACCTAATATTTTGCCAGGTGTGATACACTCGCAATTGCACTAAATTTATTTCTTTGGGCTGGAATTGTGTGCAATGCTAAAGTTAAATTCAGGATTAGTTGAGCTCGCTGATATCGTCGTATTTTTTGGTGGTGTTGTATTAATAACAATTTGTTCTAGCAATACCAGGGACTTTTTTATGACATTATTATTTATATACTTATTTCAAATCAGGATGCTTAATGTCGGAAATAGCGGTGTCTTTTGAGTTTGACTGGTTTCAATTTGATTTATGGTAAAGCTTAATCATATCGTCATCACCGATGATAATTTTGCGTGTGCTTGTGCTGTCGCTGTAAGCAACGTTTGATTTTACTGTAATGTATCAGACACGCACGTATATATCTTTTTTGCGACAATATTAACAATATATATTAACAATATTAAGAATATCAGCAATACCGATTATAACGGCAGTACCAATTCCTATTACTAGTGATATCATTCCTATTACTGGTGATATCATTCCTATTACTGGTGATATCATTCCTATTACTGTTGATATCATTATGTGGCTGATAATGTTAGATTATAGTCACTGTTCCAGCAACTACAGCGGATCCAGGTTTAATCTATACTTAAAAATATAGGTTTGATCATGTGCACTAAAAACAATTAAGTTATTGAAGTTTTAATAGTATGGTGATTGCATAGGTTTAGTATGAAAACTAAATTAGTACCGTGACTCCTAAACCGCTCGCGATGTACAGTTTGGTTTCACATAGCAGCAGTGGATGAGTGACGATAAACAGGTCGGTAAACAAGGACGCAAACAAATTTGACTCAAAAGCGTCAAAAGATAAAATAACAAAACGCACTAACCTAATCAGAAATATCTATCGGTTGGTTTAGTGTTGTTGACGCTTGTATTAGCGTTATTGTAGAATGTTTTATTTTCGTTAAATAATTTATCTAAAAATTGTCTGTCCTCCCCACCCACCCCCCAGGTGCTTTTATATACCCAAAGTTGGTATTGAAAGCCAGAAACTGTCAAATGTAACCAGCGTAAAAAGGGTTTCCATTTTCTTAATTAATTTGAACATTAAAAATGTAGCATTCAGGTGTGATCTTGGATTCTGGGCCCACTTATTATGTGTAGGCATACGTTTCTACGTTAGATTTAGATATATTTGTTCAGCCACTTGTTTAGTACACATGATTGGAATAGTGATTCGTCCTAACAAACCGTTCACATGCCCTATGTATGTTAGTTCGTATTTTCTCTTTTTTTCTATGGAGTGATGTATATAGTGTTATCCAAGTGCAACACCTTTAATTTAGTGGATTCTAATGAATTGTAATCTTCATTCGGGACATTATTATTTTACAGCAATATAATGATGAAATGCTTTTCATGTGTAATTTGTTGTCGTATTTGAGGGTGCTTTTAGAATAACTGACTAATTCATTGTACAGCTTTATCAGAATAATGGGTATACTTTTTGTTGTTCAAGTTATCATACTAAAACTAGTTTATCATATTTAGTGCATGTCCTCATCTCTCTCTCTCTCTCTCTCTCTCTCTCTCTCTCTCTCTCTCTCTCTCTCTCTCTCTCTCTCTCTCTCTCTCCATTATAGTTACTGACGGGAAGCGGACGTAAAATAAATGTTTCAAAACTAGGTAACAAGGAAGACTGGTTATGTGCCGCAGTTTCTACTGGGATATGTTAATTATTTTTCATCGACATAGGGAAAATGTCACACCTCCTGAATCGGCATAAAAGGGTTTCTGTCGCACTCCTATTGACGCTTATTTGCCAAGTATTTTCTTAAATCGTGTCAGATGTATAAAAAAAGAAATGTGAAACATTCCGGTACCTAAATATTTTTTCCTGCTGACTAGTTTTAACACTGTCCTTCCTGATGTAATCTTTCTTTCCCATGTACATCTAATTTCGTTTTGCTACTTAAAATTTGTTGACATAACCATGTCATCCTCTGTCGTGTATGATAGTGTTCACACCTTAACCATACCATGATGAGTTTACATTCTCAAGAATAAACAAGTATCTTTAAATCCCTATGAAAATATACATAAATCTAATTCTTTGATCACCACCAGAATGAGAGCGGACATTTTTGTTTATAAAATAGATGAGATCTACATTCATAGGTACTGAACTGCGAGTACTAATTGTAATGCAGTTACTGTCAGGCTATATTGTTATTGGCAACTGTAGTCAAATTTTTATTTAACATAAACCTATTTCAATTTTATACATGAAGTCTTTCTGAATTTCCTTGCAAACAAAACTTCAGACTTGAGACCAAAAGTGTGTAGTGCTTTTGTTCCACAGGGTGCTAGTTTTGGTCTTCATGCTCTTGAGAAGCCAAAACTTGAATTTGCTATATCTTCCTTAGTGATAAGAATTATTAAATAGAGTTGAAACCTAATTTTAATAAACATAAGGCCTGTCTGACAATATATTTAGAATTTACAAATATTGATAAACTAAATTTAATGAAAATATGAATAAACATTTATGTTTTAAAAACTAAAGTTTATTGAAAAAGTAAATTTTTATACAAGTTTTGTAACTCAATTTGACAAATTTTAGACAGCTAATTTGATAATTTACAAATATCAATAAACTAAATTTAATGAAAATATGAATAAATGTTTAAATTATGAAACAAAATTTTATTGAAAAGGTAACGTTTTATACAAGTATTGAAATTGAGTTTGACAAATTTTAGGCTTCAAAATTTACAAATAAATGATATTTAAAGCAAATGGTAGTTAGGATCTGTACAACTGATAGCATTTTCCACAGGGGTAGTGAAGAGACAAAGAACATAGTGATTTTGGCAGCAAACCACAATTTGCCAGTCCAGGTGCACACACTAAAGCAGCAATGACGGGTGCTATGTTCCATATTTATTGTTTCTGGTATTTAGGCAGTTATTTGACTAACTAAACGTGCACTCAAGTTTAAACTTCGGATGGGAACGCTACCATCTTTTATAGCAACATTGCATTCCATTTCAATGTCAATAACTACAAAAGGCGACAATGGGATTGGAAGGTACAGTTTCTAGGCTTGCTCTACATTACTAAACATTGATGCTAATCTCTCTGATGAAGACTTAAGTCATATCTTTCAGGTGCTATATATTAGTCTGGTGATATGATCTAGTCTTGATCATTTAGGGCAGTACACTGCACATGTCCTTATGAAAGCTTGCTATCACCACCATACTACTGGAAAGCTTCCAAGCTTATCCAACTCTAACACTTTTTTTCAGATACATGGCTAGACATGAAAATATATAACACGTTTCACTTAATTCTAGAAAACAGTAAGATCTATTTGAATGAAGTGAAGTTAACATGTCTTAGATATAGTGATTTCAATACAACAATCAGGTTGCAAGCATGGAACAAATTATTAAATTTGACAGAGTGACACTTAGAAATGTGACACAACATCCATGTATTAAAGTAATACATTCATTTTAAAATATATATGAGGTTTCTAGAAGCCTATTTACTCATTTACAGGTTAAATAACTAATCAGGTATACTATGTATCATACAGTTTAAAGCAATGTTGGGAAGCTGAGGTTTGATATTGAAGCCAACATTAGTACATACCAGTATACAGGAAAGTCAAGCGACAATGTAGTAAAACAAGATATACTACTATAAGCAATCTTATTTCATCTCTGTCCTAGCCCTAAATTCCGTGTAATTATGCTTATAAACGATTACCGAAGGATAACCAAGCAGATATATGTTACTCAGGATTTATCTCCATCATAAATACACACATTAACTGTTTGAGCTCCTAATAAATAGTTTGAATGATCAATAAAAAATGGAAATTTGTCTTTGTCGCAGAACTGAAACGGAGTAGGTATGGATTAAATAAATAACTCAAACACAATGTGTGAAAGATGAAAATTTATGAACATAATTAATACAGAAAAATGTTTGATGTAAAAATACAATGATTCTCACACACTCTCAACATACAATTGATCAAATCACTCTATACTAACATTCACACATTGAAAAATAATAATAATAGTATATCTATCTGATATACAGATTCAAGAAATCTCTGTTTCAAATAATAGTACACATTAAGATATTCACATAATTTCGCATATAGACTAGACTTGGGATTCAAACAATCTCAAGTTTTCAAATACGTTTCAAATGTTCTGCACTATTAGTAAGATTCAGAAATCTCATGGAATTAAACTAAGATTAAAAATAATCTCATGTAAATACAAATATACCAATTGAAACAACAATTGCAATAAAAGTATGCTTCTTGATTCTTATACAGTCGTACGATTCATCCATCGGTAAACCACACCGTTTCACCACGTCAGTAGTAGTAATAGGGGACACTATAGCCTCAATGGAAAATCCAGTCAAAAAGTGCTTGGGACACTATAGCCTCAAGATTTATAGCCTCAAGGGAAAATCCAGTCAAAAACAGCTTGGGACACTATAGCCTCAAAACAGCTTGGGACACTATAGCCTCAAGGGAAATGGAACATGGGGGATCTGTATAGCGTCAAGGGAAATTGAACATAGTGGGTCTATATAGCCTCAAGGGAAATGGAACATAGTGGGACTATATAGCCTCAAGGGAAATATAACATGGGAAATAAAACAAGGGAAAAAAAGGGTGGCAATGAAAGCTACTATCTTTTCGAGACTTATGAGTGGCCCTGAAAAGGGCCTTTGGATACTTCTTTTTCTTTTATTTTCTGTCGTTGTTCCACCACCTTTTAAGTTTACCAATGATTCCCGTTTTCTTCTTCTTCTTCTTTTCGTCCTCGGGAATCCAGTCAGGATGTCCCATAGCTCGAAACTTTTCCTGAACTCTCATCCATCTTAGATTGAGTAGATCAAAGTCCTCTTTCTTCTTTTTGTTCTTTTTTTCCTTTCTCTCCTTAGACCAGTTTTCTTTAATCTGGATCACCTGTTCTTCCATCACCATTCTCATCATTGCTTCTGCTTTCTTTAGCCTGTCTAGACCCCACTGCACATATTCCCACTCTATGAGATGTAATGTTTCTTCTAGAAAGCACCTGACTTTGATGACATGATCAAGTGCCTGCTTCAAATCCCCTATTCTTATATATTTTCTTTTAATACGTCTTCTTAATTTCTGGTCTTCCTCCTCTATCATACCTTCTAATAGATCTCTTGCTAATTTCAGTTGGCTTACAAAGCCATGGTTACTTTGAAATTCTTCCTCAAGTCTTTCCACTTCATATTCTGCATCAAGGATCCCAAACCAACTGTCTCGGAGTTGGATAAACAATTCAAAATTCATCTTGATGTGTTCAAAATTGAATGGCTCCAAGGACTGACGATTGCTTATATATATCTTAAGCACGGACGTGAAAGTAAACACCCCCTACATTCACTTGTCATATTATATACTATCCACAAACCATATCATTTACTATCCAAAATCACACCCTATACTAACCACACACACACGGGGAAGCAGCCAAAACAAACCATACTATATACTATCCAAAATCACACCCTATACTAACCACACACACACGGGGAAGCAGCCAAAACAAACCATACTATATACTATCCAAAATCACACCCTATACTAACCACACACACGGGGAAGCAGCCAAAACAAACCATACTATATACTATCCAAAATCACACCCTATACTAACCACACACACGGGGAAGCAGCCAAAACACACCATACTTTATACTATCCAAAATCACACCCTATACTAACCACACACACGGGGAAGCAGCCAAAACAAACCCTATTATATACTATCCAAAATCACACCATATACCATCTAAATAGAGTCAGTGTTTATAATCACACTACTCCTCTCTCACACCCATTGGCAATTGACATAGTATTTCTTTTCTTGTTATTTGGGTAGCCCTGAGAAGGACTGTTTTTTAAACTTCAAAATACACCTGGCTAATGCTGGCATCTCCCAGGTCTAGCCCCACACACACATCTCCTACTCCAATCATTCTCCCAATTCACTCTTGTGATTGGGAGCGCAGAGGGAGAATGAGTGGCTTCACTATCCCAGTCTTCACTTTGTGGGATAGTGAAAGTCTCTTCATTTCTTCCTCTATTCCGCAACCGTGGATGAGGCTGTGGTTGTTGCGGCTGAGACTGTGGTTGTTGCGCCCAATTCACTCTTGTGATTGGGAGTGAAGAGGAAGCTGCCTGTGCTTGACGAGCTGATTCTGGTGGTGAAGGCGTCCTCACCTCAGGTTTCACCCGACAGGCTTTAACCATCATGCGGTGAGGCAAGATCGGTCTTTTCTTCTCCTCCTCTTCTTTCTTTTTTCTTTCCTCCTCTTCTTTTTCAGTCTTGGCCTGCTCTGCTATAGCCTCCATAGCCAGTTCATCCAGGAGACGCCTAGCATTCTCCAGGTGCATTTGAAGCTCTCTCAATTTTTGAAGTCTACTCATCTTTGGTGTTGATGCGTCAACGATGGGTAGCCAGACTGATTGATTGATATGATGGGTTTAAAGTGAATCGTCCACTTGGGCTCTTTTCACTGTTTTATCCCTCAAAGGAGGGTTATTTACTTTATCCTGAGGGGAAGGAATCGTGCCACATCCCCCGCAGGCATTTATGCACTCATAGAGTGCTATTTACTTAGGCCATCACCACTGGGCAATACATGTACTGCCTCTGGGTGTGACTTCGGCCGTCACCACGGGCAATAATTGTACTGCCTGGGTGAATGTAAGGCCATAAGCCATAGGCCATAGGGTGGGTAGGAATGGAACCTACTCACACCCACCCCTATCATTCTGTTACCTACCGATCTGCAAGAGCAGTGGAGCGAGAGAAAATTAGTTTTCTCATATCGCTTATGTCGGCGTAATGTGGTCGTGCGAGCACGAGAAATTACGGCAGCAGGGAGTAAAGGTGATGAAAGCCAAGCGCTCACCTGTATATCAAATTCAGTCCAGTTATACTAATGGACAACCTAACAACCAATAATGTGTAAGCCACCTGTGCAATTTACCAAATATCTAAGTTATAAAAAATATTAATTAACCATCCTATCAAAAATAGGGACTAGTACTAAAGCGTACATACGTAAGTCCCTATTGTATTTAACTAAAGTGTCTAAGCGACACATAAAAGTGTAGTCA
This sequence comes from Unio delphinus, assembly GCA_029339505.1. Lineage (NCBI taxonomy): Eukaryota > Metazoa > Mollusca > Bivalvia > Unionida > Unionidae > Unio > Unio delphinus. The sequence continues at coordinate 725,600 of JAQISU010000400.1, forward strand.
ATGGTAGGGGATTTTGGTTATGAATTTGTTGCAGTAGCCAATAAGGTCAAATTATTCCTTTCAGGGCCATAAGGTTAGTCAAAGAGGGCTACTCGATACCAAATGAGTACCCTATTTTTCCGGCAATTGAAAGCAGCGAGATTAAGGGTGATCTGTGCTCCGCAGCAGGCTTCGACGTCGGTGTGCAGTCGGTGGTGGTCACAGTGTTTCTATGGCCTCCTGTTATCCCTCTGCAATTTGGTCTTCTACTCCGTTGTTATCTGGTTCGTCGAAAGGTTTAGTCCACATGGAGTTCCGCCATTTTCGCCCAAGCAGTAGTGACTCTGCCAAACGCATGCAGAGTCGTGCTTGAGCGGCCATCTTGTTCGTCCACGTGGTGCCATTTCTAGTCAACGAAGTAGAAGATTCCACAGCGGTCTTTCTGGCGGCTGGATTTACAATGGTGAAGTCTCTGCTCCTTGCTTACTCCTTGGGTGCTTTCTGTTTAGTCACTCCTAATGGGTAGCATTTATCCATTGTCCCATGCTCACTCTTGAGAACCCGCTGTCCCGGTCCGTCCTGCTCGGTGTTCAACTGCTGGTATGATGATGTTAGCCAGACTGACGAGTGCTTCTTCATATATAATTCAAGCGCGGACGTGATGGAAAACACCCCCTAGATCAAAAAATCTTACAGTATCTCTATCATTACCAAAACACGCGGACGTGATGGAAAACACCCCTAGATCCAAAAAACTTACATTATTCCTATCATCATCAAAACAAGCTGACTTTTAAAATAAAACACTCACTCACTTTTATACTTGACTCCTATTAATTATACATTGAACAAGTTATTTTGAAAAAATACGTTGTGCTTATAGACGCACTTCAAAACAAAAGTAAAAAGAGACAGTGATTATAGACTCACTTCTAATTTTTTTCTAACTTCCTCACATACCATAAGCAAATTGAATGATTAATTCTTTTCGAGAATATTGGGTAGCCCTGAAAAGGGCTGTTTTTTTTGTGTTTGTGTGTACGAGGAAGGATGGCAATCTTTTATCGTCTAAGATTGCGTCCTCGTTTGGCTACACGATAGGGTCTGCTTCTTCGGAAAGAGAAAGAGAACTCTTTCGTGTCCACACGACAGTCGACAAAACTTCTGTCTGGTTCCTGCTGCTGTTGTTGCTGTTGCTGCTGCTGTTCTCTCTGCTCTCTCTGCTGCTTTTGAAGTCGATACTTCTCAGTCCATTCTTCTTTCTCTTTTTGAATTTCCTCTCTGAAGAGTTCTTCTATGAGGTCTTCCGTTACTTGTAGCATTCTTACATTCTCAATCTCTTCAGGCTTTGGCATCAGATTGTGTCTGATACGATGCAGAGTGACATAAGCTTCGTTCAGCTTAGCTAGTCTTGAGCACATCTTCGTAGTAGGATGAGTCAAACAATGGATGGCCAGACTGGAGACTACCCCTGCTTTATATGGTTCAAGCGCGGACGTGATGGAAAACACCCCTCTACGGTTTAGGGCTTGGAAACGTTAAGATAGTTTGATGTGAGGGATAGAAAGAAAAGTCAAAGAGCATTTATATGAATACAAATGTAAAACAAACGACAGACGCATTGGTTTTCAAAACACAACATTTTTATTCAAATAACAAACATTATTTCAAATAACAAACACAATTTTTTCAACTAACAAACATTATTTTCAAATAACAAACATTTTTTTAAATAACAAACATTTATTTCTTCCATAACACTAATACAATCTCTTTTGACATGGTTGACAACGTTGTGAATTAAATTGAGATTTCCACTGTTGGAAGTCATTGGGCGATTGATGTACACTACGTTTCCTAGCTAAAGACAACAGATAGCCATAATGGTCACAAAACCATCGATCTACTTTGTCATCGTTTCGAGACGAATGACGATCAAAATAAGTCACTAAATGTTCTAAAGAATATCCAAGACTGCGATGATGCAGATAATAGATACAATATTGTCCACACACCATAGAATCTGTGCTTTGTAATTTCACATTATTGAATCGTGTCGTCTGAGCATTTCTTCTCATAAAGTCAATGATATCATCTTCGAAAGGAGGCAATCCATACGAATCAAAATACTCCGCACATCCCTCTTGAGGAAAGTAGACAGCTACCCAGTGAGTTCCTGGAAGATGACTGTCATCTGTGTTGATGACATAAGCTTGATTCTCTTGAGGTTTGCGATGAGGTAGTTCATCTTTAGCACACACGACAGGATTCCAAGAAGCAGTGTACGAACTACGGTTCAAAAGATAATAAAGTTCCCAAGTATCCATTTTTTGTTGTGTAGCCTTGTTTTTTTCTCTCCTTTCTTCACAGGTGATGATAAGTCATCAATTCGATCCAGACTTTTTGCTTGAAACGGTCTGACAAGTAACTGATGGTTTGCTTCGTCTCTTTACTCTTGGCCAAGAGAGCTTCGATGCGATCAATTTCTCGAGTAAACAATGGAGGAGAGGAATGATCACGTAAGCCTTTATACCACTGAAGTAACACGTCTTCTTCGGAGATGAGACTCCAAGCTTCGTTCAGATAATCATCCAATTTTTCTTCTTGACTCATCATCATACATTTATCGTGTTGAATTTGACTGGGATGATCGATTTGACATCCATAACAATCTTTTTTAATCATGTCTCTCATTTTATCTTCCAAGTGTTGTGCAAAACAAGCCACTAACTGTTGTTCCTGTTCTGGCCATCTGGATTGCATGATCACTACTTCTTCTTCTTTTTGGTCTTGAGGGTTTGCTTTCTCTGTAACCTCCCATTCCATGGATTCTCCACTATTCAAAGAGGGACAAGGGTCTTCCATAGTGTCTAATAGTCTAGAATGACTTCTCTCAAACTGTTGATTTCTATGGTATTATCGAATTCAGCATACAGAATGACATTCACCGTTTCGTCAAGAGCCTTTGCAAACTGAAGTTCCACACGTATCTGCCCAGATTTTATAGGGTGGAAATGTCCCTCGTCGCTGCCTTGGTCTGGAGTGAAATCAAAAGCCCACAACGCGTAACCTCCTGCATAATCTTCGTAGGAAATACCGTGACTGGTGTTGGTTCCTAACTGTCCTGTGGCTTCGTACAGTGACAAGTACGACCTCAAGTAATTCTTCGCGGCAAACTTGGGTTCGAAGGGTCTGGTACACAAAGTTTTGCCATCGCGACTGACTTCGATTTTGGATACTCCGTAGTGCTTAAACTCGAAAGGATTTTGAGTGTAGGCACCGTTGAAGGCTGCATTGCTGACGATACCAATGAATAAACGTTTGGGTAACTGTCCTTGGAACAGATGATCTTCGATCTTAGATTGGAGTCCAGCGGCAATGGTGAACGTTTTGACTTCCACGCGTCGTATCGGATACTTGGCTGTCGTTCTGCTCAAAGTGTGACTGATATCATTTCCCACTTTAGGTAACACTTCCACACGACGCACGTATAACTTGGCTTCTTGGATACTGATTTTACAGTGGTGGATAGTCTTCTGATCAGCAGCTTCAGGTTCATGAGCTATCAAATGGAAAGCAGCACTGCTACGATTTAGTCTCAAGCGAATATCCACTCCGTTCAGCAAATACTTCTCTTGAAACCACATGTCCAAATGCAAACGATCGCACAGTTCTAAACTACGTCCAAGAATTTTCTTTCGACGCTCGATAAAACCCACATTGTGGGTATTGTTGGCTTCTGAGGCTGTGGCTGCGTCGTTAAACTTATCTGCGGTGTCAGGTTTCCATACCACGCAAGCATCTAAATGAGTGTTCTTGGCTTCTTTTCCGTACGTCAAGAGATTTTCGAGGTACGCTCGGTAAGGGTAAGTATCCATGCTACTGCTGACCAGTTTGTTATTCATGTACAAATCCACTTCGCTGAACAAGGAATGCATGAAATTGTTGACGGGAGCTGCTTGGGTATCGGCTGCTAGAGCGGAGCCGTCCGTTTTGGTGACTTTCAGTTTCAAATACAAGTAACTGTTGTTGAGATCGATGTAATCTTCGGGTTGTCCTTTGATTTCAAACTCGATGGGAGCTGAATCCGTCAAAGAGGAGACGGGATGAAATTCGACCCATTGGGCTTCTTGCATGGTCGTCATGGTGGGTGGCATGGCAAAGAGATCTAGTTCCGACTTGGAACAGGCACAAGATTCTTGGTGCATCATTTTTTCTTTATGTTTTTTTCTTCACTTTTAATAATCAAAAATGTCTAAGTCTCGAGAGGTTCTTTTTTTCTTCGTCTTTCGAACTTTAGAGGTACGGAGACTTTTGAAAGGGTGCCTTCGTCGTCGCTTTCTACCTTGTCCTTGCTGTGTCGTCAGGGAAGCAGGAATGCCAGACTCGGTACCGTTTAGGGCATTTATAGGACTTTCTCGTCGACCCAAAATCTCTTTACCCGTTTGAAGCAAGACATTTTTGCCTGCTCTCAAAAAAGCTTCTTTAGGGTTTTGTTTGTCAATGAGAACATTGTGAAGAAAATCTTTGCCGTGAGTCAATGCGGCATCTTTTAAGGCGTGCAATCCTCGTGTCACCATCGGTTTCAAAACAGGGACCACAGAACGAAAGGCTGATTTAAACATATCTCCTAAACCATGTCCTCGTTGTCGAGTGACTCCTCGGTACACAGGATACATCACTTTTTCAGTTGTTGGAGAATCGTTTTTGAAAATGGAGTTTCACTGTGACTTTCCCTTTGGTAAATGGAATATTTTGACCTAGTTCTCCTTTTATAGTAATGTTGACACTGTCGAAATACGACTTACTGACAGGTAAATAATGAGGATGTACAAATTCACGGTGAATGTGATAGGTATTTCCACCTTCCTCGTCAGCGGCGACGGCAGAATCCACTTTGAAAGGAATGACACGTAGTAACGGTACAGAGGTGTGTCCTACCACGTTGTACTCTACCACATCGGAGTACACAAACATCAAGTTGAGTCCTTGGTTCAATTCTACAGGGAATCGAAAATATCTTGCAAACATGATGTTACTGGTTATGGATGGTATTTGCTTTTTGTTCTTGAGCGACTCGGTGTCTCCACCTAAAATCTCAAACAATTCAGGACAAAAGGTAATGCCTATCATTTCATCCTCTGGAAATTTGATCATGAGACGACGAGCCACTGAATAGTACTCAAAGGTAACACTTTTTTTGACGGATAGTTTATCCAGGGCTTTACCAAACACAGCATTAAACCTGGCAGCAAGTGTAGTCACTAAATGTTGACCACTAAAATAATAGCCTGCAGGAATGCTGATCACATGAGTGGACAGGGTTGAAGTTGTGGGTCCAACTGATGATTTCTTTGTGTCAATGCCAATGATGCCTCGTTCGATTAAGGCTTTTTGCAATTGCTCGTCTTTCACTTCTACTGTAAAAATGTTTTGATTTTCGACGATGTTTTTGATTTGTGACGGGTGTATTATTTCCACTAAAGCCACTTCCCAATGAGCATCTTGATCCAAATGCATGGCTTGAGGTAATTTAGACGTGTAACAACACAATGTGTTGTTAGGAAACACCTTCATGGAACTGTCACTGGGTAACGTTAAGTAAAATTGGTTCATAGTGTTGTTCATAATTCCAATGTTGTTCTGTCCGAGGAGTTACTCGAGGTTAAAGGAGTGTCTAAAAGAGGATTGTGATTGGAAGGGTGACTGTCAGGAGAAGGACTAACGTTGGACGCAAGACTCCCAATATTGTTACTGTTGTTCCCGTTGTAAGAGTATTTCAGGGAAGGATTAGGAAGAAGATACCCGATGCAACTGCTGAGTAAAATAGTCCACAATTGTTTGTCTCCTTGTTGCAAACTCAAATTAGCAATGGCTGCACCGATCACACAATACACCACAAAGATTTGACAGAAAAAGACGATTTGGGTTTTAGGGACACGTTCTCCACACCACACCCACAAGGGTTGCTTTTGTAAATCTTGCAGAGATGACGTGGGTGAAGGAGTAGTCACTGTGGATGCTGAAGCTGTATTGAAGGGCATGATGGTCACTTCTTTTTATAGTCGATGACTTGGGCAGCGTCAATCCAAGAATCAAAACTAGGAGGATATCCTTTCCAACGTACTTTGACTTCTTTGACACGACGTTTTCCTACTTTACGGGTTCTTCGTTCGAGAATGCTTTCAATGTCGTACATGTCGTCTTCTTTTTTGGTAACACGTTGTAACTCAGGCAAGTAAAACGTTCCTTTTAATACTTCTCCGTTCATGTCTTCCAATTTATAGACGGTAGGATGACGATCGCTCACTCGTCCAGTAACACGAAACAATTCGGTGGTCCAATTGGGTAAGTAACCTTTGTCGAAAGTGCGTTTGGTTTTACCAATGCGAACCCAATCTCCCGGGGTTAACACTTCTCCACCTTTCTTGGGGACAGCCCTCGTTCGGGACGTACCAAACAGACGCTCAAAAACAGTCACTTCGTTGTCGGGTGTCACCTCTTGTGGGGCCCGTCCAATGCTTCTATGGTAAGATTGATTGTAGGCTTGGACTAAGTGCGGTAAGACGTCGATGTACTTGAGAGTGTGTTGATGCGTAAAATATTTCCACATGCGTTCTTTCAAGGTACGTTGAAAACGTTCCACGATACTGGCTTTGGTTTCAGGATTTTCAGTGGTGAAAAAATGAATGTCACGTTTCTTTAATTCTCGTTGGAAAGCTTGGTTTAGAAATTCGGTGCCTTTGTCGGTTTGCCATCGAAGAGGGTGACGACCACTTTGTTTCAACACCAGTTGCAAAGCTCGTACTAACTCTCCGCTCGATTTGGATGTCAATGGTACGACCCAGGCAAATTTAGAAAAGACGTCGATGACACAAAACAAATATTTGTAGCCACGATTGTAGGTGGCTAAATGAGAGACATCGGCTAAATCGGCTTGCCATTGATGATCGATGCCTTCCACTTGAGTGCGACTTCTGTGAAATTTTCGTCGAATGGGTTTGTGTAAAGTGTACGTCGCTTGTTCTTGTAACCATCGTTGTACTGCTGGTAAACGGAGCTTTTTCAGGCGAGTTTTGGCAGCACGATACAATTTCTGAATGCCTCCGTAACCTGCAGGGTGAGCTGGATCGTAGTAAATGCTGGCTAAGACCTTCTCCATGGTTTAGGTTAATAAGTGACCCACTCTTCGAGGATATTGCTTTGGGTGGGACGAAATGGGGGTTGTTTGGAAACGGTTTTACGTGTCCGATGTGCCACAGGAGTTGACGTCGAGGGTGGTGGTGGTGGTGGTGGTGGCAGAGGTAATGAGATAGCTTTGGTCTTCTTTTCTTTTCTCACCTCTGGTTTCCTTTCTTTCTTTTTCACTTCTGTTGAAGCAGGAGTAGCCATCATCTTTTTAACCCAAGTTTTGAGTTCTTCTCGTTGGGGCGTGGGAGAAGGGGTTAATAAGGAAGCGGCAATCTTACTCGGAATGGGAGTAGCAGTGGGTGTTTGAAAGAGATCATGGGGTTCTTTTTCTTCCTTGGGTAATGGTGGGGTGACGTCTGTTTTGGCTACTGTAGAGGGTAAAGGCGACGGATTATTCATTAGTGCCTTGAAATCGGACAGTGTGGGTAGAGCTATTTGTTCCACAGCTTTTCGATGAAAGAGTTGTAGTCGTTGCAGAAGTTGACCGTACTTTTGCGATTTTTCGGTTTCGGACAAATCGTGGCGATGCAGCAAGGATTGCAATTCGTGTTGTAATTGGGACATCTCGTTCAAATCAGGATTGGGTGGTAAATGGGGGGTACGTTGTTCTTGCCAACGATGGTATTCCATCCATCGTTTGTAAGGAACTAAAGTCAGTTTTCGTCCTTCCATGGGCTTCCAAAGGTTACGTCTGAGATCGTGGTGCTTCATGGATCCCTTTTATCTTCTGGAAGGATCATACATATTGCTACCCATACCTTGGGGTCATCCCTTGGTGCATCCCCGGGGCCATCCCTTGGTGCATCCCTGGGGACATCCCTTGTGTCATCCCTTGTAAAAAACCTGGTAATATGCTGGATAGGATACCGGATTTCGCTAATCCTCCCAACACAGGAAGAAGAAAAGGTAAAAATCCTCCGCGTTGCACCAACATTTTTTTCTTTTGACGGACGGGTATTTTCTTTTGGACCATTTGACGAAGAACGTGTCGATGTTTGGCTAAGCATTTTTTCTGGTGTGAAGACAAAGGTATCGTGCCTTTCAAGACATTCAAACAACATTCGCACACGGTATCGATGACATCTTTGGAAGCCGTTTTAATGATTTGTTTTCGCATGGGTGGAGAGGCTTTGGACAGGACAGACAACACGTCTCCGTGTTTGACCAAACGAGGAGGTAGTCCTTTCCTTTTCTTTCCTTTGTGGGATGAAGAAGAATGTTTTGTGCGAGGTGACATCTTTGCTTGTTCGTTCCACAATGCCACTGACGTCCATGACTTGAAACACACCCTCTTTTATCTTTTTTTTTGTTGTGCCATCACTTGATTTATAAGTGGTATCACTTTTTCTGGAAAGAGATCATGGGGTAGGAAAAATCCTCCGCGTTGCACCAGCATTTTTTTCTTTTGACGGACGGATATTTTCTTTTGGGTCTTTGGACGATGAACGTGTCGATGTTTGGCTAAACGTCCTTTCCTTTTCTTTCCTTTGTGGAGTGTAGAAGAATGTTTTCTGCGAGGTGCCATCTTTGCTTGTTCGTTTCACAATATTACTAGTGTCAATGACTTGGTAGACACTCTCTTTTATCTACTTTTTGGGGAACTACCGCTTCGTCAAAAAGGTAACAATGTCTTTCACAAAATTACCAAAGGATCCTCCTTTTTGGTGACTCTTCTTTTTCTTTAAAGGTCTACGTCTTTGGAGGGAAGGACGTTGATGTTTGGTTTTAAAGCTTTTGGTGAGATGACGAGATTGTCTTTTTCCAGCTCCTTTTTGGACAGCAGAACGACGAGGGTAGTGGCGGTGGTGGTGTGCATGTTTTTGAGGAAGCATCCTTGAGTGTTCACCATCAGCACAGAAAAAATACTGATTGACGTCGTGGTCTTCAAGTCATATTTTTATACTGGAATGCGACGCCACTGATTATCTTTGCGTCGTATCAACTTCATGGCAGGTAACACACGTCGTGAAGGAGTTCGCAATGGACTCAATCGGGACAGTTCTTGTTTGGACAAATCTAGTAAACTCTTTAACATGCCAGATCTTTCTTGGACTTTGACTTTCGGGGCAGGTACTTTGTGAGCAGCTGCTACTGCCGCTAAGGTGGATGAGGGTGTCTCCGGTGGAGGAGACGTTTTGGGAGACGCAGATTTCCAATGTTTCATCAAATTAGGAAAAACGGGTGTCAAATTGGGTTTGGCTGGCATCACCCGCAACAGAGAAGTGGCAGCCCCTGAGGCTACTGGCAACGTAGTCCCTGCCAAACGTCCTTGTAGATCTTTTCTTACAGGTCGTGGTTGACGAAGGTAAGGTTGTGTCCTGGCCGAAGTGCCTCTTTTGTGGGTGACCGCTTTTTTCTGTGGACTTTTCTTTTTCTGTGCTTTGGTCTTGGTACCCTTGTTCTTTTTCTTAGGGGTTTGTTTGGCTTTTTTTGTTTTCTTCTTGGGGTGAACTTTGGGAGTATTGGGATCCCATTTTAAAAGGGAACGAATGATGACACCTCCTAGAGAACCACTACCTCCAGGTTTCAATATGATTTGCTTTTTGGTGTGAGTGTCAATGCGAGGATTGGCCAGTTGCGTCAAGGCTACTTTGTTTCTGTCAAAAAAGCGTTTGGTTTGATGTGGAATGTGAATGATGCCTTGCAGTATTTGACGTGCTGTCACCGTAAACCATCGTAAGACTTCTTTGAGACTGGCTTCTAAGACGTGAGCACGTATTTGTGGATTTTTTTCGCGACTGATGCCGTACAAGGCACGAATCAATTTGATCGGAAGATGAGACTGAAGGGACGTCATGTTGACAATGTATGAGACCAGATCAAAGTAACCCAAGGTTTTTATAGATTTTTTAGTGCTTCATAGTGTTATGTCGACGAGGAGGACGTGTACACGACAGGTCCTCCGTCTTGACACCAGTCGTGAAACAAATCGGTACGAAATCGCAAATAATCAGGGGTAGTGGGCTTTAAATCCACGAGTAAATAGGCGTGTGGTGTTTGAGTGGCATCATCGTACGCATGAGTTAGCCAAGGTGTTCCTAACTGTTTGGCTAAAACTTGCACTTGTGATTTATCTCGAGGACTTTTAAACAAGACCACGTAATGAGCATTAAGACTAATGGTACGATGGGCTTTACTTTGTTGAAATAAATTTTGTGTAATGTAAATGACACTGGCATTACGATGATGCCCTTTACGCGTAAACCACAGTTTAATTTCTTCTTCGTCTTCTCCTAACATGTCGTCAAAAATAACCCAATGAGTTTGACTAGGGTCAGACACGATCCCTTCGTCTTCTTTAGGAATGCCTGCTACAAACACAATGGAATCACCTTGACTTTCTTGCAAGAGGCTGTATGCCGATTGCCACTCTTTGTAACACCACACGATGCGTTGAGGTGGACGATCGATCAAATGATGTTTATGTTCGATCAAACGTTTGACAAATTCGGTTTTGCCTGAACCGCTCGGTCCAGCAATTAACATGTTAAAAGGATGACGAAGATACAAGGCTTTCCAACTAGCCTGATCTAAGTGTTCGTCAATGACTTTGAATGTGGAGGAGGAAGGAGTAGTAGAAAGAGTAGAGTGAGCCATAGTCGTGTAGTGGTATGTCAGTATTGACACAAAAACAGACAAGACAAGAGGTTTTTATACTTTTTTCAAGACACGTTTATTTGAATGCATGTTTAAATTTGAACAACACGAAAACATAAAAGCCAAATGGATAAATACAGGAATAAAATACCTAGGCAAACGATCAAAGTGGAATATAAACAAGTCACTGTACAACGTGGTTTGGGTAACGAAGGTGTTCTAGAGGTAGTATGTAATGTTCTTATAGTCTCCTCTACAGTGGGTACAGTCACATAGGTGTCTTCTCGAAAGGGTCTTTGTGGGGGAATGTCCATGACAGTTCTGTCTTGAACAGAAGGATTGTCTTGGGTGATAGATTCTTTTTCTTTTTCTTCTTCTGGTACTGTTACTAACACAGGATTAAAAGTGACTTTTTTCACACGACGATGAATTTTAGGAACACAACGCTTGGGCATAATGGGATACTTCGTTTGTCCAAGCCTCAAAATCCCAACTTTTCCAGTCACGTACATCTGTCCAATGAGGGTGTAAATCACAAGCTACACACACATCTTCGTACACTGCTTCCGTACGTAAAAGTTGACGAATCTTTTTTTCTTGGAAAGGTCGAGACGTATCCAGATGAAAGCGTAAGGCTTTGAACAGAATAAGTCTCTCGTGGACATTTAAAGGAACCACCATACTGTCTTATTTTTTTGATAGGTAGTGTTCGTAAAGTGTCCACAAGGAATCGGCAGGTAAACGAAATCCCAGAAAGCAAGTCACTAAAACACACACGACACGTCGACCCCAATTCATAGGGTATAGTTCTTGTAATAAGTGTTCGTAATCTTTCACCGTGTGAATCTTCTCATTGATATCCTTCCACGGAATCTGTTGGATCACCAATGATAAAGGTTGTGGCATGGTCGTTCTCTTTTATACTTCTTTTTTAAGTCGAAGACTATCAGTGTAGATTCAACCCAGAATTAAACATAGAATTAAATTTGCTCCAAAAGCGAAAGTGATTAATATAACGTGTAATTTCGTCCCACTGCCATTCAGGGTAACGGTTAAGAAGGATCACAGCATCTTCAGAGGTAAACGTAGTAAATTGGTAACAGAGCAAAAAAATACCCTTGATCCAGAGAAATCTAACACGCTGGTTAATTTTTGTCACTTGCCTCTTGTGAATTTCACGACACAAAAGTTCTACAGTCACCCATTGCGATTTTTCTTTAGCAAGACCGTGCCAAACGTCCTTGTAGATTTTCTCTTGCAATTCGTGTGGTAATCCTTGAATATAATGTTTTAGAGAGGGTTTATATACTGGTCTAGGTGTGTTACACGACATGGAGTAGTAGTGTCACTTCCAATCACTAGGTCCCACTAAAGGTAGGTATTGACAATTCGGAGACCATCGAGCATGTTCCAGGTAAGCGGAATCTTTATGTTCCCACTCGTAAATGGATACACCACAACTGAAACACTTGACTTTATCCCCTTCGCCCAAGTAGAAAAATCCGGCTCTGGCTAATTCTTCAGGAGTTGGTCCAGGCAGATATTTTGGCCATTTATCTTTGAAGGTTTGAAATCGACTTTTAAAGTGGCAGTATTCAGGCAAACTCGTCGGGAACGAATATTCGACTCTCCTCACTTCTGTTCGATGCAGGTACGGTGAAATTCCTAGGAGTCCACGATAACGTGTCGCACCGCTTTCGCATCCCTCAGGTTTGACACGCACAGCATCACTTTCCAGGGTAGATATAGGGGTAGTAGTCATAGCAAAGTTCCTACGATATCCTGCTGAATCGCTAACGTCACAGAGCCTGGCATCACTACAATCGCAAGGTTTAGCATCGCACTCCACTTGAGAATTCCCAAATTTGAATGATGTCTGTTTAAATGGATTCATCTTCTTTTCGCTTGGTCGTTGTAGTGATAAATGAACTATTGATCGTGGACGATGTCCCTTTTTATATGCTGCCCAATTTTGACGTGACCGTACGGGAGAGTGAAGTGATTGGGAAGTCGTACTCTCTTTTGGTACACGATTTGATAGACTTTTTCCAAAGGTCGGCTAACAATTTGGTGTGTGGGTAAACGGACAATCTTGTGCGGTTCGTGGGTAGTCACTTGAAACGTTTCATCCTGTCCCGACTGCAAGGCTTCTTGTAGTACGTCAAAGTTCACCACTTGACTGGTGCGATAATTAAGAGTCAATCCTTTCACTTTACATTCGGTGTGCATTTTTCCTTGGGGGTCTCGGTATTCGTAGCCGTAATTTTTAGGACCGCCACTTGCAAAACTTAGAATCTTGTCGTCGGGATGTTCATCGGTCCAGGCTCCTAAACGGTCTCCTTCGATGACAGGGTTACACTGGTTCAGTCGGTGAATGTAGATGCAACTGTCTGTGTCAAAATACAACACGCGATCTCCTAACAGTTCTAACACTTCGTACAATTTTAAGCGAGCGTGCGCTGTCACGTAAGCCGCAATGATGACATTTCCAAATTTGTCGGCTTCTACAAAGTCTAGTTCTTCTTCGTAATTGACTAAGATCAAGTCCTCACGAATGACGTCCACGTGTTTGATGACTTTGGTTGGGTCGTGAATCATCTGGAAGTAGCGAGACGGTTCGGACAAATACTCCGTCTTGGGTAAAGACGGACGTTGTGCCATTTTACCCCACAAACAATTGAGCATCACTTTGGCAAACGACCGCCTTCCTTCGTTTTTCTCGATGTGGTCTAAAGTGATACCTTCCTGCTCCCGATATTTTTCTTTGAATATCTTTTGGTCTTCGGGAGTGTGACACCAGAAAGGATAGCCACTAGCTTCTTGTTTTAGTTTTAAAAAGGCATCCACGTAGTCTGCAAAAATACCTTTCTGTCTCTCGTCGCCCTTGGAGTATTGTTGTGTTTTGGGAAAGTGGTAAATTTCGTACACTTCTAACAGTTGATATCCCAGGTCCAGAGCTTTAAACAATTCCACGCTCACCCACGTTCCTGTCAAGGCACGTTCTTCCTGAGTGTGATGACAAGGTTGGTCTTGGTTGCACGTTTCGGCACATGTGCGACACAAAGGAAACATCAGTTTTCCTTGGCAATGGTGAGGTAAAACGGGATGGTACAAGTCTGTGGGTGGTAAGACTTTACACTTGATCAATCCTTCGTACTGTCGAATGTGGTCCAAATCAATGTGTTCTGTCATCAATTCTGGATGCCCTACGGGAAAGTGACAATATTTGCACACGTAAGGATACAACGAACACACGTCCAAGTATTTGATTTCTTCTCCCTTCTCCTCGTCCGCTTGGTACAGTAAACAGGTAGCATTCGTTCGTCCTCCGTACAAACTATCCCGAGGGTTCAGGGGGTCCACCCACTTGTAACTTTCTACGATGCGTTTAAACTCGGGATCGGTTTTCAAACGCTGATCGTACTCGTGTTCCCACATTTCCACCACCTGGTATCCTTGCTGTTCTAACTTCAAACGTCGCTGACACGTGGTCTGGTACAAGTCTTCCATGGTTCGTTGTAAAAACTGATTTTTGGTGTTACGCTGAGGGTAGCATAGGGGACATCCGTGAAATAAACATCCGTTAAACTCGTACACGATCTGAGGGTTTTCTAAGTCCCAACCATCTACCGAATACGTTCCGATGGTCTTTTCGCCTCCTCCGTTGCGAGCGTGTTGGATCCATTTGTCTTCCTTGTCGCACAAGTAATGGAGCCAGCGTAGAGCTTTAACCGAGTATTGACGTTTGACAAAATTTGTCGTTTGAGGACTGATGACCGCTAGAGTATTTTCGGGCATAAAGCGTTTTCGGTACACTAAGGAACATGCTTTGGCAATGGTACAAGCTTCTTTCAAAGGATCGATCCCTCCGTATTCCATGAACAGTTCTCGAAATTTTCCACAACAGCGTCGTAAAATGTCCACGTCAGATCGACAATACTTTAACATTTCTTCTTGAAAGTCAAAGGGGTCCGAGGCGTGAGTCTGGTACCAAGCATGGAAAGCTTCTCGTTGTTCGGTGCGCATGTTGTCGGGGTCGTAGTCGTCAACCTCAGGCAAATGGGGTAGAATGGCATGTTGATTGGCTTCGGTATTAAAAAAGTGTGGAAAATAGCCTTTGGCCATTTCTGTCATTCCAAACGTTTTAGGCATGCGACTCAAAGGCATGGCCAAGTAACACATCGAATCTTTAAACTGTACTTGTCCTACTTGCATAGAAATGATTTTGGCTCCGTTCAAAGTCACTTGAGGCCGTTCGGTACTTTGTTCCGCATAGTATCTAAGCAGAAATTGCCCATCGTATCCCGAGAAATTGTGAGCCATGACCGTGGCATGGCAATGACACTCTCCGTAACGTTCGATGTCTTCTGGACTCCACGTTTCGTCGATGGGATTTAAGATCCATTGGGCAAAATCGGCTAGCGTGTTTGACCCTCGAAAGATTTTTTCACGTCCTCCAGGAATCTTGCTACAGTGAGGGCAATGACTAAAGATAGGTTCTTGGATGCACTGCTCGCACGCTCGATGAGCCACGCAGAAATTGGGAATGTGAATACCGGTCTCTTGCATGCATTCGAAATCAAAAAAGATAAAATTCCCTTTCTTCTGGGTATCTTTTGGTTGGGGTTGATATTTTTGAATGAAGCATTCGTGCTCCAAGTCCACAATTTGGCGACAAATGTGACATCGTTTCTTCCCTCGACAAACGTGTAACTTAACACTATTGGTACGTATGCCTTGTCCACAAGTAGGGCACAATCTCAGAAGCTGACAAGCATTTCTCTGCTGTGAACCTTGCATCTTCAAATGTTGTTGGTAACAGGTAAGACTGACAAAAGTGCGCTGACACACAGGGCAATGCACTCGTACTTGTCCTTGGTCCAGACAAGGTTGTGAGGCCAAACATCCCTCACATTTTGATCCACAATACTTGTGTTGTTCTCGATTGTTATAACCATAGTCACATTTTTCACAGTAGTAACCGTATTTCAGAAATCCAGTGATACTGGTAATGGTATCAAAATGACTATCGTGATGATAGACGTGAATGTATTTTCGGTCTTTGAAATCGTGGCCTCGAAACAAAAGAGGTCCACGCACTTCTTGAGGGTGTACTTTCAAAGTGTAATGTGGAGACAAGACGTCTTGCAACTTTTGCATTTCTGGAATGCCACAAGGAGTGTCTTTGGATATCCCCGCTTGCTGTAACAGAAGTTCTGCTTCACTTCGTTGTTTGGCTCGGTCCGATTGTCTAATAGTTTTCCAGGCTCTTTTCCATTCTGTCGTGTCGTTCTTGTCGGCATACGTTCGTCCCACGACGACAGCACGGGCTAAACACATTTGGTCTTGAGGATTGTTAATTTGGACGAGGCTTCGCTTCATGCTGCGAAGGCTGTCGACCAATAATACTTTTTTGCGTCCTGTCCCCTGGGGAAGAGACACGTGGGTCATAAACAGTGTGGCTTTTCCATCGTCAATGTGAAACTTGTCGTTGGATTGTTGCACATGTTGAATTTTGTCGATGACTTTGGAAGGTGTTAATTCTGATGGGCTAGTAAACTCGATCCAAACGGGAGACTTCAAATTATCGTGATGAATAGAAAGTCTCAAGCGATCGTCTTCTTTGGCTTGACATTGCTGTTTCAGTGCAGTTAACACAGAATCCCACACCTCAGTAATGAACCCTTCTGTATTCTCCAAAGGTACATTGGACTTGAAATCTTTAAACTTTACGGCATACGTGTAAGCCGTTGTTCTAAATTTTCGAGAGGAACGCTTTTCTGTCTCTCGAATGTGATAGTAATTTTCAGGGTTTACTAAGGGTGGTGCACTTTGCTTGGACGTGGATTGTCTGGGTGTGGATTCGGGCTCACTCATGTCATCTTCAAAATCACTGGCATGAATTTGAGCCAAGACTTCAGCTACTGTGTTAGGCGATACATTACGTTTCTGTCTCTTACTGTCTTTTCCTTTCTCCACAGCATGATGTGGTCTTTTCATCTTGTCTGCAAAAAGTCAAATGACTACCTTTTAAAGACCATAACCCTATATATTCATGTTCGATCCGTGCATATATATATAAAGGGTTAGTGTCTAACCTTTCAGTATTCCTTTCACTCTCACATTGACCAGAACGATGGAAGAACCTACACAAGTGGAACTTCTCATTAGAGCTTTACGTGGGGTCATACGAAAGTTTTCGTCAGACCAGCCGACGGCCTACTCTCCTTCCTATCGAGATAAAAGTCAAGATACTTGCTATATCTGTAAGAAGAAAGGACATTGGGCTACAGAATGTTCAGATCGTAACAAAAATAAAAAAGGCTACAATAGAGACAAAAGTCAAGATACCTGTTATTATTGTAAAGAGAAAGGACATTGGTCTCCAAACTGCCCTAAGAAACAACAGGAACAGGAGGAGGAGGAGGAGAAAGAGGAGGAGGAAAGGAATTCTGAACAGGAGGAGGAAGAGGTACCCTCCCCCAAGGAAGAACCCCGTCACGTTCACAAGAAAAGAAGACGAAACGAAAGTGAAGAGGAAGAAAAAAAAGCTGTGACAGTAAAGAAAATGAAAAAACAGAAAGAGTGAAACAGAAGAAAACCTATGAACTTTTTTAAAGTGGTCTTGTGTTATGTTATGTTGTGATTTTGAATTGTGACGTTTGTACTAGAATAAACTAAAGAGAAAAAACATAAGTGTCTCTTGGTTTTGATTTGATAGTATAATTACCTACACTCACACATTCATTCACTCACACGTACATCATGGGTTTTTAAAAACATAAAGGACTTTTGAGTTTTCATTGAAATAGGCAATTGACATAGTATTTCTTTTCGAAATAATTGGAGTGGTCCTGAAAAGGACCGTTGGTGTTTTGTGTTTAAAACAAAACAAACTCAGAAACGGGATGAAATCCTCTTGAGCTGTCTTAAGCCTTTGCCACGGCCAAGGCCTACTTCGGGACTGGTGGTTCTTGTCAATGATTTGGTAGAAATCACTAACGGTGGTAAGGTAGACGTAGTCACAGAGAGATCAGGTTGTTTCGCTCGAGAAGGTCTTTTTCTCTTCGGTCGTGATAAAGAAGTCTGATACATTTGTTTCAGACTCCTTAACTCAGCTAAAATATCTAAAAGTACCGTCGTAACCGTTTGATTTTCACTATTTTCTTTCTGTCCTTGGTCTTCATTCTTCTCCGTTGCTGCTACTGTTTCTTCCTGGTGTTTTCTTCTTGCTTCTTCTTCCTGCTGTTGCATAAGAAAAGCTTGTTCTTCTACTTTCTGTTGTTGTAAAAATCGCTCCAATTCTTCTTTTTGTCTTTGTTTAAAATCATCGACGTGTCCATAAGAAGATACAGAAGGCAACGAAGGTTCCGGAATAAATTCTTGCGATGTTAAAAAATCCACAATATCCCAGTTAAAATCAACTTCTTCTGGATGTAGATTTGTCATGACTTTAGTAGTCACTGTTGGTCCATGACTTGCTATCTCTACTCCTGTCTCACTCCAATTCATTGTCTTCTTACTGTCCGCCATGATTGACAACTCTCTTGAATCGATTGACTGCGCACAGGCGCTAGTACCTTTATATAGAAAAGGTGACGTCACAGACTGCTCTCTTCCGATTGGATGGCTGTGTCTGACTTTTGTAACGCACGTTTGGATTGGTGGATACACTCAATCCGTTTCAATCCGCTCTTCCCCTATAAATAACCGCAGTACACGGCATTCGATTCACCTGTTCTCATCAGAAGATGTGGACTAATGTTGAATCGTCAACCCTTGTGTCAAGTATGCTGTTTAGGACTGACATACCCATGTATGTCAGATCATCATGGAGTGTCATTCATAGGACGGAGACAGCCTATTGGAAGAGAAGAGTCTATGTGGAAAGACAAGGTTGCTTGAAGAGAGTTCTCTTCTATGGACCCACAGTAAGGAGAAGTTTAAGGAAGAGAAGAAGATCTGTGAGATGTCCTCTGTGTTAACAAGACAACGTTAACATTACACCTAACGGCCCTTTTCAGGGCCACTCATAAGTCTCGAAAAGATAGTAGCTTTCATTGCCACCCTTTTTTTCCCTTGTTTTATTTCCCATGTTATATTTCCCTTGAGGCTATATAGTCCCACTATGTTCCATTTCCCTTGAGGCTATATAGACCCACTATGTTCAATTTCCCCTGACGCTATACAGATCCCCCATGTTCCATTTCCCTTGAGGCTATAGTGTCCCAAGCTGTTTTGAGGCTATAGTGTCCCAAGCTGTTTTTGACTGGATTTTCCCTTGAGGCTATAAATCTTGAGGCTATAGTGTCCCAAGCACTTTTTGACTGGATTTTCCATTGAGGCTATAGTGTCCCCTATTACTACTCACGTCCCTTGGGTTAGCCCACTCTCTTGTATCGGTCGCACCCTTCATGGATCTGCTACATGTACAGTCAGTCATACGTATACACGTACAGACAGCATACAGCACCCTTGAATTAAGCAGCAGAGAGGGTGAAAACTACAACTTTACAGAGGCGTTAATTTGGCAAACTGAGGCTTCTACCAAATAGTAAAAAAAATGACGTCTATTCGATAAAATAAGATTTCCTTATTTACGCCAAACGTCGTTGTCATCCACCCTCTCTGCTGGCACAGGTTAACCCAATATTTGATCCAGTCTTTAGGACGAAAATCATTTATGATTTCACAAACAAACTAATTGCTAGCACCTCCTCTTGTAGATCAATTAAATGATTTGACTGGTCGGTGAGTCGGAAATTAATTCTCGTTAACGAATTATTATGGCATCGCATGTAGACAGGATTAATTGGGTTTTCAATAATTAGGTATCCTGGAGGAGCTGTTGGTGCAAACGAATAAAGAATATATCCCTGCTGAGCTTGATTTGATTGCTCTAGATTAATTTGATAGCTTCCTTCAATTGCATCACATGTTAAATTGAGCGCAATCACCGTTGAAATATTCACATTATGTGGGGCTATATGCCTACCGCCACCATCTGGATCATTATTATACTTGAGGATAGTTGAATCTGGTTTTTGTAGCGCCTTGATATCGGTTTTAAAAATTTTTGCTATTTCATCAGCGTTGTATTTGGGAAACTAGAAATTACGCAGATTCTCTTCTGTGATATTGTAATCGGTTAGGAATCGTTGTTTATTGTCGCTGTTGTCATTAATTATTGTTTGAATAATTAGTTCATAGATATATTCCATGTCAGATATAAGTTGATTTATTATTTCAACGTGTTTTCGCGATTTTGTTTTCCGTAGTTGTTCTAGTTGTGTGTCATATAATTGTTTAATCTCATTAAAATAACCACGGACGTCAGTTAGCGTAAATGAAATAGTAACAGATGAGTCGGCTGTTCTTTTAATGATAAAATCCCATTGCAATGTGTCTTTGTTGGTAAATATAAATCTATCGCCGATTAATCCTTTTCTTATATCAGATAAATTATCTCGATAACTGGGATTGATTTCATGATATGATTTTACGTCCATGGTTAAGTCGGCGGTGGATTTTTCCGGTGGTTTTTCGGGCCATTCTAACACTGTTCTTAACGAGCTGTTATAGATATCTACAATGTATCCCTCTGTGCTTATTTCGATCGACGACGAGAGCGTCGGTTCATGACGTTTAATAGCTATTTTTGATTCTTTTCCAGTGATTGATTTTATTCTACGCTGAATTTCAGCATCGATTTGCTCAATTTGGTACGACCCAGTTGGTAACGAAACAGTTTCTCACGCTGGAGTGCCATCGGGTTTATTCTTATACGAGAACACCAGTGCGTTATTGGGTTGCTGACCGCCGAATGCAACAGATCTAATATTAGGCCAGCTATGATATACTCGTAATTTTGCCAGCGCGATCTCACGCACTGGAATCGGAAAAGGAAAGTTCACACTAAATTCAGGGGTTGTTGATGTTATTGATATCATGCTTGTTCGTATCGGAGTGGTATTCTCCGCGATTCGTTGAAGCAGTTGCAATTCGTTGAATTGTAGTGACATTATTGTTAACGCTGTCTTCAATTTCCAATTTCAACATCGCGGAGTTATACAACTGGTTCATCGTGGAAAATTCAACATCGGATATGAACGAATTATCTATCGACAGCGAGATCAACTCCGATAATTTCGAGTACGCGTCAAATTCCACCCGGTACCGAGTTGTATAATCACTGAGTTTTTTCTGAGAACACGATGATAATTTTTTAGTTATCGCGGTGGCGACTGCAGTAATTGTTGTTGCCGCGGAGATAGCAATTGGAACTGCAATCGGAGCCATCATGGTCACCGTCGACATAATAACCCCAGCGCTGGCCATCACACCGGACACCGAGTACACGGTGATGTCGATGATTGCTACGCTGCGTCGGTATTTTTTCATTTTTTCACGATAACGCTCAGAAAGTGATTTCAAGTTCGCGGAAAACTCTTTCACGGTGTTGAATCGATATTGCGATGACGCCGTCATCTGCAATTGTGATACCGCTGACTCCGTCAACGGGACTATTATCGGTTCAATTGATTTCATCGACATTGTTGTTGACATTGTTATTTTAAACCCGCTAGTGTTTTCAATTATTAGCCATCTTCCGGGTAGTAGATCAGGGGATGTCTACTTCACCTACGAATTCTAAACACCAGGTTATTGTTGATCTCATGGTGTTATCAACCGCGATAATCTCAAATTCTTCTTCTCCCCCCGCGATAATTACTGTCGCGGTGCCACCAAAGTAGGTTTTACCTTTCACGATGATATCAAATTGATTGTTAGAGTTTAATGTCATCCTGTAGATACCATGGGGCCACTTCACGTTAGTGACTTTCAATTTAGCATTAGAGTTTTTTACCCAATCAAAGGTCCCATGATTGACCTTATACACGATATTTTTAATGCCTATGTCTGGATGCGGAATTTTTACCTTTTCAAAGTCTTCTCGTAGTTTAGCAATATCGTCGTAAATGTCGAGATAGATATTTTGATTTCGGTAGCTTTTATCACCTTTCCATCGCGGCGTTTAAAAAATGAAATCAAAAGTAAGTTAGATTCTATACCTTTTTGGAGTATATAATTCCCGTGGAGTTGAGAATATGTCGTCGTGTTATGATGGTGACTTTCAGAACCCTTAAAGAAATTTTTAACAAACTCGTTAGTGAGTTTTTGTTCGTCAAACGCGCTTTTAATTTCCGCGAGATTCATGCCTGTCAACGATGTTGTTTCAGATTCGCGTGTTCTCCCTAAAAATTTATCAACGATGGTATTAAGTGTTGCTTGTCTCACCATAAACCTAATAATATCGTTGAGAGTCATCGTAGATGTAGCTGGGACACCAAAGAAATTATTAGCGACGTAGGCATTGTGAGTATGCCTGATAATAAACTCGCTAATTTCAGCGAGAGTCGAGTCTGCCACAGGTGGGGATCCAAAAAACTTAACAACGACGTCGTTGGTGGGTTTTTGTACCCGCTCAAGATTTTCTTTTATTTTAGAAATATCATTGTAAATATCGAGATAATTTGCCTTGATTTCATCTTCATTCATCACCCTTCCCGCGTCCTTGTTAAAAAAGAATAGCGATAGAAAGTTTTTAATTTCAGCGAGAGTCATGCCAACCACAAGCGGGGTTCCAAAGAATTTATGTATGACATTTTTGCGAAAACTATTATAACCTCGTATATGATCATCCAGCTCACGGCTGTGGTGGTAATCGTGTTGTCGTGGGCGGCAATCTTGTTGTCGTGGGTGGCAATCGTGTTGTCGTGGGTGGCAATCGCGTCGGTGATCGTAGACACAAGTGCGCCGGGTTTAAGTTGTCCACCGTTGGAATACAGCGCAATAGAGTTTTCAGCGGCATCGCGCTGCCGTATCAAAATGTCATCCAATGACACATCACTGCTTTTCAATTTACCCTGTTTGTCTTGAAATACAACTATTTCGTTCGGGTCAACACTTGCTAAATTTAACGTCTCAGCGATTTCATTTTTAATTATTTTTTTTACATCCTCGATAGAACCCGCAGATGTTTTCGCGGTGGGATCCGACATTGACAGAGATTGTCCCCAAATATTATTCATTATTGTAAAGACTCTAGTATTTTCAATTTATTGATTCTCTAAAATTACCTTGTAATTTCCCACTCGTGTATTTACAACCAGATGAGGTGGTTTCTGTGACGATGAAATCTCCGCGAGGACATTTAATACTTCACGGCCGCATATCGGTGGATCATTTAATTGTTGTGTTGGCAGCGTGGAATAAAAAATCGGAAACTCTTTGAGTTTCATCGAAGAATTTATATACCGCATAAACTCTCTTGGCGGAGCTAACCCATATGAATCGAAATAGACAATCCCACGTGGATCAATCGCGTATGCAACCCAGTGAGTTCCCGATCCGCTGCTGTTATCAAGATTGATGATACCGGTTTCGACGCGTTTAGGTTTTCTTGGTAATTGATCTCTCATAAAAACCCCTTTGAAGTTTTTTATCGCTAGTTTTTTAGCAGCATCAATTAAATCAAAATTGGACATGGGAACCATAGGTTCCTCAGTCATAGACTCCTCAACAATTGGGCTTTCAACTAATAAACCGTTCCTGGTATTCTTAGACCTGATCCGTGAACGGATCTCCCGCTGTACCATGAATACGGGGTTCCTGGTAGTCTTAGACCCTTTCCCTTTTTTTTATATCCTTTCCCAGTTGCCTTTTTCAACGCCATCCCTGCTGCGGTCCCAACGGCTCCCAACGCTGCAGCTTTCGCCACTGCTGGGGCAGCCGCTGCAATCAATGCTGGTATTGCAGCTAACAATGGAAATATACCACCTGATTTTATCATGTTCGCGACTGCAGCCTTTGAAAATACAATTTGAACCCCTCGCCGTTTCTTTAGCGCATCATTGAAATGTTTTATTTGACGATCCGTCAATGATATTTTATGTGTACCGCCGGACATCTGCGCTGGTTTTAACGTTATTGTTGTTCCACATTCTTTAGCGGATTTTGATCGCAATTTCTTGACCTGACCATCAGTCAGATTGACACTAACAACACTATATGTCATTTTATTGTAAAACACATTTATGCTTTCAATTGATCTAATTGGAAACTCTTCAAGTTTCATTTACATATTTTCCACTGTTGCATCAACTACTCTCATTCGTCCACCAACCCCTTCTAACAATATTGATTTATCACTGAGAATGACAGCAATCGCTCTATAATTAACACCACCAGGAGCTATACGAGCTCTGAAGTGTATATCAACAACGGATTGCCTTGTTAAATCAAGATGTTCCAGCGAAAAGTAATAAATCGGATACAGGTTTTTAAAATCAAGTTGCGATATTTGTAAACCAGTATCAACATTTTGATCACGACCCATATATGACAGCATCCGATGATACACACGTGCTATGTGGTTAGTGTCGTAATCAAGCTGAATATCCTCAGATGGTTCTTGTTGTCCGTTTATTCTCAGTGAAACCTCCTTGACTCCTAACCGATCAAATATCATATGACTGCGTTCTTGGGAGCCTAATCGATCCCGATCCTGCAGCGCTATAAATATATGACGTGGAGCTGAAACGCCTTGTTTTGATGCCAGGTGCCATGTAAATGTATCAGCAATATTATCCTCTTTGGCATCAGTTGTTGTTGTTAGCCAACTTATCAATGATTTGCCACCTGTGTCCATAAATGAAAGTAGCCGCTCTTCCGTGGTAATGGATGGGGTCATTACTGGCATCCACAATACTATTTTACTCAAAACAACTTTACCATCAGTGGCACCAGTACGCCAAATAGCATCATTGTCATTGCCTTTTCGCACTAACGCGATTGTGTGTTTGGCTCCATAGATGACTTTTCTGACATTTCTGCAGAATCCAAATATGTGATGGAGTGGAATCGCACATGAAAAATATCGCTGCTGTCCTTGCAATTTTCCTTTTCGTGTTGCAAATCCTAAATTGAAATTACCATTAACGCCTCCGAGAATATCAAACGCAGCTCCTGGTCTAGCTCGACGTTCTGGATTAGCTGCTTCTTGTTGATTTCCTTCTGCAGTATCTTGTGCTGTCAACACTTTAATGTATTGAAGGTGGTCAGCGTTATCAGTAGTATCTTTTGCAAACATCATAGACGGACCAGCCGATCTTGTATAATCATCAGAATATCTTGCTAGCCCGATTATTGTTGTTGCAACATCAACTTCACGGTCTATTGATTCAATTTCTTTTCCTTCAATGAGATATCTTGCACTTTCAAATAGCGCCATGATGCCATTATTAACAAAACCGACTCGGACATTTGCGTTATCTGCATATGGGGTATCAGCTGCAACATTTGTTACGAGTTTTCCATCGATTTCAATAAATGCTTCACATGGCAAAAAGTATTTACTGGTATCTTGAACTTGTAGTTCAATTCGCGATCGTAGGTCTGGTTGTATTGCATAATAGGAATAGTATTGATAATCGCGGACGGAATCGTCTTTGGGCACTGGGGCTTCCATATCAAGAGCGGGATCAGCTGTTCGTTTAAACATTATTATTATTATTTAGTGCTTTCAATTGTGAAACTCGAAGAGTTTAACGCTAGCGTTTTAACTCTTTATAATCATCGTCGTTGAAAAATTTCCGAATTTCGTTTTCGTTTCAAACCACTTCCTGCTATCGCGTTCATGATAGCGCTATCTGTTACCGGTGGCGACGGAGTCACCGAAGGAGCCAACGACGATAGTTTTTCATCTACTGCGTTTTTCATAATTTTACTAACACTTGCAGGCATTTCCGCTGTAGACGGTAACGGTTTCTTTTTTCGTCTCACTAATGATGTTATTTTATTCTTCGCAGCTGAAAACGCTTTCCGGCGAGATCTACAACAGCACCAATACCCTTATCACGAATTACATCAATGGCTTTCATTGATAATTGTTTAGCTAACGGCGCCACCTTGGGAGCCATTCTTGTAAATAACCCTGCAATGGTATTGCCGAAACCGTCTCCGTAATATGTTTTATAAACAGGCAATCGTGAGTTCACCACGTAGACGCTTACGGGCTTATCATGGTTGTAGTGTATGATCATCTTGTTATAAAACTAGTAATTTTTCAATTAGCGATCAATCGCTGTAATAACCATGGGCGTCTCTGTGATTTTCAACTAATTCAGCAATGAGTTCTCGATATACATCAATGTCCATGATACCGCCGGCAAATAATCGTCTACAGATATCAGCGGCCTCATTAATTATTTCCGGTGAGTTGTTTCCGGCTCGCTTCCCCCCGATGAGAACCTCCAGTCGTGATATATCACTGAGAATGTTACCAGGACAACTACGAAACGTCAAGACGTTTTGACCACTACCTGAAATTACTGGCAATTTAGAAAATCCCTTCCCACTACTATAATCAAGTGTTTCTCCCAGTTTTTCTAAATCCGTACTTTGTAAATAACTAAAAGGATCATCATCATCTCGATCAGATGGTCCAAGCGAAGGTCCAAGCGAGGCATGGGGTGTTAGTTGTTGTTGAGATTTTTCTTGTTTAGCAGGTGAAAAAGATATTTTTTTTGCAGGTTGTCGTCGCTGCCGCTGCAGTCTTTGTGGTTTTCTTTGTGATTTTTTTCTTCATATTGTTTATACACTATACCCACCGCATTGATATATTCAATGTATGATGCTCTATCTGTCTTAATTTGACTTTTTCAGTTTTAATTTTGTAAAATATATCAGCCCAATGTTGTATACCTCTTACATACTTGTGCTGTTCTGGTTTTAACATTTTTTTTTCTGTTTTCATACGTCGTAACAACAAGTGCAGGAAACTCTGCTGCTTCAGTCTTATCAATTGTTGCTAACCCTTCTTCGTTAAGTCGCGCGCGTAATTCATCTACTATTTTATCATTGGTCTTTTTCAGACCAGGTGGGGTTTTTTGTAACAACGCTGATGTCTTTTCAGTTTCCGCTGCTATCTTTTCAAGCACACCAAGAACAAGGACTTCTCGTCGCTTGCCTTCCTCAGGAATATCCCCAAATATTGCTCGTTCAGTTGCTGTTTTCACATCGCTGGTCGCCTTAGTTACCGGGGCAAACAGTTGTTCACTTGACACAGAAAAGTCAGTCTGCGCTTGTTGTCGTTGTTGAAGTTTCTCACGAAGTCTGTCTCGAACCGGTATAAAGTTTTTAATTGCTGCTAGCCGCTCTCGGGCTAATCTAGTTGTAAGCGATTCACCTACCATATATTGTTTGTGAACTGAGTTTTCAAATGTGAAACTATCACAATTAAAAGATGAGTTATTAAATAATGTACCATCAAGCTAACGTATCCATCTCGGACAAGGTTAAACTGTACGACGCTATCCGCGAGTGTTTCAGAAATAACATCGCTGGGGGTTTCAGAATTGTAATATCTGAGAACGACGATGAACAATTTTTGTTAACGACGCGGCAACAACAACAACTGCGTGAAAATGGAGACGTCGCAGTGATTACTTGCTACCACAACCAGATCATACAGTCCGCACATAACTGCATAAGCAGGCCCAAACTGCTGAGTATCCTTTCAGGAGAAAATCCCATGTGAGTGTTACAAAAAACGCTAAAAAACAATTATTTTTTAAATTATTTACTGAAAGTCTATCACTCACGTGGTTAAGATACTGGTTTTTCCTCGTTTAACATTTTTTAAGATCACGAACCTTAGAACTAATTTCAGCTCGTTTTTGATACTCTTGGCCGAGCTTTTGACGTATTGCTTCAACGGTGCTAAATAGCGTTATAAATACATCAATATCGTTACCGTACAAACAAGCATAGATGGACTTTTGAATTCCTTTCACGAGTCTGTACATTTTAGGTAAAACATAACGACCCTTACTAGACTGATACTCAATATCTTCATATTCCGAGGTAATCTTGTCACAGTCGAGACCTTCAGATAATACTACCCGTTATTTTTTAAATTTTAGATTTCGGCAATTATAGAATTTACATCTTTGATATCCATTATTTATTTTTTTATATAAATATAGTATACTATATCTAATTATTAAAAAAATGCAAAATAAATGATATCATTTATCAATTATGAGCGGTTATTCATGAGTCCCTTATTCAGGCCTTTGTGTCTTTGCTAGGGTCTTTTCTTTTGGCTATCCATTCCAGATGCCTTTTTTTTTTGGCTATCCATTTGGATGCCCTTTTGTGACCCTAACACCGTTTCTTTTAGCCGGTAGCCCATTCTGTGCTACCCTGTGGGGTTCCTCATGCTTTTGCATCAATTTATACCATTTATTTTACATCCAATTACTTTGATAAACACATAATCTCCGGCGAGGGGTCTAACTCAGCAAAGGCTGAATTAGATCTCTCAGAAGGTATATGCTTATTGGATGTTATGTGGTGTGGGCCTGGTAAACCAAACCAACATGGCAACCCATGAAATTAAATTCATGGTTGCATGAGTTGGAAAAAACACCAACCCACGCTACCGAGAATGCGATAGCATGAGTTACAATGTTGGTTTGGCTTAGGGGGTCCGCCCTTCCTCCCCCCCCCCCCCCCAATTAATAGGAAAAACATCTTCCGTTTCGCCATCAAATAATGTATCTGTTATGGGGACCGAACACGTAGTAGTTGATAGCTATGTTTACAAGACAAACACGCTACCATTACACCACGGAGCCGTCATATAAAATAGAGATTGTTAATATATATATCTGATTAAGAGATTTTTAAAATAGACAATTTTACTATCGTATTTAAGAAAACGAATAATAATTTAACTGTTGTAACTATCCAGAAAACAGTGAAAACATAAAATCGGAGCAGTTTAAAATATAATGTAACTATCAGTCACGCATGCCTGCGTCAGTGACTAGACAAATAAATTATCGATTAGATCACAAAGAGCTGTATACAGGAATTTTAACCACGCCCACCTACTTCAATGAATAGAAACCACTCGCGATGTATACATATGGTTCTTGATAATCGGAAGGATGCATTTGCTTTTATTTTCCGCGCGTGGTTTATCCTGCACTCAGTGTAGCCAAGCGACAATAAGACGTTTTAGAAATTGCTAAAAAATAAAATTCTACCGAAACTATGTACAGTCACGTGCGCGCCTAGTTAACAGACGACAAATTTCTTTGACGTCATATTACAAGGGAACTTAGTGAGTTGCGGCGGATTTGTCCATGGGGATTTATCTCCCTTGAATAGTTTCAGGTGTATACGAATTTTATTTTATGACTATTTTTTTTCGACAGAGCAGTTTTAATTATATTTTCTGCTACTCTTTGTACTGAAGGTCTACAAATATCGAAATATCTACTGGCTTCATTTATTGACTGAAATATTTTCTCCTCGTTGGTTTCTGTATCAAATGATTGGACGGATCTCATTCCATCTCACTTACAGGTCCCAGTCCCGCCCCTTTTTACATTCTGACTTTGTGAGACGGCTTGAACATTCTCAAGACAATTATCAGTCTTTACGCCATTTATGTGATCAATCACAAGGCCGTCTTCGATTAATCCGTAAAATGCTTCATAGATGGCTCTGTGACAGAGATACTTCTTCCTCCCAGCTGAAAACATCAAATACCCCATATTATTCAGATATCCAACCGGTTCTTTTAGTCTGCAATTTCTAATAACACCATCACGGGATGCTTCATAATTAACAAGCACTGGGTGAGGTCTGAAATCTTGGCTCATTTGTATAATAATACTAATTGTCTAATTTATTATTTGCTTTAATTATAAGTCTATCAATGTAGTCTTGAGGGCTTTTTATGATTTTGTCCTTGATTTTATCAAGGTCGTTGGGGTCAATGACTGCATTTTTTATTCGTTTGTCATAATAGCGTTTTAGTTCCCTGTATCGTTTGCCGCCGCAACTGAGACATAATTGTGATTTTCCCCTTACCCCAGCTCCACATTGGAGGCATGGGAGTGGACCAAAACTTCCTAGCCGAACGCTTTGTAAATGATGCCCACAGAATTCGCTTCTGCATGATTTGTTACACGGGGTTGTTGATCCAATCATTAGCCACTTGCAGGGATTCATTATACTATATTTTTCTATTTAAATACTTGTTTTAATTATAACATGGAAGAGTTCAAGAGATTATCGAAAATCGAACCTTGGAAAAATGCTAAATTCAATCTCGATAGAGTCTCTGATACACCAAAACGTCTAATCGGTGACAGAACTATACTAATTAAAATCAAGGAGTGTTTTAATGAATTCTACCGAGACGGTGCAGCATACTGTTGGTCGACATTTCGAATTATACACGAGGATGTCAATGTACCTAACATCGATGATACCATGAATTATGAAAGAGCAGCTGACATCATTTCACACCTTGGCGTAAAATCCAAAGGATTTTCGTAATATTCTAAAGATGGGAATCTAAAGGATTTCAAACAGAAGTATTTTTCCAGAATAAAATTCATTATCGAAGTCGAAGGTAAATGGATTATCAAGGATAAATTTGAAACAATCCTCAAGGATAAAAAACTGTCATTGTGAGTAGAGATTCCAAACCAGGAATTCTAACTGGAATCGACAGACCATACTACGAGAGATCTTATCCTGTAACAGCAATCGTATATGGGATATACCCGCTAAATGATAAACCCGATATCCCAAAACTAGCTCCTATGAAATATTCTAGTTCACTGAATTGTGTAGCAACACGGGTAATGGAACACTTCACAAATGCATCCCGAGGGAATAAACTAACTGATCTGCGACGTAGGAAAATAACCGAATGGGAACTGACAGTGAAACAGCACGGTGCAAAGATTTCTGATATAGCTAAATTAGAAACATCATTGAGATTCCCAATATCAGTAATGACGATAACCGGAGAAGTTTTATACGAACCGAAATATAACAAAAATGGAGCTCAAATACAAATTATTGATCATAACGAACACGCGTGGACACCTGCAGTAACAATATTTCCACGAGATAGAACCGTGAGATATATCCCCGAGGAATTCGTCGGAGATGTTTTTATAATGAGAAATTATTCGATGCTATTCATGCGTTGTGTAAAGATGATCCTGTGTCAGTGTGGTTACTTAGAAGTGATCAAGATCCCGAAATTGGATTTGATCAATTTTTAAGACCAAATGGTGAATTATATCGCGTTGAAGAATTAGATAACAGAATGAGAAAAATCGCTAATGATTTTTCACCGGAGAGTTTCCATGAAAAACTACTCACGGATAGTTTTACTATTCCATCAGTGGTAGCTCACTTCGCAAGAGAAAAAAACTCATGGCGTCCAACACAAAGTGATTTTCTCGAGGATGTTAAATTGAGTTGCGTCGAATTTAGTCATCGAGGACTGTGGAATACAAAATACTCACGTGATGGTATGATTTCAATTGATATAGCTGCGTGTTATCCAGGGAGTTTTCTTGGATATGGAGAAGCCGCTGAATACTTTAAACGATTTGGACACCCCACGCATGAAATCTCGTGTTGCGATTAATAGGCCATTACCTGATTTTGATTTAACCGGATTCGCTCGTGTGATATCATTTGAACTCGCTACAGGGTTACATCCATGTAGTTATGTTTGGCTTGGTAGACATATATCTGAAAAGGCCTGGATGCCAATAGTGTTACTACGATATATGATTGATTGTGAGATGTTACAATCGTTGATTGTTTCCGAAGCTATTATATGCTATGGAGCTCAGAAAGAAGTTTGGCTTCCACAACCCGATCTAGATCGTATAATTAGCGAACAGCGAAAACAGTTTCCAGATTTCAGCGAGGAAGAAGTCATGAATTGGTCTAAGAAGTTATTTGAAATTAAAAAAGAACAAGCAAAAGATTTTGGACGAAGAATAATCGGTAAATTTACCCAGGGTGGAATATACGACAATGCAAAATATTCCTCGCGGTTGATCATAGACGTCGCTGAATACGATTTTATTGTAACGGATTTAACGAAACAGGGAAAACTTGTAAATCGTAAAGACGCTTTTCTATCCAATGGTGAGAAATTGGGTACGGTTGTTACCTATTGTGATGGATATATTAAACAATATACACATCTGAGAAGTTCTATGCTAGCTTATGCTTCTATCAATTTATTTTCGATGATAAATAGATTTCCTAATAACGCAGTTAGAGCAGCCACTGATTCTATTTATATCCACGAGAAATACAAATCAGATGTAGCTAAATTCACAGATCCCGAGGAAGCGTGGGGACGTTGGCGATTTAAAAAGGAAAAACTACATGAGTATTGTGAATCGACAGATGTTACCATGGATGAAAAGTACTTAAAGTGTGATAAGATTCAATCAGAATTTTCTAATGCACCACCGGTATCTGATCCAATATGTAGATACAAGACAGTTTATTTAAACGGTTGTGGTGGGTCAGGAAAGACAACTCGTGCAATTGAATTATATTGTCGGTCAAATATGATTGTGTTAACACCGACTCACAGACTCGCCAGAGAGATGATACAGCGAGGGGTAAATGCCTGTACTTATCATAGTTTCTTTCGATGGAAAGGCGATGAATGGACTCCTGATCGAATGGGCGATAAATTTATTCCTGAAATCATAATTTGGGATGAAATATGCATGGTATCGTTGAGAGTATTACAAACATTTCTCGAATGGTTGTTAAACAAAAACACAAAAGTCGTCATGTGCGGTGACCACGGCCAACCACCACCATTTGTCGGTGCAAATCCTAGCGTCCACGGGGATTTATTAGCACGCAATGCATCTTCAACGACGCTGATATCAACCAGCACAATATCATTTAAAACGAGAATCTGCTTTTCACTCTTCCCTGGAATATCAACTTCAATATTCTGCTTTCGTGTATCCGAAGGTCTATAACACAACGGTACTGGAAGTGTTGCAAATTTTTCTTTATGCGTTTCAAATAACTTCATCTGAAGTGTGTCTCTGACTATTTTTCTACTTGCTACTATCAAATCGGTTGGTCTCCACGTTTCCCAAAAATCATTCATGGGAGTTTCTGAAATTATTTCACGCGCTATTTCACATTGGATTTTATCCGGCTTTAATCTAATCAGTGCTTTGAACTGGCGTAATTGTTCATCAAGTGATCTATAATCAGTCGTTATTTCTTCATAGTAGTCTACAAAACCCTTTAGCCATTCATGTGGGGATGCACCGACAAATGGTGGTGGTTGGCCGTGATCACCGCACATCAAGAAATGTTTGTAATACATCTAATGACACTGTGCATATTTCATCCCAAATTATGATTTCAGGAATGAATTTATCACCCATACGCTCAGGAGTCCATTTGTCACCCTTCCATCGAAAGAAACTGTGGTAAGTGCAAGCATTTACCCCTCGCTGTATCATCTCTCTGGCGAGTCTGTGAGTCGGTGTTAGCACAATCATGGTTGACCGACGAAATAATTCAATTGCACGAGATGTCTTTCCTGACCCACCACAACCGTTTAAATAAATTGTCTTGTATCTACATACTGGATCAGATACCGGTGGTGCATTAGAAAATTCTGATTGAATTTCAATACGGTTACAACAAAGATATTTATCATCCATGGCAACGTCTGCGGATTCACAATACTCATGTAGCATCTCCTTTTTAAATCGCCAACGCCCCCAATTTTCTTCGGGATCTGTGAATGCCGCTACAGCTGATTTGTACTTATTGTGTATATACATCGAATCAATGGCCACTCTAACCGCGGTATTAGGAAATCTATTTATCATCGAAAATAGATTAATAGAAGCATAGGCTAGCATTGAACTTCTCAAATGTGTGTACTGGGAATTATATCCATCACAGTAGGTAACAACCGTACCCAATTTCTCACCATTAGATAGAAAAGCATCCTTACGGGATACAAGTTTTCCCTGTTTCATTAAATCCGTTGCAATAAAATCGTATTCAGCGACGTCTATGATCAACCGCGAAGAATATTTTGCATTGTCGTATCGTCCACCCTGGGTAAATTTACCGATTATTCTTCGTCCGAGATCCTTCGCTTGTTCTTTTTTACTTTCAAATAACGTCTTAGACCAATTTATGATTTCTTCTTCACTGAAATCTGGACACTGTTTTCGTAGTTCGCTGATTATACGATCTAGATCGGGTTGTGGTAGCCAAACTTCTTTCTGAGCTCGATAGCATATAATAGCCTCGGAAACAATCAACGATATTAGCATACCACAATCAATCATATATCTCAATAACACTATTGGCATCCAGTGTTTTTCAGATAGGTGTCTACCGAGCCAAACATAACTACACGGATGTAATCCTGACGCTAATTCAAATGATATCACACGAGCGAATCCGGTTAAATCAAAATCAGGTAATGGCCCATTAATCGCAACACGAGTCATTTCATGTGTGGGGTGTCCAAATCGTTTGAAGTAGTTACTACATTCCCCATACCCGAGAAAACTTCCGGGATAACACGCGGCTATATCAATTGAAATCATACCATCACGTGAGTATTTCGTATTCCACAGTCCTCCATGAACAAATTCGACGCAACTCAATTTAACATCCTCGAGAAAATCACTTCGTGTTGGACGCCATGAGTTTTTTTCTCTTGCGAAGTGAGCTACCACTGATGGAATAGTAAAACTATCCGTGAGTAGTTTTTCATGGGAATTCTCCGGTGAAAAATCACTAGCGATTTTTCTCATTCTGTTATCTAATTCTTCAATGCGATATAATTCGCCATTCGGTCTTACAAATTGATCGAATCCTATTTCGGGATCTTCATCACTTCTAAGTAACCACACTGACACAGGATCATCTTTACACAACGCATGAATAGCATCGAATAATCTCTCTTCATAGAAAACATCCCCGGAAAATTCCTTGGGGATATATTTCACGGATCGTTCTCGTGGAAATACTGTTACCGCAGGTGTCCACGCGTGTTTGTTATGATCAATAATCTGTATTGGGGCTCCTCGCGATTGATATTTCGGTTCGTATAATACTTCTCCGGTTATTGTTGTTACTGATATTGGGAATTTTAATGATGCTTCTAATTTAGCTATATCAGAAATCTTTGCACCATGCTGTTTCACTGTCAGTTCCCACATGGTTATTTTCCTACGTCGCAGATCAGTTAGTTTATTTCCTCGGGATGCATTTGTGAAGTGTTCTATTATTCGTTCTGCTACACAATTAAGCCCTGACGAATATTTCATAGGAGCTAGTTTTGCGATATCGGGTTTATCATTTAACGGATATATCCCATAAACCATTGCTGTTACGGGATAAGATCTTTCGTAGTATGGCTTATCGATTCCGGTTAGAATTCCTGGTTTGGAATCTCTGCTCACAATGACAGCTTTTTTATTCTTGAGGATTGGTTCAAATTTATCCCTAATAATCCATTTGCCATCGACTTCGATAATGAATTTGATTCGGAAAAAATGCCTTTTTTCCCCAACACGTGAAATTATCACTGCTGCTTTTTCATCATTCATGGTAGCATCAACAACACCATCAATTCGAAATGTTGACCAACAATAAGATGCTCCATCACGCTTAAATTCATTAAAACAGTCTCTGATTTTACTAATCATGGCTTTATCAAGAATTGTATTCTTCGGTGTATTAGAAACTATATCGAGATTGAATTGAGCATCCTTCCAGGGTAATCTCTTGGACGTTTTTTTTGGTTTATCGAGATTAAATTTAGGACTAATTTTTAATAATCTCTTAAACTCTTTCATGTTTCCGTCTCTTGGACGTTTGAGATTAATTTTGTTACATTTTTTTGGTTTATCGAGATTAAATTTAGGACTAATTTTTAATAATATCTTAAACTCTTTCATGTTTCCGTCTCTTGGACGTTTGAGATTAATTTTGTTACGTTTTTTGGGTTTATCGAGATTAAATTTAGGACTAATTTTTAATAATCTCTTAAACTCTTTCATGTTTCCGTCTCTTGGACGTTTTTTGGGTCTATCGATATTAAATTTAGGACTAATTTTCAATAATCTCTTAAACTCCTTATCAGCATTGAATTCAGCATTTTTCGAAGGCGTTCTCCTTAATTCCCTCATGCTATAATTAAAACAAGCATTTAAATGAAGAATTTATATATAATGAATCACTGCAAGTGGCTTATGATTGGATCAGTAACCCCGTGTAACAAATCATGCAGAAATGAGTTTTGTGGGTATCATATGCAAAGCTATCGTCGTGGAAGCCTTGGTCCGTTACCTTGTATTCTATGTGGAGTTGGGGTCAGGGGAAAATCTCAGTTGTGTCTAAATTGCGGTGGTAAGCGATACAGGGAATTGAAGCGTTATTATGATAAAAGAATAAAAAATGGACAATCAATCAGAAATTATGACCCTGACGCTTACAAAGTCAGTATTCTTGACGCTGACAAGTCAGTATTCTTGACGCTGACAAAGTCAGTATCAAGGATAAAATCATAAGAACTCCTCAAGACTACATCGAAAGATTTATCATTAAACCAAACAATGAATTAGACAAACAATAGTATTATGTATACGAATGAACCAAGAATTCAGACAACACCCTGTGATCACAAATTATGAAGCATCCAGTGATGGTGTTGTAAGAAACCGCAGACTGAAGAAACCAGTTGGTTCTGTGAATAATCAAGGGTACTTGATGTTTACTGTTGGCGGGGAGAAGAGATATCTCAATCATCGTTTCGTATTTGAATGCTTTTATGGATTGATCGAGGATGATTCTGTCATTGATCACAAGGATTCTAATCCGAAAAACAATTCTTTATCAAATCTGCAGGCTATCACACAAAGTGAGAATACCAAACGAGGAAAGACTGGCACTTGTTCAAAAAAAGCGAGACCAGTAAAATCTTTGAATACAACAACTAACGAAGAAAAAATATTTCAATCAATGAATGAAGCCGGTAGGCACTTCGATATTTGTAGAGCCTCATTACGATATGTTGCAGAGGGGATTTATCGATCTGCGATTTCAAAGGGGACTGGACAGAAAATTCGATTTAGTTATGTCTAATGCGTCATATTTTTCATTTAGAAATATATCATTATTATAGAATAATGAATTCTGAAAACATGAATAGCATTATATCCGAGATTTCAAAATTGAAAAGTTGGGATATTGAACTATCAGATGGGTTAAATCCTGATCAAATCATGTCTGATTTTCAGGATATAGAATACGGAGTTAGCACTAACAAGTATATGCTACCAAAGAAGTATGCGCTCATCAAAAGAATTCAGAATTCTATTCGGGACTCTCTTGCATTCTCCAGTGACGTAAGTGTGTTCGCTCCGTTATATACTATCGTAGAACGAATACGAAAAGAATTGGGGTACGAATACGAATTGAAAAAGGAGGTTAATTCTAAAGTCAGAAACGTACGGGCGTTAATTCAAGAAAATGAACAATTTTGATTGACCATTTATCATTATTTGATTGTGACCGTCCCTCATTGAGATTTTAATTTTTTTTAGCATTTTTTGATTGACAATGTCAAAAACAGTGAATAAAAAATTGATGGCTGGTTCGGATTGATCAAAAATAGAATGGCGAAACTATCAGTATTATTTATTTATATACAATTATGATACTTTCGCCATCGATGAACGAAGCTCTTATAGGATGAAATAACGCTTCTATGATCGTGTTAAAAATTAACTGACATGTCTGACATGTAACAAATAGTGTTTTCGTCTGTTAGGTCGGATTGAAAAATTGTTTTGCAAGTGAAAAATTGTTTCTGATTTCAAATAATGGTCAATGAGGCATTAACAACCCGATTGGCTCGTGAACGACTGGATGCAATCAGGAGATTTGTACCAATTCGTGACTCTGTACGGAATAAACTACAACAACGACAGAGTCTTCAGACTGATTTTGCTGCGGGATCTGAAGAATTGTTTAAACCAGTAACCACAGCAACGAAGGGGATAGAGCGTGCTATACTGGGAGATGTTCCCGAGACGGGAAAATCTGTTATTGGTGAACTCGAAAAAATAGCAGCGAAAACTGAACAAACAGAACAGGCCGTACAAAAAATAGAATCAAAAAGAACAGTTGATGGTTTACGCGTGAGATTTAACGAGAAAGGGTTAGCAGCAATTGATAAGACTGATCCAACAGAAATTCCTGCGCTTGTTGTTTCGACTTATGAAAACAGGAAAAATATGTTGAAACCAGAATATCATAAGTTTATTAGAAGTATAACTCACTGGGCTGATATATTCTATAAGATCAAAACTGAAAAAAGTCAAATTAAGACAGATAGTGCATCATACATCGAATATATCAATGCGGTGGGTATAGTGTATAAACAATTTGAAGAACTAAAACAACAACAAAAACCGCCAAAATTGCAAAGGCAGCGACAGCAACCTGCAAAGAAAGTACTCTACTCTCCTAAAAAACAACAACTACCACCTGATGATGATGATATTCTTGATTATTTACAAAAAGCCAATTTAGACGAAATGGATGTAGCAATGGGTTATAGCGGAAGTGGATTAAGAGATTCCAGTGGACCCCAAAGTGGGGTATGTCCTGGTAGTGTTCTCAGTGATATATCACGATTAGAAGTTCTCATCGGAGGAAAACGAGCCGGAAATAACTCACCGGAAATAATTAATGAAGCAGCTGATATCTGTAGACGATTATTTCAGGGTGGTATCATGGATATCAGCACATATCGAGATTTCATTGGCGAGTTAGTGGAAAGTGGGTATCATAGTGACTGAATTGAAAAGTCAATTGAAAAATTGTTTCTGATTTCAAATAATGATCATACACTACAATCATGATAAACCAACCCCCGTCTACGTAGTTAATTCACGGTTTCCGGTTTATAGAGCATACTACGGAGATGGTTTAGGTAATACCATTTTAGGGTTATTTGCGAGAATGGCTCCAAAAGTGATGCCGTTGGCTAAACAATTAGGAATGAAAGCAATTGATGTTATTCGTGATAAGGGTATTGGTGCTGTTGGAGATCTTGCTGGAAAAGCGTTTTCAACTGCGAAGAATAAATTAACATCATTAGTAAAATCACGGATGAAATCCAAAGGATTTTCAAAACCGTTACCGTCTACAGCGGAAATGCCTGCAAGTGTTAGTAGAATTATAAATAACGCAGTAGATGAAAAATTAGCGTCGATGGTTTTAACCCCCGACCAAAGCAATATTGCAAATATGATAGCAGGAAGTGGCTTTAAAAAACTACGACGATGAAAATGGAAAATCGCGATTTAGACTCTGATAAATAGAATAAAATGTTCAAACAGTCACGTGATCCAGCATTTGATATAGACGCCCCAGTTGGCAAGGATGATTCTGTACGCGATTATCAATATTACGCCTATCATGCCATAGACTCAAATAGTCGAGCAAGAATTGATCTTCAAGTCCATGATACCAGTAAATACTTTTTGCCCTGTGAAGCGTTTATCGAAATCGAAGGAGAACTTGTAACAGCTGCTGATACTCCTGCTGTACCAGCACCGTATCCAGCTGGTACTCAAGTCGGTTTTGTCAATAATGGTATCATGGCGTTATTTGAGAGTGCTAGATATCTCATTGATGGAAAAGAAATTGAGTCCATAGATCGTGATGTTGATGTGGCTACAACAATAATCGGGTTAGCGAGATATTCCGATGATTATACAAGATCAGCAGGACCTTCTATGATGTTTGCAAAAGATGCTACAAATACCGCTGGAGGAAAACAATTTGTTGTAAGACGACTAAAGAATAATGCTGGCACCGCTAATATTGATGCCGAAGATATGATTATAAACAACGATGTTAATTTCAATCTAGGAGCTGCAACACGTATTTCAATGTTGCAAGGAGCGCGTAAATCATTTTCATGCGCGATTCCACTGCATCACATATTTGGATTCTGTAGAAATGTCCGAAAAGTTATCTACATGGCGAAGCATACAGTATCGCTTGTACGAAAGAGTGATGATAGTGACGCAATCTGGAGGATTCCAGCAGACAATGCAAATCCAAATGCTAATGCTGGTAAAGTCAATTTAACAAAAATATCATTGTGGATGCCAGTGTTGACTCCAGCAATCACCGCAGAAGAACGATTACTATCATTTATGGACCAAGGAGGAAAGTCGTTGTTGAGTTGGTTATCAGTGAGTACAGATGTGAAGCAATCAAATCTGAACGGGTTATTCACGTGGAATCTAGCATCAAAACAAGGTGTTGCTGCGCCACGTCATATATTTATTGCGTTACAGGATAACACACGAGTTGGCAATCAACTCTCCAGCCATATGATATTTGATCAGTTAGGTGTTAAAGACGTCTCACTGAGAATAAACGGCCAACAGGAACCATCCGAGGATATACAACTTAATTACACAGAAAATCATATTGCACGCGTGTATCATAGATTGTTGTCATTTATGGCACGTGATCAAAATGTTGATACTGGTTTGCAAATATCACAGTTGGATTTTAAAAGTCTCTATCCAATCTATTACTTTTCACTGGAACATCTTGATTTAACAAGACAATCTGTTGTTGATATACATTTTAGAGCTAATGTGACCCGTCCTGTTGCTATTGCTAATTATAGAGCGGTTGCTGTCATTCTCAGTGATAAATCAATGTTGTTAGAAGGAGTTGGCGGAAGAATGAGAGTGGTAGATGCACCAGTGGAAAACATGTAAACGATTTAGAATCAATCAATTATGTATAACATGTCATATAGTGCTATTAGTGTTGCGTTAACTCCTGGTCAAATCAAAAAATTGCAATCGGAATCAGCTAAAAAATGTGGAACCACAATCACGTTGAAACCCAACCAAATGACTGGTGGTGCAAATAAACTATCGCTGACAACTCGTCAGGTGAAACATTTCAATGATGCACTAGTAGCAAAAAAGGGTGTTCAGATTACTCTCTCTGCGGCTGCTATCAAAAATATGATTAAAACAGGCGGTATATTTCCGTTGTTAGCTGCGATTCCAGCATTGATTGCAGCAGCAGCCCCAGCGGTGGCTAAAGCGGCAGCGTTAGGAGCCGTTGGTACTGCAGCAGGAATGGCACTAAAGAAAGCAACTGGGAAAGGATATAAAAAAAGGGAAAGGGTCTAAGACTACCAGGAACCCCGTATTCGTGGTACAACGGAAAGGGTCTAAGACTAGGACCGGTTTATTAATTGGAGAGTCTATGACTCAGGAACCTATGGTTCCCATGTCCAATTTTGATTTACTCGATGCTGCTAAGAAACTCGCGATTAAAAACTTCAGAGGTGTCTTTATGAAAGATCAATTACCACATCAACCAAACAGCGTTGAAACCGGAATCATTAATTTAGATAACAGCACCGGACCCGGAACTCACTGGGTTGCATACGCTATTGATCCACGTGGGATTGTCTATTTTGATTCATATGGATTAGCCCCACCAAAAGAGTTTATGCGTTATATAAAAACCCTTCCAATGAAGACTTGGTATTCTACGCTACCAACACAACAAATGAATGACCCACCAATATGTGGCAGCGAAGTATTAAATGTCCTTAACGCTATTTCTAAGTCCTTGAGTAACCCAAGCGGAAAACCACCACATGTTGTCGTGAATGAATACACTAGTAATCGCTGGCGAAAATCGAAGATTTTTCAACGAAGTCGTCAAAAACGATTTTAGAGAGAGAAAGAGTTTTACAATAACATGATTGATATTTGGGGGAGATCTTTGAAACCCAAACCCGATGTCACTGCACCCCCTGATTCTGTCAAGGATATAAAAAAAATTAATTAAAGATGAAATCGCTGAGACGTTAAATTTAGTAAATGTTGACCCGAACGAAATAGTTGTATTTCAAGACAAACAGGGTAAATTGAAAAGCAGTGATGTGTCATTGAATGACATTTTGATACGGCAGCGCGACGCCGCTGAAAACTCTATTGCGCTGTATTCCAACGACGGACGACTTAAAGCCAGTAATATATCCGTGGATGACATTTTAAAACGGCAGCAAGACGCCACAGAAAACTCTATTGCGTTGTATTCCAGCGACGGACGACTTAAACCAGGTGCACTTGTGTCTACGATCACTGATAAGATTGCTACCCATGACAATGAGTTGGATAATTCTCTGTTAGAACTATTAACACTTCAATCTAAAATTGAAGAACACGGAAAACCGTTTACATCATTTCGTAGAAATGTCATTGATAAATTTATTGGAACCCCGTTGGATAAAATAGAAATAAAACTCCCGGATATTAAAAAATCCATCGATGAGACGAAAACCTTCATCGAAGCCATCAAAGGTGATTTTTCGAGGATGATAACAATCATTGAAAAAACAAAAATTCCTCATGAGAAAACCAACAACGTAGTATACACAATCCAACACGGATCATTTGTGTGGACACCTACAAGCAACAAATTAGATATCACTGCAACCGTTAAAGGTATTTATCGATTAACACTAGTAACACCATTGACTCAATTTAATATATCATCGTCGAGTTCATCCGGGGTCAATAATACGATTGCAACGATCATCGACAAGGATACAACTGAAAAGTTCACTATAACAGCTACTGATAAAAATTTGATTAGGGTTTCAGCAACCTGGTATGTGGAATTCGTAGCGGATTTAAGTAAATAACTAAATTGAAAGGAAAATCGTTCGGATTTCACAATTGAAA
Source organism: Unio delphinus (assembly GCA_029339505.1). Taxonomy (NCBI): domain Eukaryota; kingdom Metazoa; phylum Mollusca; class Bivalvia; order Unionida; family Unionidae; genus Unio; species Unio delphinus. The sequence continues at coordinate 768,088 of JAQISU010000400.1, forward strand.
ACGCTAGTATTTTTAAAATAACAATGATTTCATCAACTCAATGTCGCTATGATCAGGTCAGAGAATTTCAAAATAGACTCAAAACCCTCACTGAGGAGTATCAAATAAAAATAAAAAAACACCGACGAAGAATCACCGCAATTGATATTACTATGTACTCGGTGTCAAGCGTTCTCGCTGGCGCCGAAATAATACTTGCATCGGTTACAATGATTGCCCCGGTCGTAGTTCCAATTTGCATTTCTGCGGTGGCTACAATCGGGGGTATATCAACCGGGATAACAAAAAAGATATCATCATGCAGCCAGAGTAAACTGCAGAATTACTTACTTCAATTTCATATTGCATCAACCGCATACTCGCAATTATCATTGATGATATCGTCGTCACTCGATAATACAATTATATCAGATAGTGAATTCTCAGCGATGGTCAGTATTTTTGATTCCGCGATATCGAAATTAGAGCGACAACATGAATATAATAACAATGACAACACCGATGGAATTAGAAAACACGAACCCAAAAACCAGAATGATCTCAATAACCTCAACCATACCAAATTGTGAGTTCTCAGTGATGGTCAGTATTTATGATTCCGCGGTGTCAAAATTAGAGCGACAACATGAGTATAATAACAATGACGACACCGATGGAATTACTTCAACAAATAGTGGAGAACACGAACCCAGTACAAACAAGTATGATATCAATAACATCAACGGAACCCGAGTTTAGTGTGAATTTCCCTAGCCCAGTCCCCGTGAAGGAGATATCGCTAGCAAAACTACGAGTGTATCACAGTTGGCCTAATATCAGATCAAAATCATTTGGTGGTCAACAACCGAATAATTCACTGGTGTTCTCGTATAAGAATAAGGACGACGGTACCCCAGACTGGAACGTCGTTTCGATACCAACAGGGTCATACCAAATCGAACAAATCAATAATGAATTCGCGCGTAGAATAAAATCGATTACTGGAGTAGAGTCAAAAATCGCTATAACAGTTCATGAACCGACGCTATCATCCGCAATTGAGATAAGCACAGAAGGATACGTCGTAGATATCTATCAAAGTTCTATTAGAACCGTACTAGGATGGCCTGAATTACCACCAGGGGGGAAAACCGTTGATTTACCAGAACCAAAAAAAAACGATTATATCACCGTCGTGATAAAACCCGATAATCCAATAAGGAGTTATAGCTATTACAATAAATTTAATGTTTTTAATGTATTGAAAAATCCCTTCGTTAAGAAAGATTTATACTTAATTCGACAGGATAAAATCACTGAAAATTTCACAGCGTTCAATAACGATATTTCGTTGTTGTTAATATCTATTAAATCCAACACTCTCACCCGAGATGAATTTATCAGCGTCGTAGAAACATGTAATAAAATCATCAATGACATGGAAACATTTCATTCACAAATTATTCAAGAGATATTAGGTGAGAATAGCCCTGAAACAAAAGATTTATTTGCAGATGAATATAAAATCCCCGTCAAGGATATTCCAACATTTAAACTACCAGGATATAACGTACCAGAACTAAAAAAACTTCTCAGTGATGCCATCGATGTTGATTTTAAAATAATTCATGATACATGGAGAAAAACAACATCATCGGAAATAAAAACCCTCAAACATAATAATGACCCAGATGGTGGCGGCAGACATATCGCTCCGTTCAACGTGAATATTTCATCGGTGATTGCAATCAATTTAGTATGCGATGTTATCGAAGGAAGCTATCAAATTAATCTCGAACGATCAAATCAAGCTCATCAAGGGTATATTCTTTATTCGTTTGCACCAACAGCCCCTCCAGGATTTTTAATCATTGAGTCTCCGGTGAATCCAGTCTATATGCGATGCCATAATGATTCGCTAACGAGAATTAATTTCAAACTCACTGACCAGTCCAATAATCTGATTGATCTACAAGATGAGGTGTTAGCGATTAGTCTGTTTGTGAAATCTTAGTGATTTTCATCGTAAAAAAATTATTAACCAGAACTGAAAGTTTAGCAGCAGAGAGGGTGGATGACCACATCGTTGCGTGCAAAATTGATTAAAAAATCGTAAAATCTCCGTTTTTGCAAAAATGGAGACTTTTTTTTTGGTTAAATGAGATTTTGTTGGAAGTCTTATTTTTTGTCTGAAAACGTAGTCTATAGGCCATATTTTGCTCGAAAACATGATCTGTAAGCCTTATTTTTGCTTGAAAACGTGGTCTGTTCACCCTCTCTGCTGCTTAACATATTTAAATTTTATGTTCCTATCATTAATAAAAAAGGTTTTATACCAATTTAAACTTTACTCAAATACTGCACTGACGGGACATCGAACACAATAAATATGCCTATATATTCTCTACATTTTTTTCTCAGACTGACCTGTCCACTGTGTGACAATCAATGACAATAATATGTTAATATAAAATACCTTCAAGAAGGACTCCACGGTGAAGTTCTTGTCAAAGGTTCACAAGCATTTTTTGAGAGGTTGCACAGAAGAAAGAGCAGCATGTAAACAAAACACAAATTTCACTTCCGGATCATCACCAAGGCCTAATTACACATTGTGCACTGTCGAATAAATACACACAGACAACCACTCTCTGAGATCATATTCTCAAGAATAAACAATTACCTTTAAATCCCTACCTAAAATACATAAAATTAAAACTTCTATTACAACAAAATAAGAGGAAAAACTGTTCTAAACATAGATTAGAAGTATATTCGCGATGGAATGGAAGTACTAATTGTGATGCAATTCCATATGCAACCAATAAGGCCAGCCATCTATCATCATAATCTGCATTTGCCAACAGAGCTTGCCATCTCTCATCCTGCCCATATAAATGTCCTAATACAGAATGGTACAAGTGTGATGATGCACTAAATTTTCCACACATAAATATCCTAACAAAGAATGGTACATATGCAATGATGTACTAAAATTTCCACACATAAATATCCTAACAAAGAATGGTACATATGCAATGATGTACTAAAATTTCCATAAATACTCCATTTGATAATTATTCATGAAAATTTTCCCAAAAGTGCGCCTGAGGATAAAAGTAAAATCCTAAGCGAATCTAGACAAACCACTAATCATGCCTACAACGCGTAAATAAAATGCTCAGCCTGTGCATTTGGAGTAGATACAAGTTTAAATCGTACAATGCTCTTTCTAAGTTCTTTGGGCGTCATGTCCTAATGGTTCATGAGTACATGTCACCAAAATGTGTTTGGTATATACGTCGGTCAAAATAATAAATGTGTGTTATCCAGTGGTGACATATGCAGTGTGGACCCTTAGTGGTTCTAAAAGGAATTGGTTCCATAAGAATGGTGGTCTCAGTATCGGGGTCTTGCATTCGCAATCATTAAGTCAGTAGATATTGTAGGTATGTATGAATAAATGAACATATATTGTGGTAAATATGAATTTTCCTGTCTAACAGTGATGCATAATGAGGGATCAAAATGCAAAATTTCTCACATTTCTGAACGAAAAATTATGATCTAAGTAAACATATTGTGTGACGAATGATACTTACCGTTGCAGTATGAAAAAAGTAAGTATACCTACTACCTTTTGAGTATGTTTCCAAAGTAGTAACGGGTTTTTGGGACGTACAGCCTGCCATTAGGGTCTCAACTGAAGTTATTTTATTGACTTGTTTTCCTGTATTTTGCCGTATCAAAATGTCCAAAGGAAAAGGACAATTTAATAAATTCACGCAGAGACGTAAGAATATTAACTAATGCAATACAGGTTATGGTGTTGTGGGTATGATATTTCTCATTTCAGTGTGTGAAGATGGTGGTGGTGATGCACATGTAGAAGGTGATACTACGTAGTCTAAAACTCTGAATTGGTTGAATCCTACCGTACGGAGCCCAATATTTTCAGTTTGTCTCGCTAGCATACTCAGTGAAATGTCACGTCACGAGTGCGGTCTTAATTTCACATTGTACAACACTAAGGTGGCGGACTTTACACCTGGCTAGTTGTGTGCAAGATAATAAATAATTAATTGTAATTTCATATAAATGAGTGCACATATACCATACAATTAACATTCAGTCCATAATAACTGTTTAAAATGGCTCTTTTAAATCTTCACAATTAGTGGTACAACGATAACTGCATTTAAAGGGAGGTTATCAGACTAAACTGACCACCACGACCACATGAGCTACTAGTACATTGACCCAATGTCGGCATCACGGAAATTTTTTCATGCAGCGAAAGGGGCTCATAGGTAGCATTTAAAAGGAAATGGACCAGTAGTAAACGATATAGGAATCGAAGTCTTCATTGACACTGGCTGACACTACTGACGACACCATTTTCTTGTATTGTATTATTAAGTTTATATGCTGTGGTACGTGCTTATTGTATCTGTTTTTAGAAAGGCTAAATAGAAAATAGTTTATTATTTTTAGTGTCCCATTCTTTGCGCACACACACATACATCTCTCTCTCTCTCTCTCTCTCTCTCTCTCTCTCTCTCTCTCTCTCAGGACTGGGATGTATCAAATTTTGTTGTTACATCTGATTCGATTCAAGAATGTACTAGACAAAGCATTGTTATTGTAACAATGCCCGCATTATTGACCAGGAAGTATACTTTCCTATCGGCATTCCTATTACAGTTGTTTTGTAGACTCTTAAAATATATCAGACGTTTAAAAAGGAATTGTGATCTATTAAATATTTATCCTGTAAACAAGATTTTACAATATTTATTTCCGCGATGCTTCCGAAACAGTGAATAGAAATACCAGGAAACTTCCAAAACGAAACTTGTTTTTTCCTCAGTAAACATGTAAATTAGATATCTAGTTGTGACGAAGTATTAATTTGATTCTGTAAAACGAAATTGATTTTATGTTCCTTCTAATAACGTCTCTAAATTGATTTTGGAAGATATTTACATCTGCCTAAAACATAAAAGTTTTGTAAACAAGTTTTATGATTCGGTAGGCAACAGTTTACATCCCTCCTGATATTTTGTTCACTAACAAACACTGCCATGATACAAGAAAAAATGTTGAATTTTTTGCAAACTTTGAAAACAAAAAACTAATTCAAATAGATGAGACTAAACATTGAGATTTTGGGATCCGGTTTACCGCAAAACAAAATAACTGTTTGTCCATTTGTCGCACTGTATTTATTCCAATCAAGATAAATAAAACTATTCATGTTCAACTGTATTTATTCCGATCAAGATAAATATAACTATTCATTATCTACTGTAGTTATTCCAATCAAGATAAACATAACTATTCATTATCTACTGTAGTTATTCCAATCCAGATAACTATTCTTTATCTACTGTAGCTATTCAAATCAAGAAAACTATTCATTATCTACTGTAGTTATTCCAATCAAGATAAATATTCATTATCTACTTTAGTTATTCCAATCAAGAAAACTATTCATTATCTACTGTAGTTATTCCAATCAAGAAGACTATTCAGTATCTACTGTAGTTATTCCAATCAAGAAAGCTATTCATTATCTACGAGCATCAAAGGTTTGCCAAGTTATGAAAAGTCAAATCCAGTGCAATCGATTGGGGTAATTAAATCCTCCCAAATGTACTGCATAATTTTTTCAAAAGGTTTAAGCCATCTAAATATCCGAAATATGAAGGAACTCGCAATAAAGTAGGTATATTCATGTTGTGAATTAAATTGGGGCTTTCATTTTTTTAAACATGTATTTGTCCGGTTTAAACTTATGCTGTTAGGGACTTGTCTAACAGAAAAATTGACATATCCTGGGGGATGAGCTAACCAACTGTCTAATTTGTGGGGGAGATCTTGAAAGTATTCCGTCATTTACCAACTTCAGTATACAGCTGGAATATTTTCTTCCCCTACTGATAAACGTCAGACCTCTCTTTAAGTTGTTACTGTTCATCTAAGAATTCTGCTCTTGAACTTCTAGTGTACTTGTCAGTTTTCTTAATGAGAATCCTCATTAACCCGCCTGTACAATGCGTTTTCTGACGCCTGGGCAATCAGTGTTCTGACGTCTGGATAATCAGTGTTCTGACGCCTGGATAATCAGTGTTCTGACGCCTGGGCAATCAAAGTTCTGACTGTGAATAATAATGGAATTTTCCGAGGTCAGTAAATAGAAAAAAAAAATCTTAATTTGCAGCCAAATATTTTCAGAAGATAATGTGAAAATGGAGCCATACACTCCAATGATGGCTATATCCATTTTGTTATACAAGCTTCCTCTGTAGTTTTCTGAACATATGTTTGGACTCGTACTATGTGTATCAACCCCTCTTCTGGGAAACTAATTTCAAGAAATTTAATATCAAAGTCTTGAATTCAGTCTTCATAGCAAGTTTCACTCAACCTGAAAATCAACCATCGTATAGCATAGATTAATAGTGGCAAAATCTGTAATATTTTCAGGAAAACTATTAAGAAGCAAGCCACAAATTTCTGTTTGCCAAATGTACATAACTTTTCTGACTTTTACAAAAAACAGTCTATAAAAATTATAGTTCCACCCTGGCATAAAAGGTTTAAATTTCCAGAGATATTTTAATGCTACAAAATCAGAAAAATTACTAATCTTTTGACCCTTTGAACCTTTCCACCCCCTGTGAGATATTTTGACATTTATTTTGACGTGTCAAGCTCTAAAACAATGTCCAAATATTTCGAATGGGTGAGGAAAGTCAGAAGACACGTAAGTCCTCACAGCGATATGCAATCACATGATGAATCGTTAATAAGATACATAAGACAAATGCTACTACAACTTTAAATATTTCGAGAGTGTGAAAATATAATTTGGAATTTTAACGTAGCTGTAACAATTTTAAGTGTGGCAGGTTACAGTGAAGTCTATCATTGGGACATCATGCCACAGACTTGTAGCATAATGTCACCAGGCCGACCAGTTCTACAACAAAGTCACTATAGCCTAACGCCTACCGATGCAGCTTTTAGTACCATTTTTTTTATAAGTCTTTGGCATGACTCAGACGCTGCTTGAACCACAACCATTCGCAAAGATACGGATGCTTTAATTTAACCACCAGGCCGCCGGAGCGGTCCACGTTTCGAGCGAAATCAAAAGTTATATATATATATATATATATATATATATATATATATATATATATATATATAAGAAAGAAATTTAAAACAATGTAAGCTCCGAGCTATTTGAAGCCTTAGAGAATCATATTCTGTATTTTGTCAAATCTCTGACAGGCTGACAGGGTTGAATACTTAAATTACTACCCTAATAAAACTAGAAGGAAACTTTGTCTATAAAGGTAACTCAATGGATCCTAAAGACTGCTTACTTTATATTAGAATAGAACTCTTTGTTAACATAGCAATATAACAAGTTTGACAGTAGCTAAATTGTCAGTTTATACAGTATATTGCCTATTTAATTGAACGTGTGAAAAGAATTTTTTGAATGTAAAGGGTGATTTTCATGATATACTTGCACCATACATACGAAATCAGCTTCATTCGACATTCAGCTTCATTCGAAGATTAAAATCTCAAAAAGAAAAGTCACGTTTAAAATTCATATCGAACAACTCTGAAAGCTATAATCAGCTGTTTTCTTTATTGGAGCTTAGGGAGGCTTTATACAAGGCCCATGATACATCCGCTGGGCCTGACGAAGTACATTACCAGTTCTTGAAACACCTCCCAGAATCGTCTCTGACATTGCTTCTTAAAATCTTTAATGATTTATGGATTGCTAGTAATGTACCTAAGAGCTGGAAAGAAGCATCAGTAATACCAATTCCCAAACCAGGTAAATATATCGAAGATCCAAACAGCTATCGACCCATTGCACTGACAAGCTGTGTGTGCAAAACAATGGAAAGAATGATTAATTCTCGGCTTGTATGGTACTTGGAAAGTAACACTATTATATATCCTTTCCAAAGTGGCTTCCGTTCTGGTTGTAGTACCAACGATCATCTGGTTAGACTGGAAACATTTATTCGCGATGCATTTATCAAGAAGGAAGATTTAGTAGCAGTCTTCTTTGATTTAGAAAAGGCATATGACGGGAAGACTTTCCTCACCCAACAGCATGGAAGTAGGGGATACTAAATGACCTGCATCATATGGGTCTAAAAAGCCGTCTGACCTCTTTCATCTCCAATTTTCTCTCTGACAGAGAATTCAAAGTACTAGTGGGATCTGCCCTCTCCGACGTGCACGAGCAAGATATGGGTGTGTCCCAGGGCAGTATTTTATCTGTGACTATTTAATTTCAAAATAGCATCACCAAGTGTTTAGCTCCCGGTGTGGATTGCTAATTATATGGAGACGATTTTTTTAATTTGTTATCGATCAAAGCTCATGCATACAATTAAAAGACAACTCCAACAAAATATCAACAACATCCAAAATTGGGCCAGTAATAACGGTTTCAAATTTTCTAAATCTAAAACAGTATGCATGCATTTATGTCAGTTGCGAAGACATCACGATGACCTTAAACTCACGTTGGATGGAACACCTATTCCAGTTGTTGAGGAAACAAAGTTTTTGGGTATTATCTTCAGAAGAAAACTAACTTTTATTCCACAGATCAAGAATTTAAAGGCTAAATACTTAAAAGCTTTACATTTACTTAAAGTAATTGCCCACACTGACTCGGGTGCTGCTTAAAAAATAATCATCCTCAATTTATATAGAACATTTATCCACTCCATACTAGACTATGGATGCGTTGTTTATGGTTCAGCTAGGTAGTCCTATTTGAAAACGCTTGACCCAATTCATCATCAGGGAATAAGACTCGCTCTGGGAGCATTTAAGACATCACCATGTGAAATCATTCTCGCCGAAGCGGACGAACCATCTTTATTGGATCGCAGAGAACTGTTTTCTGCACAGTACGTTCCCAAATTAAGATCAAACCCTCTGAACCCTTCTTTTTCGGCTGTTTTTCAACCAAAATACAAAACTTTAGATGAAAACAAACCAAATGCCATACCTTCATTTGGCATCAGAATATCATCCAGCTTTGACACTATCAAAATTAATCTCCTTACAGTTCAGAACACGTTTGTCTCGGAAACACCACCTTGGGTCCTTAAGCAACCCAAAGTGATTTTTACGTTACACGATGAGAAAAAATCTGAGACAAACCCTGCCATCTTCCAAACCTCTTATCATGAACTCCTCAACGATTTTAAAAACTACACTAAAATGTTTAATGATGGATCAAAAGTTGATGAAAAGGCTGCTGTAGCCTTCGTTAGTGGTAAACACATAACCAAAGTGTGTTTGCCACACGATGCGTCCATTTTTTTTTCAGCGGAAATAAGAGCAATAGACCGTGCTCTGACATTTATCGAACAAAAACGCATTTTAAAAAGCATTATCTTCTGTGACTCACTATCAGTGCTTCAGTCGCTACACAATAGAAAACTGGATAATTCATTATTAGTCAATATTCTCGTCAAAATCTCGGAGCTTAGTACCTCCTACAATATAGTATATTGTTGCTTACTCAGCCATATTGGTATTAGAGGTAATGAAGAAGCAGACCGGGCTGCTAAGATGGCTCTATCCCAAGAACCATCGGATTTTAAATTACCGTTTACTGATTTTAAACCTTGTATCAAAACGTACCTACGCCATAAGTGGCAGGCGTCATTGGATGATGCAGTCAATTAAAACTTCATGCCATCAAATCAACCCTGGGAGAATGGACTCCTTGCTACAGAACTATCCGTAGGGAGGAGGTTGTCATTGCAAGAATCATAATCGGTAATACATACATTACCCATTCTCACATACTAGCAGGTGAAGATCCACCAGAGTGCGTTTCTTTCAATGAACCATTCACTGTTAAGCACATTATGACCGAGTGTTCTGACTTACAACCTACGCGTGATAAATACTATAATTTATATGATATGAAGGAACTTTTTGATACTATACATATCACTTGTATTTTAGATTTCCTGAAGGAAGTAAATCTTTATTTTAAACCATAACTTGTATGCCATCACCTAGAATATTGTTATTTAATGCAAATACGGCCTCTTATTATCAACATCTTTTTATCAACATACACCATTTATATCTCCCGTTGATTCGGAAGCTTCATATTTTACTGTTACCAACATCTTATCATTTTACTTTGAACTATTTTAGTATTTTAAACATGTATAAGTACAAACTTTTATATGGCGCTAAATAGCCTAAGTGTGCTGGTGCGCGGTTAAAAATCAAACAAACTAACAAACAATCATTCGACATAACAACAGACCTAATTAGTAGGTGTATTGTCTTCAAAATGATATTGACAGTTAACAACACAACCTGCAATGGGCTTATATATTGTTTTGTGTGGTATATTAACAACACAACCTGCAATGTGCTGAGATTTTGTTTTGTGTGGTATACTAATAACAGAACCTGCAATGGGCTGAGATATTGTTTTGTGTGGTATATTAACAACGCAACCTGCAATGTGCTGAGATTTTCTTTTGTGTGGTATATTAACAAGACAACCTGCAATGTGCTGAGATAATGTTTTCTGTAGTTTACTAGCAAACCTACCTAGTATTTTGTTTACCTTTAGGATGTAAACGACCCGATTTTATGTGCAGAATTAAAAATGTAACTTTCAGACAGATGGATAGAAAAATTTAATCAGAAAGAAAAGAAATGGGAGTGGTAAGATGCTTAGTCAATCAGATGCAAGATTATATCATTAATAAAACCTAACATTACTCACGATGCACTCATCATAATATAAGTCTATTTGAAATTTGGAAAAACTATGACAAATGCTAATTGTCTGGATCGTTTTGCTCTTTTGCAGTTGTACAGTAGAAGTCAAGGTGATAAAATAGTAACATCGTATAACATAATTGACGTACAAATTCAATATCGGTTTTCTATTTTTGATTTATACCGGGCATGTGTGACAATCACACAGGTTCAAATGCATATGAGAGAGAATAACTATATTTAAATTAAATAAATGACCAGAAAGTACTAATAAGACCCAGTCCATGACGGCTTTGACGATGGAGATAAGCCATAAGGACACGGAAAATTGTACAAGGTATACCCACCAACCTTTTTATACCCATACAGTCAATGTGAGCAATTAGATGTTGAGGTTGTAATTTCTAAGTTACTCGTACACCCAAATTGTATTAATTCTCTCTTAATTGCCTGAACCATTTTTAATTATACCGATAGTGCGAATGATCAAAGTAGATGCTTGCAAAGTTGTATTCTAGTGTTTGTATCTTGCTAAAAATAACATACTCGATATTAAGTAGGAAAGTTTCATAATTTTTAAAATCAATGAAAGCCACCGGTATATCTTGTAATTTTTGAATAGCTGCATTGTTTCAGAGCACCGTTTCTAGTGAAAATAATGACATGCTGTACACTGTATTCACATATTTTATTATTGTTCATATTTATTTTATTCCACTACATTTACTCCTTCACACGGTGAAGTATATGTTTCTTTTTCAAAAGACGGGCAAAAAAGCCCACTGAGAATACAGGACTATGATAACGAATATCAGTGCACACCAACTCCTTCTGTAATCGATAAACATAAAAATCCAAGGTCAAACGTTATCATAAGTTTCACTGAATATTAACCTATTAAATACAATTCTACTCATTCAAGCCGAAATGCACCAGTACCAAACAGTCTATTGTGGATGTCCGGTAAAAATATCTGAAATCCACCTTTCTCGACAATCAGAATGTGGAGACTGACTGGGCAGCATTCAGAGAGCTGGTCTATAGCACAGCTTCAGAAATATAAGGACCCGCAACAAGAATGCCTCAAGGCTGGTGTGATGCGAACTGCGACGATATTTAGCACTTGCTTCATGAGAAGCACCACCTCCTTCAAACCTACCTCAACAACCCCAAGTCCACGTCTAGGAAAGATGAGTACAAGAACATACGCAGAACTGTACAACAGAAGCTCTGTCAGATACGACACACATGGGTGAACAGCAAAGCTGATGAGACCCAGTGCTACGCAGACCAGCATGATCTGAATAACTTCTACAATGTCCTAATAGAAGTGTATGGACCTACATCATTTGGATCATTCCCTCATCTCCGCACAGAGGAAACAAACTGATTACTGAGAAAGAATGGATTTTTCAACGATGGGCTGAACACTTTGCCAGCGTCCTGAATCGGCATTGATCCATCAATGATGAAACCATTGGTCATCTCCACCAATTATAAGCAACGAAGCACTGGCTGACCCTCCAGCCTTGCGGGAGACACAGAAAGCGACACGTCTTCTCACCAGTGGCAAAGCACCTGGTTCAAACTCAATCCCAGCTGAATTCTACAAGGAATTGGGCACATCCATGTTAGATACGCACGACCAACTTTTTTTTACTGATGTGTCAGCAAGAGATGATTCCAGAAGAATTCAAATATGTTGCCATACCCCAACTGTATAGGCGCAAAGGGAACCGCTAGGCCTGCGACTGCCACCGACTAAATCCTTAGTCTCAATTGCAGGAAAGATACACGCCAGAATCCTACTGAATCGCCATACGACACACACTGACCAAATACTAATGCCAGAAGACAGTCTGAATTCCGAAAAGAACATAAGACCATCGACATGGTGTTTGCATTGAGGAAGGTACAAGAAAAATGTCAAGAGCAAAACACTGACTGGCGTCAAGAATTGTTGTATCCCGGCACCAATAATGTTCAGTTGAGTGTTCTCCGACATGGTGACTAATGCATTCAGAGACGGAGAGGATGGATTTTGTATCAGACCATATAATCTCATGACAGACACCATCAGTGAGTTCTAATTTGTTGATGACTGCGCCTCAATTCTGACTCAGAAGCCGACTGCAATGCAGCGTTGACAAGTTTTCAAGCTCCTAAAAAAGCTTTGGTCTCACAATCATTACAAAGAAAGCTGGGGTCCTGCATCAGCCGGCCCCTGGAAGATCATATGTTGAGTCCAACATCACATTCAAACGCCAATACCTGAACGTTGTGAAAAGGGTCACCTACCTTGGCAGCACACTGTCAAAGAGTGCTATTATTGACGACGAGGTGAATTTTTGCATTGCTAGAGCCAGTGCAACTTTCGGCAGATTGTATGCCAACGTCTGGAATGGAAGAGGCATCAGCATCCAGAACAAACGAAAGGTATACAGTGTAGATTTGCTCCGCGCACTACTTTACGCATGTGAAACGTGGGCGGTGTACCAATGCTACGCCAGGAAGCTGAACCACTTTCAAGTTGTGCCGCTTTAGCAGGACAACAGCTGCAGAGCTGAAGAGGAAAGCCAGAAACGTACTTGCCATCAACCCTCCTGAATATGTTCCACTCATCCCCTGTTTCTTATACGAATGAACATTCTGTGCAAGGGTTGGTCTCATCAGGTACCTGCGCACGCACAAAACAACCCCAGCTTCTCCAACCCTCTTATAGAGATGTCTTCGTCAAATCGACGGATGAACAACATAACATAACAGAATAGTTCTACTCATAATATCACATTGATTACTCTAAACATTAAAAGGCAACCTACTGGGAACTAATCTTGATTCACTTTCAACATATATGAATGGCAAAACTTATGTTTTTCCCTTTTCTTACAGGTGCGATTGTTGATACTCCCATGTGATGAACTCAGGAAGTGATACTGTGAAGAGGTGGGGGTAATTGTCAAAAAGAAGGGTGACCTGAAAATTCTAACCTTTGATGAACGTTTTGGTTCAAACAGCTTAAACAGACACGAGCTGGAAGCATCTCTGTATGAATAACTGGAAGATCATAGACCTTTAGATGATAATGTTCCAATACATGAGTAATTTTCCTGTTCTTATACAAAATGTCTTCACAATTCCTGGTAATATACTTAATCAGATATTCCTACACTTCTGAACATTTTTGGGGTACATTTATTTAAAAATTCTATACACAAGTTTTCATACTTAAAAGTATCTTCAGCTTACAACTTATGGAGGTAACGGTTTTGCAGATATATGCTTTACCATAACAATTTTATGATTTCAAAAGTGTGATTCTTTTGAATACTGTTTCTATGATGCTGTGAGTGGTGGTGGATACCGAGATGCCCCTTTCATGAACATGTGTGCTTTTGTGTATGTAGGCAAATTCTGCATAAAGATTAGCAGGGCCTACGTCAGGAGTACAATGTACCTTTAAAGAATAAAAATGCACCAAGATATGAAATCAATAAACAATTTTTACTTTCGGACTATTACATTTTCGTAATGAGAGAATAATCCATGTCCCAGCATTATGAACTTTTTAAAAAGGTATTCAGTGAACTAAATATGAAATTTATTTATATTTCAGATTTTACTAGAGATTACTTTATTTATCCTAATTACTTGCAGGTCCAGATTATCCCTTAATCACACTAAACACATGTTAAAGGCACCATAACAATATTGACTTCCATGAAAAAGTCAAATTAAGTGTCGAGTATGAAGTTAAAAAATTGTATATCATCACTTCGATCTGTACGTATTTCGATTTGTTTCTGTTTAGCTTTTAATGGTGTTTCTTTTTTTTTTTTAAAATTAAGCTTCACGTTTTGTAGGCAGTGGATAACATACCATTTACAGTACTTATAAGGCCTTAAGCCAGCAATAATTACATTTATACATTAAAATTTCATATTGTCAAAAATATAAATCATCCCCGAGAAATTGTGACAGCAGCTTATACACGATGACTTTGGTGTAGAAAAGGGAGAATAAAAAACATAACAGTTATGCCACCAACATATATAATTATTCGACCAAACGTTGGATCAGGGATTTAAAACAGCCTCCATTGTTTACTTTCTTTTGGATAGACAACTCTCCACTGCTCCTGGCCAGTCTTGGTCATTGCATGTGCACTATTTTTGAATTTTTATTATTGTGCAGGGCAGCTAGATGCAAACATGAAGACACAAAAGAAAAAAGCCCAATCAGACTAAAATCGTCAGTGATTATTTTTACTCACTGAGCTGGTATTACAATTACAATAATCAGGAAAGTTTTCAATTTGTTTTTTAAACATTATATATAGAATATAATGATTAATCAATTTCTGAAACAGTTTTTTTTTTAAATCTCCATGGGGTGAAACGTGCTAGGAACAGCTGACCGAAAACGCATGTTGTCATTTTTTCCTAATCTAATTGCAGATTAGTAACCTCGCAAGCATGGATCCATAAAATAAATGTGTGTTTTTGAGACCGTACTTATTCACCTGAGTGTGGAACACTTCTAAGCCATAAGTTTGATGTATATGTGATATCTTCAGTATGTCACTGAATATGTGAGGACTGTGAACGAGTTTATCCATACGTGTGAATACCATGGAGCAAAATCAAGAGACATAATTGTGTATATAAACAAATGTATCAGCCTGTACTTGTGTGTTGGCATTTGTTAGTCGCAAGAGATGATGAGATTGCGACTATGAGAAATGTCCCGTTGTAGTGTCTGTAGTGGCTATGTAGCCAAAAAGCGGGTTGTAGTCCTTTATGCATTTACTGCACTTGAAAGTTTAGTCTGGTTTGTGTTGGAATTGCTTCTTTTTCCTCTGAGATTGCTTTTGATCATCATGCAAGTGTAACTTGTCCTCGTCGGCTTCAAACCAGTAGTCAGAGCGTGTTGCCAGCTGTACCTGTCCAGAGCGAGCTTTCATATCGCGCTGATAGACTTCATTGAAGCGAAGATTTGGCCATCCTATCAACCTTTTGCCAGAAGAAAATTCCGAATACAGGAAGTCTCTAGGAATCCATCCATCATCCAGCCAACGTATATGGTCAAAACCATATGTTGCGATGTGGGCAGATGAATATGATCATGCTACAAATTTCGTCACGTTCAAGCACATCGATTCTTGTTACTCGATCACTCCAGCTGATCCCGAGTATGTGGAAAACATCGTCTTTGAAAACCGCCCAGTCTTTGCTCTTTTGAAGAGAACAGAGTGAAAGTTTCACTGGCATTCAAGAGGCTGATTAGCACGCAGGCTCGGTACATCGAGGTCTTAGTGTTCAGGGTTAGCATTCTGCTGTTTAACACTATTTTTGACAATCTGTAGCGTGTTGTTGATACCGTTCCAGTCTGTTCTTTGGGCGCACCATCGAGCAATAAGTTGTTCGTAATGATAGGGCCCATATACGTGAACTGATTGATCACCTCAAGCTCGAAGCGGTTGATGATAATGCATTGGGTGTCCGCGTTATGAGTCATCGCGCGTATTTGCTTTAGGCTGATGGTAAGCCCAAACGCACCACTTTCATTATCATAGTGCTGCATCCGGTGCTGTAACTCAGCTTCTGTGTGAGTGGCTTGGGCAGCACGGTATGCGAAGAGCATGTCCCTGATGGTGGCTTCAAGCTCTTTGCTCTTTGCCTTAAGTCGTGCATGTTTGAACAGGTTTTCGTCTAATTGCGTGCACATGTAGATCCTTAATATGGAAAGGATTGGATGATGATTAGAAGGTTTGGAGGGCATCCATTTGTCGCCAAGATTGTTTACCAAGATTAAACAAGTTGGTGATGTCAATAAAGGACAGGAAGAGAGGTTTGTGTTGTTCTGTGCATTTCTCCTGCGGTTGCCTGACGGGGAAGATCATGTCGATTGTGGACCTCTCTGCACCGAACCTGCACTGCGACTCTGGATACACGATAAGAGCAAGAGTTTGCAGTCTGTTCAGGATGACGCGTATGTATACTTTAAACATGGTTCCGAGAAGGAATGTGTCTCTGTAGTTCTTGCAAATGGTTACGATATTGGCGTCTCACATGTCCTTGGGCATTGCACCCTCAACCTGGAACAGGCATAGAAGGTCGTTCAGGTGTGTGAGTAGCACTCTGCATCCTCACTTGATGATTTCTGCTGAGATGCCATCCTTCCCTGGGGCTGTAACTAACGAAAGTTTTATTTCTAAGGCCTTCTTTAGTTCTGTTAGAGTCGGGTTCTCCTCCAGTTCGACCCTTCGCGGAGATGTTAAAAAGCGTTGAGGGCATCGTTGGGCATCATGTGGTTTTCTTTGACGAACAGTTCAGGTTTCTACTTTACCTATCGCTCGATCTGCTTACTCTTGTCGTGGATGATATCGCTTGCGGAAATCTTTAGTGGTGAAGTCTCTTAAATTGTTTTCGTTATGCCATCGTACATGCCTCTGATAGTTCAGATATCTGCTGCTGACTGGATGCTCTGACAGAAGTGAAGCAATTATTCATTGGTGCACTTCAGTGCTAACCTCTGCACTTTGATACTGGTAGATCTGTATGACTGTAGAGTTAGCTCCAAACTAGTCGTTTGTCTTTGACAGCTTCTTACCTAATAGACATTTGGCTGTGTTGTACACAGTCTCTTTGATGTGATCCCATCTTTCGTTGGCAATGCCTTTGAGAGGTGCTGAATCAAACGTCTTGTAGACGGCATAAATGAATTCCTCAATCTTGCTTGAATATGAAGTTTTGTTCACGTCGATTCGTGGTTTACCCTCCTGAATAGAGCGGTATATCTTCTTTGGCTGAAGCTTCATTTTGCGACTCAGGTCCAGTTGGTGCCAGTGTTTTGACCAGGGATGCCTCCAAGACACTTTAAGCTCTGACTTTGTCTGAAAGATGAAATGGTGATGCTGAGGTTGTGGTACGAGCACATCTCTATTAGTTGCTGCACATTTTCATTTATCTTCACAATACCACACTTGCAAAGACAGGAAAGCCAAGAGCCAAGGTCAGCACCCACCTTAGCGTTGAAGTTACCCCGTAATATCAAGTTCTCTTCCTTGGGAGTTTTGTCGATGAGAGTTTCATTCTTGGTATATGCGGTGGCGCTTAGTGTGGGTACGTAAACGCTGATCAGGTTGACAGGTCCGGTTCAGGTGTGGAGGCAGAGGGATAACAGTCTTCTGTTTCCTTGTTGACAGGTGTCTATCACCCTCAGCTGAGAGTTCATAACAGTGAATCTAACACCAAACTCTCTGGCTACATCAGCGGCAATTCCGTGCCAGAAGAACGTGTAGTTATTTATCTAAGTGATCTGGAATCTGGTAGCCGTGTCTCCTGTAGTGTGGCGATGTCGACCTGTAGTTTTGCAAGTTCGTCATTGATGACTTTAGTCTCTTGAACATCGCGGATTGCATGCAGATCATCCGAGAGTCTAGTCAGCATGGTCCGGATATTGCAGGTACCTAGTTTGAGGATTGGAGGTTTCCTTGTTGGTTTGCGTTTGCTGTTTCTTGATCTTATAGTTCAGTCTGCTGTGTCAGGTGCTCACATACCTTAAGCAAAACACACCCAGTAAGGTATACGGCTTGTGGAGATTCGGCATGGTGTTGTCTGTGGACTGCCCATGAGGCGGGAGGTAGCTGTCCAGTGAGATATGTTGGTCTCTGCAACCATCGGAAGCAACCCCTGGCGATCACTTGTAACCGGTAAACTGCTGAATCCCGTGTTGTGTCGACGCTGTGAATCGAAGCTGGAGTGTTCTCTCCAGGGTGCAAGCCTGGGCAGGGTGATATAAAGACTTTTTTGTTGCCCATGCAGCTGATTCCCCCTTCTCCACGTAGGTGATTGATAAAAGGGAATAGGCAAGACGATACGTCATGGCACAACCCGCATCATAGAAAAAGATGCCGAGATGACACTGAACACAAATCCAAATCGCCTTAGGGACAATGTCTCTGGATTTTTCTTTAGGTTTTCTCCCTTGGCCTTTCCCATGATAGGGTATACTCGCAAAGAAGCGAAGGCTTGAAATCAGAGCTTACCTTCTCCTAGATGGGCGACCACCCAATGGTTAACCAGCTCCAACTGATCAAAGGCGTATTGCGAATTAAGCTCTTTACAGCACTGTTTCCCAACCATATATATATATGATTAGAAATAATCTTAACTTGAAAAAGATATGACCAAATGTCATTCTCTGTTTAGTTATACACGACGTGTTCACACAGCTAGTATCAGTAACTTAATAATGAAATAGAGCTATGTAAGCATATGTAAACTTTTATATATTCATTCTAATTGTAAATGTATCATCCTTCAACCACTGTTTTTCTTCCAAAATGAGACCATGTTCACATTTGCAGAAGATGATAGAATGGTCTTCGCGCTTGTTTGCGATGTGGTTCATCAGTTATTCCTATTTGTGAACTTTAAGCTTATCATTGTCCTTACAAACACTTTAACCTAGTAGGCATGGTTCACTGTACACTTGATCAACGGTCGGATAACTTCACCATCCTTATATGATGCAGCTGCCACCAGCGTCTTGAAGATGCCTGAAAATGAAAAGGCATGCATTCAAACAAACGCACAATTTTAAATGAGTATAACATCACTAATAAAATGAGAATGTTACATTTTTCAAGACATATATAGGGCTGACATTTCCATTCTGAAGTGTGCCATTAACACAAACTGAATTTGTTGCGATCACTGTACCTCGAAGAAATTCCAGAAAAGTTTGGGAGGGCAAACAACATGATCTATATACACCCTTCAATTCTGCCAAAGCAGACTCAGACACCAGAAACCGTTGCTAACTTCTGATTTATCATTTTTATCAGGTTTATATGTGCATATCTTCAAATTAACTGTTATCATCTCTATCCTCTCCATCGTCAGTATCTGAATGTGGTTCATATACTGAATTGTGATATTTATCAGGGTCAATGTCATCAACACTGCTTGGCTCGGTTTCATTGTCAGTGTCTTCTATTGACTTTAAGAGTTCACATTGAATTGGTATTAATCTTCCTGCAGCAAAATGTGAATTCTACGAGTCCTCCGGAACTTTCGCACTCCGTTGTCTTTCTTGTGGTTGCGCCTGAGGATATAATGCGAACGCTGGTATGTTTAGTTCAGTATCATCTACCTCTACCACGTTACATGTATTTGCAGGTGTATCAGGCACGTAATTTGTATTGTAACATTTCATTGCTTGTTGTAGAACATGAAGAGTAACGAAAAAATCAAAAAACGAGTAATATTGACAAGAAAAAGCATTTGAAGTATCTATTTAGCATCTTTAAAACATTTAAGTAGTTGGATGGCAACAACGGATTCATTACAGTTATGGCTGCACATAATACGAAAAAGAAGTGGAACGGACGCAAAGAAGTTTATCTTATGTCATAACATAAGTCTCATATTTCTCTGGAGATAGTGCACAACACTTGAAATTATACATTCCTCTCTATTTTAAATACTTTATACTGTTAATATAACGTTAGCATGTGAGATAAATATGAACCAGGAATGTATAATATACCAAATATATAAATATCCAAAGAACATGGGGTGGTGTGGTGTGGTGATAACGATGGAGAAGCATGATAATTTGAGTTGAATAAAGCTATGCTTTATGTACTTGTTATTATTTAAGTACCTTTGTGGAAATATTTAGAGCGCATGCAACACATGTATTTACCTCTTCATTCCCCCGTTTGTGATAGGCTCCGCTTATATGTTGCGGTTTAACAGCTGTATCGTAGCTGCCATTAGGATCTGTCAATTGTCTTCCCTCAGGCCCAGGGGTAGAAGAATGTCTGATACTGCTATCGGTTTCAGTCTTGCTCTGACATTTAAATATCCCAGTTCTGCACGTCTTTCTCGACCAGCTTCATACTCGTCTTTTGAAAAATGCAGACTGCAAAGTCTATGAGTTACAGGCTCTAAGTTCTCACCACGACAGTAATATATCCAAGCCTTTTCATCGGATTTTGTCTTTCGGAAATCAGAAACAATTACTAGTTAAACTGTTGTTGCATTTTGGAAATTCTTGGTTAAACAAACCCGAAAACAAGCATTAATAAGCTGCCTACTCTCTGTAACAGAATTGTTACCGAGTGGTTGGTGGATTAAATGAACAACACAAACACAATATGTGAAAGATGATGTAAATTTATGAAATAAATTATTAATGAAAAATAATGATGTATTAACACCATAACTCATGCGTTCAACCCACAATCACACTTCACAACCATTCACAATTTAAAAATAAATTAAATATTAATACAAAATAAACACAGATCCAAGGAACCTCCTGGACTACACAAATGTTTCAAATCAAAATGGAACCTTTACAAAAGTTATATTATCGCACGTATAAATTGCGATAACAAATACAAACATCAAACTATATTATCGCACGTATGAATTGCGATAACAAGTACAAACATCTACATGTACTAAATCAAGTTACTAACTGTTATTGAGATTTATGAATTCCTTGGAATACTACCGAGATTCAAAGTAACTCTGTGTAAATATATCAATGTATTCAATTGTAACCACATTTGAAACACACACATGCGTCTCAACCTTGTACAACCGTACGATTCACCAACTGTTGAATCGCCGCACAGCTTCTCCGAATACCTAGGGTTGACCCAATACTTTTATCGGCTGTTTGTCCTTCACGGATCCACTACAGTTATACGTACAGACAGCATACAGCACCTATTAGAACCACCGGTCCCAAATTCTTAGATGCTACCACGGACGTTTACCCCTCTAGACAGCTCCGGACACTCGGACATTTAGACTTCTAGATAGTTACGGATATTTACACATCTCGACAGATTACCTCAGACATCATGACCTTCTGTTCACGCCAGATACAAACGTTGACGGACAGACAGTCTGACAGACAAACAGTCAGATACCTCAATTTTATCGCACAATCAAATGGCACAATCACGGCACAATCAATCACATTTAGCAACAATAAAGAAACCAAACTAATAATAGTTGTTTCTAAAACAATCTATAATTTAGATTACGCTATTGCATTTAAAGTCTAATAGTGACTAGTAATTCCAAATATTCCACGGTTTAAATCTGCATTGTAATAAAGGCATGATAAACTGAATAAAATTCACAATAAAACGAAATTTAAAATTCACCCCTTTGGCTGGAGAAAGAACGACGAGCTATCTCTCCTTTGACAAGATACTTTTGACTCGTAATCTTTCTAGAAATATTCTGCCTTATATGTCCTCAAATAGGTGAGCAGAATTCAGGGCAAAATTCCCGTGCACCCCGTGATTATAATGTTCCTGACTTCAAGTGATTTCTAGTCAGGTACATGTAAGTCGCTACACGTCGCTTACCTTGAAAAATACTTATTCAACCCAGGTAACGCATGTACGACGAAATAAAAAAATGGTGAAATTAGTTTGTATTCAAGAAGAAATAAATTCAATTTTCGCCTAATTCTGTGACACTCTCAATGAATCAACAGGATGCTGAGCAATGGCCGATAGCATCAAAAGATCCTGTGACGCCACGCTAATTCATCTTCATTTCTATTCGAGAAATTTCAATATAGGAATGATCGCGCAATTCATTATTTATAATGTACATCTTAATCGGTGTAACTGGGTCGCCCCACACTATTATATAATTTATCTTTGGCAACAAAATGAGTAATATTACCAACACGTTAGTTCTATGTTCCCTATTCCTTTAATGCTGAGCGCCAAGCCCGTCAACTGTTGTACCATTTTAAATTAGCCTTTGGTAAGACTCGTCTTTAGGTCGAACCTGTGGGAAGTCGCGGGTTAAAACCCTGGCTTAGTCACTGCCAAAATACATTTTTTTTTAAAAGAGGGAGGTCTTGGTTTGTTCGATATTCGGCCGAGTAAATAGAATAATAAAACGATTGTTTAGCATTGGGGCGTCATGTCGCAGACATGTAACATGATGTTCCACCCAGTCACATTATCCTGATACCAGGCCGACCAGTCCTAACACTAACCTCTTAATGCTGAGCGTCAAGCGAGGCAGCTGTTAGCCCATTTTTGATAGTCTTTGGTATGACTCAGCTGGGAACGAACCTTCAACCTCTCGCTTCCGCAGCGGACTCTCTAACCACTAGGCCACCAGAGCGATGGAATAAGTCTTCGTTTCATGTTGTATGATATATTTCTGTAAAATTGATTTACCTTTCAAAATTAGTTAAATACCAATGTAAGTGCTTAAATACTGTAGCTAGTTTGAGTTCAGGTTGGATATTTCTCTGGTATATATCAAATCACTGATATGGTCTTAATTGATGCGTGTTTATTTCTTCTTTTAATTTTCATCTTACATTGATGAAAAATCATTGTTTTTGAACTACTGTATAAACTAAATTCGATGTATCTGAGTAGACGAATTATCTTAATATGTATGCAATTATATGTTGAAGTGTTTGTGAGTGTTTGTGTGTGTGTGTGTGTGTGTGTGTGTGTCTGCGTGTGTGTGTGTGTGTGTGTGTTAGAGAGAGAGAGAGAGAGAGAGAGAGAGAGAGAGAGAGAGAGAGAGAGAGAGAGGAGATTGTGTAACTCGTATGTTACTTTTGTTTTTATATTTGCCTGATTCAATTGTCAATACACAATCATCATGCCTTTAAGACAACATTATGTTTCGTAAGAAATATAGATGTACTTGTCAAATCATTATTTATAAATTCCAAAAATGAACTAATTTGTTTTGATATTTTGTTTTCATTTATATAACTGTTTGTTAATGACAGTAATATCGCATGAACCATAGTCAAATTTATATCTAGGTGACGTGTAACAAAGCCTTTCTTGCTTGTCCCAGACAAGTCCATTTGAAGCAAATGAATTTCAGGCACTGACGTTACCCACTTGTACCAAGTACTATTGATGGGGGAATGGTGGTGTAGTTTGTAAATAAAATGCCTAAAAGACGATTGGGTCAATTACATTTGTACAGGAAGTATTAAAAAAGGAAAATATTGACAATCGAAACAAGTTGAGATTTCATCAGTAAGACTCTACACACAAAATATCCTTGAAATACAAAACGGGAATAAAGGAATTATTGAGCTGGAAGAATTTGAGTCCAACATTTAGGGACAATAACATTGGTAAATAGTTAAGTAGCATGCTAAAATACATCGATAGTACTCAAATTGTCTATAAAAATGAAGATATAATATGAAATAAAAATCCAGAAACTAAGTAATAATATATCCATACTTTTGAAATATATACGTACTAATAAAGAAACTGAATGATTAAAATTGTATCTTTGGTTCTTGTGTCAAACCATACGGCGCTGATAATAATAATAATAATAATAATAATAATAATAATAATAATAATGGTGATAATAATAAAAATGGTGATAATAATAATAATCATAAAAATAATAATCATAAAAATTATTAATAATAATAATAATAATAATAATAATAATAATAATAATTATTATTATTATTATTATTATTATTATTATTATTAATATTATTATTATTAATTAATTAAGAAGAAGAAGAAGAAGAAGAAAAGAAGAAGAAGAATTAATAATAATAATAATAATAATAATAATAATAATAATAATAATAATAACAATGGTGATAAAAATAATAATAATAATAATAGTAATAATAATAATTATTATTATTATTAATTAATTAATTAATAATAATAATAATTATAAGAAGAAGAAGAAGAAGAATTAATAATAATAATGATAATAATAATAATAATAATAATAATAATAATAATAATAATAATAATAATAATGATAATTAATAATAATAATAATAATAATAATAATAATAATAATAATAATAATAATAATAATTATAATAATAATAATAATGAGGAGGACTAATCTGTATAAGCTCTAATCATATTACAACATCTTTAATGGTATGACTACAATAAACAAAACAAACACCATACAATTAGAAAACATAAAAAATACTGAAAATATTTAAGGTACAAAACATTATTAGGTCTCTAAGTTTGTTCTTGCAGTCGAGAAAGATTTATTTTAAGAGCACTCTTGAAAAGAAAGGATCACTGTGTCTTTGTCTATAATTTAAAAGGGCAATTCGTTCCACGTTGCTGGGCCCAGGTATGCAAAAGAACGTTGTACATACGACTTCGTGGTCATAGTGGGAATAATGAGTACACGATTGTCAAAAGAGCGTTGGTGTATGCACATGGGTCAGGCCAGACATTTATGTTGGACTGGAGTCCGTCAGTGAAATGTAGCACATAGAACAAATTATGTGTCTGATTCTGTATTAAATTTATAGAAAATGTAGGCAGGTGTGCTCTGATCGTGAAACTGTAAAGATGATCCGAACAGCTGTGTTATAAACGTATTGAAGTTTCTGGAGTAGGTATTGAGACAAACCAGACATATCTGAGTTACAATAGTTCAGTCTTGAAAGTACTAATGAACATACAAGTGTTTTAGTGGCATCAACTGAAAGATAACTGCGAATGGAGCTGATGCGTCTTTGCTCAAGATTTGCAGACTGGCCTATGTTCATGATGTTGGTGCAATGTAAGAGTACTGTCTAGAGTAACACCTAGTTTTCGTACTGACTGTGTGAATGTAATGTTGGTGTTGCTGAAATGTACTTTTTGAGGTAAAGGATGTGAATATGAAAGTCTTTGTGTTGTGATCAAATTGCACCTCTCTACTCCTTAGATGGTAGCATCAACTTATGTTGGGCACTTAGACTTGTATAGTTGGGTGTCATTAGCATACAATTGGTGAGACAATGGATAATGATCTATGACACTTGAGATCGGCTGAGTGTATAGAATGAAGAGAACGGGTCCAAGAATAGACCCCTGTGGAACACCACAACATAGATCAAGTGGGCTGGAATATATTCCATATACAGTTACAAATTTGGTCCTGTTGATTAAGTAGGACTTGAACCGCAGTAAGGCTGTGTTGTGAATGTCAAATATATGCTGGAGATGGTGAATAAATATATCATGGTATTTTGTGTCAAATGCTGCAAACAAATCAAGGAGGGTGAGAACTGTAATCTATCCGATAACCAAAGCTGAGAGAATGTCATTAACTACTTTCAGAAGAGTGGTTTCAGTACTGTGGCAAGGGTAATATGCACACTGTACATTGCTATAAAGACTGTTTGAATTCAGATGAGATACAAGTTGGATCAGAAAAGCTTTTTCTAAGTTTGTTTTTTAAAAAAAAATATGAATTGGAGATTGCAAACTAGGAGGTAGCTCTTTAAATCGTTTTGGTCGAGGGTTGGTTTCTTCAGCAGAGGCTTTACAATGAATTTCATGCCTGGAATTCCCCAGATGAGATAGATGTATAAACAATATTATTTAGTGAAGGCAATATTGGATCTAAGCACTAAAGTTCAGATGAATTTGGTGCAGTCGTCATCACGATTGTCCGTACTAAATCGATAGAGACAGGTTCAAATGCGGTTAACGGTTGTCGCTGAAATTATGTATCGTGACTATATGGTGACAACGAGCCATATGGTGAAAACGACTCAAATTAAATTGTGATGTCAAGCTTATTTCTAATGGTGTGTACCTTGTCAAAGAAGAAATTTGCAAATATGTCCGGAAGGTCTGAGGGAGAGAAGGTAGTTGGAAGTGGTGTACATTTGTTCCTTGACATTAGTGTGTTAGTTATCTCGAGGAGCTCTTTGAGCTGGAACTCTCTGTGATCTTAGTACTCTAGATGGATAATTTGGCTAAATGGACTATGTTTGTGACGTTCTTCTAAGCGGCATCATATAATTGTTTAAGGTGGTGTCTTGTATGAGTGTGAAGCTGGTCCCTAACACTGCAATACCACGGAGAATACCTTTGAATCGATAATCTGTACTGGTGGCTTTGGCATGTTTTTTCAAGTAATGAACGCAGGCAGTTATCGAGTTATTCTGCTGATATCAAATCTTGTAGATTTGTATTTTTTGGATGCAAAGGATTATGGCTACAGTTTTCTCAAAATTTTTTTTATAAAATGTTCTACTGTAATTTAAAAATAATTGCTACAAAATCTGGACATTTTAATCCGGTTTAAATATACATATCCCAAAAATTATTTCCCACCACATGAAGAGAAATGATGTTTCCGTTCAAGTTTTCTGATCTCGTAAGTATCACCCTTCATTGCTTTGGTTTATATGATTGATATTCATTTCTTTTTTTAAAAACTTTTTTCCTACATCCTTATTTTTGTTTCAACGAGAGTTATCAAAGTATTTTTAAATTTAATAACATAAATTGCAAACAATATGATAAAAATGTCAGGTATATAAAAAAACACACTCCATGCATACATTTCTCTGGTAAATTGTTAATTAAATTGATAATAATAACTAAAGACCACCTATCTTAGAAAAAAACATTGTCTGGCTGCTATTATATTTGTTTTTTAAAAAAAGGTATTTATACTGATGATCAACTCGAACTCGTGCTCAAAGAATATTATACATTCATCATATAATTCGTAACAAGTTTCCTCTGACGGAAATCTTCACTTAATAGTCTCTATGTGTTGACTGATCTATTGTATCTAAACCTATGTAAGAAGTCTGAATAAGCATGTATGTATGTATGTATGTATGTATGTATGTATGTATGTATGTATGTATGTATGTATGTATGTATGTATGTATATATGTATGTATGTATGTATGAGTATGTGTGTGTATGTATGTACTTACGTATGTATGTATGTATGTATGTATGTATGTATGTATGTATGTATGTATGTGTTTGTGTGTGTGTGTGTGTGCGTGCGTGCGTGCGTACATGCATGCATGTATGTTTACAGTTATTTCTTTAGAATGCATTTCAGAAAATGTTATGTGTGTGTGTGAATGCGTGCGTGCTTGCATGAGTGCATTTATTTATGTTGACAGTTGTTTCGTTACAATGCATTTCAGAAATTGTTATGTATGTGTGTGTGTGCGTGTGTGCGTGTATGTATGTATGTATGTATGTATGTATGTATGTATGTATGTATGTATGTATGTATGTATGTATATATGTATGTATGTATGTATGTATGAGTATGTGTGTGTATGTATGTACTTACGTATGTATGTATGTATGTATGTATGTATGTATGTATGTATGTATGTATGTATGTATGTATGTATGTATGTATGTATGTGTTTGTGTGAGTGTGTGTGTGTGTGTGCGTGCGTGCGTGCGTACATGCATGCATGTATTTTTACAGTTATTTCTTTAGAACGCATTTCAGAAAATGTTATGTGTGTGTGTGAATGCGTGCGTGCTTGCATGAGTGCATTTATTTATGTTGACAGTTGTTTCGTTACAATGCATTTCAGAAATTGTTATGTATGTGTGTGTGTGCGTGTGTGCGTTTATGTATGTATGTATGTATGTATGTATGTATGTATGTATGTATGTATGTATGTATGTATGTTGACAGTTATTTCTTTATAATGCATTTCAGAAAATGAGAGGTATAAAATTGCAAGACTTTGAGATCTTACTGTCTGTCTGTGTCTCGTTAATTTATTTATAGTTTATTTTTTCTTCATTTATTCTACTGCTTTTGAACGTTTCAAGCATGCGCAGAACAAGTAGAATATTTCAAGGCTTAATATATTTTCTATACTATATCCTTAGATGCTTTTTCACAAACAAAATACATGTCAGAACGGCATGTGACGGGTGTCATCTTTAAGGAAGTTATTTTTTCTTTGTCATCAAGAGACCAATAAATAACCAAATATATAACGCCTGTTCTGCGTTTTGCACAATAATGCGTCGGAACATTGCCAGAGCCTCTATAAAAGGAACTTGTCTTAAATGAAGGTGATTGTAAGCAGAACGACTAGGATGACACTGACACGAATTGTTACAGTTTTGATTTTTGGTAAGATTTCATGTACACTTCATTATAGCCTTTGCTGTTTTACATTGACTACTGAATGCTTTTGTCTTTAGAAAACCTCTGTCTGTCTTGCTGTCAGTATCTCTCTCTCTCTCTCTCTCTCTCTCTCTCTCTCTCTCTCTCGTTAATTTATTGATATTTTTCCATTTCATTTGATTGCCGCTGTAAAGAATAATCTTCAATGAATATTTAATATATTTATAATGTCAAATCATTACTTCTACAGATCAGTTTAATACATCGCTTTTGAAACAAATATCTTTCTTTATAATAACTTGCAGCAACAGGTCAATTTCATAAGTCATAATGCTATTACAAAAGTGAAACATATATTATTGGTACATATTTTATCAGTTGTAAGACGGAAGCTTTAATAATAACTTATAAAATATCAATTTATAATGATTTCAACATCACGTTTTAAACCTATATTTTACTATACTTTTAAATTGTCTTACCTTCAGGGCGATTTCTCAATAACCAGTGATATTAAAAGTAAACGAAATCTATGTTTAGTACAGATTTCATCCGTTTTATTAGTTCCGAATTTCAAAAGGTTTTCTATATTAATGATTACATAAAATTGTTTTAATTGAATATATATATATATATATATATATATATATATATATATATATATATATATATAGACAACATGCAGAGATGTTCCCATAAACATATAATATTTAAAGATTAAAGGAGTTCATAATAGTTTTTGTTTCCGAAAATAATATTTATAATATTTATAATAATAATAATAATAATAATAATGACTTTTTAAAATGATATTAAGTATTTGGCACATCCTTGCTTGAGATGACTCTTAATGACAAAACAGAAAATATGTAAAACTTTAAAAAAAAAAACAATTCTTATTTTTTCTTCACAGCTTTTTTGGCTGCAGATTATTCCCATGGCTGCGATTATTTCCATCATGAACTAATATCTATGTGTTCTCGGAAAGTTTATGATATTTACGTCTCAACTAATTTGACGGGTTATGATCTCGCTTGCAGGTAACGAATCTTGTGTCATATTAAACTATTTTATATTTGCAACGAACGAATGAAACAGAGAGAGAGAGAGAGAGAGAGAGAGAGAGAGAGAGAGAGAGAGAGATAGAGAGAGAGAGAGAGAGAGAGATAGAGACAGACAGACAGACAGACAGACAGAGTATGCATTATAAGAATGACAGTCTAAAGTGTTAAACTGTCAGCCTCGGATGCAGGAATTCGGAAGTTAGAACCTCACCGGAGGTATACCGAAGACATGTAGAAATGGTACTAACAGCTGCATCGCTTGGCTCTCAGCAACAAGGGGTTAGTGTTAGGACTCGTCGGCCTAGTGTCGGGATAATGTGACTGGAATGAAGAAGATGTCACATTTCTGCGGTATGTTGCCCCAGTGCTATACTTTGCTATAAAATTGCAATAATCCATATATCGTAGGGATATGACTCAACTTAAAAATCATCACACACATACACACATACACACACACACACACACACACACTTTAAAAATGCTTTTACCATGTTGTATCTGTAGTTTTGTTGTGAATGGAGGCAAAAATACGACATGGAAATTGCGGAAGGGACGCTGGACAAAATTTAAGTCGACTGTACAGTAGCTAAATTCTTGCACACACTATTTAACCACGGAATCTGGCGTAATATTTAGATCGTCTACCACTCCATATAAAAAAAAAATCAGATTTTGTTTGATAGCTATGCTATTCTCTTTCATATAATAAGCGCTTTACAACATATATAATGATATAGATACAGAAAAAACAACAACAAAAACACAGCAAACACCTTGAAACCAGAAAACACAAAAAAGCGCCGAAAACACTCACGTCAGGAAACACCACTAGGCCCCCAAATCTGCTCCCGCAGTCGAAATAGGCGAACTCCAAGAGCGCCCCGAAATGGAACACTGTATCTCGTCGAACGGACACCAAGTGCAGGGCACAGAGCAGCGTGGAGGTGTGCCCATACTGTGGCACCCCAATAACGATCAGAGTAGCCTCGTTCTGAATTTCTGAAGCCTCTGGAGCAGACACCGACGAAATGAACCTGATAGGAACGAGTTACAACAAGTCCAGTCCCGAAATCACAAATGAACACACACGTGTGTTTTAGTGGTATCAACGGAAAGATATTTGAAAGATATTTGCGAATTTTCACCACTCCCTGTATTACATCAGTAATCTCAGATGTGCTGTTAGATCCGTACATCTCAAATGGGCTGGAGTGTGTTCCATTTGCAGATACAATTTGTGTCCTGTTGACAAATTATAACTTGAACATATGCCGCCTTGTTTTCAGTTCCAAATATTAACTCATTTTTTTCACAATAGAGATATATTTGGTCCCATTGCTTGCCACTTCTATCAAATTATATATGACCAGTTAGATTTCAGGCAATTTTCGGCAATTTTCTCCTAATTTTTTGCAAGATACATTGTTTTATTTCTATTACCTTTTATTTAAAATCTTTTCAGTACGAATGATCGAAAATTCATCTGAGGTAGCCCAATTAAATTAGACGGCGAAATGTTACCACAAAATGGGATTTTGTTTTCTATTGTTTTAAAAAAGAGATAGCAAATGCAATAATGACTAAAATGTCGAATATTATAATTTATGATCAATTAAAATAAAAACTGTTTGTGGCCGATTATACTTAAATCTCTCTATATATGTTTCTCTCTTTCTCTCTCACTTACAGATCTGACGTAATAAATTACGCTAAATGTGTTTATGATGTGGGAATGCCATGTGGCATTTTGACCGAATATTTTACAAAAATATTACGAGTTTCATCTTGGAGAGAAGTCGAAAATCATTGTGGTAGTGCCGGCTATCCTACTTCACAAAGTAAGTAACATTTTTCAAAGTAAGTAATATTTTAAAATTTAACTTAAAATTTAAATTTTACAAACTAAGAATTATTGTTCAAAGTTAGCATTATTCAATGTTTGTAGAAACAACTTTTCTGTTTAGTTACCAAGAATCGCATAAATAGAACTTCAAGAAACGTATTTTACCTGTACTGGAGTTAAGTGAACATATTATTCATTTTTCCTCCCATTTATTCACACACCTTATCTCTATTGTTTATATTCCCTGTAAGTTTTAGAGCCCATTAGATATGCTTCACAATAGCTGTTGGATATTGACTACTGAATGTTTGTGTCTTTCGACAAGGATACAATAAACCTCTCTGGCTGTCTCTCTCTCTCTCTCTCTCTCTCTCTCTCTCTCTCTCTCTCTCTCTCTCTCTCTCTCTCTCGTTAATTTATTGATATGTTTCAATTTTATTTGATTGCCGCTGTAAAGAATAATACTCTAGACAAATCATTTTCAACGAATATTGATATATTAATAATGTCAATTCATTACGTACACAAATCAGTTTAATACATCACTTTTCAAACAAATATCTTCCTTTATAATAAGTTCTAGCAACAGGTAAATTTCTTAAGTCATAAAGATATTACAAAAGTAACACATGTATTATTAATAATATTCTAGACAAATCATTTTCAATGAATATTTAATATATGAATAATGTCAAGTCATTATGTATTCAAATCAGTTTAATACATCACTTTTGAAACCAATATCTTCCTTTATAATAAGTTCTAGCAAAAGGTAAATTTCTTAAGTCATAAAGATATTACAAAAGTAACACATGTATTATTAATAATATTTTAGCAGTTGAAGGTGGGAAGCTTTAATTCTCTCTCTCTCTCTCTCTCTCTCTCTCTCTCTCTCTCTCTCTCTCTCTCTCTCTCTCAGATTCAACGGCAAATTACTTTAACTTATATTAATATATATATATACACACAAATAATTACTTATAAAATATCACGTTTGGAGCCAATATTTTACTATCCTTTTAAGTTGTCTTACCTTTAGTAGCAGCAGGGCAATTTCTCAATAACGAGTGATATTAAAAGTAAACGAAATTTATATTTAGTACAGATTTCATCAGTTCTATAAGTTCCGAATTTCAAAACCATTTCGATTTTATATATATATATATATATATATATATATATATATATATATATATATATTTATATATATACAACATTCAGAGATGTTCCCATGCACACAAAAAATATTTATTCAGAGATGTTCCCATAAACATAAAATATTTAATGATTAATGCGATTTAGAATAGTTTTTATATATATTTAAACAACATTCAGAGATGTTCCCATGGACACAAAAAATATTTAAAGATTAATGCGGTTTAGAATATTTTTTTTCTCTTAATAATAACCTAATAAATACTTTAAAAAATGATATTAAATATTTGGCACAACATTGTTTGTCATGACTCTTAATAACAAATGAGAAAACGTGTGAAACTTTAACAAATCAAATCTGTTGTCTGGTTTCATGGTGTTAACTATGTTTTTTTTGTTTTTTTTATTGTCATATCATTATTGATGTTGAAAAACGCTTAGAGCTTCTAAAGATTAGGCGCTATACAAAGTCCTTATTATTATTATTATTATTATTATTATTATTATTATTATTATTATTATTATTTGATATTATTATTATTATTATATGAAAGAGAGAAACATCGCTATCAAATAAAATCGGATTTTTTTTATGGATTGGTAGACGATCTAAATATTACTCAATTCCATGTACGTATTTTTGCCTTCTTTCAAAACATACGTACAGCTAGAACATGGTAAATGTTTTCTGAGAGAGAGAGAGAGAGAGAGAGAGAGAGAGTGTGTTTAACAAAGCTTATAATTGAGTCATTTCACTACGATATATGCATTATTGCAATTTTATAGCAAAGTAGCACTGGGGCAACATACCGGAGAAACGTGACTTCTTCTCCATTGTAGTTAGATTATCCCGACACTAGGTCGACCAGTCCTAACACTAGTTCCTTATTCCTCGGGTGAGGTTCTAACTTTCGACACCACCACCCCCCCCCCCCCCGCATTCGAGGTTCTTATACGGCATACTCTCTCTCTCTCTCTCCCTCTCTCTCTCTCTCTCTCTCTCTCTCTCTCTCTCTCTCTCTCTCTCTCTCTCTTATATTCGTTCCTTGCAAATATAAGTTAGATTAATATAACATAAGATTCCATACCTGCAAATGAAATCATAATCTGTCCAATTAGCTGAGTCTAAACTATTATAAATTTTCTGAGAACACAGGGACAATCTTTGTTGATCGCAGCCTTGGGAATAATATGTCGGCAAAGCAGCTGTGACGAAAAATAAGATTTGATTTGTGAAAGTTTCACACGTTTTCTCATTTGTTATTAAGAGTCATGACAAACAATGTTGTGCCAAATATTTAATATCATTTTTTAAAGTATTTATTAGGTTATTATTTGGAGACAAAAAATATTCTAAACTGCATTAATCTTTAAATATTTTGCAAGGAACGAATATAAGAGAGAGAGAGAGAGAGAGAGAGAGAGAGAGAGAGAGAGAGAGAGAGAGAGAGAGAGAGAGAGAGAGAGTATGCCGTATAAGAACCTCGAATGCGGGGTGAGGGGGGTCGAAAGTTAGAACCTCACCCGAGGAATAAGGAACTAGTGTTAGGACTGGTCGACCTAGTGTCGGGATAATCTAACTACAATGGAGAAGAAGTCACGTTTTTCGGTATGTTGCCCCAGTGCTACTTTGCTATAAAATTGTAATAATGCATATATCGTAGTGAAATGACTCAATTATAAGCTTTGTTAAACACACTCTCTCTCTCTCTCTCTCTCTCTCTCTCTCTCTCTCTCTCTCTCTCTCTCTCAGAAAAAAATTTACCATGTTCTAGCTGTACGTATGTTTTGAAAGAAGGCAAAAATACGTACATGGAATTGAGCGTAATATTTAGATCGTCTACCAATCCATAAAAAAAAATCCGATTTTATTTGATAGCGATGTTTCTCTCTTTCATATAATAATAATAATAATAATATCAAATAATAATAATAATAATAATAATAATAATAATAATAATAAGGACTTTGTATAGCGCCTAATCTTTAGAAGCTCTAAGCGTTTTTCAACATCAATAATGATATGACAATAAAAAAAACAAAAAAACATAGTTAACACCATGAAACCAGACAACAGAAAATGCGCCGAAAACACTCAGGGCAGGAAACACCACTAGGTCCCCAAATCTGCTCCCGTAGTCGAAAAAAGCGAGCCCCAAGAGAACCCCAGAAACGAACACCCAGTGCAGGGCACAGAGCAGCGAGGAGGCGTGCCCCGACCTTGGCACCTCAAGAACGACCAAAGCAGCTGCTTCTGATCTTCAGAAGCCTCTGGAGGAGATGCCGAGATGAACCAGACAGAACCAACTTACAACAGTTCAGTCCCGAAGACACAAATGAACACACACGTGTTTTAGTTTTATCTTCCGAAATATATTTGAAATATATTTGCGAATGGAGCCGCATCGACTTAGCTCAAGATATGCATCCTTGCATATGTTCATGACACGCATCTGCAATGTGATAGCACCGTCCATAGCAATATCCAGGTCCCCCGCACCCACTGCGCGAACTCAATGCCGGTGCTGCCGACATCTATCGCCTGAGGCAAATGACGCGAACGAGAAAGTCTCCACTTTGCAAACAGAATGAACTCAGTGTTAGTATCAGTCTACCGCATCTTGCGACATGACATCCACGACTTCAGACCAGAAATGCTCCTTTCCGCTCCCTATATAGCAGCATTAGTCTCCGATGTGCTGCTAGGTCCGTACCATTGAGTGCCATCAGCGCACAACTGGTGAGACACTGGAAGACGATCCACGACAACCACGAGCGGCCGAGTGCATAATGAATAGAACAGGTCGAATAACAGACCCCTGTGGAACTCCACAATATAGATCAACTGGGCTGAAATGTATTGCATTTGTAGATATTATTTGTGTCCTGTTGACTAAGTATAATTTGAACATAGGCCGCATTTTTATTCAGTTCCAAAAGTCAGTTCATCTTTTTCACAATGGCGATGTTTTTTTAATTATCCAAATGCTTACCACTTTTATCAAATCATATATGACCAGTTAGATTTCAGGCAATTTTAAGAAATTTACGTCTACCTTTTTATAACACATGATTGAATTTCTATTATTTGAACCTTTTGTTCAAAATCTTGTCAGTTCGAATGATCGAAAATTCGTTTGAGGTAGACCAATTAAATTAGACGGCGAAAAGTTAACACAAAACGGGATTTTTTTTGGGGGGGGGTTTATAAAAAGAGAGAGCAAATGTCATAATGACTCTAATATCGAATATTATAATTTGTGATAAAAAAATAAAGAATGTGGACGATTATAATTATATCTTATTGTTTTTCTCTCTTTGTTTCTCTCGCTTACAGAGCTGACGTAACAGGTTACGTTAAATGTGCTTTTGAAGAGAGACAGGTATGTGGCATTTTCACGGAATATTTTATAAAACTAAGAATTTCAAACTGGACAGAAATGGAAAAGATGTGTGCTGGTACCGGCCATCCGTTTTCACAAAGTAATCTTTTGCAAAGTAGGTAATATTTTGAAATCTAATTAACATTTTGTAAACTAAGAAGTATTGAACAAAGTTAGCAGTTTTTGAATGTTTGTAGAAACAACTGTTATGTTTATTTATGAAGAATCGCGTAAACATACATTCTTGAAACGTATTTGCACCTGTAATGGAGATAAGTGAACATATCCTTCATTTTTTTATCCCATTTATTCACACACCTTATCACTTTCGTTTATATTCCTTGTAAGTGTCACGGCCCATTAGACATGTATCAACCGAGTATTAATAATTAATGAAATATTTAAATCTCTTGAGGTTTTCGCGTCTTTTTCATAACGGGGATTTTAAATTGTTGATCATATATGTTATGATGTTCACCAGATATTTTTTCACTGATCTAAATATATTCTATATCAAATAAATGATGTTTTATAACTGTTTTTACAATCGAATTATGCATAATTGTGTCAGAGAAATATCTAGAATTATCCTTTTCTCATTTCAAGAAATACACCAATTCCCCAACCGTTTTTAAAGTGGTTGTGCTACTGATTCATACCTCATCGGCCAATGACTCCAAACCAAAGAAAATAAATTCTAATACTTATTATTCGATCATTATAAATGATCTTATTGTCTGTCTGTCTCTCTGTTATTTATTGATAACATTTTTCGTTTTATTCTACTGCTTTAGAACGTTTAGAGCATGCGCAGAAGAAGAAGACTATTTCATGGCATAATATAATTTCTATACTATATCATGAGTTTCTTTTACACAAACAAAAGACATTTCAGAACATCATGTGACGAGTCTTTTCTTTAAGAAATATTTTTTCTTTGTCATCAAGAGACCAATCAATAACCAAATATAGAACGCCTGTTCTGCGTTTCGTCTAATAATCCGTTCGAACATTCATAGAGCCTCTATAAAAGGAATTTGTCTTGATTTAAGATGATTGTAAGCACAACGACTAGGATGACACTGACACGAATTGTGACAGTTTTGATTTTTGGTAAGATTTCATGTACACTTCACTACAGCCTTTGCTGCTGGATATTGACTACTGAATGTTCGTGTCTTTGGACAAGGATACTGTAAACATCTAGCTCTGTGTTTGTGTGTATGTGTGTCTCTCTCTCGCTGGTTAAATTATTGATATTTTTCCATTTTTCCATTTTATTTCATTGCCGCTTTATACAATAATATTCTAGACAAATCATTTTCAATGAATATTTAAAATAGTAATAATGTCAAGTCATTACGTATTAAAATTAGTTTAATACATCACTTTTCAAATAAATATCTTCCTTTATAATTAGTTCTAGCAACATGTCAATTTCATAAGTCATAGTGATATTACAGAAATGACACATATATTATTAATAATATTTTAGCAGTTGAAGGTGGGAAGCTTTAGTTCTCTCTCTCTCTCTCTCTCTCTCTCTCTCTCTCTCTCTCTCTCTCTCTCTCTCTTATTGATATATTACTTGATTGACACTTTAATACAGAATATTCTATGACAGATCATTTTAACTTATATTAAAAATGTTTTTTATTACTTACAAAACTTAGTATATATACTTTCATATAATTACATATAAATTGTCACGTTTTAAACTTATATTTTACTCTATTTTTAAGTTGTCTTACCTACTGAAGTTGTCTTAGCAACAGGGCGATTTCTCAATAACGAGTGATATTAAAAATAAACCAAATTTATATTTAGTACCGATTTCATCAGTTTTATAAGTTCCGAATTTCAAAAGCGTTTCAATTTGAATAATTCCATAAATTGTTTTATTTGAATATATACATAAATGCATATATATATATATATATATATATATATATATATATATATATATATATATATATATATATATATATATAACATTCAGAGATGTTCCCATAAACATAAAATATTTAATGATTAATGCGATTTAGAATAGTTTTTGTTTCCGAAAATAATAAACTAATAATGGCTTTATAAAATGATATTAAAGATTTGGTACATTCTTGTTTGTCATTAATGGCTACGAGAATTGAGAAAACGTGTAAAACTTTAACAAATCCATTCTCATTTTTTCTTCGCAGCTGTTTTGCCTACAGATTATTCTCATGGCTGCGATCTCAGAAAATGAATGATAGTTTAGGCTCAGCTAATTGGACAGATCTTGATTTCATTTGCAGGTATTGAATTTTATGTTATATTAAACTAACTTATATTTGCAACGAATGAATATAAGAGAGAGAGAGAGAGAGAGAGAGAGAGAGAGAGAGAGAGAGAGAGAGAGAGAGAGAGAGAGAGAGAGAGAGAGAGAGAAGTATAAGAAGGACAATTAAATTTAGAATTTCGCCCGGAGTATACAGAAGACATGTATAAATGGTACTAACAGCTGCATTGCTTGGCTCTCAGCAATAAGGGGTTAGTGTTAGGACGGGTCAGCCAAGTGTCGGGATAATGTGACTGGAATTGAGAAGATGTCACATTTCTGCGGTATAATGCCCCAGTGCTGTACTTATAATAATACATATATCGCAGGGATATGACTCAACTTATAAGCTTTGTTAAACACACACACAGTTTAAGAATGGTGTTGTGAAAGGAGGCAAATATAGGTACATGGAATCGACTGAAGGAACTCTGGACAAAAATTTAAGTCGACTGAACAGCCGTAGTTAAATTCTTGAACACACTATCAACCATTAAATTTGGCGTTATATTTCGATCAACGACCAATCCATATGAAAATTCCGATTTTATTTGATAACGATGTTATTCTCTTCCATTTAATAATAATAATAATAATAATAATAATAATAATAATAATAATAATAGTAATAATAAGGACTTTGTATAGCGTCTAATCTTTAAAAGGTCTAAGCGCTTTACAACATCTATAATGATATGAATACAAAAAAAAAAAAAATAAAAGCACAGCAAACTCCTTGAAACCAGAAAACACAAAAAGCGACGAAAACACTCACGTCAGGAAACACCACTAATTCCCCAAATCTGCTCCCGCATCGAACAAGGCGAGCCGCAAGAGTGCCCCCGAAATGGAACACCGTGTCTCGTCGAACGGACAGCTATTGCAGGGCACAGAGCAGCTGCAGGCGTGCCCGACCGTGGCACCCTATGAACGATCAGAGCAGCTGCTTTTGAACTTTCGAAGGCGCTAGAGCAGACACCGAGATGAACCAGACAGAACCGAGTTACAACAGTCCAGTCCCGAAGGCACAAATGAACACACGTGTTTTAGTGGTATCGACCGAAATATATTTGAAAGATATTTGCGAATGGATCCGCATCGTCTTAGCTCAAGATATGCATCCTTGCATATGTACACGACACGCGTTGCAATGTGATAGCACCGTCCATAGCAATACCGAGGTCCCGCACCGACTGCGCGAACTCAATGCCGGTGCTGCCGACATCTATCGCCCAAGGCAAATGACACGAACGGAAACGTCCATACTTTGCAACCAGAATGAACTGATTATTAGTATCACTCATCCGCAGCTTGCCACATTCCATCCACGACTTCACACCCGAAATGCTCCTTTCCACTCCCTGTATCACAGCATTAATCTCAGTTGTGCTGCTAGATAAGGGTGCCATCAGCGCACAAATGGTGAGACACTGGAAGACGATGCACGACAACCACGAGCGGCCGAGTGCATAGTGAATAGAACAGGTCGAATAACAGACCCCTGTGGAACACCACAACATAAATTAACTGGGCTGAAGTGTATTCCATTTGTAGATACAATTTATGTCATGTTGACTAAGTATAGCTTGAACATGGGCCGCATTGTTTTCAGTTCCAAAAATTAGTTCATCTTTTTCACAATGGCGATGTGTTTTTTTTATCCCAATGTTTTCCACTTTTATCAAATTATATATGGCCAGTTAGATTTCAGGCAATTTTATGAAATTTTTGTCTACTTTTTTTAATACACATGATTGAATTTCTATTACTTGAACCTTTTGTTGAAAATCTTGTCAATACGAATGATCGAAACTTCATTTGAGGTAGACCAATTAAATTAGACGGCGATATGTTAACACTAAGTGAGACATTGTTTTCGTTTTTTAACATATATGAAGACTGTGGTCGGTTATAATTATCTCTCTCTCTTTTTCTCTCTCCCTTACAGATCTGACGTAATATTTTACGTTAAATGTGCTTTTGAAGAGGGACAGGCATGTAACATTTTCAACGAATATATTACAAAACTAGGAATTTCATCTTGGACACAAATGGAAAAGATGTGTGCTAGTGCCGGCCATCCTATTTCACAAAGTAACATTTTGCAAAGTAAGTAATATTTTAAAATCTAATTAGCATTTTATAAACTAAGAATTATTGTACAAAGTTAGCAGTATTGAATGTTTGTAGAAACAAAGTTTATGTTTGTTTATCTAGAATCGCATAAATAGAACTCCTTATAAACGTGCATGCACCTGTATTGAAGTTAAGTGAACATATCCGTCATTTGTTTCTCTCATTTATTGACACACAATTTATCTCAACTGCTTAAATACACTGTAAGTGTCACGGCCCATTAAATACGTATCAACCGTATATTAATAATTAATGAAATATTAAAATCGCTTGGGGTTGTCACGTGTTTTTCATAACGGGGATTTTAAGATGTTGTTCATAGATGTTATGATGTTAAACAGATATTTTTTCACTGATCTAAATATATTCTTATTTAAAGAAATGATGTTTTATAACTGTTTTTACAATAAAATTAAGGGACCCCGAACGGCCGAGCGGTCTAAAGCGATCTCCGTTACCGATCACTGCCATCTCACCTCTGTCTGCATTGGTTCCGGTCTCAGATTCGGCTAATGTAGTTATGTGTAAAAGCTTAGCTTCTCGTGGGTTTGTGGTTGTATCCCGGTGCTTTCCCGGGTTATTCCTCCACCAATAATACTAGCCGCCATGCATAGTATATCGTGTGCTGAAAATGGTGTTAAACCATACAACAACAACAATAACAACAATCGAAATATGCATGATTGTGTCAAAGACATTTATAGAATTATCCTTTTCTCTTTTCAAGAAATATACAATTTTATGAGATAAAAATACAAGATCTTCAGTGTTCCCCAACTGTTTTCAAAGTGGTGGTGCTACTGATTTGTATCTCATCGGACAACGACTCCAAACCAAAGAAAATACATTCTAGTACTTATTATTAGATCATTTGAGAATAAAATATTTAAACCACGAGTCTGTAGAAGTACAAACCATTTCATGTATATGCACTTCCCAATTATATATTTCATATTTCAGATACAGCAAAGCAAACATTGCCGTCAGCTATGATTATCTTGGGGCTTTTGGCGACCCTTCTTGTCCGAATATTTCCGCTTTGAGATGGGAGTCAATGAAATTCTACATACAACCTTTGATACTGTTGATCTTCCATGTACATTTAAAAGAACCTTATTATGATAAAGACAGAAAGACAATTTTTAAACTAACTCACACACACACACACACACACACACACACACACACACACACAAACACAAACGCACGCACATACATTCGATACCCATCTACAGGCGAACAACTTCGCTTAACATGGACTCTTGACTTATTTAACTAGTCGAAACAGTCTTTGCATGTTGACGTCAGTGAATGTGATATAACTGAATATCTAACAGGTTACTCCAAGATCTCTTTCGTGGGTCAATTAATTTCTCTTGCTAAGGGCAGAAACTCGTTCATCTCCTAAAAGGTACTTTTTACAGTACCGTTTTCGCTAAATATATATACCAAACTTTGATGTGGACAAAGTGGATCAAAGACCTTTGGCAAACAGGTTGACAACGGTATTACAACTCATGGAGTTAAATACATTGGAGAGTTCATGTCAAGCAGGATATGAGAGGTCGGTTGGCTTTTTGTGAATACCTTATGGTTCATTCAGTTCAAATACACAGCTTATTCGAATAATAATGCAATACGACTGTACTTAGTTCAACATGTTATGCTACTATATTACACAGAGTGATCATTACATGTTTAGTGAATGGACTAAGTTCTCTATCGAGAATATGAATGACAAAATGTCGTTGTCACCTCGCACACAAGCATGTTTCTCAGCTTCAGAATAATCCGAATTCAGAGTTTTATCTCTATCATTTCTCGATATTACTCTGGAAATTGACAATACAAAATTACTACACATTCTGTATTTATTACTTAGTGGAGGCCAAGAATAACATTATTTTGATCCTATGACCTATATTTAATCTGAGACGCATTTTTAAGATGCGAAATTACAAAGATATAACTACTTGTTGCATTATATCTTTGTAATTTGTTAGTAAGTTGTGCTCATATTTTGCACCCAAATGAATCTGGAATTTTATTGAGTCTTTATTTAAGACTAATTGAATTTGTCTTGATGAGTGTTGAAATTGTCCTACAGAACATGTCTGGACATTCAAACATACGCGAACTAAGGCCCAATATTTCTCAATCCATAATTTGTAGACAGTCTAGTTTTGTCAAATGGATTCCTCCAGTTTGATTTAAAGAAAAGTTGTTTTTCAAACGCTTATACACTTTCAATTAACCCATATTATAATAGGATATGCACCAATCCAACGAAACAAATAGATCTTTTGTAAATAAAATTGGCCTTGAACTTGAATTTTATGTAAATATTGAAATTATTATAACAATTGAGCTAACAAGATTAGCAAACATACCGAGTATAGTGTATTGTAGATAATATAATTCTCTTAATAATTTCCTTAAACCGAGGATAGAAGACTTATTAACAAAATATCAAAAATTGTTAAGAAATTACACATTTGTTTTCCAATGTAATCCCCCACCCCAATCACACTGACCTAGTTTCCGATTTAGCTTGTCGATGTATATATTTAGTAACAAACGAGAAAGAGCACCTACCGCCATCAATGCATTGGTTACATTGAATGAGCTGGATACTACAGATCTAAACGAACACAGTACAATTGTCTGCCATACCAGTTAACTAATGAACTATGTAGCCGGGTATTTGAATGACAAGCAACTCTATAAAGAGTGTAAAAAGTCCGACTTTCTTAAATACCTTACCAACACCTTATATTTGATAGTTTCCTTAAAGGCATAGATACATAAGTATGTTGAAGGATGCTTTTTAAATCAAACCTATTATCAGAGATTTCTACTTTCATCATTGAAATATAATACATTCAAACCTTTCTGAATATACTTGCTTAGGAAATATATCTCTATAATTGTTTGTTTTTGTCCGTCAGGTTACTAATCTTACTTTTCAGCAGCGTGATAATTGAAGTTTTGTGCGCCTTATTCTCCAAAAAATTGGCCCAAACTTGGAGAATATCATATCTAACTGTGGCGCAGGCAGGCTTTAGACATGGCCGCATCACATGCGATCAAGTCCTTACCCTGCCTTGGTTTCTTTAAAACTGTTTTCAGAGGAACCTTAAAACTGGGATTGTTTTCTTTAATCTAATAGCGGCATATGACACAATCACGCATGCAGACGCTTCAGATTGCACATCAGATAGCTAGAGAGCTGCAGCTTGTGGAGGCATCCAACTAACGGACTCCCAAAAGGTTCTGTTCTTTCGCCAAGTTTGTGCAAGATATATATCATTGACTTAACTGTAACACATTCGCGCACGTTCATGTAGACTACTACATCGCTCTCGGGACCCAGGTACTGAACATAATTATATTGCTGGTTCAAATCTACTTCGGTTGTGGCAGTCATCTATCCATCCAAACATTGGTCCAATAGAACCCAGACGTACAAGGTAAAGGACAACAGAACAACGGTGAAAGTCAATTAGGTTTTATTTCCGTTTTACATTGTACTAGTGCCAAATCAGTGTCTCCTTTTAGATTACAGCAAAAGAGATGGAGTATAACCACCAGTATAATACAAATGTTTGAATTGCGATATTCTTGTTTGTACAGCTTCGATTTAATGCTGTTGGGCGGGGTGCGTTTGTGTGCAAACTATATTGTGGGTATTTACCCGTCTGTGTGACTTTTTCTTAATTGTATAAGGCTTGGTGTTGCCTTATTTGTTATTTATTATGATACGTACAGGAGTATCACCTGGTGCCTCTCGGTGGCTTAGTGGTTAGATTGTTCGCCACGGAAGAGATATGTCGTGGGTTCGATCCCCGACTGAATCATACCAACGACTTACAAAAATGGTACTAACGGCTGCCTCGCTTGGCGCTCAGCATTAAAAGGTTAGTTTTAGGACTGGTCGACCTTGGATCAGGAAAATGTGACTGGGTGG
Organism: Unio delphinus; assembly: GCA_029339505.1. Lineage (NCBI taxonomy): Eukaryota > Metazoa > Mollusca > Bivalvia > Unionida > Unionidae > Unio > Unio delphinus. Next base: position 812,689 of record JAQISU010000400.1, read on the forward strand.
GACATCATGCAACAATGCTAGTCATCACTATAAACTACCTCACTGCAGACTGAACAATTGTTATAGGTTCGTTAAAAATCCAAACCAAGCAAGCAAACAAACCACCTGGTGCATTCAGTGTTTAACGAGTTTGAGTAATATCTGGAATTTGATCCAAAAAATGTTTGATAAATATTGAAGTCGGGAGAGTGAGAATCGTCTTTGAGGTAAACAAAAAAAGTCTTCTATCCCTGTTAAGAGAAATCCGTTAATCTAAAGAATAATGTAGATGTTGAGTGTTTTACTTATTATTTCGAGTTCAATTGAAGTCAGCACGGGGCCCAGGAAGGGGAATCCAAGGTGGCAATCTACTTTCCCTGTGGGCAAATCTGGACAAATTCCTAAATTGATTAACAGAAAAGAGGGTAAGAACAAGCTTAAACTTTGAAAAAATTAAACAAATATATGAGTTCACTAGAATACAAATTGAAAGTGTCAAACATTTTTTACGTCCTTACGTATTAAATTCCAAATAATCCATGAATTATAGACACAAGGCCAAAAAAAAAACAAAAACAAAAAAAAAAGTTCTGAATAATTGAGAGTTTTATGTCAATTCGGCCAAGGTTAAAAGTGTTAATGTCTCTGTATTGTTTGATAAGATTGTTTATCTTGAAAACAATTTTATTAATTTAAAAACATAGTCGCAGAGATATAATATATTCTTTACTGGAATTGAAGGTGCCCTTTGCAGTTTTCTTAAAGAAATTTTCCCTATAGCCGATTCACATTTCATAGAGATATAGAGTGTACCGGCTAGGTAACATCCGCTTCAGAGACAATTAAACAAATTTACCAGTCTAATCATCGTGAAGTTCGGCAAGTACAAGGACAAATTAATGATACGTGCTACTGAAAGCAGGAAAATGTTTTAAGTTCAGCGATCGCTTTAGGGTATCGGAGGATTTCCCAAAGCATATCGGGGAGAAAAGGAAATCACTGTATCATATATGACTCGATTTAGACGAGAGGGTGGGTACCTTCTCGTGTAAGACCACGACTACTATATATTCTATCCACGGTGAATTGTCTAGAATTATTTTCAGAACATGACTATCACATTATACAATTAAAGTTCGAACATCGATAATCAATTCAACATCGATATTAAAATCACTATTTTTTATCACTTTGTTTATAACTAGCGAGTTTTTTTCTTATATAATATCACTGACTATTTCTTTGAATGTATTATCGTTGAAACTTACAACAACCCGACCAAGTTGAGATATTTTCTTACTCATGATACCGCGAGATAAAACAAATTTGACCATTCGATGTAATCATCTATGATCTAAACTCGTGTATCATAAATTGTTAATCCCTGAGATGAATGTATCGTCGCTGCATATCCAAACTTCCATGGAGATTTTTCAGCGTTTAATGCGTCTTTAACAAAATCAGTATTAACAATAATAATATCATTGAATACTACATTTTTCTTCGTAGATTTTCCTGGAATTTCAGCGTCGATGTTTGGTCAATAACACAATGGCACAGGAATCGTTGGATATTTTTCTTGTTGTGCGTTAAATAATTTGATTTGAACTATATTTCTGGTTATTTTTCTACTTGCTATTATTAGATCATTTGGTCTCTATATTTCCAAAAACACATTCATGGAAGTCTCTGGAATTATTTTACGCGCTATTGTACTTTTGATTTTATCTGGTTGCAATCTTATGTATTTTTTTTTAAACATAAAAAAATCTTCATCAAGCGCTTTATGATCATCATTTAGCTCTTCGTGATTGACCACGGATTTTCTTAACCAATAATGAGGAGATAATCTGGTAAGTGGTGGAGGTTGACTGTGAACGCCACACATTATCACAGCAGTATTTTTCAATAATAACCAATCAAGAAACATCTTTCATGTTTTTAACGATACTGTACATATTTCATCCCAAATAAGTATCACAGGAATATATTTCTCTCCCATCCTTACAGATGTCCATGCAACACCACTCCAACGAGAGAAGCTGTGATAAGTACAAGAATTTATTCCATGGTTTTTCATTACCTTGGCTAGTCTATGTATTGGTGTTAACACAATAATGTCCAAATCTTTCCAAATAACTCAATAACACGAGTTGTTTGACCCCAACCTCCTGGTCCGCTTAAAAAAATGGTTTCAATATTGATATTGGATAATACACAGGCGGTGACTTTGACGATTCTGATATTTGATTGCATCAATAATTATCCTCGATCGTAACATCAGGTTGTCAAATGAGTCTTTAATTCTTTATATTTCACGTTGATGTAAAATGAATCCGTGACAACTCTAACTGTGGTAAAAAGAAATCTATTTATCATTGATAAAAAATTAATAGGAACATAAGCGAGCATCGATGATCTTAAATGATAATATTGAGGTGATTCTCCATTGGTTTAACTAATAATAATTATTAACTTTGTTCTGTCGGATAAATAAACATCTTCTCGGTTAATGAACGTTTCCTTTGCTATTGTATCAGCGAGGATAAAATCTCGTTCGCCATTATCTAAGATTAATCGTGTGTGATGTCGTTTATGATCATACGATCTACCTTGAGTAAATTTACCATTATTATTCTACAGAGATTTTTGTTGTAATTTACTCGTTGATATTTTCTACGAATGAGTTAAAATCTGCTTCAGGAATTAATTCTGGTGTTGGTAACCAAACATTAGTTCGATTTTTATATGACCGTCAACGATATTAACATTCCATCATTAAGCATAAATAGCAACAGTACTATTGGGACCCACATCTTCTCAGAGAAATGTTTACCAAACCAAATATAACAACACTGTTGTTGATATGAATTAAATTCAAACGACATAATACGAGAGAATCCTGTTAAATTAAAATCATGCAGTGGTCTATTACATGTTTAAATTGCGATGTCATTATACGGTCACGATTTATCATCGACGCGCCATCGTCGTTTCTAAAACTTAACAAATTTCTTCTGATCGTAATATAATTTTGTTTCGCTGATATATATTATCAATTATATTATCAATTATTTTCCTGGTTCGTTTATCATTCATACTTGCATCATTATATGTTGTTTTCCACGTCGACCATATATATTTGGCTTCGTCTTGATAAAATTCAAATTTTACTTGTCTTATACTATTGATTATTTTGTATCTTAATGTAACACGATTTGGTTTTCATATAATATCAAGATAAAAACAATCGTGTTTTTCCTATACTTATATCGGTAATCTTGGAAATTCTCTCCATATATTTTGTAGACAAATTTATGTTCAATTGAATTATTTTCATCTAATATAACAATGACGCAACATTGTATATGGAAAATGATGGATGCAGCAGGATTTTGTTCTCGCGCATGCGTGGGGAAATGCTGTGCTCAATATGGACAAAATATCCGACGAGGATCTCAAAGTCCTGTTTTTTGTATCGAATTTGGAAAAGACGTACGAGGAAAAACACAGTTATGTAGTATTTGAGGTGGTAAAACTTATAGAGAATTATCAAAATATTACTTACGTAAATATAACTTTGCATAATCCGAACACGTTTATATAAATATTTGTATATATCTATCTATCTATCTATCTATCTATCTATCTATCTATCTATCTATCTATCTATCTATATATATATATATATATATATATATATATATATTCGTATGAAAAATATTATCATTTCTACATATAATTTCCCATATAATACATAAACGACGAAAATATTACCGAGTCGACAATCGAGTTTGATAAAGTCAAATATCTTGTTGGATCCAGCAATATATTTACAAGTAAATATATCATTAAATATATAAAGACACATCGTGGATATGGTTACGAAACTCATGAAAACGAAAATATAATAATTCAAACTATCACCAAAGAATGAAATATAATACTCTACGTGAATCGGAATAATTTGCTGTATTAGTTCCGGTTGGACGAGTTATTAGGAAAATCTCTGCAGAAATTCCCAAAATATTGAAAGATAAACAACAAGAAATAAATGTCATTAATAATTTTGAAAAATTATGTTTTTAATATCCCGATTCACTCTTAGATTATCTCTTCGACGTATTTCTTTTCCTTTATGGGAATTTTAGTTATAGTTATTAAATATCGTTTATTATTTTACGGTGGCTTTTTCAAACGCGGTTTCATATTCTTTATTCGCGGTGATAAATGTTTTTTAATGATCTGCTAGTTCAGCATTTCTTATCTAGCAGCTTCAATCGCGGTTTCATATTCTTTATTTATATTTAATACTTTCTTTTATATACGAAGATGATTTTCTAAATTTCATTGTAATATTTTTTTTTGAGGTTTAAGTTCAAAGAGTTTGTTTTCTGTTTCGTCAATATCATTACCTAATTATGTTTTATTTGTTCGGTCTGATATAAATACTTGTAATTCTTCATCATTGCCACGAGTAATCGCAGCAACGAGTTTAGTTCCCCAGATTTTATATAATCGTGTTAATCCGATTGTATATTCAGTGGCAGTTTCACTAGGTTTTTTCATCTACATCTGATAAATATGCTGATTTTCAAGGCATTTATAAATAAAACAATTTTTTTAATAATCACAGAGTAGTTATATTGCAGTAATTTTAGAATAATTATGGATAAAAAAACAAGAAACCCACATTATTTCTTTGTTTGAATAAATTATTGAAATTCTTTCATTATTATATTTATAAATATTGTTGAATCTATCTATCTATCTATCTATCTATCTATCTATCTATCTATCTATCTATCTATCTATCTATCTATCTATCTATCTATCTACTTTTTGAAATAATCATTGAAAAAAGTCAATTATGACCATACATAACCCTAATCTGTAATTTCTCACCGGAAATATCAATTAATTTTAAACTTTGATCAGTGAGTTTAAAACCAACTAGCGTCATTGAATTATTTAGAGTGCTGCTATAATTAGATTAACCGGCTCTTGCACAATCAGACTTCCAGGAGATACTCTGGGAGTGAATGAATATAAAATGTATTCCTGTTGAGCCTGATTTGATATGTATGTGTCTGTCTGATAACTTCCATCAATTGCATTACAAATAGTTGGAGAAAAATAAATATGATCAGAATATAATTAATTTTGATTAATCGTTGTTTTAAATCATCAATATAGTTCTGTGACAATGATGTGAAAAAACCTTTATTCGATCGAATTTTTGTCTGATTTCATTATTGGTAAGATCGATAAATAGTTTAAAAACATTGGAATATCTCGTCTTGCCATGATAAGTATAAACCTCATATTCATCTTTCGTTCCTTTCCGTCGAATAAAAATCTCAATATTTTGGAACTGCTATGATTTTTCATCTGTATTAAAATATTGATTTTTAATTCTCGTATTAATGATTGTTTTCCAGTAGGTTTTTCCGGCCATCAAAGAACAGTTCTGATTGAACTTTGATAAATATCCACGACATAATCAGGTGAATTTATTTCAATCGCGGCAGATAAAGACCTACATTGAATATCTCATATTTTTCTATCATTGAGACTCGTTGATATTGTTAAGGAAAATTTAGTGTTACGTGTATTTGATTTGGGTCATTTATTTTTTATTTTAATTGTTTGTTTGTCAGATTCAAATTTGACATTTTAACTTTAAGATTCATTCATTGCGAGATATGTTTTTAGAAAGTGGGATGACAAGTACTCTAAGAATAAACACCAGATGTTGACCTCATTTCTGACCTAGCTTCAGAGTTGTAAACAAGCTTTTAAAATGATTGGCTGATTCCAAGGACATTATGAAGCTTTTTTATAAACATCTTTCTATTTTAGTTGGATCACACGGTGTGTACGAAATTTTTCGGATTCAAATTGGTTCTAAAAGATTCTAAGAGATCATGTGACCCCTTTCTTGTTTACGTAAAAAAACGGGTATATAAATTATGTTTTGGAGTGAACTATTTAGTAGACGTTGGGCTGTTAGAATACTAAGTTGTGTGTCGTTCTGAATTATTTTAAATTACCCTGCACTGGAAATTATTTCAATTCGTTTGGATCAAGAGGATTTAGTTTGTTATTTATCTGGAAAAAAATTGTGCTCATTGAATTTCATTGCCAAGAACTAACTTCATCACGTGACATCGTCTTCCATCTTGGATGCTTCACTAAGATTCGAACTTGGAATTATTAGAACATTTTATTACCAGGACATTTGCGATTTCACTAGTGGATTATATTTTGAGTTATTTTTGGATTAATTTTGAAATTGATTCTTAAAACCGTACGTTTATTTTTCTCTCCTGGAAAACTTTTATGTTCAAGTTTTTACAAGCTTGTTATTTTCATTCTTTCTATGTTACTGTTTATTCGAGCCTAATCACGTAACATTAGATTACGCTTCCGTCGCTATCTATACTTTTACAATATAATCGTGTAATTATATATACGAGCATGAACATAATTTTTGGCAATTATATTAGCAACGCCAGCATTTGTTGTTGCCGTTGAAACACATATTGTTAGCATCACCGGTGACATCATTAATATCGAGGATAGTATAATTCCGGTTCCAGGAACAACCGTGAACACCGAATAAACGATCCTATCAACTACAATTATACGTCGATAATATTTGTTTTTGTTTTTATAGTATAGTTGTCAACGATGGTTTTTAATTTAGTCTGCCATTCAAGTGCTCGATTGTATCGATATTTTGGACGTCCATATGTTTAATTACTTAAATGAATTACAAATTATACGTACCATGTGAGAGATATTAGTACTAAATTATCAACGCTGGGTCTTAGTGTAAATATTTTTGTGGATCCCTTTTATATTATTGCACTTGCATTATTAACACCTGTCGATGTACTTGGTGATCTATTAAATTGTAATGCTGAAATCAGAGTTAATCTATAGCTATCTCGAACAGAACTTAAATAATGTTATTCCGAGGTGTCCAGGCAAAATATCCATGCTGAATCGAGTACACACTATTGATATTTTTGTTATGGGATATTTTAATCTTATCAAGCCTTTTACCGTTAGTAGGAAAATCACCAACGATATTAGCCTGTGTTTGTATAATCGTGTCAATGGACGTCTTAATTTTAAAAAGTTTCATAGGGACATTTGGCAGGTTTCCAAAGGAATCATCTGAGGTTTCAAAAATGTTTCTAAACTTTATACCGAGATTTGAAAACGCGGTTACATGAACATATATTTGTCCCGTAGCGTTGATAGTTTTCTGTCTGTGTAGAGTTTTGTTACCGCGTCAGTGTCAGATACTGGATCACCAGGTGATGTTATTTTATTTAAATTCATGTTGAATTTACCTCTCATTGCATCACCGGATTTTTGTACTCGCTCGAAAATATCATCTAATACAGTTTGAAAAAAAACCACTTGTTTAATCTCTCCAGAAGAACCAAATAAAGCTATGGAGTTTTCGGTTATATCCAACATCGAGATCATTCATTGAAATATTACTCGTTCTTAATTTTCCTTGTTTGTCCTGAAAAATAACAATTTCATTCGGATACACATTTGCAGGATTTAACAATTCGGATAATTCGTCGTTGATGTTTTTTTTCTCACATTTTCGCTTCATATTTTAGTAGTGTTTTTGTCTCGAGATGTATCTTCCGTTAATATCTACCATTATATTAGATTAATTCTTTAACTAAAATCCTTTGTCGATTTCCAACGCTGACTTGTATAATCATGTACAGACCTTATGGTGGTTTGGTTGATTTTGATATGGATTCAAGTACATTAATTATTTATCTGCCACATATTGGTGGATCCGTCATTGTTTGAGTTGATAGCATTGAATACCAGATTGGAACTCGCGTAACACTAATATATTTTAAAACATTTTTTCGGTGGGGTTAACCCATACGAATCGAAACAAATACTTCCAAGTGGATCAAATGAGTATGCAACCCAGTGAGTTCCTGGTCTTGTAGAATTATCGAGATTAATAATTCTCGTTTAAACAGAATTTGGTTGTTTTGTTATTTGATCTCGCATAAACACTCCACTGAAATTTTTATATTGAATTGTTCAGCGGCGTTTACTAAATCAAAATTTGATATTTGAGTTAAACCAGATTTTTTTCCTATGAATAAATACTTCCTGGTAATCTCAGGCCGCTTCCATAAATGAAACGACGCCCTGGTAACCTAAGGCCGCGTCCCTCTTTTGTATCCTTGTCCTATTGCTTTTGTTTTGCTGCTACACCAGCAAGGTCTTGAAGAGTACCAAGTTCAGCTGTTTTTGCAATGGCAGTTGCGGCCACTGCAATCAATGCTGGTAATGCAGCAAGAGAAGGAAATATACTACCTGATTTAACTGTATCAGAAATAGCACCCAAAGATAGAGTAAATTGAACACTTTTTAATTTTATTGCATCATTAAAACGCTTAATTTGACGCGATGTCAATCATAGTTTATTTTATCCACCAGTTATTTGATCGTATTTTAATGTTATTCTTGTTCACATTCTCTTAGTTAAATTTGATTGTATGTTTTTGTATCTGACCAAGATTCAGAATGACATTAACAGGACTATATGACATGTATAATAATACGAGTGTTCTAATTGTGTTACATATCTACTACAGGTGCATCAATGACTCATTCGTCTACCAACACCTTCGAGTAACATCGATTTATCGCGGATTATAACAGCTATCGCTCTGTAGTTAGAGATAATTATATCATCTGCTGCATTAGTCGGAAGAGTTACACGAGCTCGAAAGTGTACATCAACAACACTCTGTTTAGTTAAATCAAGATGTTCCAATGAAAAGTAATAAATCTAACAACGGATTTGCACATGAAAATAATCTAAGATCGCCTTGTAACATTGCTGTTGCAAACCTTAGGTTGTTAAGTAGAACTAATATCTAATATAATATCAAAAGCAGCATCTGATCTAACCTTATATCCAACTGGTTGTGGATCAGATGCAGTATCTATTGGTGTTCGTAATTTGACATACTGAACATTATCAGCATTATCAGTAATATCGTTAGCAAATATCATTGATAGACCATCTGATCTTGTAAAATCATCAGAATAACTCGCTAACCCCAATATTGTTGTGGCAACATCAATATCTTTCTGAATATATTCAATCTCTCTTCCATCAATCATATATGTAGAGCTAGTAAACAACGCCATAATACCGTTCTTAACAAAACCAACTCGCGGATTTGCTGCATATGGTGTATTAGCATCAACATTTTTTACGAGTTCCTCTTGTACTTCAATGCATGCTTAAGCGGGTAAGAACTATATACTTGTATCTAGAACTTAAAGTTAAATTCTCATCTTTGAGAACCGGTGAGTTTATATCAAATTATGTTAGGTGATTGTTTGAACATCTATTATATATATCTATATATATATCTATATATATATATATATATATATATATATATATATATTGTTTGAACATCTATTATATATATGTATATATATATATATATATATATATATATATATATATATATCGATCTAAATCACGATCTCAGACCACTTCCTTCTATTAAATTTGCAGTAATATGTCTTTGTAATTGATCAGATCCTTGATTTATCTCTGTTAGTTTTTGACCCGAGGCTTTGTTTACTATTTTAACGATATCCGCGGATATATTTTCCGGAAGACGGTAATTTTACTGTTAGTTGTGGTTTTCGTCGTCTTCGATGAATCAAGGCTGATATTTGTTTATTGGCTGCAGAAAATAAATTACTGGCAATATTACCAACAGCGCCAGGAGCTTGTTTTCCTATAATATTAATAGCTTTCATCGAAAATTATTTTGCGATTGGTGCTATGTCTGAAGCCATTATTGTAAATACTCTTTAAATACATCACCAAGACCATCTCCGTAAAATGTCTGATAGACGGGTAACCGTGAATTTATTACTCTGACCATGGTCGGTTTGTGATGATGTCAATGTATGATCATCTTATTTTATTATCATTTTATATCTAATCAGACAATTAGTCACTATGATAACCATCGACAAGTTTATGGATAAATTCTCGATATATGTCGATATCCAAGATACCTCTTTGAAATAATCTTGGACAATTATCAGCAGCTTGATTATTTATTTCCAATGTATGTGTCGAAAAACATCGCATGTGACGAAGCAGGACGTTTTGTCGCGACCGGTTTGACGCCGGCTGTTTTGGCACGGGATGGTTTGGCGCCGGAGCCTTTGGCACCGATCAAATGTTATTGCTATGTTATGTTCATTCATCAGTAGAATAAATTGGCCGTCATCTGCAGCGGTGTGAAGACGGGCTTAACATTCGTTTTTCAACTCGCATCGCCAAAATTTGGAAGCTTATCGGCACTGTATTTATCAAAAACGTATTGCTATCCATCGTGCGGGTAATTTTCTTCACCACACTTCGATTTCATAAAGCTCATTTCCTAAAATTTTTTTTAAGTTAATACATTTGACAGCACACTTATATAAATAAACAACTATATAGAAGTTGGTTTGAGCCTCAATGGCTAAAGCGTTAATCCTTTGCGTGTGTACGTCTTTTGATGTTAATCCTCTTGTCGGTGCCAAAACGTCCGGTGTCAAAACGGCCTACGCCAATACATCCAAGCACCAAAACGGTCGCGCCAAACCGGCCGGCGCCAAACCGGCGGCGCCAAAACGTCACGAACCGGCGTGTGAAAACCGCTCAGTCTTTTCTCTTGTGATCCGAACAGAGTCCAGGTTAAACTGGCATACAAGAGGGTGCTTAGCACGCAGGCTTGGTACCCGGAGCTCATAGTGTTCAGGGTCTGCATACTGTTGTTCCATACGTTTTTCGGCAACGTGTAGAGAGTTGTTAATATCTTTTCAGTCTGCTCTTTGGATTACCACTAAATTGGATTCAATATATATATTAATTAGGAGAGAGAGAGAGAGAGAGAGAGAGAGAGAGAGAGAGAGTCATCTCTCTGATGACTAAACTGATCATCGCACGTCTAGACCATATACACTCAATATGGTTCATTTTACATTATTTGTTTATATAACGACTGAGATTGAAAGGCTGTCACTGTTGTTTGATAATTCAGGAAAGGCTAACATGAAAATCACATTCAAGAGAACATCCAATGATCTAATTGGATTGGGTTGGTTGATTAATGAAAATAAGTACCGCCTACAAAGATTAAGGTGGTGTTCCTGTGTAGTGGAACATTTATCCATCAATTTTTCCAGGAAATGTTGGGAAAATGACCTTTTCTAGCGATGTTTTGTTGATATTTCTTCGGAAGCTATGTATGCACATTGCATAGCATTGTTTTAGCATTGACCGTATACTGAAGCTTATGCTGTGTACAATCAATGCATGTATAACAGAATTGTTACCGAGAGGAGGGTGGATTAAATGAACAATACAAACACAATTTGTGAAAGAAAATATAAATTTATGTAACTCACCCCTTCGGCTGGAGATTGCAAGACGAGCTTATCTGTCCTTCGATTAGATATTTTGGCTCCCGTAATTATTATGAGAAATATCTCGCCTTATATACTCTCTATAGGTGAACATAAATCACATCGAGCTTACCGTGCACCACGTAAATAACAAACTGGCACATGCAAATCGTTACACGCCACTTACCTTGGAGAAAACCACTTAATCACCCCAGGTAATGCGTGTACGACGAAATCAAAAAAATGGTGAGTTTTGTTTGCAATTCAAGAAGAACAAAAATCAGTTCAATTTTCGCCTAATTCTGTGACAGCATGCTACTGTTCGAGGAATGACCCGTAAACCGTAGATTATGCTAAATATGCTTATTGGAAAGCATTGCTTAAGCATTGACGCGTATAACGTAGAATATGCATAGTATAATCGCTACATAGCATTGCTTTAGGAATGACCTGTATAACGAAGATTCTGCTAGGTATGCTAGGGATGCTCATTTCATACCATTGTTTTATCATTGACCCGTATACCATAGATTATGCTAAGTATTCTGATTGCATAACAATGCTATAGCAATGACTCGTATACCTTAGAGTATGCTAAGTATAATCACTGCACTGCATTCTTTTAGGAAAAACCCGTATTCAGTAGATTCATCTAAGTTAATCCATTGCATATCATTGTTTTAGGAATGAGATTTATACTGTAGGTTCTGCTTACTATACACATCGTAAATCACTGTTTTATGAATGACCCGTATACCGTATATTCTGCTAAGTATGCTCATTGCATAGCATCGCTTTAATATTGACTTGTATATCGTAGATCTCTTGTTATGTACGCTCATTGTATAAAATTGCTTTAACATTGACACATATACGGCATTATAAGCTAAGCAGAATCATTGCATAGCATTGTTCTAGCAGTAACCGGTATACAATATATTTAGCTAAGTATGATGATTACGAAGCATTGCTTTAGCATTGATCCGTACATCGTATATTCTGCACAGACGTCTCATTGAATAGCATCGCGTTAGCAATGATCCATATACCGTACACTATAGTGATTACAATCAGTGCATATCAATGTTGCAGGCACGAACCTTATACCGTAGATGCTGCAAAGTATGCTCATTGCTTTGTATTCCTTTAGCAATGACCCTTATATTGTGGATTATGCTAGGTGTACTCATTCAATAGCACTGCTTTAGCACTAACCCGTATACCGTGGATTCTGCTAATTATACTCATTGCATACCATTGTGTGGGGTGGCCTGCGCATGCGATTTATGTTCGTCACAAGATATCATTGAAACAACAGAAACATTAAATCAAACTCTATAACCTTTAAGTTTATTCATCAAAATTGAATACAGGGAGGACTCAAGTTAGAAAAAGGATTTAGGCAACAATTTCTTGATAAATAAAAAATAACAGAAGCCAATCTTCAAAATTTAAAACTTTCCCGGTATAACGTACCCGGGTTTTAAAAAAAATCGTCATTGATATCATTGGTGAATACTTTCCTAAAATACTCGCCGAGTGTAGAAAAATAAATCCTCCAGCAATAATTCACCGAACAGACAATAAACCATATGGTGGTGGTAGACATCAATCACCGTGATTCGTAAATCAGCAGGGATATATTTTGTATACATTCACCCCTCAAGTATCTCCTGGATATTTGATTGTTCAAGAACCCATTAATTTAACTCATCTTCAATGTCTTAATTCATTATTGAAGAGATTACATTTCACACTTTCTGATCAGATCGGTAACTTAGTGGATTTAAGAGGGTGGGGGTGGACCGGGCGGCAGAGAAAGTATACAACTGAATGTCTCTTAAGAAAGATACTCTCATTTGGATAACTAATCTCCTACTTTCATTTATTAAGCTTGAGAAAGGTCGCTACTTTCACTTTCTATAATCATTTTTGTTTTCTTACATTTTAATTAATACTATTTTTGTTTCATACTCACGAGATAGCTATAATTTAACTTTTTCGACAGATTTAGGAAGATATACAATTATTTTAAACTCTACATTATTTACAAGTAATGAACCAAACACAGCTTGTTGAATTTACTTTATAAATTTATATTCGGATATTAGAGATTATCTATCTCCGGCTTTAAGCTCTTGCAAGTATTCGAAATCAGGATTTAATTTTATACCTTCATTTTTTAGATTTGTAATTGCAGAAATAATATTATTAACATTTTCATAATTCATTATATAATACATCTTCATGTTTAAATTAAAAAATAACAAAAAATGAACGGTTGCATTGATGAGCGGTTATCTCCAGTGGTGATTCTTTATACAAGACCTTTTTTATGACCCAAAATTCTTTGCTGAAAGGGACATCTTTCTCTAGCATCCTTCACCCAAGGTCTTTCTTATGACTCGAGATTCTTTGTTAGATAATATGTATTCACCATCACTCAAGACCTTTCTTATGGCCGGATATTCTGTCTGAATGCTGTATGGAGTATCCTTTATAAAGATTCGTTATAATTCGTCTTTCGTATCACCCGACCTTCTTTAGCTCATCATGCTACCGTCAATGTTTGGGCGCCACAAATCCTTTCATTAACAATCCTCCAGAGAATATTCGAAACGAAACGAAATTTTAGAATATTCAGAAGGTTGTCTATGCATTTCAGTTTCATGCACACCTTCCCTCCCCCCCAGATTAAACCCCGAGGAGAGTGCAAAACCACACCCATCCCGTTGTCTGAACTTGATGGGAGAGGTGCACATGAAATGCTTGAAACTCTGGCGCCTCATATTTCATAGACGAACCGCTATTACGCAATCGTGGATAGCATCGCGTTAGCAATGATCCATATTCCGTACACTATAGTGATTACAATCAGTGCATATCAATATTTCCGAACCACTGACATATGAGAACCATCCACATTAGCAATGCATTACGTTCCAATCTTACAAATAAACATTTAAGAAATTAATATAAAGTTACCTCTATACTGCACTGTTACATACAGTACAGGCAGCGTAGATTTATTTCTATTTCTGAATACACTGTTTAAATTAATTGTAAATTTATATATATTTCTGCACTAGACAAAGTAGGTTGAAATATACATATAACTCGAGCAGTATTAAACGAAATGTTTTTCTGCTTTGTTTCTGTTTGTTAGAGAATATCCTTTCACTAATTTGATCTCTTATACAATTATAATTCTTCACTTCTAAAAATTATCAGACAGATGATTAATTAATTATAATGATAAAAATGAACGGCAATTAACGGATACACTAACTGATGTTATTAATATCTCTCTCTCATCAGGGGAATTCCCATCGTTTTTGAAAACTGCCATTGTAATGCCGCTGCTGAAGAAACCAATTCTAAACCATAACGATTTAAAGAACTACCGCCCAGTTTCTAATCTCCCATTCATATAAAAAATCTTAGAAAAGGTTGTTCTAGCTCAACTTGTATATCATTTGAATTCAGTCTTTTTAGCAATGTACAGTCTGCATATCGCCCTTGCCACAGTACGGAAACTACTCTTCTGAAAGTATTTAGTAACATTCTCTCTGCTTCGGATAGTAGAAAGATTACAGTCCTCACTCTCCTGGATTTATCTGCAGAATTTGACACAATAGACCATGATATATTACTTCACCGTCTCCAGCATGTATTTGGCATTCAGAATATAGCATTACAGTGGTTCATGTCCTACTTAGTCAACAGGACACATATTATATCTGCAAATGGAATACACTCCAGCCAAGTTGACATATGTTGTGGTGGACCCGTTCTCTTCATTCTATACACTCAGCCGCTCTCAAGTGTCATAGATCATCACCCAGTGTCGCACCAATTGTATGCTGATGACACCCAAATATACAAGTCTAGCCACCCAACTGAAGTTGATGCTACCATCCATGGAGTAGAGAAGTGCATTTCTGATGTGAAATCATGGATGACATGTAACAAGCTGCAGATGAATGATGATAAAACTGAGGCTATTCTGATCACAACACAAAGACTTTCTTATTCACATCCTTTACCTCAGACAATAAATATCAGCAACACCAACATTAAATTCTCACAGTCAGTACGGAACCTAGGCGTTACTCTAGACAGTACTACCACATTGCACCAACATGTCATGAACATATGCAATGCTGCATATCTTGAACTGAGACGCATCAGTTCCATTCGTAAATATCGTTTAGTTGATGCCACTAAAACACTTGTGTGTTCATAAGTACTTTCAAGACTGGACTATTATAACTCAATTATGTCTGGCTCGTCACAATATTTACTCCAGAATTTTCAAAAAGTTAAAAACACAGCTGCACGGATCATCTTTAGAGTACCTCGATCAGAGCACACCTCACCACTGCTCTGTACCCTACAT
Source organism: Unio delphinus (assembly GCA_029339505.1). Taxonomy (NCBI): domain Eukaryota; kingdom Metazoa; phylum Mollusca; class Bivalvia; order Unionida; family Unionidae; genus Unio; species Unio delphinus. The sequence goes on from JAQISU010000400.1 coordinate 828,557, forward strand.
TGGCTATCAATTCGATACAGAATCAATAAAAAAAATGTTCTCTGTGCTACATTTCAATGACAGACTCCAGTCCAACATACTTATCCAGTCTCACTCATGTGTATACACCAGCTAGATCCTTACTCTCTTCTTCTGATAATCGTGTACGCATTGTTCCCAAGGTGAAAACAAAGTCATATGGACAACGTTCGTTTGCATACCAGGGCCCGGCGACGTGGAACGAAGTGTCCATTGAAATCAGACACAAAGACATAGTGGTCCCTTTTAAGAGTGCTCTTAAGACTCACCTGTTTCGACTGCAGGGACAAACTTAGTGACCTAATCATGTTTTGTATCTTATATATTTTCAGCATGTTTTTTTGTTTTCCAATTTCATTGTTTTTGTCATTTGTTGTTCTGTAGTGTAGTCATATCATTATTGATGGTGTAAAGCACTTAGAGCTTCGAAAGATTAGGCGCTATACCAAGTCCTGATTATTATTATTATACAGATCTATATGGTAATCTCACTTCAATATGGTCCCTGACAGGAACAAGGGAGGTAACTACTATGTTATTGACGCAAAATGTCTGAGTGATTCCCTTTAAAATACTGAACTATCGAAAAATGAAAGATGTATCGATATTTTTGTGATTAGGAAAAATGTATAACTACATATATTATATGAAACCATACATTTTCCAATTTCAGAATATCTTACATCTTTTGCCAAACGATCAGAGATCTACCAGAATAACAAAATTAGTATATAAATAGCTAGTAATAGATAACTACTGGATATACCTTAGCCCGACAGTTATCTCCAACAAAAATGAAATATTACTTGCAGAAAAGCGGATATATATATATATATATATATATATATATATATATATATATATATATATATATATATATATATATATATATATATATATATATATATTTATTTATTTATTGTCTGCGACAAATTGTACCGAACATTTCAATATAAAAATATCTACCAGCTGGATTCAATCAATTTTTCTAAATATTTATTTTGAAATGTTGCTTTATCATCTTCAGGGGTTCTTAAGACTATTTAATTTTCAAAATAAAAGACTAATATCGCTTCAGTTCTCTCTTTCTATCTCTTCCCCCCCCCCCCCCAGATTGTAAACATAAATGTGTTATCCCTCTAACTCCATTAAATCGTAAACACGGTTTTGTTCCTAGACTTCCATTACAAACGGTTGGTTGATGCTGTTCGCAGAATTCAATTGCACAGGATTTGTTATATTGGGTTGAATACCCAATGATCAACCACCTGCACTATTTGTTTATTTGAATCATTGTGTATATAATATTTTGTTAATTCAATTTGTTTTTTTTAAATATTTATTTATATTAATCTAATTAAGTAAAAATTTCAAACTAGGTATGTTGACTGGTATTGGAGAACCATATTACGAAAGAGCGTATTCTGTAACCGCGGTTATTTATGAAATTGGGTTAATTGATTTAAGACGTAAAAACAATAGTGAACTGAAACAAACATACTTATCGCAACAATAATCAGACATCGTACGTATCGTCTGTACCTTTATCATATTCAGCATCTAGACATAAAAATGTTTATATAAATGGACCTGGTGGTTGTGTTAAAACAACTCGAGGGATCGAATTATTTAGACAGAGTTTGGATTTAATTGTAGGAACTCCTACACACAAAGTTACAAGAGAAATGCAAGAACGATGTGTAAAGTAATGTACTTATCAGAGCTTTTCGATACAAGGGAGATAAATGGACTCCTGATCGGATGGGCGAGAAATATATACCTGGAATAATAATTTGGGATGAAATTTGCATAGTGCCCCTCGATATATTAAACATGTTCCTTGATTGGTTATTGTTAAAGAATAGGGCGGATAAAATGTCTGGCGATTATGGCGATTATGGCCAACCATCACCATTTGTTAGATTCTCTCCGCAAGAATTGCTCAAGCATTTTGTAGAATATTATGAGGAGATAATTGATGATCATAGAGCGCATGATCCAGATTTAAAACAGTTTAAGAAATTAATCAGAGTACAACCGAATAAAATTCAGTGCGAAAAAATGCTCAAAATAATTCAGAAACTTGTATGAAATATTTGTTGGATAAACGGAGACCAAGCAATTTGATAGTAACAATTAGAAATATCGTTCGTGATACATTTCAGCAGCAATTAGTTTAGTAACATAAGCACAAGTTTTTAGAATTGCCTGTACCGTTATGTTTTAGACCAGCTAATTCATGACGAGGAATACTGACGTTGATATATCAGGACCCTTGACAAAGAAACATAATCTCGTATTAAATGATATTTTTGCCGTTGATATCAGTGCTGTTGAGGATCTAATTAGCGCGGATAAATCTCCGTGGACACTGGGATACGCAATGACGATACGATTCACCTCACGGGGTTAAATATTTCTGATGTAGTTGTTCGGATCATTGATGATCGTATCGCGTGGTTAAACTTAGTCTAGCTCGCAGTGTTACGAGTTAGGACGATAACTCAGCTACGGAGGGTTATTGTAAATTGTACAGACACCAACAAGGAAATTGTTAGTGATGATATCCTAAGAACAAAATTATCTGGGTAAAAACAAAGTGACAAACAAATTAATCGCAACTTTGATATTGATGCTGTATTAATCATGGCGCTAAAACAACAACAGACTAATCATTGTGCGAATTGTAACACGGTAATGTTGAAAACAACAACAGACTAATCATTGTGCGAATTGTAACACGGTAATGTTGAAAACAACAACAGACTAATCATTGTGCGAATTGTAACACGGTAATGTTGAAAACAACAACAGACTAATCATTGTGCGAATTGTAACACGGTAATGTTGAAAACAACAACAGACTAATCATTGTGCGAATTGTAACACGGTAATGTTGAAAACAACAACAGACTAATCATTGTGCGAATTGTAACACGGTAATGTTGAAAACAACAACAGACTAATCATTGTGCGAATTGTAACACGGTAATGTTGAAAACAACAACAGACTAATCATTGTGCGAATAGTAACACGGTAATGTTGAAAACAACAACAGACTAATCATTGTGCGAATTGTAACACGGTAATGTTGAAAACAACAACAGACTAATCATTGTGCGAATTGTAACACGGTAATGTTGAAAACAACAACAGACTAATCATTGTGCGAATAGTAACACGGTAATGTTGAAAACAACAACAGACTAATCATTGTGCGAATTGTAACACGGTAATGTTGAAAACAACAACAGACTAATCATTGTGCGAATTGTAACACGGTAATGTTGAAAACAACAACAGACTAATCATTGTGCGAATTGTAACACGGTAACGTTGAAAACAACAACAGACTAATCATTGTGCGAATTGTAACACGGTAATGTTGAAAACAACAACAGACTAATCATTGTGCGAATTGTAACACGGTAATGTTGAAAACAACAACAGACTAATCATTGTGCGAATCGTAACACGGTAATGTTGAAAACAACAACAGACTAATCATTGTGCGAATTGTAACACGGTAATGTTGAAGCACTAATCATTGTGCGAATTGTAACACGGTAATGTTGAAAACAACAACAGACTAATCATTGTGCGAATTGTAACACGGTAATGTTGAAGCAGAATTCAGATAATGATCAAGACATTTTATCGTAGACAAAAATATTGTAGTATTTGTTATACACGTGAAAATACAATAGTAGTATTTGTTATACACGTGAAAATACAATAGTAGTCTTTGTTATACACGTGAAAATACAATAGTAGTCTTTGTTATACACGTGAAAATACAATAGTAGTATTTGTTATTCACGTGAAAATACAATAGTAGTATTTGTTATACACGTGAAAATACAATAGTAGTCTTTGTTATACACGTGAAAATACAATAGTAGTATTTGTTATACACGTGAAAATACAATAGTAGTCTTTGTTATACACGTGAAAATACAATAGTAGTCTTTGTTATACACGTGAAAATACAATAGTAGTATTTGTTATACACGTGAAAATACAATAGTAGTCTTTGTTATACACGTGAAAATACAATAGTAGTATTTGTTATACACGTGAAAATACAATAGTAGTATTTGTTATACACGTGAAAATACAATAGTAGTCATTGTTATACACGTGAAAATACAATAATAGTATTTGTTATACACGTAAAAATACAATAGTAGTCTTTGTTATACACGTGAAAATACAATAGTAGTCTTTGTTATACACGTGAAAATACAATAGTAGTATTTGTTATACACGTGAAAATACAATAGTAGTCTTTGTTATACACGTGAAAATACAATAGTAGTATTTGTTATACACGTGAAAATGCAATAGTAGTCTTTGTTATACACGTGAAAATACAATAGTAGTATTTGTTATACACGTGAAAATACAATAGTAGTCTTTGTTATATACGTGAAAATACAATAGTAGTCTTTCTTATACACGTGAAAATACAATAGTAGTATTTGTTATACACGTGAAAATACAATGTTGACCTGTCTTGAATATAATTTATCGTAGACCGAAATATAGTAGTCTTTGTCAATCACGCGAAAATACAATGTTGACCTGTATTGAATGTAATTGACGCAGAGGCTCTAGTTAACTGAATTTGGTGGTAATTGTGTATCCTAGGGTATTACTTGTAAATCTTTACGTGTATATCCACGTTGAAGAGCAGTTGAATCTAATCTCTACATTGCAGGACTACCTGTAGATCTTACCACGCTAGATATTGTATGTACCTTAATACTCCAAAAAGGATCAGCCGCTCTTTATTGTTTTGCCTCCTTCGAGTTCACCCAACTCAAATAATTATCTTACGGTAAATTGCCTAATACTGGTTGTTTCGAGAAATTATGTCAAATTATGTCTTTGAGCCGGTATATATATATATATATATATATATATATATATATATATATATATATTGTGGGATCCTGTTAATAGGTCTTAACGAAGTAGGTCGATTAATCTCATTAATTAATGCATTTATCACACTTGGGGGTATTGTAATCCATTCTCGAGATCTTACATCTTTCTGATTTAGTTCCTTTGTATACTGATATCCAGATGATCGCTCAGCAAGAGGTCGATTAAATCGCTCAATACTTGCAAGATGAATTGAGGTATGCACTCCTCTGATATTCATTTTATGTTGGTTCATCAGCGATGATACTACAACATGAAATGCTTTCTTAGGATCAACGTGCAGCAGCTGGGGCCATCTTAGACGACCGCGTTGTTAAGTTCGTTCAAACGCAGAAGACACTTCTGCTGCTGTCTTTGTCCATAACGGTTCTGCTTTTTAATACCTACTTTCAACATCAACGATAGTTATCGCATATTTGTATATATAATGACGTCTTCGTATTTTGACAGTAACATGTGGTAAAAATAAAGCCTGGTGAACTTTATTAGGAACACTGACATCAAAATGTGCATACTGATTTGTTTTAGGCGGTGGTAGATACATTTATTATATTGATTGTCGTGATAACCAATCTTCCGCAGCAGTATTGGTAATGTTTGCTGCATCCACGAGTTTACTAATCGCTGATTTCCCTCTCCAATATAATCTTGGGCTATAATATATCGATTCCATAATATCAATGTAAAGTCCCTATTACTAGTTTACCTTTCATCGCAGATCTTACTAACCAGTTAGCCAATGATCCCTTTAACATTTATTGTTTATGGAATTTAAAGGATGAATTAAGTTTACATCAGCAATATGTCTATCTTACAAGTGTTTACTTCATGAAGTCCCACAATGTGCCATGTGTCATGTTCCATCTCACGTGTCCACTCTTGGCGTCTTCCAATCTGCGTCAGTGTTCGAACGTTCCAGGTGGCTATGGCGATGCTGTCTCTCGCTCTGAGTTGATGCACAAAGTATCAGTAGCACACTTGTCACCTCCGTCCTGGTGAAGAACGGCAAGTGCGAACCTTGTCCCTGGCGACGACCGAACCGGTGTGGTAACTTCATATTTGTCAAGAATTATCAGTATTTCATTGGCAAACGTCGTCTGGCGGAGTTCATCCCTCTCCAGACCAAATGTTTGCTAGAAGGGGATGTAGTACATCATCTCCCTGCCTTATGGTTTCCACTCCATATTGTCTTTTAAGATTTACTCCCTTAGTCTTTGACTAACCATAGCCGACCTTCAATGCAGCAGGAGACTCGTGTATGGGCTGGTGCGTTCTTTTCCAAAAGCATGTGTCACTGCCTACAGTGGACATATGGATATAATTAAATTCAGGAACTTCTCATTGCGTGCACAAACTCCCCCCACCCCCACAAGGATTTTTAACGATACATTTACATGATCCTAGATAATGATATTGAATCAGTCTTGATAAAATCTTTGGTTGAGAGACTGATCTAACGTTCAGGAGAAGACAAGGTGCGACTTGGATAAGGTGTCAACGGGTTAACAATCACACGCATAATCAAAAACAATCATACGACGACAAAAAAGTAAGAAAATTAACTAACCCGTAAGAGAGACTATCGGTTAGTTTGGTGTTATGTGCTTAATTATTTCGTTTTGTAAGAAGTTTAGGAAATAGAATCTTTTAAATATTGGTCTGTTCGCCCTCTCTGCTGCTTCCGACGACTTCGCTTTTGTGTTAAAATCTATAAGCACATCGTGGTATCGCTGATCATCTACATATGGTGGCACTAAATACAACACTAAAGAGCAATCTCTTCATGAGATTAAACAACAACTGCGTCTTACCAGATCCAGATAGACCTATGATAATTGCTCTGATAGCGTTTGGCAGCGCTTGAATGGCTCTTACTTTCGTGTCGCAGATAAATCAATGATATCCAGGTTGTAGACATATCATAAATAAAATGAATTTATATTGTGCTCGATGTAAAACAACCACTCTCACAGGTGGATTATAAACAATAATGAAAGAAAAGTGTGCACTTACAGGTAGTGTACGAAATATGGTACGAGCATATATAGATTTGTCCCCCGCTTGTATAACGTCAATGGCGGTGATATCCCCGATTCACTGGTCAAATTACCAGGAACTCATTAGGCAAAATACCCAGGAGGAAAACGTCTTTCTGTATATAATTATTGTGGTCCTGATACCCTACGTGATTTTCTACTTGACGAACACGACCACCCAAGACCTGGCGAGTTCCAATAAATGCGATTGATCAAGCGTGTCACGTTGATGATATAGCGGTTTATATGCGGCTAATATTTATGAGCACTATACGTCGACAATTTCATTTTTTGTTTTTTTTAGTTCGTTCGTGTTAAATCCTGGTAAAGTAAAATCAGGCAAATCTGTCTTGGTAATGTTATAATGTACAAGAAATGACTTATAAATATTATCATCATGGAGTAGTTTATACCTTCTGTTAACATTTTATTCGTTCTGGAAAGATCAGATGGAATTTGATTTAGATGTTGTATCGTTTCGATAAGTTTATTATTTAAATTATCATTTGCATTTTCTTGAACGTATCTCTGGAATAAATGTCGTAAATTCAAAGCTGCATTCACGAGTTCTCTCTTGATAGAATTAGATACCAAGTTAAAATGTGGGTTTTGCTATTGGACTTTTCGTTGTCAGGTTGGACTCCTTTGATGTACGGATTTCGAAGGGTATGGTATTCTTTGATTATTAGGTTTCTCTTCCGGCCATCTTAATAACTTTCTGATAATTCTCTTAATAATTTCCTTAAACCGAAGGACTTATTAATAACATATCATCAGCAAAACTAAAATTGTTAAGAAATTACACATTTGGTTTACAATGTAATCCCCATGACACTGACCAAGTTTCCAATTTAGCTTGTCGATGTATATATTAAGTTTTTGTTTTCTATGTTTAACGCCATTTTTCAGCACAATATAGGCTATACATGGCGGCCAGTATTAATGGTGGAGGAAGAACCCGGACAATCCCCGGAAAGAACCACCGAACCACGAGAAGCTACTGGCAAGCTTTCTCACATAACTACATTTGCCGAATCTTAGACTCGAACACACGCAGAGGTGAGATGGCAGTGGTCCGTAACGGACAGCGCTTTAGTCGGCCACTCGGGGCCCCTATATATTAAGTAAAAAATGAGAAAGAGCACTTACCACCATCAATCCATTGATTACGTTGAATGAACTGGATACTACACATCAAAACGAACACAGTACAAAATCCTTTAACACTTCGTAGCATCGCTGATCATCTACAATAGGAGCAATCAAATACAACTTATCTCATTTCATTCATCTCGTTATTAAATTAAGTAGCAGTTGTGTCTTGCCACTTCCAGATGGTCCGATTATAATCATACGAATAGAATTCGGTAGCGCTGCATGATGCTTAACTGGTTCTCTTGTTTTTGTCGCCGAAAAATCAATTACATTCATGTTATTATAAATATATTATAGATTTATAGTGCGTGAGGTGTATAAGGCGTACACTGATAATTGGTCTGACTATTACTTCCATCAGAATAATATATTAATATTATGGATTTGTGGTGTATAAAGCGTATACCAACAATTGGTTTAACAATCACTGGTTCAGAATCTGGTAGCTTTGTATGATGTTTTACAGGTTGTGTTTTTGTTGTTGATGAATAATCAATTACATTCATACCCATATAACATAATATATTATGGATCTATATTGTGTGAAAGGTAAGAAACGTACTGGTACAAACGACTTGACGACGATTACAACTAAAAATAACAGATCAGCACTTACTGGTAAGTGTGTACAATGTAGTACCCAAAATTTTAGATTTGTTTCTATGAAATCTGCAGATGATTTAAAAAAAAAAAACGAAGACGTGATATTGCAGCCAAGTTAGTAAAACTGCCAGGAACACCATGGGCAAAATACCCAGGAGAAAAACATCTTCCAGGATATAGTTAGTGTGGACCCAGGACTAGACTCGATATCCGACTCGATGATTAAAACCAACCCCGACCCGGTGAAAACCCAATAAACGCCATTTATAAGGCTTGTCATGCTCATGATGTTGCTTATAAAGGCAGTAATCTGCAACACATACATATAGCAGATGTGAAATTAATTCATGCGTTGAATTCTATCACTGATAAATCCTTCAAAGAAAAATTTGGCTTCATGGTTGATAAAATCGGCGATGAAAGGTAAATTGATGATGGGTGCTGGTAATTAAAATAGCACCATGGAATCTACTTATTATTATCCAAGAGTATACTGGAAGGGTAAATCAGCAATTGGTAAACTCGCTAGCGCCGTAAAGGTGAAAAATACTACAGCAGCGAATTGGTTATCCAAACAGGCGATATGGCAAATTGATCTACCACCGCCAAACAAATTAACTACTCGCATTTTGATGTGACCGTTCCTAATGAGGTTCATGAAGCTGATATTATATTATTTCTTCCGCATGATGGTTTTTACAAGTATGCGCTAACCGTAGTTGATGTTGCGAGTCGATACAAAAAATCAGAGCCGCTAAAGACAAAATCATCAACTGAAGTTGCTTCTGCATTTGAAAGGATTTATCGACGAGGTCCTCTGCATTGGCCAAATCTATTACAAGTTGATCCTGGCAAGGAATTTCAGGGTTTAGTGTTATCAACAATGAAGCATCATAATGTCACCATCAGACGAGGACATACTGCACTACATCGCGGTCAGGCAGTTAAACGATTTAATCGGACACTTGCTGAGCGCTTATTTGGATATCAATACGCCAAGGAATTTATTCAGGATAAACGATCTCGTGAATGGGTTAAGAGATTACCGGGCGTAATTACCGTGCTGAATAATAAGATTACTCGAACAAACAACATGAAACCCAAACAAAGCGATTAAAAAGAAGTATATACCTGTAAAACCACAAAATGATTTTTCAAAACAACCAATACTCGGTAATGTCACTGTTAGGTATTTATATGAACCAGGAGAGCTCGAAGGTGGTAAAAACGAGCTACTGATCCTATTTGGAGTGTCACCACACATAAAATATCTAGTATAACACGATATATGGGTAGACCGCCAGCCTATAGGTTGGATTCAACTGCTCCTCAGCGAGGATTTACTCGTGAACAACTACAAGTGATACCTGAGGATACTCAATTACCAACGCGTGGTCTTAACTAGTACCTCTTCGTCTGTTGCACTCAAGACAAGCCAGCATCACATTATCTCTGGTATGACCTACGCTGCTATTTTTTCTGTCTACGGTAAATTGTCGAGAATCTTTATCCGACCAACGTCAATTCATTATACAATTGCAACTCGAGCAGTGATTATTTTGTTGTTATTTCAGTGTAATTATTAATTCGGCATCAATGTCAAATTCTCTGTTATTTTTTTTATCCTATTGTTTATAACCATAGAGTTTTTTCTGATTATATCATCACTGACAATATCACTGATTGTTGTGTCATTAGCATCTTAAACAACTCTTCGTAGCTGAGTTATTCTTCGTACTCTGGACACTGCGAGATAAACTAAATTTGACCACTGGATGTGATAATCTATCATCCAAACAACTGTATCGGATATAGTTAATCCCTGTGAAGAATGTATTGTCGCTGCGTATCCTAGCGTCCAAGGGGATTTATCAGCGCGCAATGCATCTTCGACGACATTGATATCAACCAGCACAATATCGTTTAATACGAGAATTTGCTTTTCTTGCCCAGGAATATTAACTTCGATATTTTGTCTTCGTGTATCCTTGGGTCTATAACAAGTGTTGCAAATATTTCTTTATGCAATTCAAATAACTTCATCTGAAGTGTGTCTCTGAATATTTTTCTACTTGCTACTATCAAATCGTTTGGTCTCCACGTTTCCAAAAGATCATTTAATGGGGTTTCCGAAATTATTTCACGCGGTATATCACATTGGATTCTATCCGGTTGTAATCTAATTAGTTTTCTGAACTCGCGTAATTGTTCATCAAGTGCTCTATGATCAGTATTAATTTCTTCATAATTGTCTACAAATTTCTTTAACCAATCATGTGGGGATAAACCGACAAATGGTGGTGGCTGGCCATGATCTCCGCAGATTATCACTTTTGTATTCGCTAGTAATAGCCAATCGAGAAATCTTTGTAATACATCTAACGACACCGTGCATATCTCATCCCAAATGATGATTTCAGGAATAAATTTCTCACCCATTCGATCAGGCATCCATTCGTCACCTTTCCATCGAAAGAACCTGTCATAAGTACAAGCATTAATTCCTCGTTGTTTCATCTCTCTTGCAAGTCTGTGTGTCGGTGTTAGCACAATCATGTTTGATGCGTGAAAATCCGTAGGATTTTTCCAATGAAATAATTCAATCGCACGAGTCGTCTTTTCTGACCTACCACAGCCGTTTAAATAAACTGTTTTATATCTACATATTGGATCAGATATCGACGGTGCATTAGGTAGTTCTGATATCTGATTATGTTTCAAGTAATTGTTTTTAATCGTAACATCTGCTGATTTGGAATAATCACGCCGTATTTCCTTTCTAATTCAACATGATCCCCAACTCTCGTCTGAATTCACTAATTCGGCCACTGCTTCGCTGTGCTTCGCGTTTATAGAAAATGAATCAGTGGCTACTCTAACCGCGGTGTTAGGAAATCTGTTTTTTTTCATTGAAAATAAATTAATAGAAGCATAAGCCAGCATAGATGCCCTCAATAGTGTATACTGAAGATTTTTTCCATCGTTGTAAGTAACATTTGTACCCAATTTGGTTCCATTGGACAAGAAAGCGTTTTTACGATTTACATATATACCTTTATATGTTACATTCGCGATTATAAAATCGTATTCAACGCTATCTATAATCAACCGTGAAGAATGGCGTTTATTGTCGTATTTTCCACCCCGAGTGAATTTACCGATTATTCTTCTACCGAGTTCTTTTGCTTGTCTATTTCTAACTTCAAATAGCTGTTTGGACCATTTTATGATATATTCTTCGTCGAGATCAGGGAATTGTTTTTTTATTTTCGCTGATTATACTATCTAGACTATCGGGTTGTGGTAACCAGACTTCAGTCTGCGCTCCATATGATATAATTGCTTCACTGACAATCAGCGATATCAGCATTTTAGAATCAATCATATACCGGAATAACACTATTGGCATCCAGTGTTTTTCAGATATGTGTCTACCAATCCAAACATAACAACACGGATGAAGTCCTGTAGCACACGAGCGAATCCAGTTAAATCAAAATCAGGTAATGGTCCATTAATCGCAACACGAGTCATCTCATGTGTAGGGTGTCCAAATCGCTTGAAGTACTCAGCGCATTCTCCGTACCCGAGAAAACTCCCAGGATAACACGCAACCATATCAACCGAAATAATACTTTCGCGGTCATATTTTGTATTCCATAATCCAGCATGACCATATTCGATGCAGCTTGATTTGATATCTGATAGAAATTCAGCTTTTGTTAGTTTCCACGTGTTTTTCTTTCTCGCAAAATGAGCTGCAACTGACGGAATTGTTAAACAATTTGTTAATAATTGTTCGTCGTGTTCCGTTGAAAAACTACTACCTAGTTTTCTCATCTCGTTGTGAAGGGCTTCAGTGCGGTATAATTCGCCATTGGGTCTTACAAATTGATCGAATTTACCCTCTTCGGGCTCAAAAGTGTGAAGTAACCACACTGACACGGGGTCGTTTTTACTTAACTCGTAAATAAAATGAAATAATTTCTCCTCCGGGGAGAATTCTGGGGAGAACTCCGCGGGTAGATATTTTATTGTTCTATCTCGTGGAAATATTGTTGCTGCAGGTGTCCACGCGTGTTCGTTTTGACCAATAATTTTGATTGGGGATCCTCTTGATTTATATTTCGGTTCATATAATATCTCGCCTGTTATCGTCGCTATTGATATTGGGAATTTTAATATTCATTCTAACGCTGCCACATTTTGAATTGTTGCTCCGCGCTCCTTCACTGTTTGTCCCCATTCGTTTATTTTTATTCGTCTTAGATCAGTCATTTTAGTTCCACGCAACGCATTTGTGAAGTGTTCTATTATTGGTTCTGCTACAGAATTCAGCGATGATAGTTTCATGGGTTTTAGTTTTTCAATACTCGGTTTATCATTAAACGGATAAATACCATAAACAATTGCTGTTACAGGAAAAGATCTCTTGTATTATGATTTGTCAATTCCAGTCAGATTTCTTGGTTTGGAATCTCGACTCACAGTGAAAGTTCTTTTATCTTTCAAGATTGATTTAAATTTATCTCGAATAATCCAATCTTATGTTTCTGAACGAATAATGAATTTCACTCTAAAAAAAATACCTTTTCTGGTCAAGATGTGAGATTATCAATGCTGCTTTTTCGTCGTTCATGGTAGTATCAACGTTACCATCAATTCGAAATGCTGACCAACAGTGAGATGCTCCATCACGCTTGAATTCATTAAAACAAGCACGAATTCTACTTATCATGGTTCTAGCACTTATTAGACTTTTTGGTGCTACGGAGACTCTATCGAGATTGAATTTGATATTTTTCCAGGGCTTAATTTTCGATAATCTCTCGAACTCCTTCATATTATAATTAAAACAAGTATTTAAATAAAGAATTTATTATATAATGAATCATTGCAAATGGCTTATGATTGGATCAGTAACCGCGTGTAACAAATCATGCAGAAAGGAATTATGTGGGCATCATATGCAAAGCGTTCGTGGTGGGAGTTGTGGCCCAGTTCCTTGCATACGATGTGGGGTAGGTGTGCGTGGTAAATTGCAGTTGTGTCTCAAATGTGGTGGTAAGCGATATAGAGAGTTGAAGCGCTATTATGATAAGAGAGTTAAAAACTCCATTAAGAATTCCATCAATAACCCTGTCATTGACAGCGTCAACGACAAAATCATAAGAACACCTCAAGACTACATTGGAAGATTTCTCAAGTAATACTTAAACCAATTAATAAATTAGACAAATAATATTATAGTATGTAAATGGACCAAGAATTTCAACCACATCCCGTGATCAGCAGCTATTAAGCGTCTCGTGACGTTATTGCCAGAAACCGTGGACTAAAGAAACAAGTTGGTTTTGTGAGCAATCAGGTTTTTTTTGATGTTTACTGTTGGGAAGAAGAAATATCATAATCATCGTTTCGTATATGAATGTTACAATGGATTGATCAAGGATGGTCTTGTTATTGATCACATAAATAATATTATAACTGATAATTCTTTAAATAATATACGAGCTGTTACACAGAGTGAGAATACCAAATAGGGAGGAACTGGTACTTATCAATCAATTGGGAAGAGACCTGTAAAATCATTTGATACAGAAAATAACGAGCAAATAGTATTTCAATCACTGAATGAAGGAGGTAGATATTTTGATATTTGTATACCCTCAGTACAAAAAGTAGCAGAAGGGGTATATCGATCTTCTTTTTCAAATCGTTTTAAAAACAGAATTAAGTTTACATATTTCTGAATTATATTTTGTACTATTATATATAACACCAAAGGGAAATAACTCGTGCAGGTATGTTAGTTTATGAAAGAGTTATAGATCTCAATGGGTTTTTCCGATAACTCTTTTGTTGTGGTCACGTGTGTGTATCTCAATGAGATAATGGTTTTTTTTGTTGTTTTTTTCCCCGCATAGACAATTTCTTGTTGTCATTATTATATCAATTTGACCCTGTAACAAAACGACACTTTGCCTCAGACACAATTCCCCACACACTACACGAGTGAAACAATTGCCAAATACGGAAACAAAAACCACAATAACTAGTTTGTCGAAAATATATCACAGCATACAGAATACATATATATTATATTCAAAAGCACAAACCTGTAGATAAGAACAGTTAGTGCATTTGTTACGCGTTGGAATTTCGTCCAGAGATTCCGAGAGGCTACATGTTCGAATCCCGTAACAGACATATTGTCGACGGTACCGATGGATGTTTTTTCAATATAATTGAGGGCGCCATCTCAAAGATACTTGTGTACACCTCCCGTCACGTCAAATACGTGACGGTGTGATTTTGCACCCCCAGGAAATTAATTCTTGGGGGGAGGTGTATAACAACAAAGACGCCCTCAAAATAAACAGTAGCAATAGATGCAATAAGCTCTCCGTCACATTAAGGTAACCCCACAGGATAATTCAGAATGAATTATCAGCTAAAAGAAACGGTCATAGGGTCAAAAAAAGAAACAATCTCAAAGAGAGAAACAATCTCAAAGAGAGAAATTTCTGGTTATAAACAAACAGAAAAAATACACTCAATGGAAGAACCCTATGAAAGACACAAAGCCCAAATCAGGGACCCAATGAATAATAACCGCTCATCATGATTTCTGTTTATTTTTTAAAAATATATTAGAAATATGTATTATTATATAATATGAATTCTGAAAATATCAATGAGATCATAACTGAGATTTCAAATTTGAAATTTCAAGGGATTCAATTATCAGATAAATTAAACTGTGATCAGATTCTTTCAAATTTCCAGGACATTGAATATAACGCTATGAATAATAAATACGTCTTTCCAAAAAGATACGCGCTGATAAAGAAAATACAGAATGCTATTCGCGACTCTCTTGTATTCTGTAACGACGTCAGTAAGTTTGTCCCGTTATTCACTGATGTAGAAAAGATCAGAAAAGAACTGGGGCAGCAATATGAAATCAAACGCACAATTAATGTTCGGGTTAAAACAATAAGAGGTATTATCCGTCAAGCCGAAATACCCCTTTGGTTACTTCAACGGAATAAAGTTCTAACCAACGATTTGACATGTACACAATTACTCAATACCTGTCTGTTGTGTGCACAAAGCATACAATGGGACATATTCACCTAACAGGTATGTACGCATTCATCTTGAATGAATTTGTAAAGGCGGGTAATGTGTATTTTCAGTACTGGTGTTTATCACTATACGGAAGTTATAATAGTAGATTGTGGTGTGGGGTGGTCTTCACGGATTTTGTTATTTATTAATTATTGAAAATAGTTCAGCAATTTATTTTTTTATTTATTGATTTCTGGTCATTTTGGTCATTTTTGGGTCATTTTTCAACAATTTTTGCCTGATTTTAGGTGATTTTTGCCTGATTGAGTCGGGTCAAATGGTTGATTTTCAATGTTATTTTCCGTAAACTTTTTCTATTAGAAATTATTTTTATGATTTTCAGGCTAAAAGATGACAAAAAATTATAAAAAAAATCATGATTTTCCTGGTCGGGTCAAATGATCGATTTTCAATGATAATTTCCGTAGACTTTTTCTACTTGAAATTATTTATGGCGACTTCTGTCACTGGTGACAAAGTCATTAATGATAAAATCACTGCATTTAGATCAAGTATTAATTTATAATGGTAAATGAATCGCAAACGACTAGATTAGCTCGTGAGCGACTAGCTGCAATTAAGAAGTTCATCCCCATCTGCGATTCTGTTAGATATAAATTGCAAGCTAGACAGAGTTTACAGACTATTTTATAACAGGATCTGAAGAATTGTTTAAACCAATAACCACGGCAACTAAAGAGGTAACATCAGGCACTGAAATAGCAATATACAGAGATATCCCCAAGGAAGAAGAAAGAAAAGTAGCTCCTCTTCTTTCTGTACTTGAAAAATAGCAAAAAGATCCAAACAAACAAAAAATCTTTAAAAACACTTTCTGGTGATATATAAGCTGCTGCATGACTTCAAGAACAACAAGAACGACAACTTCAAGAAGAAGTTGAACGACTAGGTGATATTGATATTAGCTCCCCATCACCTGAACCGCTTGAACAACTAGGTGCTACTGCAAAAGAACGAGGAGACTATCCACCTGAAAAAATATTTACGGCTGATGCGATAAATAGAATTAGAAAAATCAAAACAAGCTCTGAATTAGCTGATTTTACTAGAACAAATTTTAAAACAAGGAAACAATATATAAATGATGAATTTGACGACGCTATAAAAGACAAAGACACCTGGTCATCAAAAGTATATTTAGCAAACCAAGGTGGAACTAGAATCACACAAAAGAAGCATTATAATTTTGCTAAATATATGGCTATGGTAAAAGGTGTCACACAACCACCACCAGTATATACAGCAGACCCAATCCCGGATGAAATAGAAATAATGGCAGAAGCTGATTCAGTAAAAGGTGCTACTGGTATCACTAAAAAAATCAAGCGGAAAGGGATTTTCTCAGAGTGGAATTCCTGGTAGTGGTCTTGTTCGTTGTTCTGGTAATATTCACAGCGATATAGCGCGATTAGAAACTCTCATAGGAGGAAATCGGGCTGGAAAGAACTCGCCGGAAATAATTAATGAAGCAGGTGATATCTGTATGCGGTTATTTCAAGGCGGCATTATGAATATTGAAACATATCGAGATTTCATTGACGAATAGTAGACGGTGAAACCGTCCACCGTTATCACAGTGACTAATCACCACATTAGATAAATATCATTTAAATAAGATGATCATACACTACAACCACGATAAACCAACCAGCGTCTATGTAGTAAATTCACGATTGCCTGTTTATAGAGCGTACTATGGTGGTGGTCTCGGTGATACTATTGCAGGGATTTTTGCAAGAATGGCTCCAAAAGTAGCATCAATCGCAAAACAATTATCGATGAAAGCCATTGATGTTATTGTTATTCGCGATAAGGGTATTAGCGCTATTGGAGATCTTGCCGGGAAAGCATTTTCCGCTGCAAAGGATAAACTAGTAGCAATTAGTTCGACGGCGAAGGAAACCACCAGCGACTCCATCATTGCCGTTACCATCTATGGAAGTGATGCCAGTAAATGTTAGTAAAATAATAAATAACGCAGTAGATCAGAAATTAGCATATTTAGTGACTCCGTCGTTGGCTAATGATGCATATGAGGCACAGAGAAATAATATTGCAAATATGATAGCGGGAAGCGGCTTAAAACCACGACGACGACGTTAAAAATCATGATTTAGATCGAGGAATATATAATAAAATGTTCAAACGATCACTTGATCCAGCCTTTTATAAGGACGCCCCAGTGCACAAGGATGATTCTGTACGTGATTATCAATTTTATTCCTATCATGCAGTACAACTAAATGTTCGATCGAGAATCGAACTTCAAGTCCAGGATACCAGTAAATACTTTCTACCATGTGAATCATTTATCGAAGTAGAAGGAGAACTCGTAACAAATGCTGCTGCTCATGATGATCCACCATATGACATAAACCCAACTATCCGAATTGCTTTTGTTAATAATGGTATCATGGCGCTATTTGAGAGTGCTAGATATATGATTGACGGAAGAGAAATTGAATCTATAGATCGTGATGTCGATGTTTCTACAACAATAGTGGGGATAGCAAGATATTCTGATGATTATACAAGATCGGCGGGTCCATCTATGATGTTTTCTAAGGATATTACTGATCACGCTGAACACGTCTAGTATTCTAGAGTAAAGGCAGCAAATGCTGCTGCAGTTGATCCAGCACCAGCCGGATATGTAAGACCACCTGGTATTTTTGATGTCATAAATAATATTACTAATTACAACTTGGGATTTGCAACACGCGTAGCAACGTTAGAGGGACAGCGTCGACGATTTTCATGCGCAATTCCACTGCATCATATTTTCGGATTCTGTAGAAATGTCCGAAACGTTATCTATGGAACGAAGCATACAGTAGCACTCGTGCGAAAGGGTAATGATAATGATGCGATCTGGCGTGGCGCTGGTGTTCCCGAGGGTAAAGTAAATATAACAAAACTATGACTGTGGATGCCAGTAATGACTCCATCAATCACAACAGAAGAGCGGCTACTATCATTTATGGATCATAGAGGAAAATCAATACTAAGTTGGCTATCAACAACAACGGATACCATGGATTCTAATATTGATGGTACATTTACATGGCACCTGGCATCAAAACAAGGTGTTTCAGTTCCACGTCATATATGTATTGCGTTACAGAATACTGCGCGATTAAACAATCAAGAACGAAGTCATATGATATTTGATCAGATAGGTGTTAATGAAGTCTCGCTGAGAATAAACGGACAACAGGAACCATCCGAGGATATACAACTTGATTACACCACTAACAATATTGCACGCGTGTATCATCGTCTGTTGTCATATATGGGACGCGATCAAAATGTCGATACTGGTCTGCAAATATCACAACTTGATTTTAAAAATCAGTATCCGATTTATTACTTTTCACTGGAACATCTTGACTTAACAAGACAATCCGTCGTTGATATACACTTTAGAGCTCGTGTAGCCCATCCTGTTGGTATTGCTAATTACAGAGCGTTTGCTGTCATTCTCAGCGACAAATCAATGCTACTCGAAGGTGTTGGTGGACGAATGAGAGTAATCGATGCACCAGTGGAAAATATGTAACAATTAGATCAATCTATTATTAATAAAATGTCATACAGTGTTGTTAGTGTTACATTAACTCCTAGTCAACTCAAAAAATTGCAAACAGAATCAGCTAAAAAATGTGGAACTACGATAACGCTGAAACACAATCAGATGTCTGATTATCAGAATAAATTATCACTGACAACTCGTCAGATAAAACACTTCAATTATGCTTTCAACGATGAAAAGGTGTTCAGATCACACTCTCTGCAGCTCCGATCAACAACATGATTAAATTAGGTGGTATATTCCCGTTGTTAGCTGCGATACCAGCGCTAATTGCGTCATCAGCCCCAGCGGTGTCTAAAGCGGTAGCGTTAGGAGCCGTTGGTACCGCGGCAGGGATGGCACTAAAGAAAGCAACTGGACAAGGATGCAAAGAAAAGGGAAAGGGTCTAAAATTACCATTAACCCCGTATTCATGGTACAGCGGAAAAGGCCTGAGGCTAGGAACAGTTTATTAACTCGGGAACCTTCGCTTCCATCTTCAATATTGCCTATAGTTCCAATGTCAAATTTTGATTTACTCGATGCTGCTAAAAAACTTGCGATAAAAAACTTCAGAGGCGTCTTTATGAAAGATCAGTTGCCGACACAACCAAACAGCGTTGAAACCGGTATCATTAATCTTGATAACAGCACCAGACCTGGAACCAACTGGGTTGCATACGCGATTATCCGCGTACAATTGTTATATTTTGATTCATATGGGTTAGCGCCGCTTTAAAGAATGTATGAGTGATATAACCCACTTAAACACCCCTTGTTGGTATTCTACGCCACCAACACATAAAATGAATGACCCACCATAATGCGGCATAGAAGTATTGAATGTCCTCAACGCTATTTCATCATCGGGAAAACCACCTCATCAGGTTGTGAATGAATATACCAGTAATCGCTATTTAGAGAGAAATTATATAAAATAACATGATTGATATATGGGGGAGATTTTTATCAATGTTGAATAAACCCGGTGCCGATGGCACTGCTGAATATCTGCAATCGGTGATATAAAATAAATAATCGAAGATGAAATAGCTGAGATGTTGAACCTAGCAAGAGTTGATCCCAATGAAATAGTTGTATTTCAAGATCGTCAGGGTAAATTGAAAACTAGTAATGTTTCCCTTGATGATATTTCAGTTAAACAACGCGGTGTAACGGACAATGCTATCGCGGTATTTTCCGATTAGGACAAACTCAAACCATGAGTACTTGTTTCAACTATTGTGGATGCCCAACAAAAACTACAATCAGAATACAACGATCATATAATTAATTTTTTTGGTGAAGAAAATTTGAAACCCGATGATGTTAAAATAGATCTCGCTGGTATTATCACAAAACTCGATGAATAACAGCGATTAATCAGCGATTAGGGGTTATTCGCGAAGAGAGATCATTTTCAGATGCAATCTTGGAATAAAGAGGACAATCACATATATTAAAAAGATCACCGATGCCATCAAGGATAATCTACCGAGAATGATAGAAAAAGTTGGAGAAAAAAAATTCGTCATGATAGAACCAACAACGTAGTATACACGATTCAATATGGATCATTTGCGTGGACACCATCCACTAACATATTAAATATCACCGCGACCGTCAAAGGTATTTATCGATTAACACTAGTGACACCAACTCAATTTAATATTTCATCAACCAGTTCATTTGGGGTCAACAATACGATTTCAACGATCATCGACAAGGATACAACTGAACAATTCACTATAGCATCCACTGATAATAATTTGGCTAGGGTTTCAGTAACATGGTATTTGGAATTCGTAGCGGATGTAAGTAAACAACTTAATTGAAATCTGTTGTAATAAATAATGATTTCATCACCGACGATACCTTCGGTATCTCAATACCGCTATGATCAGGTCAGAAAATTTCAAACTAAACTCAAAACCCTCACTGCGGAGTACCAAACAAAAATAAAAAAATACCGACGAAGAATCACCTCAGTCGATGTTACCGTGTACTCAGTGAGTGGTGTAATCACCGGACCAGGTATTATACTCTCCTCGGTGACAATGATTGCCCCGATAGCTGTTCCAATTTGTATATCCGCTGCAACAAAAATGGCAGGAATTATTTCGATAATAACAAAAACAATATCATCATGCAGCCAACATAAACTGCAAGATTACGTAATCAAATTTCATGTTGTATCAACCGCGTACTCCCAATTATCCTCAATGATATCGTTGTCACTCGATGATACATTAATATCAGATAGCGAGTTCTCAGCAATGGTACGTGTTTATGATTCCGCGGTGTCAAAATTAGAAAAAGATAATAACAATAACAATGGCAACATCGCAAGAACTACTTCAACGAATAGCAGAAAATACCAACCCGGTGAAAACAAGTATGATTTCAATAACATCAACCAATCCTGAATTCAGTGTGAATTTCCCAACTCCGATTCCCGTGAAGGAGATAGCGTTAGCGAAGTTACGAGCATATCACAGCTGGCCAAATATCAGATCAAAATCATTTGGCGGTCAACAACCGAATAATTCCTTGGTGTTTGCGAGTAAGAATAAACAAGACGAGACTCCAGACTGGAACGTTGTTTCGTTACCATCAGGGTCCTACCAAATCGAACAAATCAATAATGAATTACAACGCAGAATAAAATCCATTACCGGAAAAGAATCGAAAATCGCTAAAACGGTTCATGAGCAGACATTATCATCTGCCATTGAGATAAACTCAACCGGGTATGTAGTAGATATTTATCAGAGTTCTATTAGAACTGTGCTAGGATGGGCCTGAGATACCACCTGGACAAGAAACCATTAATATACCCTAACCGAAAAAATCCGATTATATTTCTACGAAGGAAGATTATCACGATTTTGATGGTTCACGTGCACATGAGCTAATTGATTATATTCATCCTGATCGTGTTTTTTATTTAGGATATAAATTACCAACAGATGGTATTTTTAATGAATTACAAGAACAGATGGTAGGCCATATTGGACCTTTTAAATCTGGACATTTTAAAATGGATAAATTTTTCGAATCAATTATTCCTTTACAGTTCTGATTAATGAATAGCAATTTTGAGCGATTTAGAGGTTATATAGAAACTGCAATCAGTACAATCCCACCTGACCGAGATAAAGTCATCAAATACATGGAAGTATGTAATAAAATTATCGCTGACATGGAACATTATAATTTGGTATGGATTCAAATTATATTAGCCGGTGACCACTTTGAAACAAGAACAGAATTTGCAACGAAGTATAAAATCCGCGTTAAAGATATTCCTACATTTACATTTCCAGGATATAATGCACCAGAACTAAAGAAAATACTTAATGATTCTATCGATGATAGTTTTAGAAAGACGCACGACGAATGGAAGAAAATACCACCACCACAAAAAATTATCCTTAAACATAATAAT
Source organism: Unio delphinus (assembly GCA_029339505.1). NCBI lineage: Eukaryota > Metazoa > Mollusca > Bivalvia > Unionida > Unionidae > Unio > Unio delphinus. The sequence goes on from JAQISU010000400.1 coordinate 851,491, forward strand.
GACCCAGACGGAGGCGGCAGGCATATCGCTCCGCTCAACGTAAATATATCCTCAGCGATTGCATTGAATTTAGTATGTGATGTTATCGAAGGCAGCTATCAAATAAATTTCGAGCGATCAAATCAAGCTCAGCAGGGATATATTTTATATTCATTTGCACCAAAAGCTCCTCCAGGGTTTTTAATAATCGAGGATCCAACTAATCCAGTCTATATGCGATATCATAATGATTCGTTAACGAGAATTAATTTCAAACTCACTGATCAGTCCAATAATCTGATTGATTTACAAGAGGAGGTTTAACAAATTAGTCTGTTTGTAAAGTCTTAAATGATTTTCATCCTAAATTGTTAGTGTTAACCCCATAGCAGCAGAGGTGGTCCGACAACGACTTTGGCGTCCTTTTTTTTTTTTTTATTCTGGTTTGCCAAATGGACGCTTCTATTAAGCGTTTACGAGGAAGCCTCGGTTTGCCAAATAGACGCTTCCAAAAGTTGTATGTTTACCCCCTCTGCTTATTTTGCCAATGGACGCTTCTATAAAACACTTACGAGGAAGCCTTGGTAAGCCGAATTGACGCCTCCAAAAGTTGGTCTGTTCACCCACTCTGCTGCTCTGGTTGTTTTCTTTGATCTAATAGCGGCATATGACACAGTCTCACATGCAGGCGCCCCTTAGTGCACATTAGATAGTTAGAGATCAACAGCTCGTGGAGGCAAAGGGTCGATTCATTCCCCATATTTGTTAAAGATATATATATATATATATATATATATATATATATATATATATATATATATATATATATATATATATATATATATCATTTACTTACCTGTAACACAGTCGCGCATGTTTATGTAGACTACATCGCTCTCGGAACCAAGTACTGAAAATAATTCTATAAAAATACTTTGGTTGTGGGCCTTGTGGAAGTCTTCTGTCCATTCAAACACTGGTCCATTAGAGGGAAGACGTACAAGGCAAAGGACAACATAACAACGGTGAAAGACAATTAGGTTTTATTTCCGTTTTGCATTGTATAGGTGCCAAATTAGTGTCTCTTTTAGAGATGCAGAGAAACCACCTGGCATTATAAAATAATTTGATTTGCGATATTTCATTTGTAAAGCTTCGATATAATGCTGTTGGGGGAGGTGTTTGTGATACAGCGATATATTGGGTATTTATCTGATTAAGTTACCTTTTCCTGATTGTATGGGGCTTGTTGTTGTCTAATTTGTTATATATTATGATAAGAAGAGGAGTATCAGCTGGTGCATTGAAGTATGTAACGTGTTTGTGCAAGATCTGGAATCTGATCCCCAAAAAGTGATTAATAAATATTTAAGCATGGAGAGCAATAATCCTTTCTTTGTGCTCTATTGAAAGGTATCAAAAAGCCTTCTATCACTGTTAAGAGAAATACGATTAATCTTACCTCATTACTCACGTACATGTTGAGTGTTTTGCTTAATGTTTCGAAATCAGTTGAAGTCAACACGGGGCCAAGGAAGGGGAATACATGGAGACAATTTACTTTCCCTATGGACAAATATGGAGGAGTTCTTATATTAAATAACGAAACTAGTGAAAGAACAAGATTAAGCCTTGAAAAATTCAACAAATAATTGAGTTTTCTAGAATTCAAATTGAAAGTGTCAAACAATCCAACGACAATGAAAATTAAATTACTAATAATCCTAAAATTATAGACAAAAGCCCATAAAAACGTCATGTATGTATGTATGTATGTATGTATGTATGTATGTATGTATGTATGTATGTATGTTGAAATTTTTTTTTGTTACAATGCATTTCAAAAAATGAGATGTATAAAATTGCTGTACCTTAAAATTTTACTGTCTGTCTGTCTGTCTCGTTAATATATTGATGTTTTTCATGTCATTCTACTGCTTCAGAACATTTCATACAAGCGCAGAAGAATAAGACTATTTTAAGGTATAACATAATGTCTAGACTGAATCCTGAGTTTCTTGTACCCAAACAAAATACATGTCACAACGTCATGTGACGGGTGTTAATTTTTAGGAAGTCTTTTTGCATATCATCAAGAGACCAATCAATAACCATGCATAGAGCGCATGTTCTGCGTTTCGTTGAATTATGCGTCCCAACATTGCCAGAGCCTCTATAAAAGGAATTTGTCTTGATTTAAGATGATTGTAAGCACAACAACTTGGATGACACTGACACGAATTGTGACAGTTTTGATTTTTGGTAAGATTTCATATACACTTCATTATAGCCTTTGCTGCTGGATATTGACTACTGAATGTTTCTTTCGACACGGATACTGGAAACCTCTCTCTCTCTCTCTCTCTCTCTCTCTCTCTCTCTCTCTCTCTCTCTCTCTCTCTCTCTCTCTCTCTCTCTCTCGTTAATTTATTGATATTTTTCCATTTTATTTGATTGCCGCTGTAAAGAATAATATTCTAGGCAAATCATTTTCAATGAATATTTAAAATAGTAATAATGTCAAATCATTACGCATACCACTCAGTTTAATACATCACTTTTCAAACAAATATCTTCCTTTATAATTAGTTCTAGCAAAAGGTAAATTTCTTAAGTCATAATGATATTACAAAAGTAACACATGTATTATTAATAATATTCTAGACAAATCATTTTCAATGAATATTTAAAATAGTAATAATGTCAAATCATTTCACATACAAATCAGTTTAATACATCACTTTTCAAACAAATATCTTTCTTTATAATAAGTTCTAGCAAAAGGTAAATTTCTTAAGTCATAATGATATTACAAAAGTAACACATGTATTATTAGTACACATTTTATCAGTTGTTAATGAATACGTTCATATGAAAATGACACACATTGTGACAGTTTTGATTTCTGGTACGATTTGATGTCTATATCATAAGATCCTAAGCTGCTAAATGTTGACATTTATATGTTCGTCACTGATACCAAGGATAGTGGAAGCTTTAATTTTTCTCTTTCTCTATCTGTCTGTCTATCTCTCTTTTTATATATGACATGATTGCCGCTTTAATACATAAAAATCTACGATAAATCATTTTAACTTATATTAATAATGTTATTTATTACATACACAATTTAGTATATATATATATATATATATATATATATATATATATATATATATATATATATATATATATATATATATAATTACTTATGAAAATCAATTTAAACTGACTTCAACATCACGTTTTAAACTAATATTTTACTCTGTTTATAAGTTGTCTTACCTTTAGTAGCAGCAGGACGATTTCCCAATTCCCAGTGATATTTCAAGTAAAAAATTTTTTATATTAGTACCGATTTCATCAGTTTTTTAAGTTCCGAATTTCAAAAGCGTTTTGATTTGAATGATTCCATCAAATTGTCTTAATTGTATATATACATACATGCAATACACATATATTCTTTTATTGATAGTCACATTTTGGCAACTAGTAACAAACATTCAGAGATGTTCATATAAACATAAAATATTTAAAAATAGTTTTTTTCCCACCCCGAAAATAATAATAATAATAATAATAATAATAATAATAATAATAATAATAATCATGAATTTATGAAATGATATTAAATATTTGGTACATTCTTCTTTGTTTCGAATTTCAATGAAAAATGAGAAAACGAGTAGAACTTTAGCTAATCCATTCTTATTTCTTTTCACTGCTGTTTTGGCTGCAGATTATTTAAATGGCTGCGATATCCAAGAATTGCCCCAGTGTTCTCAGAAATATTTAGAAATTTTCCAGGCAACTAGTAAGACAGATAATGTAAAGCTCGTTTGCAGGTATCGACTCTTGTGTTATATTAGATTAACTCTTATTTGCATCGAATGAATGTAAGAGAGAGAGAGAGAGAGAGAGAGAGAGAGAGAGAGAGAGAGAGAGAGAGAGAGAGAGAGAGAGAGGAAGACAGACAGACAGAGAAAGAGACGGACAGACAGACATAGAGAGAGAGAGACAGAGAGCTCCGAGAGAGAGAAAGACAAATATAGACAGATACATAGCTCCTTTCTTCTTTCTAGTGTGCAATTTAAGAATGATAGCCTGAGTGGTTAGACTGTCAGTCTCGGATGCGGGAGGTCGGAAGTTAGAACCTCGCCGGAGGCATACAGAAGACATACAAACAATACTGACAGCTGTATCGCTTGGCTCTCAGCAATAAGGGATTAGAGTTACGACTGGTGACTGGTCGGCCTAGTGTCGGGATATTGTGACTGGAATGGACAAGATGTCCCATTTCTGCGGCATGTTGCCCCAGCGCTATATACTTGCAATACTACAATAACACGCTGAAACATTTTCTAGCTGTAATTTTTTTAATGGAAGCAAAAACTAAATACATTGATTGGACGGAAGGGACTCTAGACAAAATTTAAGTCGACTGAACAGCCGTAGCTAAGTTCTCGTAAACACTTTCAATCAAGGAAAGTCTTGCAATCCATATTTTAAAAAATATAGTGATGATATTCATCTTCATATAATAATAATAATAATAATAATAATAATAATAATAATAATAATAATAATGAGGACTTTGTATAGCGTCTAATTTTTAGAAGCTCTAAGCGCTTTACAACATCTATAATAATATGACTACACACAAAAAAAGCAAACACCATGAAACCAGAAAACACCAATAAACGCCGTAATCACTCACGGCAGGAAACGCCACTCGGTCCCTAAGTCTGATCCCGCAGTCGAAATAGGCGAGCCCAAGAGCACCCTCCAAGGGAACCACCGTGTCCCTGCGTCCAACCCCAATTGGCAACCCGCCTGACGACGATGGGCACTGGTATGCAAAAGAACGTTGTCCATATGACCTCGCTTCCATAGTGGGAATAATGGACACACGACCGTCAGAAAAAAAGAGCAAACCGGATTCCGTCAGTGAAATGCAGCAAAGAGAACAACCTCTGCATTAGACTCTGGACTGAACGGGCAACCAGTGCAAGGCACCGAGCAGCGGGGAGGCGTGTCCCAACCGTGGCACCTTAACGACGACCCGATCAACCGCGTTATGAACTTCCCGAAGCCTCTGGAGCAACCACTGAGATGAAAGAGACATAACCAAGTTACAACCGTCCAGTCTCGAAAGCACAAATTAAAACACGTGTGTTTTAGTGGCATCAACCGAAAGATATTTGCGAATGGAGTCAATGAGTCTCATCTCAAGATATGCAGCCTTGCATAAGTTCATTACACGCTAGGGCAATGAGAGAGCACCGTCCAGAGCAATACCCTAGTCCCGACTGTGCGAACTCAATGCCGGTGCTGCCGACATATATCGCCCGATGCAAATGAGGCAAATGAGAAAGTATCCACGTCGCGACCAGAATGACCTCAGTTTTATTATCACTCATCAGCAGCTTGCCACATGCCATCCACGACTTCACACCAGAAATGCACCACTCCACTCCCTGTATGACAACATTAACCTCAGCTGGATTTCTAGATCCGTACATTAGTGTGTCATCAGCGCACAACTGGCGAGACACTGGACGACGATCCAAGACACGCAAGAGCGGCTGAGTGCATAGAAAGAAGGGAACAAACAGACACCTGCGGAACACCACAACATAGATCAACTAGGCTGATTGCAGATATAATTTCGGCCCTGTTGAGTAAATATGACTTGAACACATTCCGCATTGTTTTCAGTTCCGAAAACTAGTTCATCTTTTTAAGAATGGTGATGTTTTATGATCCAACTGCTTGACAGTTTATCAATTTAGTTAGATTTCAGGCAATTTTAGCAACTTTTTGTCTATTTTTATACACCTTATTGAATTTCTATTACTTGAACATTATTGAATTTCTATTACTTGAACCTTTTGGTCAAAATCTTGTCAGTACGAATGGTCAAAAACCAACTTGAGGTAGACCAAGGAAATTCGACGGCGGAATGTTAACAAAAAATAGGTTTTTGTTTTGTTTTGTTTTAAACAAGAAAAAGAAAATGCAATAAAGACTCAAATGTCGATTATTATAATTTGTGACCAACATAAATAAAGGCTATTTGTGGCCGACTTTAATTCTCTCTCTCTCTCTCTCTCTCTCTCTCTCTCTCTCTCTCTCTCTCTCTCACTTACAGATCTGACGTAATAAGTTACGGTAAATGTGTTTTGGAAGAGGGACAGGCATGTGGCGTTTTAGACCAATATAGTTCATCTCTAGGATTTTCGTCCTGGACAGAACTCGAAAAGTTGTGAGCTAATACCGGCCATCCAATTTCAGGAAGTAAGTAACATTTTGCAAAGTAAGTAATTTAAAAAAATCTAATTAACAGTTTACAAACTAAGAATTACAGGAGGAAGTTAGCAGTATTAAATGTTGATACAAAAGAACTATTTCTGTTTATTTATGAAGAATCGCATCAATAGAACTCCTAGAAAAATGCTTCCACCTGAAATGAAGTTAAATGAACATATGCTTCAATGTTTCTCCCATTTATTCACACACCTTATCTCTATTGTTTATATTCCCTGTAAGCGTTGGGGGCCCAATAGATAATTATCAACAGAATATTAATAATAAATGAAATAGTAAAATCAGTTGGTCACGTCTTTATCGTAACGAGGATTTTAAATTGTTAATGGATGTTATGATGTTCACCTGTGTTTTAAAAAAAAATATATATATATTTTACAACTGTTTTTACAATCGAATTATACATAATTGTGTCAAAGAAATGTCTAGAATTTTCCTTTTTTCATTTCAAACACATACAATTCTTAAAGATATAAAAAAACAAAGATCTTAAGTGTTCCCCAACCGTTTTCAAAGTAGTTGTGCTACTGATTTATATCTCATCGGACAACGACTCCAAACCAAAGAAAATAAATTCCAATACTTATTATTAGATCATATGAGAATAAAATATTTAAAACCACGCGTCTGTAGAAGTACAAACCATTTCGAGCACACGCACTTTCCAATCTTATATTTCATATTTCAGATGTAGCAATGATCATCATGGGGATTTTGACGGCCCTTCTTGTCCGAACATTTTCACTTTGAGATGGGCGTCAAGGACATTCTACATACAGCCTTCGATACTGTTGATCTTCCATGTACACTTACCGGAACTTTATGATAATAAAGACAGAAAGACAATTTTAAAACTAACTCATAAACACACACACACACACACACACACACACACGCGCGCGCGCGCGCGCGTGAAGTTGGTTGGCTATTGTGGATACCTAACGATTCACTAAGTTTAAATATACAGTTTATTACAGTAATAATGCAATACGACTGTACTTAGTTCAACATGCTATGTTACTATATTACACAAAGTGGTTATTACACTAAAGCGAATGGACGTGATTATTGAGGTAAGATTAATCGTATTTCTCTTAACAGTGATAGAAGGCTTTTTGATACCTTTCAATAGAGCACAAAGAAAGGATTATTGCTCTCCCTGCTTAAATATTTATTAATCACTTTTTGGGGATCAAATTCCAGATCTTGCACAAACACGTTACATACTTCAATGCACCAGCTGATACTCCTCTTCTTATCATAATATATAACAAATTAGACAACAACAAGCCCTATACAATCAGGAAAAGGTAACTTAATCAGATAAATACCCAATATATCGCTGTATCACAAACACCTCCCCCAACAGCATTATATCGAAGCTTTACAAATGAAATATCGCAATTCAAATTATTTTATAATGCCAGGTGGTTTCTCTGCATCTCTAAAAGAGACACTAATTTGGTACCTGTACAAAGTAAAACGGAAATAAAACCTAATTGTCTTTCACCGTTGTTATGTTGTCCTTTGCCTTGTACGTCTTCCCTCTAATGGACCAGTGTTTGAATGGACAGAAGACTTCCACAAGGCCCACAACCAAAGTATTTTTATAGAATTATTTTCAGCACTTGGTTCCGAGAGCGATGTAGTCTACATAAACATGCGCGACTGTGTTACAGGTAAGTAAATGATATATATATATATATATATCTTGAACAAATATGGGGAAAGAACCGACCCTTTGCCTCCACGAACTGCTGATCTCTAACTATCTAATGTGCACTCCGAAGGTCCTGCATGTGAGACTGTGTCATATGCCGCTATTAGATCAAAAACAAAACAACCCCAGTTGTATGGTTTCTCTGAAATCCGTTTTATAGAAACCTAGGCAGGGTAAGGACTTAATCGCTTGTGAACTGTCTCCCTGTGTCTCTTTCTCTTATCAGTCTCTCTCTTTCTCATTTTCTTTATCTCATTCCCTCATTCTCTGTCTCTATAATCCTCTCTCTCCCATCATTCTCTCTCTCACATCATTCTCTCTCTCATCATTCTTTCTCTCTCTCTCACTCTCTCTCTCTCTCTCTCTCTCTCTCTCTCTCTCTCTCTCTCTCTCTCTCTCACACACACACACACACACACACACACATACACATACACATACACAATTCTCTCGCTACATGAGAGATACTGACAGGAAGCAGACGGAAAATAAATATTTCAAAACGATGTAACAAGGAAGAATGGTTATGTGTGGCAGATTTTACTGAGATATGTCATTTTGTTACATCTAATACAATTCAAGAATATTTTAGATAAATAATCTATCATAGGGAAAATGTCACGCACCCTTAACCGGCACAAAATGGTTCCTTTCGCACTCCTATTTATGCTTATTTGTCTAGTATTTTCTTAAATCGTGTCAGATGTATAGAATAGAAATGTGAAATATTTTTTCCTGCTGAATAGTTTTAACACTGTCCATCCGGATGTAATCTTTCTTTCCCATGCACATCTAATTTCGTTTTGCTACTTGAAATATTTTTACATAACCATGTCATCCTCTATCGTGTATGATAGTGTTCACACCACAAACACACCCTGATGAGTTCACATTCTCAAGAATAAACAAGTATCTTAAAATTCCATACAAAAATGTACATAAATCTAATTCTTTGATCACCACCAGTATGAGAGAGTAAAACATGTCATAAAATAGACTAGAACTACATTCGTGGTTAATTAACTGGGAGTACTAATTGTAATGCAGTTACTGTCAGGCCTAATTGTTATAGCCAACAGTAGTCAAAATGTTATATTACATATCACATCTATTTAACTTTATACATGAAGTATTTTTGAATTTCCTTGCAAGCAAGACTTCAGACATGAGACAGAAGGTGTGTAGTGCTGATGTTCCACAGGGTGCTAGTTTTGGTATACGTGCTCTTGAGTAGCCAAAACTCAGTTTGCAATATCTTCCTTAGTGATAAGAATTTTTAAATAGAGTCGAAACCTAATTGTAATAACCATAAGGCGTGTCTGACAATATATTTGGAATTTACAAATATTGATACACTAAATTTAATAAAAATATGAAAAACATTTAAATTTTAAAACTAAATTTTATTGAAAAAATTTTTGTACAAGTGTTGAAACTCGATTTGACAAATTTTAGACAGCAAAATTGACCAATGAATGATACTTAAAGCAAATGGTAGTTTGGATCTGTACAACTGATAGCATTTTTCACAGGGGTAGTGAAGAGACAATGCTCATAGTGATTTTGCCAGCAAACCGCAATTTGCCTGTCCAGGTACATATAGGTCTACTCACTTCAAGCACAATAATATGTGCTATGTTCCACCTTTATTATGCAATTGTTTGTAAAGCTATTAGTGCACTTTAATTTAAACTTCTGATGGGAACGCTACCATGTTTTATAGCAACATTGTATTCCATTTCAATGTTGATCACTACAAAAGGTGACAATGGGATAGGAAGGAAATTACGCTTTCTAGGCAGTCTCTACATTACTGAACAATGGTGCTCATGGTTCATGAGTAAGTCTCACGAAAATGTGTTTGATATATACGTCGGTCAAAATAATAAATGTGTGTTATCCAGTGGTGATATATGCAGTGGGGACCCTTAGCGGTTCTAAAAGGAATTGGTTCCATAAGAATGGTGGTCTCAGTGTCGGGGTCTTGCATTCGCAAACCTTAAATCAGTAGATTATGTAGGTATGTATGAATAAATGAATATTTATTTTGGTAAATATGAATTTTCCTGTCTAACAGTGATGCATAATGAGGGATCAAAATGCCAAATTTCCCACATTTCTGAACGAAACATGATGGTCTAAGTCATAATGTCGTATGATGAATACTTCTTACCTTTGCAGTATGACAAAATCTAGCATTTAATAAAATCTCATCGTGTTGATAGATTAATTAGAAAGTGTGTTTCCAACAACGAATACGGTTGTAGTATGTCATTGATAATTCAGTGCTCTATACTATTTTTGTCCAACTACTTGTCCAGGACATGATGGTAACATGATTGTCCTAGCCAATGTTTTGTTAAGATTCATTGGCCTGATAGGTATGCTAATTGCATAGCATATCTTTTGCGATGAACCGTAGTTCACCCTAGTTTCTGCCACTATCAATCGATAATTTTAGGCTATTTTGTAATGCTCGGTTTGAACTTCTCTCTTCCTTCTCACAAATGTAAATGATAGTCTTTGAAAATATTGCACTGTATCTTGTATGTATATATGCTGTGGTACGTGCTTATAGTATCTGTTTTTAGGATGGCTAAACGGAAAACAGTTTATTGTTTTCCTGACCCCATCTTTGCACGCACACTCACACACTCGTCACGCATTCTGTCTGACTCTCTCTCTTTCATTCTGTCTCTCATTCTTACTCTCCTTCTCTCATTATCTTTATTATTCTCGCTCATTCTCTTTCTCTCTATTATTCTCACTCTATTAATCACGCTCTCTCATTTTATCTGTCTCATTCTCTCTCTCTCTCTCTCTCTCTCTCTCTCTCTCTCTCTCTCTCTCTCATCAGTCTCTCTCTCATTTTATGTCTCTTATTCTCTCATTCTCTGTCTCTCTCATACTCTCTCTCTCATCATTCTCTCTCTCTCTCTCACATCATTCTCTCTCACCATTTTCTTTCTCTCTCTCTCTCTCTCTCTCTCTCACACACACACACACACACACACACACACACACACACACGCACATACACACATACACACACACACACACACACACACACAACTCTCTCGCTACATGAGAGTTACTGACGGGAAGCAGACGGAAAATAAATATTTCAAAACGATGTAACAAGGAAGAATGGTTATGTGTCGCAGATTTTGCTGAGATATATCTTTTGTTACATCTGATACAATTCAAAAATATTTTAGACAAATTATCTTTCATCGCCCAGGGAAAATATTACGCGCCTTAACCGGCACAAAATGGTTTTTGACGCACTCCTATTTATGCTTATTTGTCTAGTATTTTCTTAAATCGTGTCAGATGTATAGAAAAGAAATGTGAAATATTTTTCCTGCTGACTAGTTTTAACACTGTCCATCCGGATGTGATCTTTCTTTCCCATGCACTCCTTGCAAGCAAGACTTCAGACATGAGACAGAAGGTGTGTAGTGCTGATGTTCCACAGGGTGCTAGTTTTGGTATACGTGCTCTTGAGAAGCCAAAACTCAGTTTGCAATATCTTCCTTAGTGATAAGAAGTTTTGAATAGAGTCGAAACCTAATTGTAATAACCATAAGGCGTGTCTGACAATATATTTGGAATTTACAAATATTGATAAACTAAATTTAATTAAAACGTGAATAAACATTTAAATTTTAAAACTAAATTTTATTGAAAAAATAAATTTTTGTACAAGTGTTGAAACTCAATTTGACAAATTTTAGACAGCAAAATTGACTAATGAATGATATTTAAAGGAAATGGTAGTTTGAATCTGTACAACTGATAACATTTTTCACAGGGGTAGTGAAGAGACAATGCTCATAGTGATTTTGCCAGCAAACGGCAATTTGCCTGTCCAGGTACATATAGGTCTACTCACTTCAAGCACAATAACATGTGCTGTGTTCCACCTTTATTATGCAAATGTTTGTAAAGCTATTAGTGCACTTTAATTTAAACTCCCGATGGGAACGCTACCATGATTATAGAAACATTGTATTCCATTTCAATGTTGATCACTGCAAAAGGTGACAATGGGATAGGAAGGAAATTACGCTTTCTAGGCAGTCTCTACATTACTGAACAATGATGCTAATCTCGCTCATGAAGACTTAAAGGCATACAACCTAAGATTTTCGACTTTTTTGTTCTTGCAAATGCATGATAGTATGAGAAGTATAGTAGAAATAATGAGTAATTACAGGTAATTGAGTTTCAAAAAATGTACATCTGTAAGTTTAATCAATGAAAATATAACGATTTTCTGTACGGATTGCTAATTAATTATGCAGAAACGGAATTTACCGATATTCTCCGAAGTCGCAGTGTCAAGTGACGCGCATCAACAAATAATGGAAGTCGAGGTAAGCCTGTGATTCTCTTTTGATGTAATTATTGCCTTATTCTTCGTCTGTCCTTCTCCTTAGTTCTTTATAGTCACCCACAATATATGTATTGCTTATAGATTTCTCATTATATATGATAAATTACAAGAAGTAGGCAAAAAAAGTCAATATGATGGAAACTCCTGACAATAAGGGGTTCCTAAGGGACCATTCTTGAAAGTGTTTACTTCTCGTGTTTGTGTGATTCTGTTACGTTGTAAGATAAACCAACAAAAAATTTGATAATTTGTATCATTGTAATCAGAACCGCTATTAAAAGGTCTCGCTAAAGTCGCTTCTTTGGCTCAGAATAAAGTTGATTTTCTTGGGCAGTTGCATTACCACATCACGGTCACGTATCCGATAGTCGATGTGATTTGTGCATTTGTTTGTATATTTACACGTTTGCTTCATTGCATAACACAAAAATTAATATTTTCCCACATAATATTTAATGGATTTATTTTATTTGGAATTTTTTTTACTGACAATTTGTTAAAAAATTTCTGCAGGACTTCGACCTGGATGTTTTAGATGAAGTCGTGCTCCTTGTTGCACAGAGGTATATTCAAGATGTCCTGGCAGCATAAGACAATGATTATAACCAAGGGAAAAGGCATACGGCTAATAGGCAGTTTATATTATGGACTTAACGGATACCTAAGTACTGACAACAGACATGTCATTCCAAGCTGTTGTGAATGGGGTATAATGGATAAATAATTTTGGCCAGTACCATGGCTTTACACAAGGAAGACTTGGATGATCTATCCAAATATATGATGTGTGAATAATATAATTTATGTTGATTTTCTGTTGTATAAAACATTTCTTTTGTAGCATGCAATTTTTATTTTGCATGAACAAGTTTTGTTAAACATTTTTTGGTTACCTACCCACTAAAGAATGATTATATGTATGGCTATGTTTTGAAAGCAACTGTGAGGAGACTATTTATTAAAAACATAGGATGAATTGAAGTTGACTAGCATTGTCTTGGGATGCAAACAATATAAAAAACAAAAGTACACTGGTGAACATGATTTTAATCGTGCATATACAGTAACACATTAAATTAAATGATAAATAACGCATATTCATATTGAGTTGAGAAAGCAAAACTTGTTGCAATGCTTCATGAATACAGATTGGCTTGCAAATATCAACAGAACTACAAACACTAGGATACTATTCTATCCAGACACTGCTCATTAATTACAATATCATGTAATACAAAATGGCTCTGGAAACAGAATAAGGTTTTTAAGACTAAAATACTAGTTCATCTAAAGCAACCTTGAATGCTTATATCACATATGTGCATCATCAGCCATCTTATTACAACTAAATCAAATATACTCGACACCATTTAAAAGCATCAAATTTTCAGTTTTTTAAAATGTGTTCATTTACCATAGAAATAATTATATCCTTTATATAAGTACCCAGATGAATGTACACAACTGCATACACTGTAAAACTAACTATTATATATTATGAAAGGTACAAAACTTATACAAGTACAAATGTGCACGTACAGGTATAACTTTAATTCAAGAGTACATGTACAGTCAGGCATAAAAAACTGAAGGATATCATCTAAGAATAATTATGGCATATATAGAGGTTTTCCATGTTATTTAGGTTGGGTGGGGTGCTCCCAATATTATTTAAATTATTACAAAAGACCCCCTTGGCATGTTTTTGTGAGGAATTGAAGTAGTGATAGATACATTGCTCAGAGCCCCCAGTCAGTGGTGCCAACAGTTAAATTAATGAATATAAAAAATTTAATCTCATTACATAACAGTCATCTCTCAAATGAAATTCAAATTAAAATCCTATCACTCGTCTTTAACTCAACCAAGTTATGGCCTATATTGTCATCTGATTTAGTGTAATAGATTTTCCTCTTGTCCTGTGTTCCTGCTCGTCTGTATGATCTTTCTCTGGACTGGTAGTCCAATTCCATTCAGTCCATCACACTTCTGCCTCCATTCTTCCTTTTTCTTTGTCTCCCATAGACTTTTATATGATAAACTAGTGTACCATTACTATTAAAGATTGATTACAGACATCCTATTCCAAAATACTAGACAGTTCTATAGAAATTACATTGATGTTTTAGTATCCTGTGCTTGGTTTCTATGCTTTTGACACAAGTCATTACCATTAACTCAATGCCAAACTTTAGTACATCACCTAAACAAACTACTGCAGAGAAACAAATATTGAAATTAAGCCCACCCCCATGTATGTTTCCTTTTGCATTTCTTTTAAAATTAATGTAGCTAGGTACTCGCGCACACACACACACACACACACACACACACACACACACACACACATACATATATATATATATATATATATATATATATATATATATATATACTGAATAGTATATATAATGTACTAAGTACAACGCAAAACTGGCTCAGATATACATATCAAATTCAGGAATGCAGGGGTCATGTTATCAGGCGAGGAGACTTTGACCTCTTGATTTTTTGAACGTAAAATGACTGGTTGTACTTTATACCTTCCTTGATGTACCCATTAAGTTCTGGCATTGTTGTAATCCAAGGCATCATGTATTTATGCAGTGTTGATACCAATTAGCCTATGCAGAAAAACTCTTACACATTCACTGGGGTGTTTTAATTGCTAACTGACCTTTAACCCTGTTTGCAGCAATATATCACTTCTGAGTTCATGAAATTGGGCCTACTGTACAGTGATGAAAATATACCAAATTCTGTTTCAAAATTGTAACAGTGTGTGTGTGATTTGGATTTTTAAGATACCTTGAACAATTTTTCAGTCATATTGCTATGATGTTTGCAGTGTGGCAGTTTATAGTGATATCTAGCACTGAGGCATCATGCCGCAGTCATGTAGCATGACATCCCACCCAGTTACATTATCCTGACAGTAGGACGACCAGTCCATACACTAACCTCTTAATGCTGAGCACCAAATGAGGCAGCTGTTAATACCATTTTTATGTCTTTGGTATGACCTTGCCAGGGATCAAGGCTTCCACAACCTCTTGCATCTGAGGTGGATGCTCCTACCACTAGGCCACTGGAACGGTCAACACCAGTATGTAAATAGTAATCTGTTGTTAACAAATATAATCAGTAAAGTTCATTTCTAATTGATTTCTTTTTATATAAAAAAACCCAGAAGTTAACAGCATTTTTTTCTTTATAAAATTAGTTTGAAACTGTATGTGAACCAGTAATGGCAGACATCACTGCACCTGTGATAAACCACTTCATTACATTGTATTCTTAAAAAATTGGGCAAATAAATTCAGGAAAATATGTAATTTAATTAAAACAAAGTCTAAATATTTTGTATTGGAAAATGTAGCCTAAATATTTAATAATGAAATAAGAAATATGGGACAATATTATGTTGTGGAAATCGAAACAATCTTGTTAAGCTCAATGTTGTTTTCTGATTTAATTCATTTTCATGAAAATACATACATACATACATACATACATACATACATACATACATACATACATACATACATACATACATACATGGATTGAAGTCATTTGCTCCTATGTACCTTTTTTCTTCTTGAAAGTATGCTAGAAATCTTTCTGACTGCAATTTCACACAAAACATGTAGAAAGAAAAATTATTAAAAGGTACTTTATTATGCAATAATACCGACTTGCAATTACACTATTTTAATCTTGTTACTCCTATAAGATTAAATGAATTACAATGAATAGTTTCTGCTGTTCTTTTTTTAATACATCATATGGCCAAAATACACTGCATTTACCTCAATCTAAACATACATATAAGACAAGTATAAATGCATAGGTATGAAAAGTTTAAAAAGGTCCTACATCTTGTGGTTCAAATGCATGTTTTTTTTTAAAAACTTTAAGAACATAATCAACAGTTGTCTGCAGATAAACTGAATCTTGGAAATCAAACAGTTGCTGGACTTTGGCTCATAGTAGACACTTCAAGAAAGACAGTCAAAGTCTATATGGCTCCATGGTAGGGATAATTTGTTATCATACAATCACTAGAATAGTCTCTCCATAACAATTTGATATCAATAGGTGTTATCTGACTAAAAGGCCTAAATCATTTTAACTTAAAATGAGATTTCTGCTTTACAATCTCTTCTGTAGGTGGTGGTGGTATTGGAGCAAGTACATCAGATATTCACCTATGATCATTTATGACCAAAACAACTGGCTGGTTCATTCCAACTCTATCATCTAACCTCATTTTCAATATTTTTATAATTATTTCCAGCATATACAGGTACTGTTGATCAGCTTTCTTTGGGTTTGCAGACCATCTCTCACTTTTTTGTTGAATGATCTTTGGTATCTGACAAGAAAATGCAAACATTTCACTGACAATGTCATTTTATATTGTTTTAATTCTCAAAAGTCCAAATAAAAACTGCATACAATTACATGTAACAAATCATTTTGCTACAGATGAAAATGTAAATATAGCAAACCTGTATCTAACCCATATATCATAAAAATGTTTAGATTATTTACAGAATTCTCTTATTACATTAGGCTAATTCTAACCAAAATTGGTTTATGAAATTTATTTTAAAAAATTTCTTCTGTAAAAGATTAAATTGTACCACAAACAGATGGTTTATCAACTTTCAGGTAAAGCATTATTATTTTAACGAAAATTAATTATTATGTTAACAAACAAGAATAAAGTTTATTACCTTATTTTTCCATCTGTGTTTGCAATCACATCTCTGTCAATATGATTGTTATGATCAAGAGTTGCCAACAGATTCCTAGCTCTGAAAGCTGATGGCTTATAAGAATGTTCTTTGGAGGCATACAATAAAATCAAACTTCTGGAAATTCTCCAGTTCTGCTGTACTTCTGAAACAATGTAAAATAACTAAATAAATAAATTGATTCAGATGTAAAGAACTATTTCAAAATTATAAATCCCAATTAATCTGTTTTGATGAAAATGCCAATGTACAGTAGCATTATACAGGCAGAGAATAATCAACTCATTTCACCCCTACAAATTTTTTCCCTTGTCACCTGAAATAGGGGTAGGGAATGCATTTGTGGGCTAATTTTGAATACATTGAAATACATCTGCTTCCAAGAATTTTTTGCTTAGATATATGCCTAGGTGTGCTAGAAACATCATTCGGCATCTACATAAGGGTAAAAATTGGAGTTTTTTCTTCTTCTGACCCATCATTTTCCTCCTGGCCACTTTTTACTTCCAATCTCCAATTTATCCTACTTCTGCAAATGTTTATCTGTCTGTGTATAGCTCAGACCGATATGAATTAGACTGCAAGCGAAAAAGTAAAAATTCTGGAAACAAAATCTGATTCCAACAATGGGCATGTGCACAAAAATCGGGTAAAGCTTGATCCCTCCCTTCCTGTACACATGCATACTTTATTTTTTTACACACACCCCATCTACGTACATGCAATTGCCCTCCCCATTCTGTAGAACAGCCTATATTTAATCCACACAGAAAAGACCAAGGATTAATAATATTATGTATTTAATATAACAGATAGTCCACCAATGTTGAATGTCTGGCTGCATCAAATAAATAAGCTGTGTAACTTTAAAAAGTCTGTCGATTGTCCACTAAAACTCAAACACCAACTGAACCCAGTCAAGCAGGTTACATATTAGACAAATTACTATCGAGGTATATGTGTACATACATAATCAGCAGACTTCTCACCCCCATACACAAGCATATGCATTTGGGTAAACACCCCCTTGCCCTCTCCATGTGTACTAAACGGACAAACCATAACTATGGCCTTAGTGTGGTTTGTATTTATAATACAATGTATTCATATTCTTACAATGATAACCAGTAGATCTTCATTTTTTCAATTACGCATCAATACTATATTTAAAGATATATTGTAATTACACATTTTTAACTTGTATGTTCATACACTGCAAAGAAAGCTTTTCTGGGAGCAACTTTCTGGTTTATACACAAATACAATCCACAAATACCAATACAATACTATACATGAATATATATGGTTTTTTTTTAGTATACTTAACACGAATATTCTCCTTTTTTGTATGTATCACAATTATTTTTGTTAGTATACTTTCTCAAATGGGTTGATAAAACTTTTAGACTTTTCCATCATAACACTTTCCTTGTCCTTAAGTTTTTCAACTTCAGACAAGACTGAATCCCTTAAAATAAAATTTTGAAATGTGTAAATACTAATGTTGAACTTGGAAATCTTTAGTTTTGTATCAAAAGAAAGAATTATCATTTATCTTGATTATTATAATGGGAATGATAATGCTTCAAGAAATAATAATAATAATAATAATAATAATAATAATAATAATAATAATAATAATAATAATAATAATAATAATTTATTTAAAGGGGTGACTCATTTAGTCAAAGACTATTCTCACTTGAGACTAACTAAAATACAAACAGCATGATGAGGAACATATCAATAACAAAAATGACATGTGCCAACAATTTACAACAAAAATATTATTCTAAATAAAACAAATCATATTTTAACAAAATGTACAATCTTTTCCAACTGCAAAATATTAAACTAGTATAGAATGATACATTTCCAGGTGCATCAACCAAAATATTTGTAAACAAGTAAATATACATAAAATTTAATAAAATGTAGTAATACTTACATAGATGTCATATCTGATTCTGATGTGGTTATATCAGAGACAGCAGGAATTTGTATCCTATGAATTGTTGGCCCAGGTGTAGAAGTTGTGGCCATGTCTTCTTTGACAATCCTCTGTTTCTGATGTTTTCCTTGCACTGGCATTAAATTCATAACTAATGTAGCAAGGGAAAATAAATATTTCATTAGACACAAAAATTATATATATTTTACAAATAATAGTGAATGAATGAATGTTAAATTAAAGTGAACCGGCCACGGTGGGTCATTATTCACTGTTTTATCTTTCAAAAGAAAGTTATTTAATTTTTCCCGTGGGGTAAGGAATGATGCCACATCCCCACGGGCGTTTATGCACACATAGTGTGCTATTTAATTTGGTCATGCATAAAATATACTTAACTGTATTGCATTAATTTTATTTACAGCCATCATTATTTACATTATAAATAATTTGTATTAAAAAAAATCAGTAGTGACTGTTTGCCTCTAAATAGTCTTATGTTTGCGTGCGAAAATGAAGATGATCATTAATACCCCCTATGGTAGCCTCAAACAAAGCTACTGTATGTTATGTACATGCGGATTTCAGCGATATTGTTGCAGGGCTGTGGCATTTTATTTCAAGCTAAATGGAATAATGCCAGTTTATATAAAATATGTTATTTTAAGAGTTTTGATAAAGAGTTAACAATACAGAAATAAAACAGCGGTATAAAAACTTGACTGTACATTGCAAAATTGAGACTCACCAGTATCCAGCAAGAATTTGGCGACCTCTGAATTATTTCCCAGGCTCAAAGTGGACTTCCTTTTATTCCATCGTTCATGCTGGTCACCAATACATAAGCGTGTGCTGCCATAATTTGCCCAAACAACTTTTTTTTACCTCCTCCTTTCAGAATCTAAGCGTTGCTTTCGATCTAGTTGCGGACACGCCATTATTTTTGTAAACACGTGTTTGCGCATGGCTAAAATTCTTAATCTTCGGGAGAGGTCAACACAGAGGTTACATGAATTATTGTCTGCAGACAATAATTAAAAATCGCGTATTTTATCACAAAATTACCGATACTAGCCTGATTTCGGCCTCAGTAACAGCCTGAATCGTAATTTTTCAACTAAATAAGCAATCACGAACTGAAAAAAGAACAAAATAATTTTATTCGTTTTTACTTAGCTTGTATGCCTTTAAGCCATGTCTTGCAGGTGCTATATATTAGTCTGGTGATATGATCTAGTCTTGATCACTTAGGGCAGTACACTGCACATGTCCTTATGTAACCTTGCTATCACCACCAGACTACTGGAGAGCTTCCAAGCTGATCCAACGATAACAGTTTGTTTCAGATACATGGCTAGACATGAAAATATATAATATGTTTCACTTAATTTTAGAAAACAGTAAGTTGTAGGTTAATGAAGTTAAAATGTCTTAGATATAGTGATTTCAATATAACAATCAGATTGCAAGCATGGAACAAATTATTACATTTGACTGAGTGACACTTAAAATGTGACACAACATCCATGTATTAATTTTATACATTTATTTTTAATGAATATGAGGTTTCTATATGCCTATTTAGTCATTTACAGGTTAGATAACTAATCAGGTACATTATGTAGCATACAGTTTAAAGCAATGTTGGGACGCTGAGGTTTGATATTGGTGCAAACATTAGTACATATTAGTATACAGGAAAGTCAAGCGACAAGGTAGAAAAACAAAATATATTACTATAAGCAATCTTATTCATGGGGGTAATATTAATTTTGGATATTGCAAGTGGATACAGCCAAATGTGGCCTCTCAGATCAACTATAGTTACAAATAAATCCTATAGCTTTAATTAAATGTGAAATTTATGATCCCCAAGAAATGTAAACAAGATTGGAAATTTGCATGTGTGGGACCTATAAAATGAACTTGTTAAGATTAAATTTGAAAAGAATAATGTAAATGATCTGTTTGAACATTTATAATGTATTTGTGAGAATGATGGTTTCCAATTATTAAGCTCACGTTTTCAGTGGAGTCACACATCAGATGATGCTACAATACCGCATTCGGTCAAAGTTCTAAATTAAAATATGTTACCAAACAGATTCACTATAGGTACAAATTCAGCCATTTATGATGTACGGAATTTGAACTTTTGATCCCAAACATTCTAAAATAGATGGATACTTGTTCACAAAGATATATCCTAACAAGAAATGGTACAAATGTGATGATGAACTAAATGTTCCATAAATACTTCGTTTGATAATTATCTATGAAACTTTTCTCGAAAATAAGCCTGAGGATAAAAGTAAAATCTTAAGCGAATCTAGACAAACCACTAATCATGCCTACAACTTTCAATTAAAATGCTCCAGCTTGTGCATTTGTAGAAGATATAACAAGCTGAATGCTTACAGTACTCTTTCTAAACTCTTGCATATGAACTATCTTTGGTCATCATGTCCTAATGGTTCATGAGTAAGTCTCAGGAAAAGGTGTTTGGTATATACGTCGGTCAAAATAATAAATGTGTGTTATCCAGTGGTGATATATGCAGTGGGGACCCTTAGCGGTTCTAAAAGGAATTGGTTCCATAAGAATGGTGGTCTCAGTGTCGGGGTCTTGCATTCGCAAACCTTAAATCAATAGATTATGTAGGTATGTATGAATAAATGAATATATATTTTGGTAAATATGAATTTTCCTGTCTAACAGTGATGCATAATGAGGGATCAAAATGCCAAATTTCCCACATTTCTGAACGAAACATGATGGTCTAAGTCATAATGTCGTATGATGAATACTGCTTACCTTTGCAGTATGACAAAAGCTAGCATTTAATAAAATCTCATCGTGTTGATAGATTAATTAGAAAGGGTTTTTCCAACAACGAATACGGTTGTAGTATGTCATTGATAATTCAGTGCTCTATACTATTTTTGTCCAGCTACTTGTCCAGGACATGATGGTAACATGATTGTCCTAGCCAATGTTTTGTTAAGATTCATTGGCCTGATAGGTATGCTAATTGCATAGCATATCTTTTGCGATGAACCGTAGTTCACCCTAGTTTCTGCCACCATCAATCGATAATTTTAGGCTATTTTCTAATGCTCGGTTTGAACTTCTCTCTTCCTTCTCACAAATGTAAAATGATAGTCTTTGAAAATATTGCACTATATGTTGTATGTATATATGCTGTGGTACGTGCTTATAGTATCTGTTTTTAGGATGGCTAAACGGAAAACAGTTGATTATTTTTAGTCTCCCCTTCTTTGCACGCACACTCACTCACTCGTCACGCATTCTGTCTGACTGTCTCTCTCTTCTTCATTTTGTCTCTCATTCTTACTCTCCTTATCTCATTTTCTTTATTATTCTCGCTCATTCTCTTTCTCCCTCTCTTATTCTCACTCTCTTAATCTCGCTCTCTCATTTTATCTCTGTCTCATTCTTGATCTCATCATTTTCTCTCTCTCTCTCTCTCTCTCTCTCTCTCTCTCTCTCTCTTATCAGTCTCTCTCTCATTTTCTGTCTCTTATTCTCTCATTCTCTGTCTCTCTCATACTCTCTCATCATTTTCTCTCTCTCACATCATTCTCGCTCACCATTTTCTCTCTCTCTCACACACACACACACACACACGCACACAAGCACATACAAACACACATACACACACAACTCTCTCGCTACATGAGAGTTACTGACGGGAAGCAGACGGAAAATAAATATTTCAAAACGATGTAACAAGGAAGAATGTTTATAAGTCGCAGATTTTACTGAGATATGTCTTTTTGTTACATCTGATACAATTCAAGAATATTTTAGACAAATTATCTTTCATCGCCCAGGGAAAATGTCACGCGCCATAACCGGCACAAAATGGTTCTTGTCGCACTCCTATTTATGCTTATTTGTCTAGTATTTTCTTAAATCGTGTCAGATGTATAGAATAGAAATGTGAAATATTTTTTCCTGCTGAATAGTTTTAACACTGTCCATCCGGATGTGATCTTTCTTTCCCATGCACTCCTTGCAAGCAAGACTTCAGACATGAGACATAAAGTGTGTAGTGCTGATGTTCCACAGGGTGCTAGTTTTGGTATACGTGCTCTTGAGTAGCCAAAACTCAGTTTGCAATATCTTCCTTAGTGATAAGAATTTTTAAATAGAGTCGAAACCTAATTGTAATAACCATGAGGCCTGTCTGACAATATATTTGGAATTTACAAATATTGATACACTAAATTTAATGAAAATATGAATAAACATTTAAATTTTAAAACTAAATTTTATTGAAAAAATAAAGTTTTGTACAAGTGTTGAAACTCGATTTGACAAATTTTAGACAGCAAAATTGACCAATGAATGATACTTAAAGCAAATGGTAGTTTGGATCTGTTCAACTGATAGCATTTTTCACAGGGGTAGTGAAGAGACAATGCTCATAGTGATTTTGCCAGCAAACCGCAATTTGCCTGTCCAGGTACATATAGGTCTACTCACTTCAAGCACAATAACGTGTTATGTTCCACCTTTATTATGCAATTGTTTGTAAAGCTATTAGTGCACTTTAATTTAAACTTCTGATGGGAACGCTACCATGTTTTATAGCAACATTGTATTCCATTTCAATGTTGATCATTACAAAAGGCGACAATGGGATAGGAAGGAAATTACGCTTTCTAGGCAATCTCTACATTACTGAACAATGGTGCTAATCTCGCTCATGAAGACTTAAGCCATGTCTTGCAGGTGCTATATATTAGTCTGGTGATATGATCTAGTCTTGGTCACTTAGGGCAGTACACTGCACATGTCCTTATGTAACCTTGCTATCACCACCAGACTACTGGAGAGCTTCCAAGCTGATCCAACGATAACAGTTTGTTTCAGATACATGGCTAGACATGAAAATATATAATATGTTTCACTTAATTTTAGAAAACAGTAAGTTGTAGGTTAATGAAGTTAAAATGTCTTAGATATAGTGATTTCAATATAACAATCAGGTTGCAATCATGGAACAAATTATTACATTTGACAGAGTAACACTTGAAATGTGACACAACATCCATGTATTAATTTTATACATTTATTTTTAATGAATATGAGGTTTCTAGATGTCTATTTAGTCATTTACAGGCTAGTTAACTAATCAGGTACATTATGTAGCATACAGTTTAAAGCAATGTTGGGACGCTGAGGTTTGATATTGGTGCAAACATTAGTACATATTAGTATACAGGAAAGTCAAGCGACAAGGTAGAAACACATAATATTTTACTATAAGCAATCTTATTCATGGGAGTAATATTAATTTTGGATATTGCAAGTGGATACAGCCAAATGTGGCCTCACAGATCAACTATAGTTACAAATAAATCCTATAGCTTTAATTAAATGTGAAATTTATGATCCCCAAGAAATGTAAACAAGATTGGAAATTTGCATATGTGGGACATATACAATGAACTTGTTAAGATTAAATTTGAAAAGCATAATGTAAATGATCTGCTTGAACATTTATAATGTATTTGTGAGAATGATGGTTCCCAATCATTAAGCTCACGTTTTCAGTGGAGTCAGACATCAGATGATGCTACAACACCGCATTCGGTCAAAGTTCTAAATTAAAATATGTTACCGTACAGATTCACTATAGGTACAAATTCAGCCTTTATGATGTATGGAATTTGAACTTTTGATCCCAAACATTCTAAAATATATGGATACTTGTTCACAAAAATATATCCTAACAAGGAATGGCACAAATGTGATGATGAACTAAATGTTCCATAAATACTTCTTTTGATACTTATCTAAGAAACCTTTCTCGAAAATAAGCCTGAAGATAAAAGTAAAACCTTAAGCGAATCTAGAAAAACCACTAATCATGCCTACAACGTTTAAATAAATGGTGCAGCTTGTGCATTTGTAGAAGAAATAACAAACTTAATTCTTACAGTACTCTTTCTAAATTCTTGCACATGACCTATCTTTGGACATCATGTATTAATGGTTCATGAGTAGTTATCCAGTGGTGACATATGCAGTGGGGACCCTTATCGGTTCTAAAAGGAATTGGTTCCATAAGAATGGTGGTCTCAGTATCGGGGTCTTGCATTCGCAAACCTTAAATCAGTAGAGTATGTAGGGAGGAATCAATAAATGAATATAGATTTTGGTAAATATGAATTTTCCTGTCTAACAGTGATGCATAATTGAGGGATCAAAATGCCAAATTTCTCACATTTCTGAACGAAACATGATGTCGTATGATGAATACTGCTTACCTTTGCAGTATGACAAAAGCAAGCATATAATAAAATCTCATCGTGTTGATAGATTAATTAGAAAGGGTGTTTCCAACAACGAATACGGTTGTAGTATGTCATTGATAATTCAGTGCTCTATACTATTTTTGTCCAGCTACTTGTCCAGGACATGATGGTGACATGATTGTCCTAGCCAATGTTTTGTTAAGATTCATTGGCCTGATATGTATGCTAATTGCATAGCATATCTTTTGCGATGAACCGTAGTTCACCCTAGTTTCTGCCACCATCAATCGATAATTTTAGGCTATTTTGTAATGCTCGGTTTGAACTTCTCTCTTCCTTCTCACAAATGTAAAATGATAGTCTTTGAAAATATTGCACTGTATCTTGTATGTATATATGCTGTGGTACGTGCTTATAGTATCTGTTTTTAGGATGGCTAAACGGAAAACAGTTTATTTTTTTCCTGACCCCATCTTTGCACGCACACTCACACACTCGTCAAGCATTCTGTCTGACTCTCTCTTTCATTCTGTCTCTCATTCTTACTCTCCTTCTCTCATTATCTTTATTATCCTCGCTCATTCTCTTTCTCTCTCTTCTTCTCACTCTATTAATCACGCTCTCTCATTTTATCTCTGTCTCATTCTTGATCACATCATTCTCTCTCTCTCTTTCTCTCTCTCTCTCTCTCTCTCTCTCTCTCTCTCTCTCTCTCTCTCTCTCTCTCTCTCTCTTATCAGTCTCTCTCTTATTTTATGTCTCTTATTCTCATTCTCTGTCTCTCTCATACTCTCTCTCTCTCATCATTCTCTCTCTCTCTCTCACATCATTCTCTCTCACCATTTTCTTTTTCTCTCTCTCTCTCTCCCTCTCTCTCTCACACACAGATACACACACACACACACACACGCACATACACACATACACACACATACACACACACACATACACACACAACTCTCTCGCTACATGAGAGTTACTGACGGGATGAAGACGGAAAATAAATATTTCATAACGATGTAACAAGGAAGAATGGTTATGTGTCTCAGATTTTACTGAGATATGTCTTTTGTTACATCTGATACAATTCAAAAATATTTTAGACAAATTATCTTTCATCGCCCAGGGAAAATATTACGCGCCTTAACCGGCACAAAATGGTTCTTGACGCACTCCTATTTATGCTTATTTGTCTAGTATTTTCTTAAATCGTGTCAGATGTATAGAATAGAAATGTGAAATATTTTTTCCTGCTGAATAGTTTTAACACTGTCCATCCGGATGTGATCTTTCTTTCCCATGCACTCCTTGCAAGCAAGACTTCAGACATGAGACATAAAGTGTGTAGTGCTGATGTTCCACAGGGTGCTAGTTTTGGTATACGTGCTCTTGAGTAGCCAAAACTCAGTTTGCAATATCTTCCTTAGTGATAAGAATTTTTAAATAGAGTCGAAACCTAATTGTAATAACCATGAGGCCTGTCTGACAATATATTTGGAATTTACAAATATTGATACACTAAATTTAATGAAAATATGAATAAACATTTAAATTTTAAAACTAAATTTTATTGAAAAAATAAAGTTTTGTACAAGTGTTGAAACTCGATTTGACAAATTTTAGACAGCAAAATTGACCAATGAATGATACTTAAAGCAAATGGTAGTTTGGATCTGTTCAACTGATAGCATTTTTCACAGGGGTAGTGAAGAGACAATGCTCATAGTGATTTTGCCAGCAAACCGCAATTTTCCTGTCCAGGTACATATAGGTCTACTCACTTCAAGCACAATAACATGTGTTATGTTCCACCTTTATTATGCAATTGTTTGTAAAGCTATTAGTGCACTTTAATCTAAACTTCTGATGGGAACGCTACCATGTTTTATAGCAACATTGTATTCCATTTCAATGTTGATCATTACAAAAGGCGACAATGGGATAGGAAGGAAATTACGCTTTCTAGGCAATCTCTACATTTCTGAACAATGGTGCTAATCTCGCTCATGAAGACTTAAGCCATGTCTTGCAGGTGCTATATATTAGTCTGGTGATATGATCTAGTCTTGGTCACTTAGGGCAGTACACTGCACATGTCCTTATGTAACCTTGCTATCACCACCAGACTACTGGAGAGCTTCCAAGCTGATCCAACGATAACAGTTTGTTTCAGATACATGGCTAGACATGAAAATATATAATATGTTTCACTTAATTTTAGAAAACAGTAAGTTGTAGGTTAATGAAGTTAAAATGTCTTAGATATAGTGATTTCAATATAACAATCAGGTTGCAATCATGGAACAAATTATTACATTTGACAGAGTAACACTTGAAATGTGACACAACATCCATGTATTAATTTTATACATTTATTTTTAATGAATATGAGGTTTCTAGATGCCTATTTAGTCATTTACAGGTTAGTTAACTAATCAGGTACATTATGTAGCATACAGTTTAAAGCAATGTTGGGACGCTGAGGTTTGATATTGGTGCAAACATTAGTACATATTAGTATACAGGAAAGTCAAGCGACAAGGTAGAAACACATAATATTTTACTATAAGCAATCTTATTCATGGGAGTAATATTAATTTTGGATATTGCAAGTGGATACAGCCAAATGTGGCCTCACAGATCAACTATAGTTACAAATAAATCCTATAGCTTTAATTAAATGTGAAATTTATGATCCCCAAGAAATGTAAACAAGATTGGAAATTTGCATATGTGGGACATATACAATGAACTTGTTAAGATTAAATTTGAAAAGCATAATGTAAATGATCTGCTTGAACATTTATAATGTATTTGTGAGAATGATGGTTTCCAATTATTAAGCTCACGTTTTCAGTGGAGTCAGACATCAGATGATGCTACAATACCGCATTCGGTCAAAGTTCTAAATTAAAATATGTTACCGTACAGATTCACTATAGGTACAAATTCAGCCTTTATGATGTACGGAATTTGAACTTTTGATCCCAAACATTCTAAAATATATGGATACTTGTTCACAAAAATATATCCTAACAAGGAATGGCACAAATGTGATGATGAACTAAATGTTCCATAAATACTTCTTTTGATACTTATCTAAGAAACCTTTCTCGAAAATAAGCCTGAAGATAAAAGTAAAACCTTAAGCGAATCTAGAAAAACCACTAATCATGCCTACAACGTTTAAATAAATGGTGCAGCTTGTGCATTTGTAGAAGAAATAACAAACTTAATTCTTACAGTACTCTTTCTAAATTCTTGCACATGAACTATCTTTGGACATCATGTATTAATGGTTCATGAGTAGTTATCCAGTGGTGACATATGCAGTGGGGACCCTTATCGGTTCTAAAAGGAATTGGTTCCATAAGAATGGTGGTCTCAGTATCGGGGTCTTGCATTCGCAAACCTTAAATCAGTAGAGTATGTAGGGAGGAATCAATAAATGAATATAGATTTTGGTAAATATGAATTTTCCTGTCTAACAGTGATGCATAATGAGGGATCAAAATGCCAAATTTCTCACATTTCTGAACGAAACATGATGTCGTATGATGAATACTGCTTACCTTTGCAGTATGACAAAAGCAAGCATATAATGAAATCTCATCGTGTTGATAGATTAATTAGAAAGGGTGTTTCCAACAACGAATACGGTTGTAGTATGTCATTGATAATTCAGTGCTCTATACTATTTTTGTCCAGCTACTTGTCCAGGACATGATGGTGACATGATTGTCCTAGCCAATGTTTTGTTAAGATTCATTGGCCTGATATGTATGCTAATTGCATAGCATATCTTTTGCGATGAACCGTAGTTCACCCTAGTTTCTGCCACCATCAATCGATAATTTTAGGCTATTTTGTAATGCTCGGTTTGAACTTCTCTCTTCCTTCTCACAAATGTAAAATGATAGTCTTTGAAAATATTGCACTGTATCTTGTATGTATATATGCTGTGGTACGTGCTTATAGTATCTGTTTTTAGGATGGCTAAACGGAAAACAGTTTATTTTTTTCCTGACCCCATCTTTGCACGCACACTCACACACTCGTCACGCATTCTGTCTGACTCTCTCTTTCATTCTGTCTCTCATTCTTACTCTCCTTCTCTCATTATCTTTATTATTCTCGCTCATTCTCTTTCTCTCTCTTATTCTTACTCTATTAATCACGCTCTCATTTTATCTCTGTCTCATTCTTGATCACATCATTCTCTCTCTCTCTTTCTCTCTCTCTCTCTCTCTCTCCCTCTCTCTCTCTCTCTCTCTCTCTCTCTCTCTCTCTCTCTCTCTTATCAGTCTCTCTCTTATTTTATGTCTCTTATTCTCATTCTCTGTCTCTCTCATACTCTTTCTCTCATCATTCTCTCTCTCTCTCTCTCACATCATTCTCTCTCACCATTTTCTTTTTCTCTCTCTCTCTCGCCCTCTCTCTCTCACACACAGATACACACACACACACACACACGCACATACACACATACACACACATACACACACACACATACACACACAACTCTCTCGCTACATTAGAGTTACTGACGGGATGAAGACGGAAAATAAATATTTCAAAACGATGTAACAAGGAAGAATGGTTATGTGTCGCAGATTTTACTGAGATATGTCTTTTGTTACATCTGATACAATTCAAAAATATTTTAGACAAATTATCTTTCATCGCCCAGGGAAAATATTACGCGCCTTAACCGGCACAAAATGGTTCTTGACGCACTCCTATTTATGCTTATTTGTCTAGTATTTTCTTAAATCGTGTCAGATGTATAGAAAAGAAATGTGAAATATTTTTTCCTGCTGAATAGTTTTAACACTGTCCATCCGGATGTGATCTTTCTTTCCCATGCACTCCTTGCAAGCAAGACTTCAGACATGAGACATAAAGTGTGTAGTGCTGATGTTCCACAGGGTGCTAGTTTTGGTATACGTGCTCTTGAGTAGCCAAAACTCAGTTTGCAATATCTTCCTTAGTGATAAGAATTTTTAAATAGAGTCGAAACCTAATTGTAATAACCATGAGGCCTGTCTGACAATATATTTGGAATTTACAAATATTGATACACTAAATTTAATGAAAATATGAATAAACATTTAAATTTTAAAACTAAATTTTATTGAAAAAATAAAGTTTTGTACAAGTGTTGAAACTCGATTTGACAAATTTTAGACAGCAAAATTGACCAATGAATGATACTTAAAGCAAATGGTAGTTTGGATCTGTTCAACTGATAGCATTTTTCACAGGGGTAGTGAAGAGACAATGCTCATAGTGATTTTGCCAGCAAACCGCAATTTGCCTGTCCAGGTACATATAGGTCTACTCACTTCAAGCACAATAACATGTGTTATGTTCCACCTTTATTATGCAATTGTTTGTAAAGCTATTAGTGCACTTTAATCTAAACTTCTGATGGGAACGCTACCATGTTTTATAGCAACATTGTATTCCATTTCAATGTTGATCATTACAAAAGGCGACAATGGGATAGGAAGGAAATTACGCTTTCTAGGCAATCTCTACATTTCTGAACAATGGTGCTAATCTCGCTCATGAAGACTTAAGCCATGTCTTGCAGGTGCTATATATTAGTCTGGTGATATGATCTAGTCTTGGTCACTTAGGGCAGTACACTGCACATGTCCTTATGTAACCTTGCTATCACCACCAGACTACTGGAGAGCTTCCAAGCTGATCCAACGATAACAGTTTGTTTCAGATACATGGCTAGACATGAAAATATATAATATGTTTCACTTAATTTTAGAAAACAGTAAGTTGTAGGTTAATGAAGTTAAAATGTCTTAGATATAGTGATTTCAATATAACAATCAGGTTGCAATCATGGAACAAATTATTACATTTGACAGAGTAACACTTGAAATGTGACACAACATCCATGTATTAATTTTATACATTTATTTTTAATGAATATGAGGTTTCTAGATGCCTATTTAGTCATTTACAGGTTAGTTAACTAATCAGGTACATTATGTAGCATACAGTTTAAAGCAATGTTGGGACGCTGAGGTTTGATATTGGTGCAAACATTAGTACATATTAGTATACAGGAAAGTCAAGCGACAAGGTAGAAACACATAATATTTTACTATAAGCAATCTTATTCATGGGAGTAATATTAATTTTGGATATTGCAAGTGGATACAGCCAAATGTGGCCTCACAGATCAACTATAGTTACAAATAAATCCTATAGCTTTAATTAAATGTGAAATTTATGATCCCCAAGAAATGTAAACAAGATTGGAAATTTGCATATGTGGGACATATACAATGAACTTGTTAAGATTAAATTTGAAAAGCATAATGTAAATGATCTGCTTGAACATTTATAATGTATTTGTGAGAATGATGGTTTCCAATTATTAAGCTCACGTTTTCAGTGGAGTCAGACATCAGATGATGCTACAATACCGCATTCGGTCAAAGTTCTAAATTAAAATATGTTACCGTACAGATTCACTATAGGTACAAATTCAGCCTTTATGATGTACGGAATTTGAACTTTTGATCCCAAACATTCTAAAATATATGGATACTTGTTCACAAAAATATATCCTAACAAGGAATGGCACAAATGTGATGATGAACTAAATGTTCCATAAATACTTCTTTTGATACTTATCTAAGAAACCTTTCTCGAAAATAAGCCTGAAGATAAAAGTAAAACCTTAAGCGAATCTAGAAAAACCACTAATCATGCCTACAACGTTTAAATAAATGGTGCAGCTTGTGCATTTGTAGAAGAAATAACAAACTTAATTCTTACAGTACTCTTTCTAAATTCTTGCACATGACCTATCTTTGGACATCATGTATTAATGGTTCATGAGTAGTTATCCAGTGGTGACATATGCAGTGGGGACCCTTATCGGTTCTAAAAGGAATTGGTTCCATAAGAATGGTGGTCTCAGTATCGGGGTCTTGCATTCGCAAACCTTAAATCAGTAGAGTATGTAGGGAGGAATCAATAAATGAATATAGATTTTGGTAAATATGAATTTTCCTGTCTAACAGTGATGCATAATGAGGGATCAAAATGCCAAATTTCTCACATTTCTGAACGAAACATGATG
The DNA here is from genome assembly GCA_029339505.1 of Unio delphinus. Lineage (NCBI taxonomy): Eukaryota > Metazoa > Mollusca > Bivalvia > Unionida > Unionidae > Unio > Unio delphinus. The sequence continues at coordinate 884,028 of JAQISU010000400.1, forward strand.
TCGTATGATGAATACTGCTTACCTTTGCAGTATGACAAAAGCAAGCATATAATAAAATCTCATCGTGTTGATAGATTAATTAGAAAGGGTGTTTCCAACAACGAATACGGTTGTAGTATGTCATTGATAATTCAGTGCTCTATACTATTTTTGTCCAGCTACTTGTCCAGGACATGATGGTGACATGATTGTCCTAGCCAATGTTTTGTTAAGATTCATTGGCCTGATATGTATGCTAATTGCATAGCATATCTTTTGCGATGAACCGTAGTTCACCCTAGTTTCTGCCACCATCAATCGATAATTTTAGGCTATTTTGTAATGCTCGGTTTGAACTTCTCTCTTCCTTCTCACAAATGTAAAATGATAGTCTTTGAAAATATTGCACTGTATCTTGTATGTATATATGCTGTGGTACGTGCTTATAGTATCTGTTTTTAGGATGGCTAAACGGAAAACAGTTTATTTTTTTCCTGACCCCATCTTTGCACGCACACTCACACACTCGTCACGCATTCTGTCTGACTCTCTCTTTCATTCTGTCTCTCATTCTTACTCTCCTTCTCTCATTATCTTTATTATTCTCGCTCATTCTCTTTCTCTCTCTTATTCCCACTCTATTAATCACGCTCTCTCATTTTATCTCTGTCTCATTCTTGATCACATCATTCTCTCTCTCTCTTTCTCTCTCTCTCTCTCTCCCTCTCTCTCTCTCTCTCTCTCTCTCTCTCTCTCTCTCTCTCTCTCTCTCTCTTATCAGTCTCTCTCTTATTTTATGTCTCATATTCTCATTCTCTGTCTCTCTCATACTCTCTCTCTCATCATTCTCTCTCTCTCTCTCTCACATCATTCTCTCTCACCATTTTCTTTTTCTCTCTCTCTCTCTCCCTCTCTCTCTCACACACAGATACACACACACACACGCACATACACACATACACACACATACACACACACATACACACACAACTCTCTCGCTACATGAGAGTTACTGACGGGATGAAGACGGAAAATAAATATTTCAAAACAATGTAACAAGGAAGAATGGTTATGTGTCGCAGATTTTACTGAGATATGTCTTTTGTTACATCTGATACAATTCAAAAATATTTTAGACAAATTATCTTTCATCGCCCAGGGAAAATATTACGCGCCTTAACCGGCACAAAATGGTTCTTGACGCACTCCTATTTATGCTTATTTGTCTAGTATTTTCTTAAATCGTGTCAGATGTATAGAATAGAAATGTGAAATATTTTTTCCTGCTGAATAGTTTTAACACTGTCCATCCGGATGTGATCTTTCTTTCCCATGCACTCCTTGCAAGCAAGACTTCAGACATGATACAGAAAGTGTGTAGTGCTGATGTTCCACAGGGTGCTAGTTTTGGTATACGTGCTCTTGAGTAGCCAAAACTCAGTTTGCAATATCTTCCTTAGTGATAAGAATTTTTAAATAGAGTCGAAACCTAATTGTAATAACCATGAGGCCTGTCTGACAATATATTTGGAATTTACAAATATTGATACACTAAATTTAATGAAAATATGAATAAACATTTAAATTTTAAAACTAAATTTTATTGAAAAAATAAAGTTTTGTACAAGTGTTGAAACTCGATTTGACAAATTTTAGACAGCAAAATTGACCAATGAATGATACTTAAAGCAAATGGTAGTTTGGATCTGTTCAACTGATAGCATTTTTCACAGGGGTAGTGAAGAGACAATGCTCATAGTGATTTTGCCAGCAAACCGCAATTTGCCTGTCCAGGTACATATAGGTCTACTCACTTCAAGCACAATAACGTGTTATGTTCCACCTTTATTATGCAATTGTTTGTAAAGCTATTAGTGCACTTTAATTTAAACTTCTGATGGGAACGCTACCATGTTTTATAGCAACATTGTATTCCATTTCAATGTTGATCATTACAAAAGGCGACAATGGGATAGGAAGGAAATTACGCTTTCTAGGCAATCTCTACATTACTGAACAATGGTGCTAATCTCGCTCATGAAGACTTAAGCCATGTCTTGCAGGTGCTATATATTAGTCTGGTGATATGATCTAGTCTTGGTCACTTAGGGCAGTACACTGCACATGTCCTTATGTAACCTTGCTATCACCACCAGACTACTGGAGAGCTTCCAAGCTGATCCAACGATAACAGTTTGTTTCAGATACATGGCTAGACATGAAAATATATAATATGTTTCACTTAATTTTAGAAAACAGTAAGTTGTAGGTTAATGAAGTTAAAATGTCTTAGATATAGTGATTTCAATATAACAATCAGGTTGCAATCATGGAACAAATTATTACATTTGACAGAGTAACACTTGAAATGTGACACAACATCCATGTATTAATTTTATACATTTATTTTTAATGAATATGAGGTTTCTAGATGTCTATTTAGTCATTTACAGGCTAGTTAACTAATCAGGTACATTATGTAGCATACAGTTTAAAGCAATGTTGGGACGCTGAGGTTTGATATTGGTGCAAACATTAGTACATATTAGTATACAGGAAAGTCAAGCGACAAGGTAGAAACACATAATATTTTACTATAAGCAATCTTATTCATGGGAGTAATATTAATTTTGGATATTGCAAGTGGATACAGCCAAATGTGGCCTCACAGATCAACTATAGTTACAAATAAATCCTATAGCTTTAATTAAATGTGAAATTTATGATCCCCAAGAAATGTAAACAAGATTGGAAATTTGCATATGTGGGACATATACAATGAACTTGTTAAGATTAAATTTGAAAAGCATAATGTAAATGATCTGCTTGAACATTTATAATGTATTTGTGAGAATGATGGTTTCCAATTATTAAGCTCACGTTTTCAGTGGAGTCAGACATCAGATGATGCTACAATACCGCATTCGGTCAAAGTTCTAAATTAAAATATGTTACCGTACAGATTCACTATAGGTACAAATTCAGCCTTTATGATGTACGGAATTTGAACTTTTGATCCCAAACATTCTAAAATATATGGATACTTGTTCACAAAAATATATCCTAACAAGGAATGGCACAAATGTGATGATGAACTAAATGTTCCATAAATACTTCTTTTGATACTTATCTAAGAAACCTTTCTCGAAAATAAGCCTGAAGATAAAAGTAAAACCTTAAGCGAATCTAGAAAACCACTAATCATGCCTACAACGTTTAAATAAATGGTGCAGCTTGTGCATTTGTAGAAGAAATAACAAACTTAATTCTTACAGTACTCTTTCTAAATTCTTGCACATGACCTATCTTTGGACATCATGTATTAATGGTTCATGAGTAGTTATCCAGTGGTGACATATGCAGTGGGGACCCTTATCGGTTCTAAAAGGAATTGGTTCCATAAGAATGGTGGTCTCAGTATCGGGGTCTTGCATTCGCAAACCTTAAATCAGTAGAGTATGTAGGGAGGAATCAATAAATGAATATAGATTTTGGTAAATATGAATTTTCCTGTCTAACAGTGATGCATAATGAGGGATCAAAATGCCAAATTTCTCACATTTCTGAACGAAACATGATGTCGTATGATGAATACTGCTTACCTTTGCAGTATGACAAAAGCAAGCATATAATAAAATCTCATCGTGTTGATAGATTAATTAGAAAGGGTGTTTCCAACAACGAATACGGTTGTAGTATGTCATTGATAATTCAGTGCTCTATACTATTTTTGTCCAGCTACTTGTCCAGGACATGATGGTGACATGATTGTCCTAGCCAATGTTTTGTTAAGATTCATTGGCCTGATATGTATGCTAATTGCATAGCATATCTTTTGCGATGAACCGTAGTTCACCCTAGTTTCTGCCACCATCAATCGATAATTTTAGGCTATTTTGTAATGCTCGGTTTGAACTTCTCTCTTCCTTCTCACAAATGTAAAATGATAGTCTTTGAAAATATTGCACTGTATCTTGTATGTATATATGCTGTGGTACGTGCTTATAGTATCTGTTTTTAGGATGGCTAAACGGAAAACAGTTTATTTTTTTCCTGACCCCATCTTTGCACGCACACTCACACACTCGTCACGCATTCTGTCTGACTCTCTCTTTCATTCTGTCTCTCATTCTTACTCTCCTTCTCTCATTATCTTTATTATTCTCGCTCATTCTCTTTCTCTCTCTTATTCTCACTCTATTAATCACGCTCTCTCATTTTATCTCTGTCTCATTCTTGATCACATCATTCTCTCTCTCTTTCTCTCTCTCTCTCTCTCTCCCTCCCTCTCTCTCTCTCTCTCTCTCTCTCTCTCTCTTATCAGTCTCTCTCTTATTTTATGTCTCTTATTCTCATTCTCTGTCTCTCTCATACTCTCTCTCTCATCATTCTCTCTCTCTCTCTCTCACATCATTCTCTCTCACCATTTTCTTTTTCTCTCTCTCTCTCTCCCTCTCTCTCTCACACACAGATACACACACACACACACACGCACATACACACATACACACACATACACACACACACATACACACACAACTCTCTCGCTACATGAGAGTTACTGACGGGATGAAGACGGAAAATAAATATTTCAAAACGATGTAACAAGGAAGAATGGTTATGTGTCGCAGATTTTACTGAGATATGTCTTTTGTTACATCTGATACAATTCAAAAATATTTTAGACAAATTATCTTTCATCGCCCAGGGAAAATATTACGCGCCTTAACCGGCACAAAATGGTTCTTGACGCACTCCTATTTATGCTTATTTGTCTAGTATTTTCTTAAATCGTGTCAGATGTATAGAATAGAAATGTGAAATATTTTTTCCTGCTGAATAGTTTTAACACTGTCCATCCGGATCACAGGGTGCTAGTTTTGGTATACGTGCTCTTGAGTAGCCAAAACTCAGTTTGCAATATCTTCCTTAGTGATAAGAATTTTTAAATAGAGTCGAAACCTAATTGTAATAACCATGAGGCCTGTCTGACAATATATTTGGAATTTACAAATATTGATACACTAAATTTAATGAAAATATGAATAAACATTTAAATTTTAAAACTAAATTTTATTGAAAAAATAAAGTTTTGTACAAGTGTTGAAACTCGATTTGACAAATTTTAGACAGCAAAATTGACCAATGAATGATACTTAAAGCAAATGGTAGTTTGGATCTGTTCAACTGATAGCATTTTTCACAGGGGTAGTGAAGAGACAATGCTCATAGTGATTTTGCCAGCAAACCGCAATTTGCCTGTCCAGGTACATATAGGTCTACTCACTTCAAGCACAATAACGTGTTATGTTCCACCTTTATTATGCAATTGTTTGTAAAGCTATTAGTGCACTTTAATTTAAACTTCTGATGGGAACGCTACCATGTTTTATAGCAACATTGTATTCCATTTCAATGTTGATCATTACAAAAGGCGACAATGGGATAGGAAGGAAATTACGCTTTCTAGGCAATCTCTACATTACTGAACAATGGTGCTAATCTCGCTCATGAAGACTTAAGCCATGTCTTGCAGGTGCTATATATTAGTCTGGTGATATGATCTAGTCTTGGTCACTTAGGGCAGTACACTGCACATGTCCTTATGTAACCTTGCTATCACCACCAGACTACTGGAGAGCTTCCAAGCTGATCCAACGATAACAGTTTGTTTCAGATACATGGCTAGACATGAAAATATATAATATGTTTCACTTAATTTTAGAAAACAGTAAGTTGTAGGTTAATGAAGTTAAAATGTCTTAGATATAGTGATTTCAATATAACAATCAGGTTGCAATCATGGAACAAATTATTACATTTGACAGAGTAACACTTGAAATGTGACACAACATCCATGTATTAATTTTATACATTTATTTTTAATGAATATGAGGTTTCTAGATGCCTATTTAGTCATTTACAGGTTAGTTAACTAATCAGGTACATTATGTAGCATACAGTTTAAAGCAATGTTGGGACGCTGAGGTTTGATATTGGTGCAAACATTAGTACATATTAGTATACAGGAAAGTCAAGCGACAAGGTAGAAACACATAATATTTTACTATAAGCAATCTTATTCATGGGAGTAATATTAATTTTGGATATTGCAAGTGGATACAGCCAAATGTGGCCTCACAGATCAACTATAGTTACAAATAAATCCTATAGCTTTAATTAAATGTGAAATTTATGATCCCCAAGAAATGTAAACAAGATTGGAAATTTGCATATGTGGGACATATACAATGAACTTGTTAAGATTAAATTTGAAAAGCATAATGTAAATGATCTGCTTGAACATTTATAATGTATTTGTGAGAATGATGGTTTCCAATTATTAAGCTCACGTTTTCAGTGGAGTCAGACATCAGATGATGCTACAATACCGCATTCGGTCAAAGTTCTAAATTAAAATATGTTACCGTACAGATTCACTATAGGTACAAATTCAGCCTTTATGATGTACGGAATTTGAACTTTTGATCCCAAACATTCTAAAATATATGGATACTTGTTCACAAAAATATATCCTAACAAGGAATGGCACAAATGTGATGATGAACTAAATGTTCCATAAATACTTCTTTTGATACTTATCTAAGAAACCTTTCTCGAAAATAAGCCTGAAGATAAAAGTAAAACCTTAAGCGAATCTAGAAAACCACTAATCATGCCTACAACGTTTAAATAAATGGTGCAGCTTGTGCATTTGTAGAAGAAATAACAAACTTAATTCTTACAGTACTCTTTCTAAATTCTTGCACATGACCTATCTTTGGACATCATGTATTAATGGTTCATGAGTAGTTATCCAGTGGTGACATATGCAGTGGGGACCCTTATCGGTTCTAAAAGGAATTGGTTCCATAAGAATGGTGGTCTCAGTATCGGGGTCTTGCATTCGCAAACCTTAAATCAGTAGAGTATGTAGGGAGGAATCAATAAATGAATATAGATTTTGGTAAATATGAATTTTCCTGTCTAACAGTGATGCATAATGAGGGATCAAAATGCCAAATTTCTCACATTTCTGAACGAAACATGATGTCGTATGATGAATACTGCTTACCTTTGCAGTATGACAAAAGCAAGCATATAATAAAATCTCATCGTGTTGATAGATTAATTAGAAAGGGTGTTTCCAACAACGAATACGGTTGTAGTATGTCATTGATAATTCAGTGCTCTATACTATTTTTGTCCAGCTACTTGTCCAGGACATGATGGTGACATGATTGTCCTAGCCAATGTTTTGTTAAGATTCATTGGCCTGATATGTATGCTAATTGCATAGCATATCTTTTGCGATGAACCGTAGTTCACCCTAGTTTCTGCCACCATCAATCGATAATTTTAGGCTATTTTGTAATGCTCGGTTTGAACTTCTCTCTTCCTTCTCACAAATGTAAAATGATAGTCTTTGAAAATATTGCACTGTATCTTGTATGTATATATGCTGTGGTACGTGCTTATAGTATCTGTTTTTAGGATGGCTAAACGGAAAACAGTTTATTTTTTTCCTGACCCCATCTTTGCACGCACACTCACACACTCGTCACGCATTCTGTCTGACTCTCTCTTTCATTCTGTCTCTCATTCTTACTCTCCTTCTCTCATTATCTTTATTATTCTCGCTCATTCTCTTTCTCTCTCTTATTCTCACTCTATTAATCACGCTCTCTCATTTTATCTCTGTCTCATTCTTGATCACATCATTCTCTCTCTCTTTCTCTCTCTCTCTCTCTCTCCCTCCCTCTCTCTCTCTCTCTCTCTCTCTCTCTCTCTTATCAGTCTCTCTCTTATTTTATGTCTCTTATTCTCATTCTCTGTCTCTCTCATACTCTCTCTCTCATCATTCTCTCTCTCTCTCTCACATCATTCTCTCTCACCATTTTCTTTTTCTCTCTCTCTCTCTCCCTCTCTCTCTCACACACAGATACACACACACACACACACGCACATACACACATACACACACATACACACACACACATACACACACAACTCTCTCGCTACATGAGAGTTACTGACGGGATGAAGACGGAAAATAAATATTTCAAAACGATGTAACAAGGAAGAATGGTTATGTGTCGCAGATTTTACTGAGATATGTCTTTTGTTACATCTGATACAATTCAAAAATATTTTAGACAAATTATCTTTCATCGCCCAGGGAAAATATTACGCGCCTTAACCGGCACAAAATGGTTCTTGACGCACTCCTATTTATGCTTATTTGTCTAGTATTTTCTTAAATCGTGTCAGATGTATAGAATAGAAATGTGAAATATTTTTTCCTGCTGAATAGTTTTAACACTGTCCATCCGGATCACAGGGTGCTAGTTTTGGTATACGTGCTCTTGAGTAGCCAAAACTCAGTTTGCAATATCTTCCTTAGTGATAAGAATTTTTAAATAGAGTCGAAACCTAATTGTAATAACCATGAGGCCTGTCTGACAATATATTTGGAATTTACAAATATTGATACACTAAATTTAATGAAAATATGAATAAACATTTAAATTTTAAAACTAAATTTTATTGAAAAAATAAAGTTTTGTACAAGTGTTGAAACTCGATTTGACAAATTTTAGACAGCAAAATTGACCAATGAATGATACTTAAAGCAAATGGTAGTTTGGATCTGTTCAACTGATAGCATTTTTCACAGGGGTAGTGAAGAGACAATGCTCATAGTGATTTTGCCAGCAAACCGCAATTTGCCTGTCCAGGTACATATAGGTCTACTCACTTCAAGCACAATAACGTGTTATGTTCCACCTTTATTATGCAATTGTTTGTAAAGCTATTAGTGCACTTTAATTTAAACTTCTGATGGGAACGCTACCATGTTTTATAGCAACATTGTATTCCATTTCAATGTTGATCATTACAAAAGGCGACAATGGGATAGGAAGGAAATTACGCTTTCTAGGCAATCTCTACATTACTGAACAATGGTGCTAATCTCGCTCATGAAGACTTAAGCCATGTCTTGCAGGTGCTATATATTAGTCTGGTGATATGATCTAGTCTTGGTCACTTAGGGCAGTACACTGCACATGTCCTTATGTAACCTTGCTATCACCACCAGACTACTGGAGAGCTTCCAAGCTGATCCAACGATAACAGTTTGTTTCAGATACATGGCTAGACATGAAAATATATAATATGTTTCACTTAATTTTAGAAAACAGTAAGTTGTAGGTTAATGAAGTTAAAATGTCTTAGATATAGTGATTTCAATATAACAATCAGGTTGCAATCATGGAACAAATTATTACATTTGACAGAGTAACACTTGAAATGTGACACAACATCCATGTATTAATTTTATACATTTATTTTTAATGAATATGAGGTTTCTAGATGCCTATTTAGTCATTTACAGGCTAGTTAACTAATCAGGTACATTATGTAGCATACAGTTTAAAGCAATGTTGGGACGCTGAGGTTTGATATTGGTGCAAACATTAGTACATATTAGTATACAGGAAAGTCAAGCGACAAGGTAGAAACACATAATATTTTACTATAAGCAATCTTATTCATGGGAGTAATATTAATTTTGGATATTGCAAGTGGATACAGCCAAATGTGGCCTCACAGATCAACTATAGTTACAAATAAATCCTATAGCTTTAATTAAATGTGAAATTTATGATCCCCAAGAAATGTAAACAAGATTGGAAATTTGCATATGTGGGACATATACAATGAACTTGTTAAGATTAAATTTGAAAAGCATAATGTAAATGATCTGCTTGAACATTTATAATGTATTTGTGAGAATGATGGTTTCCAATTATTAAGCTCACGTTTTCAGTGGAGTCAGACATCAGATGATGCTACAATACCGCATTCGGTCAAAGTTCTAAATTAAAATATGTTACCGTACAGATTCACTATAGGTACAAATTCAGCCTTTATGATGTACGGAATTTGAACTTTTGATCCCAAACATTCTAAAATATATGGATACTTGTTCACAAAAATATATCCTAACAAGGAATGGCACAAATGTGATGATGAACTAAATGTTCCATAAATACTTCTTTTGATACTTATCTAAGAAACCTTTCTCGAAAATAAGCCTGAAGATAAAAGTAAAACCTTAAGCGAATCTAGAAAAACCACTAATCATGCCTACAACGTTTAAATAAATGGTGCAGCTTGTGCATTTGTAGAAGAAATAACAAACTTAATTCTTACAGTACTCTTTCTAAATTCTTGCACATGAACTATCTTTGGACATCATGTATTAATGGTTCATGAGTAGTTATCCAGTGGTGACATATGCAGTGGGGACCCTTATCGGTTCTAAAAGGAATTGGTTCCATAAGAATGGTGGTCTCAGTATCGGGGTCTTGCATTCGCAAACCTTAAATCAGTAGAGTATGTAGGGAGGAATCAATAAATGAATATAGATTTTGGTAAATATGAATTTTCCTGTCTAACAGTGATGCATAATGAGGGATCAAAATGCCAAATTTCTCACATTTCTGAACGAAACATGATGTCGTATGATGAATACTGCTTACCTTTGCAGTATGACAAAAGCAAGCATATAATGAAATCTCATCGTGTTGATAGATTAATTAGAAAGGGTGTTTCCAACAACGAATACGGTTGTAGTATGTCATTGATAATTCAGTGCTCTATACTATTTTTGTCCAGCTACTTGTCCAGGACATGATGGTGACATGATTGTCCTAGCCAATGTTTTGTTAAGATTCATTGGCCTGATATGTATGCTAATTGCATAGCATATCTTTTGCGATGAACCGTAGTTCACCCTAGTTTCTGCCACCATCAATCGATAATTTTAGGCTATTTTGTAATGCTCGGTTTGAACTTCTCTCTTCCTTCTCACAAATGTAAAATGATAGTCTTTGAAAATATTGCACTGTATCTTGTATGTATATATGCTGTGGTACGTGCTTATAGTATCTGTTTTTAGGATGGCTAAACGGAAAACAGTTTATTTTTTTCCTGACCCCATCTTTGCACGCACACTCACACACTCGTCACGCATTCTGTCTGACTCTCTCTTTCATTCTGTCTCTCATTCTTACTCTCCTTCTCTCATTATCTTTATTATTCTCGCTCATTCTCTTTCTCTCTCTTATTCTCACTCTATTAATCACGCTCTCTCATTTTATCTCTGTCTCATTCTTGATCACATCATTCTCTCTCTCTTTCTCTCTCTCTCTCTCTCTCCCTCCCTCTCTCTCTCTCTCTCTCTCTCTCTCTCTCTCTCTTATCAGTCTCTCTCTTATTTTATGTCTCTTATTCTCATTCTCTGTCTCTCTCATACTCTCTCTCTCATCATTCTCTCTCTCTCTCTCACATCATTCTCTCTCACCATTTTCTTTTTCTCTCTCTCTCTCTCCCTCTCTCTCTCACACACAGATACACACACACACACACACGCACATACACACATACACACACATACACACACACACATACACACACAACTCTCTCGCTACATGAGAGTTACTGACGGGATGAAGACGGAAAATAAATATTTCAAAACGATGTAACAAGGAAGAATGGTTATGTGTCGCAGATTTTACTGAGATATGTCTTTTGTTACATCTGATACAATTCAAAAATATTTTAGACAAATTATCTTTCATCGCCCAGGGAAAATATTACGCGCCTTAACCGGCACAAAATGGTTCTTGACGCACTCCTATTTATGCTTATTTGTCTAGTATTTTCTTAAATCGTGTCAGATGTATAGAATAGAAATGTGAAATATTTTTTCCTGCTGAATAGTTTTAACACTGTCCATCCGGATCACAGGGTGCTAGTTTTGGTATACGTGCTCTTGAGTAGCCAAAACTCAGTTTGCAATATCTTCCTTAGTGATAAGAATTTTTAAATAGAGTCGAAACCTAATTGTAATAACCATGAGGCCTGTCTGACAATATATTTGGAATTTACAAATATTGATACACTAAATTTAATGAAAATATGAATAAACATTTAAATTTTAAAACTAAATTTTATTGAAAAAATAAAGTTTTGTACAAGTGTTGAAACTCGATTTGACAAATTTTAGACAGCAAAATTGACCAATGAATGATACTTAAAGCAAATGGTAGTTTGGATCTGTTCAACTGATAGCATTTTTCACAGGGGTAGTGAAGAGACAATGCTCATAGTGATTTTGCCAGCAAACCGCAATTTGCCTGTCCAGGTACATATAGGTCTACTCACTTCAAGCACAATAACGTGTTATGTTCCACCTTTATTATGCAATTGTTTGTAAAGCTATTAGTGCACTTTAATTTAAACTTCTGATGGGAACGCTACCATGTTTTATAGCAACATTGTATTCCATTTCAATGTTGATCATTACAAAAGGCGACAATGGGATAGGAAGGAAATTACGCTTTCTAGGCAATCTCTACATTACTGAACAATGGTGCTAATCTCGCTCATGAAGACTTAAGCCATGTCTTGCAGGTGCTATATATTAGTCTGGTGATATGATCTAGTCTTGGTCACTTAGGGCAGTACACTGCACATGTCCTTATGTAACCTTGCTATCACCACCAGACTACTGGAGAGCTTCCAAGCTGATCCAACGATAACAGTTTGTTTCAGATACATGGCTAGACATGAAAATATATAATATGTTTCACTTAATTTTAGAAAACAGTAAGTTGTAGGTTAATGAAGTTAAAATGTCTTAGATATAGTGATTTCAATATAACAATCAGGTTGCAATCATGGAACAAATTATTACATTTGACAGAGTAACACTTGAAATGTGACACAACATCCATGTATTAATTTTATACATTTATTTTTAATGAATATGAGGTTTCTAGATGCCTATTTAGTCATTTACAGGCTAGTTAACTAATCAGGTACATTATGTAGCATACAGTTTAAAGCAATGTTGGGACGCTGAGGTTTGATATTGGTGCAAACATTAGTACATATTAGTATACAGGAAAGTCAAGCGACAAGGTAGAAACACATAATATTTTACTATAAGCAATCTTATTCATGGGAGTAATATTAATTTTGGATATTGCAAGTGGATACAGCCAAATGTGGCCTCACAGATCAACTATAGTTACAAATAAATCCTATAGCTTTAATTAAATGTGAAATTTATGATCCCCAAGAAATGTAAACAAGATTGGAAATTTGCATATGTGGGACATATACAATGAACTTGTTAAGATTAAATTTGAAAAGCATAATGTAAATGATCTGCTTGAACATTTATAATGTATTTGTGAGAATGATGGTTTCCAATTATTAAGCTCACGTTTTCAGTGGAGTCAGACATCAGATGATGCTACAATACCGCATTCGGTCAAAGTTCTAAATTAAAATATGTTACCGTACAGATTCACTATAGGTACAAATTCAGCCTTTATGATGTACGGAATTTGAACTTTTGATCCCAAACATTCTAAAATATATGGATACTTGTTCACAAAAATATATCCTAACAAGGAATGGCACAAATGTGATGATGAACTAAATGTTCCATAAATACTTCTTTTGATACTTATCTAAGAAACCTTTCTCGAAAATAAGCCTGAAGATAAAAGTAAAACCTTAAGCGAATCTAGAAAAACCACTAATCATGCCTACAACGTTTAAATAAATGGTGCAGCTTGTGCATTTGTAGAAGAAATAACAAACTTAATTCTTACAGTACTCTTTCTAAATTCTTGCACATGAACTATCTTTGGACATCATGTATTAATGGTTCATGAGTAGTTATCCAGTGGTGACATATGCAGTGGGGACCCTTATCGGTTCTAAAAGGAATTGGTTCCATAAGAATGGTGGTCTCAGTATCGGGGTCTTGCATTCGCAAACCTTAAATCAGTAGAGTATGTAGGGAGGAATCAATAAATGAATATAGATTTTGGTAAATATGAATTTTCCTGTCTAACAGTGATGCATAATGAGGGATCAAAATGCCAAATTTCTCACATTTCTGAACGAAACATGATGTCGTATGATGAATACTGCTTACCTTTGCAGTATGACAAAAGCAAGCATATAATGAAATCTCATCGTGTTGATAGATTAATTAGAAAGGGTGTTTCCAACAACGAATACGGTTGTAGTATGTCATTGATAATTCAGTGCTCTATACTATTTTTGTCCAGCTACTTGTCCAGGACATGATGGTGACATGATTGTCCTAGCCAATGTTTTGTTAAGATTCATTGGCCTGATATGTATGCTAATTGCATAGCATATCTTTTGCGATGAACCGTAGTTCACCCTAGTTTCTGCCACCATCAATCGATAATTTTAGGCTATTTTGTAATGCTCGGTTTGAACTTCTCTCTTCCTTCTCACAAATGTAAAATGATAGTCTTTGAAAATATTGCACTGTATCTTGTATGTATATATGCTGTGGTACGTGCTTATAGTATCTGTTTTTAGGATGGCTAAACGGAAAACAGTTTATTTTTTTCCTGACCCCATCTTTGCACGCACACTCACACACTCGTCACGCATTCTGTCTGACTCTCTCTTTCATTCTGTCTCTCATTCTTACTCTCCTTCTCTCATTATCTTATTATTCTCGCTCATTCTCTTTCTCTCTCTTATTCTCACTCTATTAATCACGCTCTCTCATTTTATCTCTGTCTCATTCTTGATCACATCATTCTCTCTCTCTTTCTCTCTCTCTCTCTCTCCCTCTCTCTCTCTCTCTCTCTCTCTCTCTCTCTCTCTCTCTCTCTCTCTCTCTCTCTCTTATCAGTCTCTCTCTTATTTTATGTCTCTTATTCTCATTCTCTGTCTCTCTCATACTCTCTCTCTCATCATTCTCTCTCTCTCTCTCACATCATTCTCTCTCACCATTTTCTTTTTCTCTCTCTCTCTCTCCCTCTCTCTCTCACACACAGATACACACACACACACACGCACATACACACATACACACACATACACACACACACATACACACACAACTCTCTCGCTACATGAGAGTTACTGACGGGATGAAGACGGAAAATAAATATTTCAAAACGATGTAACAAGGAAGAATGGTTATGTGTCGCAGATTTTACTGAGATATGTCTTTTGTTACATCTGATACAATTCAAAAATATTTTAGACAAATTATCTTTCATCGCCCAGGGAAAATATTACGCGCCTTAACCGGCACAAAATGGTTCTTGACGCACTCCTATTTATGCTTATTTGTCTAGTATTTTCTTAAATCGTGTCAGATGTATAGAATAGAAATGTGAAATATTTTTTCCTGCTGAATAGTTTTAACACTGTCCATCCGGATGTGATCTTTCTTTCCCATGCACTACTTGCAAGCAAGACTTCAGACATGATACAGAAAGTGTGTAGTGCTGATGTTCCACAGGGTGCTAGTTTTGGTATACGTGCTCTTGAGTAGCCAAAACTCAGTTTGCAATATCTTCCTTAGTGATAAGAATTTTTAAATAGAGTCGAAACCTAATTGTAATAACCATGAGGCCTGTCTGACAATATATTTGGAATTTACAAATATTGATACACTAAATTTAATGAAAATATGAATAAACATTTAAATTTTAAAACTAAATTTTATTGAAAAAATAAAGTTTTGTACAAGTGTTGAAACTCGATTTGACAAATTTTAGACAGCAAAATTGACCAATGAATGATACTTAAAGCAAATGGTAGTTTGGATCTGTTCAACTGATAGCATTTTTCACAGGGGTAGTGAAGAGACAATGCTCATAGTGATTTTGCCAGCAAACCGCAATTTGCCTGTCCAGGTACATATAGGTCTACTCACTTCAAGCACAATAACATGTGTTATGTTCCACCTTTATTATGCAATTGTTTGTAAAGCTATTAGTGCACTTTAATTTAAACTTCTGATGGGAACGCTACCATGTTTTATAGCAACATTGTATTCCATTTCAATGTTGATCATTACAAAAGGCGACAATGTGATAGGAAGGAAATTACGCTTTCTAGGCAATCTCTACATTACTGAACAATGGTGCTAATCTCGCTCATGAAGACTTAAGCCATGTCTTGCAGGTGCTATATATTAGTCTGGTGATATGATCTAGTCTTGGTCACTTAGGGCAGTACACTGCACATGTCCTTATGTAACCTTGCTATCACCACCAGACTACTGGAGAGCTTCCAAGCTGATCCAACGATAACAGTTTGTTTCAGATACATGGCTAGACATGAAAATATATAATATGTTTCACTTAATTTTAGAAAACAGTAAGTTGTAGGTTAATGAAGTTAAAATGTCTTAGATATAGTGATTTCAATATAACAATCAGGTTGCAATCATGGAACAAATTATTACATTTGACAGAGTAACACTTGAAATGTGACACAACATCCATGTATTAATTTTATACATTTATTTTTAATGAATATGAGGTTTCTAGATGCCTATTTAGTCATTTACAGGTTAGTTAACTAATCAGGTACATTATGTAGCATACAGTTTAAAGCAATGTTGGGACGCTGAGGTTTGATATTGGTGCAAACATTAGTACATATTAGTATACAGGAAAGTCAAGCGACAAGGTAGAAACACATAATATTTTACTATAAGCAATCTTA
The DNA here is from genome assembly GCA_029339505.1 of Unio delphinus. NCBI lineage: Eukaryota > Metazoa > Mollusca > Bivalvia > Unionida > Unionidae > Unio > Unio delphinus. The sequence continues at coordinate 900,603 of JAQISU010000400.1, forward strand.
TTCATGGGAGTAATATTAATTTTGGATATTGCAAGTGGATACAGCCAAATGTGGCCTCACAGATCAACTATAGTTACAAATAAATCCTATAGCTTTAATTAAATGTGAAATTTATGATCCCCAAGAAATGTAAACAAGATTGGAAATTTGCATATGTGGGACATATACAATGAACTTGTTAAGATTAAATTTGAAAAGCATAATGTAAATGATCTGCTTGAACATTTATAATGTATTTGTGAGAATGATGGTTTCCAATTATTAAGCTCACGTTTTCAGTGGAGTCAGACATCAGATGATGCTACAATACCGCATTCGGTCAAAGTTCTAAATTAAAATATGTTACCGTACAGGTTCACTATAGGTACAAATTCAGCCTTTATGATGTACGGAATTTGAACTTTTGATCCCAAACATTCTAACATATATGGATACTTGTTCACAAAAATATATCCTAACAAGGAATGGCACAAATGTGATGATGAACTAAATGTTCCATAAATACTTCTTTTGATACTTATCTAAGAAACCTTTCTCGAAAATAAGCCTGAAGATAAAAGTAAAACCTTAAGCGAATCTAGAAAAACCACTAATCATGCCTACAACGTTTAAATAAATGGTGCAGCTTGTGCATTTGTAGAAGAAATAACAAACTTAATTCTTACAGTACTCTTTCTAAATTCTTGCACATGACCTATCTTTGGACATCATGTATTAATGGTTCATGAGTAGTTATCCAGTGGTGACATATGCAGTGGGGACCCTTATCGGTTCTAAAAGGAATTGGTTCCATAAGAATGTTGGTCTCAGTATCGGGGTCTTGCATTCGCAAACCTTAAATCAGTAGAGTATGTAGGGAGGAATCAATAAATGAATATAGATTTTGGTAAATATGAATTTTCCTGTCTAACAGTGATGCATAATGAGGGATCAAAATGCCAAATTTCTCACATTTCTGAACGAAACATGATGTCGTATGATGAATACTGCTTACCTTTGCAGTATGACAAAAGCAAGCATATAATAAAATCTCATCGTGTTGATAGATTAATTAGAAAGGGTGTTTCCAACAACGAATACGGTTGTAGTATGTCATTGATAAGTCAGTGCTCTATACTATTTTTGTCCAGCTACTTGTCCAGGACATGATGGTGACATGATTGTCCTAGCCAATGTTTTGTTAAGATTCATTGGCCTGATATGTATGCTAATTGCATAGCATATCTTTTGCAATGAACCGTAGTTCACCCTAGTTTCTGCCACCATCAATCGATAATTTTAGGCTATTTTGTAATGCTCGGTTTGAACTTCTCTCTTCCTTCTCACAAATGTAAAATGATAGTCTTTGAAAATATTGCACTGTATCTTGTATGTATATATGCTGTGGTACGTGCTTATAGTATCTGTTTTTAGGATAGCTAAACGGAAAACAGTTTATTTTTTTCCTGACCCCATCTTTGCACGCACACTCACACACTCGTCACGCATTCTGTCTGACTCTCTCTTTCATTCTGTCTCTCATTCTTACTCTCCTTCTCTCATTATCTTTATTATTCTCGCTCATTCTCTTTCTCTCTCTTATTCTCACTCTATTAATCACGCTCTCTCATTTTATCTCTGTCTCATTCTTGATCACATCATTCTCTCTCTCTTTCTCTCTCTCTCTCTCTCTCTCTCTCTCTCTCTCTCTCTCTCTCTCTCTCTCTCTCTCTCTCTCTTATCAGTCTCTCTCTTATTTTATGTCTCTTATTCTCATTCTCTGTCTCTCTCATACTCTCTCTCTCATCATTCTCTCTCTCTCTCTCTCACATCATTCTCTCTCACCATTTTCTCTTTCTCTCTCTCTCTCCCTCTCTCTCTCACACACAGATACACACACACACACACGCACATACACACATACACACACATACACACACACACATACACACACAACTCTCTCGCTACATGAGAGTTACTGACGGGATGAAGACGGAAAATAAATATTTCAAAACGATGTAACAAGGAAGAATGGTTATGTGTCGCAGATTTTACTGAGATATGTCTTTTGTTACATCTGATACAATTCAAAAATATTTTAGACAAATTATCTTTCATCGCCCAGGGAAAATATTACGCGCCTTAACCGGCACAAAATGGTTCTTGACGCACTCCTATTTATGCTTATTTGTCTAGTATTTTCTTAAATCGTGTCAGATGTATAGAATAAAAATGTGAAATATTTTTCCTGCTGACTAGTTTTAACACTGTCCATCCGGATGTGATCTTTCTTTCCCATGCACTCCTTGCAAACAAGACTTCAGACATGAGACAGAAGGTGTGTAGTGCTGATGTTCCACAGGGTGCTAGTTTTGGTATACGTGCTCTTGAGAAGCCAAAACTCAGTTTGCAATATCTTCCTTAGCGATAAGAATTTTTAAATAGAGTCGAAACCTAATTGTAATAACCATAAGGCCTGTCTGACAATATATTTGGAATTTACAAATATTGATAAACTAAATTTAATTAAAATATGAATAAACATTTAAATTTTAAAACTAAATTTTATTGAAAAAATAAATTTTTGTACAAGTGTTGAAACTCGATTTGACAAATTTTAGACAGCAAAATTGACCAATGAATGATACTTAAAGGAAATGGTAGTTTGGATCTGCACAACTGATAACATTTTTCACAGGGGTAGTGAAGAGAAAATGCTCATAGTGATTTTGCCAGCAAACCGCAATTTGCCTGTCCAGGTACATATAGGTCTACTCACTTCAAGCACAATAACATGTGCTGTGTTCCACCTTTATTATGCAATTGTTTTGTAAAGCTATTAGTGCACTTTAATTTAAACTTCTGATGGGAACGCTACCATAATTTATAGCAACATTGTATTCCATTTCAATGTTGATCACTACAAAAGGTGACAATGGGATAGGAAGGAAATTACGCTTTCTAGGCAGTCTCTACATTACTGAACAATGGTGCTAATCTCGCTCATGAAGTCTTAAGCCATGTCTTGCAGGTGCTATATATTAGTCTGGTGATATGATCTAGTCTTGATCACTTAGGGCAGTACACTGCACATGTCCTTATGTAACCTTGCTATCACCACCAGACTACTGGAGAGCTTCCAAGCTGATCTAACGATAACAGTTTGTTTCAGATACATGGCTAGACATGAAAATATATAATATGTTTCACTTAATTTTAGAAGACAGTAAGTTGTAGGTTAATGAAGTTAAAATGTCTCAGATATAGTGATTTCAATATAACAATCAGGTTGCAATCATGGAACAAATTATTACATTTGACAGAGTGACACTTGAAATGTGACACAACATCCATGTATTAATTTTATACATTTATTTTTAATGAATATGAGGTTTCTATATGCCTATTTAGTCATTTACAGGTTAGATAACTAATCAGGTACATTATGTAGCATACAGTTTAAAGCAATGTTGGGACGCTGAGGTTTGATATTGGTGCAAACATTAGTACATATTAGTATACAGGAAAGTCAAGCGACAAGGTAGAAAAACAAAATATATTACTATAAGCAATCTTATTCATGGGGGTAATATTAATTTTGGATATTGCAAGTGGATACAGCCAAATGTGGCCTCACAGATCAACTATAGTTACAAATAAATCCTATAGCTTTAATTAAATGTGAAATTTATGATCCCCAAGAAATGTAAACAAGATTGGAAATTTGCATGTGTGGGACATATAAGATGAACTTGTTAAGATTAAATTTGAAAAGCATAATGTAAATGATCTGTTTGAACATTTATAATGTATTTGTGAGAATGATGGTTTCCAATTATTAAGCTCACGTTTTCAGTGGAGTCACACATCAGATGATGCTACAATACCGCATTCGGTCAAAGTTCAAAATTAAAATATGTTACCGTACAGATTCACTATAGGTACAAATTCAGCCTTTATGATGTACGGAATTTGAACTTTTGATCCCAAACATTCTAAAATAGATGGATACTTGTTCACAAAAAAATATCCTAACAAGGAATGGTACAAATGTGATGATGAACTAAATGTTCCATAAATACTTCGTTTGATAATTATCTAAGAAACTTTTCTCGAAAATAAGCCTGAGGATAAAAGTAAAATCTTAAGCGAATCTAGACAAACCACTAATCATGCCTACAACTTTCAATTAAAATGCTCCAGCTTGTGCATTTGTAGAAGATATAACAAGCTGAATTCTTACAGTACTCTTTCTAAATCCTTGCACATGACCTATCTTTGGTCATCATGTCCTAATGGTTCATGAGTAAGTCTCACGAAAATGTGTTTGGTATATACTTCGGTCAACAAAATAAATGTGTGTTATCCAGTGGTGCATATATATGCAGTGGGGACCCTTAGCGGTTATAAAAGGAATTGGTTACATAAGAATGGTGGTCTCAGTGTCGGGGTCTTGCATTCGCAAACCTTAAATCAGTAGATTATGTAGGTATGTATGAATAAATGAATATATGTTTTGGTAAATATGAATTTTCCTGTCTAACAGTGATGCATAATGAGGGATCAAAATGCCAAATTTCCCACATTTCTAAACGAAACATGATGGTCTAAGTCATAATGTCGTATGATGAATACTGCTTACCTTTGCAGTATGACAAAAGCTAGCATTTAATAAAATCTCATCGTGTTGATAGATTAATTAGAAAGGGTGTTTCCAACAACGAATACGGTTGTAGTATGTCATTGATAATTCAGTGCTCTATACTATTTTTGTCCAGCTACTTGTCCAGGACATGATGGTAACATGATTATCCTAGCCAATGTTTTGCTAAGATTCATTGGCCTGATATGTATGCTAATTGCATAGCATATCTTTTGCGATGAACCGTAGTTCACCCTAATTTCTGCCACTATCAATCGATAATTTTAGGCTATTTTGTAATGCTCGGTTTGAACTTCTCTCTTCCTTCTCACAAATGTAAAATGATAGTCTTTGAAAATATTGCACTGTATCTTGTATGTATATATGCTGTGGTACGTGCTTATAGTATCTGTTTTTAGGATGGCTAAACGGAAAACAGTTTATTTTTTTCCTGACCCCATCTTTGCACGCACACTCACACACTCGTCACGCATTCTGTCTGACTCTCTCTTTCATTCTGTCTCTCATTCTTACTCTCCTTCTCTCATTATCTTTATTATTCTCGCTCATTCTCTTTCTCTCTCTTATTCTCACTCTTTTAATCACGCTCTCTCATTTTATCTCTGTCTCATTCTTGATCACATCATTCTCTCTCTCTCTCTCTCTCTCTCTCTCTCTCTCTCTCTCTCTCTCTCTCTCATCAGTCTCTCTCTTATTTTCTGTCTCTTATTCTCATTCTCTGTCTCTCTCATACTCTCTCTCTCATCATTCTCTCTCTCTCTCATATCATTCTCTCTCACCATTTTCTTTTTTTCTCTCTCTCTCCCTCTCTCTCTCACACACAGATACACACACACACACACGCACATACACACATACACACACATACACACACACACATACACACACAACTCTCTCGCTACATGAGAGTTACTGACGGGATGAAGACGGAAAATAAATATTTCAAAACGATGTAACAAGGAAGAATGGTTATGTGTCGCAGATTTTACTGAGATATGTCTTTTGTTACATCTGATACAATTCAAAAATATTTTAGACAAATTATCTTTCATCGCCCAGGGAAAATATTACGCGCTTTAACCGGCACAAAATGGTTCTTGACGCACTCCTATTTATGCTTATTTGTCTAGTATTTTCTTAAATCGTGTCAGATGTATAGAAAAGAAATGTGAAATATTTTTCCTGCTGACTAGTTTTAACACTGTCCATCCGGATGTGATCTTTCTTTCCCATGCACTCCTTGCAAGCAAGACTTCAGACATGAGACAGAAGGTGTGTAGTGCTGATGTTCCACAGGGTGCTAGTTTTGGTATACGTGCTCTTGAGAAGCCAAAACTCAGTTTGCAATATCTTCCTTAGTGATAAGAAGTTTTAAATAGAGTCGAAACCTAATTGTAATAACCATAAGGCCTGTCTGACAATATATTTGGAATTTACAAATATTGATAAACTAAATTTAATTAAAATATGAGTAAACATTTAAATTTTAAAACTAAATTTTATTGAAAAAATAAATTTTTGTACAAGTGTTGAAACTCGATTTGACAAATTTTAGACAGCAAAATTGACCAATGAATGATACTTAAAGGAAATGGTAGTTTGGATCTGCACAACTGATAACATTTTTCACAGGGGTAGTGAAGAGACAATGCTCATAGTGATTTTGCCAGTAAACCGCAATTTGCCTGTCCAGGTACATATAGGTCTACTCACTTCAAGCACAATAACATGTGCTGTGTTCCACCTTTATTATGCAATTGTTTTGTAAAGCTATTAGTGCACTTTAATTTAAACTTCTGATGGGAACGCTACCATAATTTATAGCAACATTGTATTCCATTTCAATGTTGATCACTACAAAAGGTGACAATGGGATAGGAAGGAAATTACGCTTTCTAGGCAGTCTCTACATTACTGAACAATGGTGCTAATCTCGCTCATGAAGACTTAAGCCATGTCTTGCAGGTGCTATATATTAGTCTGGTGATATGATCTAGTCTTGATCACTTAGGGCAGTACACTGCACATGTCCTTATGTAACATTGCTATCACCACCAGACTACTGGAGAGCTTCCAAGCTGATCCAACGATAACAGTTTGTTTCAGATACATGGCTAGACATGAAAATATATAATATGTTTCACTTAATTTTAGAAGACAGTAAGTTGTAGGTTAATGAAGTTAAAATGTCTTAGATATAGTGATTTCAATATAACAATCAGGTTGCAAGCATGGAACAAATTATTACATTTGACAGAGTGACACTTGAAATGTGACACAACATCCATGTATTAATTTTATACATTTTTTTTTAATGAATATGAGGTTTCTATATGCCTATTTAGTCATTTACAGGTTAGATAACTAATCAGGTACATTATGTAGCATACAGTTTAAAGCAATGTTGGGACGCTGAGGTATGATATAGGTGCAAACATTAGTACATATTAGTATACAGGAAAGTCAAGCGACAAGGTAGAAAAACAAAATATATTACTATAAGCAATCTTATTCATGGGGGTAATATTAATTTTGGATATTGCAAGTGGATACAGCCAAATGTGGCCTCACAGATCAACTATAGTTACAAATAAATCCTATAGCTTTAATTAAATGTGAAATTTATGATCCCCAAGAAATGTAAACAAGATTGGAAATTTGCATGTGTGGGACATATAAAATGAACTTGTTAAGATTAAATTTGAAAAGCATAATGTAAATGATCTGTTTGAACATTTATAATGTATTTGTGAGAATGATGGTTTCCAATTATTAAGCTCACGTTTTCAGTGGAGTCACACATCAGATGATGCTACAATACCGCATTCGGTCAAAGTTCTAAATTAAAATATGTTACCGTACAGATTCACTATAGGTACAAATTCAGCCTTTATGATGTACGGAATTTGAACTTTTGATCCCAAACATTCTAAAATAGATGGATACTTGTTCACAAAAAAATATCCTAACAAGGAGTGGTACAAATGTGATGATGAACTAAATGTTCCATAAATACTTCGTTTGATAATTATCTAAGAAACTTTTCTCGAAAATAAGCCTGAGGATAAAAGTGAAATCTTAAGCGAATCTAGACAAACCACTAATCATGCCTACAACTTTCAATTAAAATGCTCCAGCTTGTGCATTTGTAGAAGATATAACAAGCTGAATTCTTACAGTACTCTTTCTAAATCCTTGCACATGACCTATCTTTGGTCATCATGTCCTAATGGTTCATGAGTAAGTCTCACGAAAATGTGTTTGGTATATACTTCGGTCAACAAAATAAATGTGTGTTATCCAGTGGTGCATATATATGCAGTGGGGACCCTTAGCGGTTCTAAAAGGAATTGGTTCCATAAGAATGGTGGTCTCAGTGTCGGGGTCTTGCATTTGCAAACCTTAAATCAGTAGATTATGTAGGTATGTATGAATAAATGAATATATGTTTTGGTAAATATGAATTTTCCTGTCTAACAGTGATGCATAATGAGGGATCAAAATGCCAAATTTCCCACATTTCTGAACGAAACATGATGGTCTAAGTCATAATGTCGTATGATGAATACTGCTTACCTTTGCAGTATGACAAAAGCCAGCATATAATAAAATCTCATCGTGTTGATAGATTAATTAGAAAGGGTGTTTCCAACAATGAATACGGTTGTAGTATCTCTCGAAAGCATGGATTGATAATTCAGTGCTCTATACTATTTTTTCCAGCTACTTGTCCAGGACAAGATGGTAACGTGATTGTCCTAGCCAATTTTTTGTTAAGAGTATTTGGCCTGATATTTATGCTAATTGCATATCATTTCTTTTGCAATGAACCGTAGTTCACTCTAGTTTCTGCCGCCATCAATCGATAATTTTAGACTATTTTGTAATGCTCTGTTTGAACTTCTCTCTTCCTTCTCACAATTGTTTATTATTTTTAGTGTCCCCTTCTTTGCGCGCACACTTGCACACACGTCACGCATTCTGTCTGACTCTCTGTCTCTCTCATTCTCTCATTCTCTCTCTCATTCTCGCTCATTTTCTTTCTCTATCTTACTATCACTCTATTATTCTCGCTCTCTCATTTTCTCTCTGTCTCATTCTTTCTCTCATCATTCTTTGTCTCTCTGTGTGTCTCTCTCTCATCAGTCTCTCTCTCTCTCTCTCATTTTCTGTCTTTCATTCTCTCATTCTTTGTCTCTTTCATTTTCTCCCTCTCATCATTCTCTCTCTCATCATTCTCTCTCTCAACATTCTTTCTCTCTTTCTCTTTCTGTCTCTCTTACATACACATACACACACACGCACACACAACTCTCTCTCTACATGATAGTTACTGACGGGAAGCAGACGGAAAATAAATATTTCAAAACGATGTAACAAGGAAGAATTTTATGTGTCGCAGATTTTACTGAGATATGTCATTTTGTTACATCTGATACAATTCAAGAATATTTTAGACAAATTATCTTTCATCGGTATAGGGAAAATGTCACACGCCCTTAAACGGCAGCCGTAAGTAATCTGTTACACCATAACGCAGGACTTTAGCACCTAAAATACATGACCAAGTTTGAAATAAGTCTTCGTTTTATGTTGTATGACATTTTTCTGTAAAATTGATGTAACTTTCAAAATTAGTTAAATACCAGTGTAAATTTTGTTTACATACTGTAGCTAGTTTTAGTCCAGGTTGGATATTTCTCTGGCATATATCAAATCATTGGCAGCTTCTTTATTGATATATGTTGTTTTGGTTTTTTTTACTTTCGTCTTATATTGATGAAAAATCATTGTTTGGATTTAATGTATAAATGTAACATATGTATCTGGGTAAACGAAATATCATAAAATATTTGTTGAACTATTTGTCTGTGGTTGTGTGTGTGTGTGTGTGTGTGTGTGAGAGAGAGAGAGAGAGAGAGAGAGAGAGAGAGAGAGAGAGAGAGAGAGAGAGAAAGAGAGATTGTGTAACTGGTATGTTACTTTTGTTTCTATATTTGTCTGATTCAATTGTCAATACACAATCGTCATTCCTTTAAGACAACATTATGTTTCGTAAGAAAAAAATGTACTTGTCAAATCATTTTTTTTACAAATTCCTAAAGTGAACTAATTTGTTTTGATATTTCGTTTCATTTTTATAACTGTTTGTTAATGACAGTAATATTGCATGAACCTTAGTCAAATTTATATCGAGGTGATGTGTAACAATGCTTTTGTTTCTTGTCATTGTCAAGTCCATTTGAAGCAAATGAATTTCAGGCACTGACGTTACCCACCTATACCAAGTAGTATTAATGGGGGAATGGTGGTGTAGTTTGTAAATAAAATACAATTAAATTTGTACAGGAAGTATTAACAAAGGAAAATTGTGACAATCAAAACAAATTTAGATTTCATCAGTAAGACTCTAGACACAAAATGTCCTTAAATACAAAACAGGAATAAAGGAATTATTGAGCTGGAAGCATTTGCGTCCAACATTTACGGACAATAGCACTGGTAAATAGTAACGTAACATGCTAAAATACATCGGTATTACTAAATCTATCTAGAGAAATGAAGATATAATATATGAAATAAAAATCCAGTAACTATGTCAAAATATATCCATATTTTTAAAATACATACGTACTAAAAATAGACTGAATGATTTAAAATGTATCAGTGCATATTTCGTCGTGTGCCAAACCATACGGCGCAACAAATAGTAATAATAATCTTACTAAAAATAATGAAGACTTTATATAGTGACTAATCTTTACAAGGTCTAAGCGCTTTACAACATCTATAATGATATGACTACAAAAAACAAAACCAACACCATGAAATTTGAAAACATAAAAATCTTGAAAATATTTAAGGTAGGAAACATTATTAGGTCTTTAAGCTTGTGCTTGCAGTCGAAAAAGGTGAGTTTTAAGAGCACTCTTAAACATATCATTGTGTAGTTGTGTTCAGTTTCAATGGGCAATTTGTTCCACGTTGTTGTGCCCTGCTATGAGCGTATGTATCTTGCAGGTGTGTACACATGTGTGAGGTAAGATAAGTATGTTGGACTGGAGTCCATCAGTGAAATGTAGCACAGAAAACAGATTTTGTGTTTGATTCTGGATCGAATGGATAGCCAGTGTAGAGTACAGATCAGCGAGGAGGTGTGCTCTGATCGTGGTATGCTAAGGATGGATCAAGAAGCTGTGTTTTGAACGTTTTGAAGTTTCTTGACTAGGTATTAAGACGAACCAGACATAACTGAGTTACAATAGTCCAGTCTTGAAAGTACTAATGAACACGCAAGTGTTTTAGTGGCATCAACTGAAAGATATTTGCGAATGGAGCTGATGCGTCTCGACTCAAGACATGCAGCCTGGCATATGTTTATGACATGTTGGTGCAATGGGAAAGTACTGTCTAGAGTAACACCTAGGTTTCATTTTGACTGTGTGAATTTAATGTTGGTGTTGCTGATATTTGTTGTTTGAGGTAAAGGATGTCAATGAGAACGTCTTTGTGTTGTGATCAAACTATATCTCTCTAATCCCTGGATGGTAGCAAGAACTTCAGTTGGCTAGCTAGACTTGTATATTTGGATGTCATCAGCATACAGTTGGTGAGACAATGATGATGATATATGACACTTGAAAGCGGCTGAGTGTACAGAATGGAGGGAACAGGTGAAAAACACCACAACAACTGGGATGGAGTGTATTACATTTACAGGTACAATTTGTTTCCTGTTGACTAAGTAGGACTTGAACCACAGTAAGGCTGTATTGTGAATGTCAAATGCATGCTGGAGACGGTGAAGTGTTATATCATGGTCTATTGTGTCAAATGCTGCAGACAAATTACGGAGGGTGAGGACAGTAATCTCTCCGATATTCAAATCAGAGAGAATGTCATTAACTACTTTCAGAAGACCAGTTTTAGTAATGTGGCCAGGGAAATATGCAGGCTGTATATTTCTAACAAGACTGTTTGAATTCAGATGCGATATAAGTTGGGTTAGAACAATTGTTTCTAAGATGTTTCATATGAACAGGAGATTAGAAACTGTGCGGTAGCTCTTTAAATCGTTTTTGTCGAGGGTTCGTTTATTCAGCACATGCATTACAATGGCAGTTTTGAAAAATGATGGGGATTCCTTGGATGAGAGAGAGGTATTAATAACATCAGTTAGTGAAGGCAGTACTAGATCTGAGCTCTCAAGCAGCAGTGCTGTTGGAATTCAATCAAGGTCACATGACTTTGGTGTACTCTTCATCACGATTGTACGTACAAAATCCATTGAAACGGTTTCAAATGCTGTCAACGGTTGTCGCTGAAATTCTGTATCGTAACTGTATGGTGACGACGATTCAATAGAAATTGTGTTGTCAAGCCTATCTCTAATGGTTTGTACCTTGTCACTGAAGAAATTTGCAAACAGGTTCTGAAGGTCTACTGGAGTGAAAGTAGTTGGAAGTGGTCTTCATTTCTTCCTTGACATCAGTGTGTTAGTTTTCTCGAAGAACTTTTTGCAGCTGGAACTCTCCGTGTTCTTAGTACTGTACTTGGATACATGGGCTAAATTGGCTATTTTTGGGACGTTCTTCTTAGCGGCTTCAATGATTTGTTTATGAATAGCGAGTCTGGTGGAAAGCCAAAGCCTCTCCGGCTTACGGCGGTACCTTTTAGCAGTGCAAAACTGGTCCCTGTAATACCAAGGAGAATACTTTTAAATTGATACTCTGCACTTAGTGGCTTTGACATCTTCTTCAAGCAGTTATCGAGTTGTTCTGCTGTACGATGTAACCAGTTTGTTTTGTTTGCTTGGATGTCATGCATTTGTTTGGTTCTATTTATCATACGGAGGTTTCTCTTAGTAGCAAATAAAGGTGGAGAGTTAGGGACTAATACGTGCAGATGGCATGTAATGCATAGGTGATCTGATGCAAGTTCGTGGGATACAAAGGTCGACCCTAGAATAGTATCGTCAGGTCTATGAAGTATCCAGTCTAAAATATAACTATGTTTAAGGGTGAGTTTATTAGCTGACTGTTTAAGGTTGAAAACATGAATGATATTTAGGAGTTTTGATGTGCTTGTGTTTCCAGGACAGTCAAGGTGAAAGTTGAAATCTCCAAAAATAATAAGGTTGTGACCCATCGAATTTCAATATTCCAGGACATTTGGAAACTGCTCCAAAAAGAGAGATTTAGACAGCTTGTCTGTTCTACTAGGAGGAGGGGGTAGAGGCAGAAAAAAATGGACTGACCTTTGTGCCAGTGTGAGTGTTGTTTGCACTAGTTCAAAACTGTGTGTGGCAAACTTTGAAGGATGTGTTGTATACACACTCTAATACACACCAGGTTTTCAAAGTTTTAGGTTAACAAAGGGAGTAAACTATTTACATTGTAATGCCGTGAAATAGTTTGAGAGAGAGAGAGAGAGAGAGAGAGAGAGAGAGAGAGAGAGAGAGTATAGAAATATGAGATATTATATAATATTACGTTTCGCATTTATCAGATTGGTCAAATTTCTAAAACTTATTTCCTCATTAGAAATTAATAATAAAGAAAGTTAGAAAGATTGACAATATAATGATCTCAGCAAACTTTGTTGCTGCAAAATACATTGAAACATTAGTGTGAGATACTTACAAGAAACAATAGACTGATTCAGCTTTAAAAATATACCATACATTAGCGTAATATTCAACATTTATATGATATTAAAAATATATGTAATGACGAGCTTTTCTACGACCTAGATGTGTATGTAAAATCTTAGTTTGTAAATACTGCTTACAGGACACTAATATGTTTTTCACCACCTGCGTCTCGAGAAAAACACACCATATAAATAGGATAATTTTTTTACTTTTGAGACCCAATTAACTTGACCAGCTTCATTACGTTTCATTACTACATTTTGTTTTTAGCATTAAGTAGGTATCTACGATGGTTCATTTTCAATCAATTTGATCCAGTGAATAAGTATTGTGGAGTTTTATTTTTCTGTATCCGTGTATAAATATTGTGGATTCGCATTTTTCTGTATCCGTGTATAACTAATGTGTATTTGTATTTTTAAGATTAAAATTAAGATTGTACTGTCTCTCTGTCTCTCTCGTTAATGTATAAATAGTGTGGATTAGTATTTCTTTTTATCCGTGTAAAAAACATTGTATATTTGTATTTTTCTGTATACGTGTATAAATATTGTTTATTTGTGTTTAATGGAGATAATATTGGCTACAGTCACCTCTAGAAAATTTATAAAATGTTATACTATAATTTTAAAAACAAAGCTACACAATCTGGACATTTTAAATCCGATTTAAATATGCGTATCCCTACAATTCAGTCCCACCACATGAAGAGAAACGAAATACATTTATATGATGTTTAGGTTCAAATTTTCTTATCTTGTAAGTATCACCAGTCATTGTTTATGAGTAAACTTCCATTTGTATAAAACATATAATTTGGCTGGTATGATTAATCTTCATTTCTTTTTCTTTGAAATATTTTTACACACTCCTAGTTTTATTTAGACAAGAGTTCTCAAAGTATTTACAATATAATTTGCATACAATATGTTAAAAGTGCCAGGTATATCGGAAGAAACATACTCTATATCTACATTTCTCAAGTACCTTGATAAGTAAATCGATACAAATAACTAAAAATCACCTAACTTAGAATAAATTCTTGTCTGGTTGCTATTTGATAATAAAACATGTATTTATACTGATGATCAACTCGTACATTGTAAGAAGGCAGAGTATGTATGTATGTATGTATGTATGTATGTATGTATGTATGTATGTATGAATGTATGTATGAATGTATGTATGTATGTATGTATGTCTGTCTGTCTGTCTGTCTGGCTGGCTGGCTGGCTGTATGCATGTTTGTATGTATATGTGTGTGTGAGTGCGCGTGCGTGCGTGCATGCCTGTGTGTGTATGTTGACAGTTATTTCTTTACAATGCATTTCAGAAAATGAGATGTATGAAATTGCTACACCTTGAGATATGTCTCTCGTTTATTGATATTTTGTTTCATTTTATTCTACTGCTTTCGAACGTTTCAAGCATGCGCAGAACAAGAAGACTATTTCAAGGCATACTATAATTTATCTACTATATCCTTATTTCTTTTTGCACAGACAAAATACATGTCAGAACGTCATGTGACGGGTGTAATCTTTAAGGAAGATTTTTTCTTTGTCATCAAGAGACCAGTCAATAACCAAATATAGAACGCCTGTTCTTCGTTTCGTCTAATAATGTGTCTGAACTTTGCCAGAGCCTCTATAAAAGGAACTTGTCTTGATTTAAGGTGATTGTAAGCACAACGACTAGGATGACACTGACACGTATTGTGACAGTTTTGATGTTTGGTAAGGTTTCATGTACACTTCACTATAGCCTATGATGTTTTATATTGACTACTAAATGTTTTTGTCTTTCGACAAGGAAACTGGAAACCTCTGTTTGTCTGTCTGTCTCTCGCTCTCTCGTTAATTCATTAATATTTTCCATTTTATTTGATTTCCGCTTTAAAGAATAATATTCTCGACAAATCATTTTCAATGAATATTTAATATATGAATAATGTCAAATCATTACGAATATATATCAGTTTAATGCATCACTTTTGAAACCAATATCCTCCTTTATAATAAGTTGTAGCAACAGGCCAATTTCATAAGTCATAATGATATTACAAAAATAACATATATTATTAGTACAGACTGTATAAGTTGTAAATGAATACGTTCATATGAACATGACACGCATTGTGACAGTTTTCAGTTTTGGTACGATGTAATGTCCATTTTATAAGATACTGTTACACGCACAGGGGTATTCACTTGACCGAGCGGTGTCAAAACCCTGGCGCGAGTCACGCTGGAAGTCATAAGTTTTCTCCAAATTTCCAAAGACTTCCATACAACTTGAGTTGTAAAATGGAAAGAAAGACGTGTCTGCTATAACTAATAATCTTTGCTCTAATCAATGGGCGACCCAGAGGAGACAACTTGCCCAAACGTCCATTAACTGGACCTTTGCATGGTTTTTATTCATTATCATCCGTTTTCCGTACCGATAGCTTGTCATGCCATAGAAATTACACCAGTATTCCCTTACTAACTGGGAAATATTTAACTGCGCGACCCTAGGCCAGTCAATCCACAGAATGTCCGGCGTATTACGCTCATATACATACGCCCATTTTCCACTATGGCCACATAAACGGTACCTACCAAGTTCCAACTTATTGATTCCATTCTATAATTTACTGATTTCCAACCATAAATGCTGCCTTTTCAATCACAATACTTGTATACACCGCTGAATTTTAATATGGACTATGTTACTAAAGGGAACAGTCATTCGGCTTGTACCCAAATTCACTACTAACGACCCCAGCATGGCTCAAATTCACTAACACAAAATTCAAAATTAATTACAATACTAAATACTAATATATATATATATATATATATATATATATATATATATATATATATATATATATATATATATATATATATATATATATACTCAGAAGTTCATAATGACGAGGTCGTGATCACTCCCAATATCGCTGATGTTGGGAGTAACCACGACCTTGTCATTATGAACTTCCGAGTGAGGCTGAAGAAAATTAATAAGCCAAAGAAAATCAGGCTCAAATTCAACCTTGAACAAGTGAAAAACCCTAACATCTGCAAGTCATTCCAAGCTAAAATTGGAGGAAAATTTGCTACACTCCTCGTGATGGATGTTGATGTTGAAGTGATGACAGACAATTTCAACACAGTCATGACAACAGCTGCCAAGGACATCATTTGCCTCCATCGCCCAAAGAAAAAAGACTGCGTTACAGAAGTGATTCTGAATCTGTGTGATGCCCGAATAGAACTCAAATTACCAAACTCACAACAGTGGCAGTGGAGTATCGAGAAATAAACAAGAATATCAGAAAAAAATTGAAGAAAGCAAAAGAAGATTGGATTATACAAAAGTGCCCAGAAATAGAGAGCAGTCTGATAAAGAATAACAAGAAAAAGGCATTCCAAACTATGAAATACCTCACCAGACAGAAGCAGCCAAGAGTCACAACCATTCAAGACGAAAATGGAAAATGCCTCACAGAAGCAAGTGACATTGCAGAAAGATGGACTGAGTATTGTACAGAACTCTACATCCATCCGTCCACAGGATAGCCAGAGGTGTTTGAAGCTCCAAACTCCACAAATGATGATGTTTGCCCATTTTCAAAGAAGAGGTGGAGTCAGCAATAAGAACACTGAAGAATGAAAAGGCAGCTGGAGTGGACAAAATCCAAGCTGAACTTATCAAGAAAAGTAGGGAATCAGTAATAGAGCTACTAACAGAAATATGCAACAAGATCTGGCAGACAGGTGAATGGCCAACACAGTGGAACCAGTCACTGATTATAACAATCCCCCAAAAAGGCAATCTCCAGCTGTGCCAAAATTACAGAACCATCAGTTTTATCAGCCATATTAGTAAGGTGATACTGAAGATCATTTTGAACAGGCTGAACTCACAAATAGCAGAAATAATCGCTGAAAAACAGAGTTCCAGAGTGGAAGAAGCACAACAGAACAAATATTTAATTTTAGGGTTCTATGTGAAAAGTACTCACAACAACAACAATACATCTATCATGTGTTCATAGATTTAAAAAAGGACTTTGACAGGATGTTGCATGAAGCATTGTGGGCCACAATTAAGAATTACGACATGGGCCAAACGTTGACCAACATCATCAAGCAGCTGTATGTCAAGGCTACCAGTGCAGTAATTGCTCAAGGTTCTGTGTGGGATTGCTTCTAAACATCAGTTGGAGTACAGAAAGGCTGTCTCCTGTCACCCACGCTTTTCAACATTTACTTAGAGCGCATCATGATCGAAGCCCTTGAAAACCACTATGGGAAAGTCAGTATTGGAGAGCGTACCAACCTCCGCTTTTTTGCAGACGACATTGATGGGCTGGCAGGCAGTGAAGATGAGCTTGCCACATTAGTGAAGAACATGGATGAAACATCTTTAAGATTTGACATGGAGATACGTGCCGAGAAGACAAAGCTGATGACAAATAGTGGCAACCAAATTTCAACCAAGATTAAAGTCAGAGGACAGGAACTGGAAACAGTGGACAAATTCAAATATCATGGATCCATAATCACGGAAGGATCAAGAGCAGAAATTTTGTGACGAGCAGTACAAACGATGGCAGCTATGTCAAAGCTAAGACCCATCTGGAGAGACAAGAATATCTGTCTGAAAATTAAAATCAGACTATTGAGAGAACTAGTCAGCTCAATCTTTCTGTATTCATGTGAGGCCATCCCCACCACTGTCAAAAAGAGAAAGCTGAAATGGATTGGCCATATCACTAGAGCCAACAGTCTATACACAACAATACTGCTGGGTATTGTCCAAGGTGGTAGGAGAAGTAGACAGAGAAAAATGGGAGTGACAATTGCACAGAATAGATCAGGAAAAGTTTTGCAGAGACACAGGCATTGGCACATGATCGAGACAAGTGGAGGGAACTGGTCAGATGTTCATCAGCATAGTGGCTCAACGACCACACTATGTCAAGAGAATGATTATATATATATAATATATGATTATATATATATACAGCATTAAGAGATGTTCTCATAAACATAAAATATTTAAAGATTAATGCAGTTTATAATGGTTTTTGTTTCCGAAAATAAAAAATAAAAATAAGAATGACTTTATAAAATGATATTAAATATTTGGCACATCCTTGATTTGACTCTTAATGACTAATGAGAAAATGTGTTCAACTTTAACAAATCCATTCTTATATTTTCTTTACAGCTGTTTTGGCTGCAGATTATTCCCATGGCTGCGATACACAAAGATTGTTACAGTGTTCTCAGCAATATTTAGATGTTTTCCGCTCAGCAAATATGACAATGGATATCATTTGCAGGTATGGAATCTTGTGTTATGCTAAATTAACTCATGTTTGCAACTAATGAATATGAGAGAGAGAGAGAGAGAGAGAGAGAGAGAGAGAGAGAGAGAGAGAGAGAGAGAGAGAGATATGCGGGCGTTCGGAAGTTAAAACCTCGCCTAGGGCATGTGGAAGACATTTAGAAATGGTACTAACAGCTGCATCGCTTGGCTCTCAGCAATAAGGGGTTAGTGTTAGGACTGGTAGGGCTAGTGTCGGGATAATGTAAATGGAATGGAGAAGATGTCACATTTCTGCGGTATCTTGACCCAGTGCTGTACTTTGCTATAAACTTGCAATACTACATATATCGAAGGATTTGACTCAAATTATAAGATTTGCTAAACACACACACACACACACACACACACACAGAGGATGCTTTTACCATGTTCTAGCTGTAATTTTGTTCTGAAAGGAGGCAAAAACTACGTACATGGAGTTGACGGAAGGGACACTGGATAAAAATTATGTCGACTGTACAGCCGTAGTTAAGTTCTCGAACACACTGTCAACCATGGAATTTGGCACAATATTTAGATCGTCTAGCAATCTTTATAAAAGTCCTATTTTATTTGATAGCGATGATATTCTCTTTCATATAATAATAATAATAATAATAATAATAATAATAAACACTTTGTATAGCGCCTAATCTTTACACGCTCTAAGTGCTTTACAACATCTATAATGATATGACTATAAAAAGAAAATAAACACCATGAAACCAGAAAACACAAAAAGTACCGAAAACACTCACCTCATGAAAGACCAGACATAACTGAGTTACAACAGTCCAGTCCCGAAGGCACAAATGAATACACAGGTTTTTTTTAGTGGTATCATCCAAAAGATATTTGAAATATATTTGCGAATGGAGCCGCAGTGTCTTATCTCAAGATATGCATCCTTGCATATGTTCATGACACGCATCTGCAATGTGATAGCACCGTCCATAGCAATATCCAGGTCCCCCGCACCCACTGCGCGAACTCCACTTTGCAACCAGAATGAACTCAGTCTTATTATCACTCACCCGCAACTTGCCACATGCCATCCACGACTTCACACCAGAAATGCACCACTCCACTCCCTGTATGACAGCAGTAATCTCATATGTGCTGATAGATCCGTACATCTGGGTGCCATCAGTGCACAACTGGCGAGACATTGGAAGACGATCCACAACAACCGAGAACGGCTGAGTGCATATAATGAATGTAACAGGTCCAAGAACAGACAGACCCCTGTGGAAAACTACAACATAAATCAACTGGGCTGTAGTGTATTCCATTTGCAGATACATCTTGTGTCCTGTTGACTAAGTATAACTTGAATACATGCCGCATTGTTTTCAGTTCCAAAAATTAGTTAATCTTTTTCACAATGGTGATGTTTTTTGTATTCCACTGCTTGCCACTTTTATCAAAATATAGATGACCAGTTAGATTTCAGGAAATTTTAGGAATTTTTACACATTATTGAATTTCTATTACTTAACCCTTTTGGTCAAAATCTTGTTAGTACGAATGATCGAAAATCCGTTTGTAGTAGACCAATTAAATTAGACGGCGAAATGTTAACACAAAATGTTTTTTGTTCTTGTTTTGTTTTGTTTTAATAAATGAGAGAGCAAATGCAATAAAGACAAATATGTCGAATATTATAATTTGTGACCAACAGAAATAAAGACTATTTGTGGCCGATTTTAATTCTCTCTCTCTCTCTCTCTCTCTCTCTCTCTCTCTCTCTCTCTCTCTCTCTCTCTCTCAATATTTCTCTCTCTCACTTACAGATCTGACGTACTAAGTAACATGAAATGTGTTTTGGAAGAGGGACAGGCTTGTGGCATTTTAGACAAATATATTTCATCTGTCCGATATTCTTCTTGGAGTGATGTCGAAAAGGCGTGTGCTAGTGCTGGTTATCCTATTTCACAAAGTAACAATTTACAAAGTAAGTAATATTTTAAAATCTAATTAACATTTTAAAAACTAAGAATTCTTGTACAAAGTTAGCAGTATTGAATGTTTGTAGAAACAACCGTTTCTGTTTAGTTATCAAGAATCGCATCAATATAACTCCTAGAAACGTGCTTGCAACTGTACTGAAGTTAAATGATTATATCCTTCATTTATTTCCATTTATTCATACACGTTATCTCTGTTTATATTCCATGTAAGTGTTAGGGCCCATTAAATAAGTATCAACCGAATATTAATAATTAATGAAATATTAAAAATCGCTTGAAGTTGTCACGTCTTTTTCATAACAGTGATTTTAAAATGTTGTTCATAAATGCTATTTTGTTCACCAGATAATTTTTCACTGATCAAAATATAGTATTCTTCAAATAAATGATGTTTTACAACAATTTTTACAATCGTATTATGCATAATTGTGTCAGAGAAATGTCTAGAATTATCCTTTTCACATTTCAAGAAATATACAATTCTATGAGATAACGATCAGTGTTCCCCAACCGTTTTCAAGGTGGTTGTGCTACTGATTTGTACCTCACCGGCCAACGACTCCAAACCCCCAAAAAATAAATTCTAATACTTATTATTAGATCATTTGAGAATAAAATATTTAACACCACGCGTCTGTAGAAGTAAAAACCATTTCATGCACGAGCACTTCCCAATTATTTATCTCATATTTCAGATGCAGCAAAGCAAACATTGCCGTCAGCAATGATCATCATGGGGCTTTTGACGGCCCTTCTTGTCCGAACATTTTCACTTTGAGATGGGCGTCAAGGACATTCTACATACAGGCCTTGATAGTGTTGATCTTCCATGTACACTTAACAGAACTTTATGATGATAAAGAGAGAAAGACAATTTTAAAACTAACTCATTCACACACACACACACACACACACACACACACACATTCGATACGCATGTACAGGCGATCCACTTCGCTTTACATGTACCCTTGACTTATTTAACTAGCCGAAACAGTCCTTGCAGGTTGACTTCAGTGAATGTGATATAATTGAATACCTAACAGATTACACCAAGATATCTCTCATAGGTCAAATAATTTCTCTTGCTAAGGGCAGATGCTCGTTCATCTGCTAGAAGGTAATAGTTTACAGTACCTTTTTTACTTGATAGATATACCAAACTTTGATGTGGAACAAGTGGATCAATGACCTTTGGAAAAAAAAGTTTACACAGTATTACAACTCCGAGATTTAAATACACTAAAAAGTTCATGTCAAGCAGGATATGAGACGTTGGATGGCTTTTGTGAATACCTAACTGTTCACTAAGTTTAAATATACAATTTATTACAATAACAATGCAATAGAACTATACTTAGTTCAACATGCTATGTTACTATATTACACATAGTGGTTATTACACGTTTAGCGAATGGCCTAAGTTCTATATCGAGTCACCGATATAAATGACAAAATGTCGTTGTCACCTCGCACACAAACACGTTTCTCAATTTTAGAATAATCTGAATTCAGAGTTTTATCTATATAATTTCTCAAAATTACTCTGGAAATTGACAATAAAAAATTACTCCACATTTTTGTCTGTATTTATTACTTTAGTGAAGGTCAAGAATAAAAATATTCTGATGATATCACCAATAATGTGATCTGAGAGGCATCATTTAAGATGCGAAATTACAAAGATATAAACTACTTGTTGCATTATATCATATAATTTGTCAGTCATTGGTGCTAACATTTTGCACTCAAATAAATCTGGGATTGTATTGAGTCTTTATTTATGACTAAGTGAGTTTGTATTGATGAGTGTTGAAATGGTCCTACGTAAAGCGCCCAAAATACCAAATCATGCCTGGACATTCAAAGATACACGAACGATGGCCCAATCTTACTCAATCCATAGTTTATTGACAGTCTAGGTCAGTCAAGACCAGTATTTCCGGTAGGTGAAAACCATTGGTTTACCCTGGTATAATCCTCTGTCTTTATTTACAATTCACCAGTACCAAGCTAGGCAAAATATTACGGATAATTATTCTAAATGGTTTTTACTAATATACTTCACTTGCATAGCCCTGTCAAGTTTTATTATCTCTTTAAAAGTGAGGTCCGTTTGTGGTTTTTGTTTTGGATAGTGTTACAACTCTAGGTCTTACAAAATGTAACAGAATGAAAGTGAAACCAACAATATAATTGAAATCAGCAATCAATTTATGTCCCTAGAACGTTATGTGAAAGTTGAGAGACTTTTACAGTATTAAGAATTAAATTTCCGAAATTTCGAAATGTCACAAGTCTAAACATGTAAAATGTTTCGAATGAATTCCAATAGTAATAGTCTTGAATTTTCTAAGGGAACTAAAATACAATGCAAAATGTCTTTGAATGAACAGAAATCAAACGTAATGTACTGAAGTAAGACTCATTGAGTACATTAGTAATTCCAGTGAATATTTCAAATATATAATTCCTTTCTAAGTATACCTGATTTCAACGACACAATTAAACGCGCATCAAAAATTGATTTCAACAGGCTGAATTAAAGATGACAAATTGTTTTTCAAATACGTATACACTTTGAATTAACCTATATTATAATAGGACCTGAAGAAATCCAACGGAAGAAATAGACCTTCTGTAGAAAAAATTGGCCTTGAACTTGAATGCTATATAAATGTTGAAATTATTATAATAA
Source organism: Unio delphinus (assembly GCA_029339505.1). NCBI lineage: Eukaryota > Metazoa > Mollusca > Bivalvia > Unionida > Unionidae > Unio > Unio delphinus. The sequence continues at coordinate 923,933 of JAQISU010000400.1, forward strand.
TTGATCTAACAAGATAGCAAACACTTCAAATACCGATTAAAGTGTATTACATATGATAGAATTCTTTTAATAATTTCCTTGAACCGTCGATGGAAGGACTTACAACAAATTATCATCAGCAAAACTAAAATTGTTAAGAAGTTACACATTTTGTTTCCAATGTAACCCCCCCCCCCTCCCCATGACACTGACTTAGTTTCCGATTTAGCTTGTCGATGTATATATTATTTTAAAAAGAACAAAGAGCACCTACCGCCATCAATCCATTGGTTACATTGAATGACCTGGATACTACACATCAAAACGATCACAGTACAATATCTGCCATACCAGTTAACTAATGAACTATGTAGCCGGGTATTGGAATATCAAGCTAATCTATAAAAAGTGTAAATATCAAATAACTTACCAATGCTTTATATTTGAAAGTTTCCTTAAAGGCATACAGACATAAATATACGTATGTTAAATGTTGCTTTTTAAATCAACTCTATTATCATAGATTTTTACTGTCATCATTCAAATATAAGAAATTCAAATCGTTTTTAATACATTTTCTCAGGATGTATATGTCTGTAATTATCTATTGTGTCCGTCAGTTACCGATTTTACTTTTGAGCAGCTTGATAATTGTAATTTTTATTCTCCTTAATATCCAAATAAATGTCCCTGACTTGGTGAATATCATACCTAACTGTGGCGCAGGCAGGCTTACATGGCCGCATTACATTTGACCAAGTCCTTACCCTGCCTAGGTTTGTTTAAAACGGATTTCAGAGGAACCCTAAAACTGGAGTTGTTTTCTTTGATCTAATATCGGCATATGACACAATCTCGCATGCATGCGCTTCAGAGTGCACATTAGATAGTTAGAGAGCTGCAGCCCATGGAGGCATCCGACATAAGGACTCCCAACAGGGTCTGGTCTTTCGACATATTTGTTCAAGATATATATCAGTGACTTACCTGTTACACAGTCGCGCACGTTCATGTATCCTACATCGCTCTCGGGATCCAAGTACTGAAAATAATTACATTTCTGTTAAAAACTACTTCGGTTGTGGCAGTCCTTTGTCCATCCAAACATTGGTTCCAGTAGAAGCCAGACGTACATGGTTAAGGACAACAGAACAACGGTGACGGTCAATTAGGTTTTATTTTCATTTTACATTATACTAATGCCAAATTAGTGTCTTCCTTTTAATTACAGGAAGAGAGATGGAGAAGAACCACCTGGTATAAGACAAAGTTTTGATTTGCGATATTTATGTTTGTACAGCTTCGATATAATGCTGTTTTGCGGGGGGGGGGGGGGAAGATCGTTTGTGATACAACTATATTTTGCGTATTTACCTGTTTGTGTTACCTATTCTTAATTGCATAGGTCTTGGTGTTGTAGCAGCGGAGAGGGCGAAGCCTGCAACTGTTTTAGAGGCGTCTATTTGATCAATTAAGGTCTTTAACGAAAAATTAAAAAAATAATGTCAAAACACAAAACCAAAGCTTCTATTTAACCGAGTCATTTTTTATTTTTACATTATTACGGATGTGATTGTTTACGTTTGACGCCTATTCAATGTAACACCATCAGCTGCTACAAATTAAATCATATAATATAATAATAATGGTAGGAGAATCGTTAACAACTAGATGAACACGAGAAAGACTAGAAGAGATTAAGAAATGTATACCCAACCGTGATTCTGTTAGACAAAAATTACAATCACGACAAGAATCTCAAGATGATTTTTCAACTGGTGCTGAACTATTAATCAAACCCACTACTACAACTATCAAAGAGGTTACATATGGAAAAGAAGGAGAAGTAGAAAAGGGTGTTCTTCCTGAACTTAAAAAAAAATGGCAAAAAGAACTAAACAAGCAAAAAAGATTTTATTAGATCTTCCAACTGATATAGCTATTGAAGAAACACCTAAAAATAAAAAATCTGAAGAAGTTACACTATCTAAAAGATTTACTGATGATGTGATTAATGCGATTATAAAAATGATAATCCAGAGGATCTAGCTGGTTTTGCATTTGCAAGTTGCAAGTCAGAACGAAAGATACTTAAACCCCGAATATAAAAATGTAGATTGAAGAAAATGGTAAAATTGGATATATCGCATAAAATATGACAAAGCTCATGTTTCAAAAAAAGATCTAATAAATATAGAATACATGAGAGAAATAAGAAACCTCGAAATAGATGTTCAGATTGAGCAAAAACGCGGTTTGCAAACTAAACCTCCCCCTCCACCGCCATATGAAGAACCTCCTCTACCGCAACAGATATAATCAAGATCTTCTAGAAAGGAAAAAGAAGAATCTTATCATGCGCAAGATGCTGGTGTTGTTTTAGGGACAGGTCTTGTTGCCTTTCCTACTAATATTCTCTCCGACATAGCACAATAAGAAATTATCAGATGGGTAAACGAACTGGAAATAAATCACCAGAAATAATTAATGAATCCACTGATATATGTAGATTTATTATTTCAAGGCGGTATAATGGATATTAGCCTATATGGAGAATTTATCGATGAACTCGTTAATGGTTATCACAGTGACTAATTGTCTACGATTAGATATAACGATAATTAATAAGATGATGATTCACTATCACCATAATAAACCAACAATGGCCTACGTAGTAAACTCACGATTACGCGTGTACGGAACGATTCATGGAGATGGTCTTGGTGATGTTATTCAAGAGTTATTTGCAAGGATGACTCCAAAAATAGCATAAATCGCAAAACAATTATCTATGAAAGCTATTAATGTTATTGATGCAAAACGCTCCTGGTGCAAGTGGTAATATTACTAGTCAGGCGTTTCACGCAGCCAAAGAAAGACTAACACGATTAATGCGACGAAACAGCCGTCAGAATAAAATTACCATCTACAGGAATTATGCCCGCCAATGTCAGTAAAATAATTAACCAAGACACGGATAAAAAAACTAGCAGCCTTGATAAATCAAGGATCTGATGCACAAAAGAAATATTACTGCAAATTTAATAGCAGGAAGTGGTTTGATATCGCGATTAAGATCGAAAAATATATTATAAAATGTTCAAATATTCACCTGACCCAGCTTTTGATATAGACGAACCGGTTCTAATAGATCTGTACGCGATTATCAATTTTATTCTTATAGTGCAATACAGGCAAATAGTCGATCACGGATTGAACTTCAAGTTCAGGATACAAGTAGCTATTTCTTGCCTGCTGAAGCATTTATTGAAGTAGAAGGGGAACTTGTAAAAAATGTTGCAGCTTATACACCATATGCTGAGAAAGCGCGAGTTGGTTTGTGAATAACAGTATTATGGCATTGTTTAGTAGTGTTACATATATGATTGATGGAAGAGAGATTGAATTTATTCAGAAGGATGTTGATGTTGCCACAACAATATTTGGTTTAGCGAAATATTCTGATGATTATACAAGATCGGTTGGTCCATCAATGGATATATAACGACAATTTTGTCAGATCCTAGAACGCGATATCGAATAGGACTAGACAGCATATGCGGTTAATTAATTCGCAGTCTTTTTGTAAATACTCACCGGTGGTAAAAAAAAAAAACGAGACAGACTCTTAGACACAGGTTTTTATCGCGGTATTTAATCACCAGAGAAAACCCTGCAAACAAAACTCTCTCCGGAGATTTCATCGTACGATGGCTTATTTTGGTCTGAATAATTTGGTCTGCTCAACCCTTCTACTTGAAACACGATAAAATACATTACAGGGAGACGTAGGATTTAATCGCAGTAGGGAAACTTTCAGACTAAACTCTTCCCGTGAAAGGCTTATTTTGGTCTGAATAATTTGGTCCGTTCACCCCTTCTACTGCTCATACTAATAATGAAAAATACAAATAAATTACTTTACAAAATACAAAGACGAGTAGTGAATGGTTCACAGTGATTACTCTATATAAAGATAAATATCGTTTACTCAGCTAGTAAGCATTGTAGAATTTTACTCATGTCGTAATGAATTCACACAGATAGTGAAATTATTCAAACCAAAAAGGGACATATATACAATTTATCTGTACAGTCTCGACAGATACAATAGGTATTACGAACCCCAAAATTAGCCGACGGCTATTGGATTCTATGTAAAGGAGATACCCTCCGTCAGCAGCACACTTTATTTCAGCTATATAACTGCTACAGTTTAGCTTAATTGCTGCTTTGGTTAATTCCTGCGGTTGGCTTTACAGCTTGCACACATCGACCCCGATCGCTCCAATAACATTAAACGCTCGGATCACTCTGATCACTCTAGACACAATACAAACCCCAAACCGTCTAGACGCCCCAGATACTCTGGAGAGTTCTAAACAGCTTTACACTGCTCTAAGCACTCCGGATACTCCAGACAGCTGTAAATATACCCAATAACGTGCACAGAACATGATACGGGCATTAAAACGTAACAAACGTTATACACGATAGGTTATACATTTTTATATTATCGGCACAATAATTACAAAACAACAGGTTCAGAAGTATACCAAACCCTGCTTGAAAAGAATCCTACTGCAATACACATTTCTAAACAATATAGCTTTAATATTACTACTATAAATCCCTCTGCTAAGTCGCAAACAAGAATAGAAATATGTGCATTATACCGCGTAAACCAGCTTGCAAAGATGCAAAAATAAACATGGAAGTACAATATATATATTTTATATGCTGGAAATTAATAAAAAGATATAGATATAGATATAAACTCACATACTTCTACAGCTGAAGATGTGTAAGTCCCTAATGTAGACCCGCTTATTCACAAGACGTCCAGTAATGTAAAGAGTTTTACCTACGGTGAGGTATTTATGAACAGATATCGTCTGTGCACTGGAAGCATTCAGTTCTAACCATCCCACGCACTTACGCGTGCAGCATAGGACGGACCGAACTCACTATTTCCATATACAACACAATATACATCAGTCACCCTCATGTATCGTTGTACACACACACACACACACACACACACACACACACACACACACACTCGAGTACATGTATTTAATATATGTATGTGTGTAATTAGGATTTTTAACGTAGCTTGGACTGTCACATCGCTAAGATGTCTGCAGTAAAGCAGTTTATAGTTTATAGTGATGTCTAGCATTTGGGCATCATGCCGCAGACATGTAGCATAATGTCCTACCCAGTCACATTACCCTGTTACCAAGCCGACCAGTCATAACACTAACCTCTTAATACTGAGTTCAGCGAGGCGACTGTTAGTACAATTTTTTGCAAGTCTTTGGTATGACTCGGCCGGGGATTGAACCCACGACCACCCGCTTCTTCGGCGAACGCTCAAACCAATGGGCCACCGGTGCGGTATATTTAATAATAATAATTAAAAGGGTTTATACAATTCCGTGACACGTAGTAGTAGTAGTAGTAGTAGTAGTAGTAGTAGTAGTAGTAGTAGTAGTAGTATACCTTAAAATGGAATCTACAGTCATGGACACAAATTAGTTATATAATCTATTTTATAAATGATCATTGCAATATATAATCATGAAAGAAAATTAAACGCACAGTATAGGTATTCATAACCCATTCAGATATAAAGAACAAGATTTATAAATCATGAAGCGTTGTATTGCATATTAGCAAACCATTCCCGTAAAATCCTATGTTAATAACATAAATTAAGTAGATGTGTTATGCGTAGTACAAAAATAAATATAAAGCGATATAATTAATATTTCTTCTAAACCAGCCAGAGCCTGATTAACGTGCATACGCGCCACAATTAGATGACAGTAGTGGCGTCAATATCATCCCACCTACCCAAACAGAGGTCAAAGCAGCCATTAAAACCACAACAAGTGGCAAGGCACATGGGATAGAAAGCTAATATAACCACACCTGCAAATGAGCTGACTAACCTCTTTAGAAAGATAAGGGAAAATTATGTCAGCCCACAGGACTGCTGTAAAACCCTCACTGTCAAGGCACCATATAAAGGTAACCTCAGCAATTGTGACAACCGGCGAGGGATATCACTCGTTTCCATACACAGCAAGGTCTTCTGCTGAATTCATGCCCGAACGATTGACACAGCGATTGATGTTAAGATCAGAAAGGAACAAGCAGGGTTACACAAGCTGAAGTGCTTGGTGTTTATCTGCATTTCCTTGTAAAAACGCACTATTTAACACTCTGGTGTTGGAAATCCTACTACATACATACATACATACATACATACATACATACATACATACATACATACATACATACATACATACATACATTCATACATACATACATACATTATGGTCTGTTATAGAGACATGTCCCTTTTATGCAGTTTTTTACATATGAATACAAATCATAAAATGTCATATTTAGTTATATGTTATCTGTTAACTTAAGAATCTTATACGAGTTGGAGTGTAAACAAATATCGCTGAAGAATATAACAATGCAAATTACGAACATTATATAACTTGAAGTACCAACAGGTCTGTAAAATCAAGATGGCTACCGTTTACCTGAATGTTGACAAAAGTTTACTCTGAAAAAGATAACGTTAGACGCTAGGAATATTATTAGACCATGCCCAATCTTGTACCTCGATAACAGGAAGAGACATAGAAAAGTAAACATTTATACGAGCTATTCTTAGCAAAACCCCTTTTCTCGGAAAATTAGTTCAGTAATTTCCAGAAATTATTAGGACAATAAACTGGCCTATCAAGTACTGGCTATGTTGAATTATACAGAGTCCGTGACATCAAAATATCTGCTTATTTCAAGTACTGGCTATGGGCTATATGTTGAATTATACAGAGTCCGTGACATCAAAATATATGCTTATTTCAAGGTGCATTTTTGAAATCATTGCTGATATTTTATTATTATGATTTTGATTCGTATTATGAGCAGTGGTGTTATCATTCGTTCTGTTATTTTTGCGATGAAGATGATGGAGGAGGTGGTGAAGGCGGTGGTGATTGTGACCATGATAATGTATTTTTCATCTTTTTGTTGCTGGCTTCTTGCTAACGTTAAAATAAAGGATATTTGGAATATTGTACAGACACGTTTCCTTTAGGTTTTAAAGGGGCTGTGAAAAAGCGATATGAGAATATCTGCCAGAACGGTAATTTTCTCAAATATCTTTCAGTCAGGATGAGAATTTGATAGAGAACAATTCATTGGACATGTTTAGTCTTTAGATTATTCTGTCTTTATGGAGTTATTTGAATTCCACATTGTTTCAGTTCATTTATCCTGTGACCTGACTTGTCGTAGAGGGGTCACTAATGACTTTGTCACAATCTCTCTCCATTTGGCCTTGTTCTCCGATGCCCTTCGAGCCTTTAAAAGGCTATGCCTGTCCATTCTGTGACGACATATGAGACTTGACCATACCATCGTAGTTTGCGTTTCTTTAAGGTGCATATATGCTAAATGTCCAATCACAACTTAGATTATTATGCGCAATTCCTCACTAGAGACATGTTTAAGTATGAGAATGGTGGTAGGATCCTTAGACAAAATATCATATCCAAGGCATGGATGTTTCTCTCTAGTTCTGCTGTCAAGGTCCGTGTCTCACATGCATACAGGAAAATGGACACAAGGAATTAAGAGTACAAGCTTGATCTTGGACGCAAGCGTAATGTTACTGTCCTTCCCAATAGGTTTCAACCTTAGGCTTGTCTCTCTAATTCTAGCATTTTTGGGAATTAATTCGCAATTCCTTAAGTCGTTTGTTTCTCATTTTCACGTTGCATTCTAGGTAAATAAATTTTATTTTGAATTATGAAAAGTTTGTTTCTTTTTACTTTTTTCTATTACTTATTTTAAGAAGATAGACTCGCAACGAATAATACTGATTCTGATTCAAGATATTAATGTAAGCATCAGTAATGTTCCAAGTAAACAAAAAAATGTAACAAAGCTAGGACACAAATAGAGTCAGGTTGTAGGTCAGACTCAGTCATAAATGATTAAAAGTTGCCAACACCTTTAGGGATTTCCAAGTGAAAAATAATGTTGTCCTAGACCCAGACCCAAATAAACATGCTTATCTCCTTTTAAAATTATCCTTATAGTTAGTCCACATTCAAAGAGAATTGCTTATCTCCTTGTAAACTTATCCTAATAGTTAATCCACATTCAAAGAGAATTATTAGTTATGTATTATGTTGCTTACAACATAAATGTCCCTGGTCAGGTACAGAGCGTATTAAGTTTTTGACAATTTAAATACAGATATTCAAGACATACAGTCGTTAAGAACTGCGACAAATAATACAAACTAAATACACAAAACATATATTTATATGAAAAGGAGAGTCTCTTTCCGCCACTCATGAGTGTTAACGATACTATTTAGGTCACTTGTTTTCTTTTAAATTGTATGAAGACTATAATGTCTAGCCTGAAGAGGATTATTGAGGTATGGATGAGAAAGAGAGCCAGAACTCTACAACCAGGCGGATTAACCGCTCTGGTGGTCTAATGGTTAGAGGGTCCGCCGTGTGAGCGGGAGATCGTGGGTCCGATCCCTGGAGGAGTCATTTGTTGGAAATTCTAGACATAAAGTTTGACTATTGATCAGGTTGGAGAAGATTTGGGAAGGCCAAAAAGTGTCTAAATAGTTGGTTCATAAAATGCAGCAATGGCTTTCAGATGAGCTTTAAATATGTGCTTATTGGGTTTTCAAACCATTTGACTAGTGTGACAAGTGTTACAGCATTTAGGAAGATTATTTGATGGGTTCGACAAATAAAAGTGACTTTGGTGCACTCTTCATCACGATTGTCGGTACTAAATCCATAGAGACAGGTTCAAATGCTCCTAATGGTTGGCGCTGAATTCTGTATCGCAACTTTATGGTGACAACGAGTCAATTGAGGCTGTGTTGTCAATCCTATCTCTAATGGTTTGTACTTTGTCACGGAAGCAATTTGCAAATCGGTCCAGAAGGTCTACTGGAGAGAAGGTAGTTGGAAGTGGTGTACATTTGTTCCTTAACATTAGTTTGTTAATTATCTCGAAGAGCTCTTTGGAGCTGGAACTCTCCGTGATTTTAGTACTGTAGTTGGGTAATTTGGCTAAATGGATTATGTTTGTGATGTTTTTCTTAGCGGCTTCATATATTTGTTTATGAATAGTTTGACTGGTGGAAAAACAAAGCCTCTCTGCTTTACGGTGATGTCTTTTAGCTATACCACGGAGAACACTTTTTGAAAAATTATTATTGATTCTCTGCACTTAATGTCTGGGGCATGTTTTTTAACCAATGAACGCAGGCAGTTATATAGTTGTTCTGCTGTTGGGGGTAAGCGATTCGCTAGGTTTTCTTGGATGTCATTCATTAGTTTGGTTCTATTTATCATACCAAGGTTTTCTCTTAGTAGCAAATAAAGGTGGAGGGTTAGGGACTGACACGTCGAGATGGCATACAATGCAGAGGTGATCTGATGCAAGTTCGTAGAAATGTAATAAGAATTATAGAGTTTGAAAGGAAATTGACTCTGAAGTCTCTCTGCTAAACTGGATTAAGTATTTTTTCCTACTATTTTGTAATTTTTTTATTTTTGCGACTTTTTTCAACTTTTCGTTACTTTTCTCACTTTCGTAACTTGTCTGAACTTTTCGTAACCTTTCGCAACGTTTCGTAACTTGAGTCATACCGTCAAAACGTTTAGAGGTGCAATGGGTTGGGGTGGGGTGCGCCCATGGCAAGAACAGTGCCAAAATACTAAAATATATGAGAGCTGGTATGTCTTCGTGACCACTGACACTTTGCTCATCACGGTTATGTTGACCAAAAAACCCGTTGCACCCAGCCGATTCGACCCAACTGAAGGTACAGGGGCTCGTATCGTTACTTACACTTTACCTAAAATAAAACATGTACTGTACATAAGTATTATCTAATGATTTATAACTAAATTGTAAGCACCGAAAGCAAAACTCGACATAAAACTAGTTTGACAATATAACACTGTCATTCTATCTCTTGTCTTACATAACATGCTATCATTATGAACTATTTATACTGTAACCATATATTTTACAACAATATATACAATTTAGATTATTTAAAGAAGACAACAAAAAAAAGAAATGTATAGAAGAATAAAATGATGAAAACAAATTGTGTTCACATAACAGTTTTAAACAATATTTACTCATACTCAAACAATGTTTACTCAAATAATGTTTACTCAAACAATATTTAGTGTTTTGCAGACAGTTTGAACCTCACCAGTGGTTCTTAAAACATTAGAAATAGTTAATAGTATATGTAGTGTGACTATTTCTTGCCGTAGAACAGATTATTGTCATAATTAATTTCTACTGTATTATAAAAACATAAGTTACTTTAATTTTACAAAACAAACCGAAGTTAGGAAGATATATTTAAATTGGCTCATGTTTTTGTTTGCTGATGCTATAAACGACCGTCTAACATGGCTGTACAAACTGGACTGATTCTGGGACGTCGAGTTCTTTGCAGAGTACCGGTGTTTTCTAGACTTTCTCGAGCATCTTCTTACTATCCAATAAATGAGTCATTGTTCGGTTTAAATGAGGAACAAAAACAGGTACACATACATAGCCACCTACACTAGGAATGAATTAGACGTCAGCTCTTGTACTATCCAAGTTAAACGTGAAGTCGATGCAAGGTCGACTGACGTTTGGCCAGGTGCCACATATATTGGTTTTGAGATTATCGTCCAAACGTCATGAACACGTTCCTGAGTATGTTCACAATAACAAAATTCCTGTTTCAGCAATTCCGCCATACCCTCATCCCCCTAACAAAAAACTACAACGTAACACATTACCCGATATTTTTGTTCGTGGGTGGGGGTAGGGTCTTACTGCCTAAATGACGGCTCAGTATAGCGTGTTTTGATGTCGACTACTAGTGCAACGAAATTTAAATTTTCAAGAATATCACACAACTGGTAACAAATTAGGATGCTTTTCTACAAAGTAAAGTTAATATGTTTTTGTCAGACTACTTCTTTTGTCTCAAATTCTTACAAAAGAATTGGACCTGTTTTCAAGTCTTGTTGGCCTACATTTTAAATTGGCTGGAAAGTGATGAAAGGTGGGAATGCAAAAACCAGGTTAAGCTGAAATATATTTCTTTTACAAAACAAATAAAAAATATATTATGCCTATTGGAACTGTTATGCAATGTTTTGCATTGTTAAAGAAACATATCCCCAACATGAGTCTTCTTAAATATACTTCAGCATACATAGACTACCATCGCATTGCAACAGGTTCAAATATATGTCAATGGAAGATGAAAATGCATATTCAAGTGTCATATTTTCATTCTGCCAGGATAAAGACAGCACAGTAAGTATATTATTTACATGGAAGTGTGTTGATATAGGCTGCCAAGCATGTGAGATATTCCTGAAACATTAACTACTCATTCCAATATCAACTGACCTCGGAATGTACAAGGTTGTTATTTGGTTAATAAGCACTAAATAAAAACAGCATATGCTATGTCTTATATTGTAGGACTATCCCTCCCCCTCCCAAGAAAAGAACATAAAATTAAAACAACACACATTAATGTCCAGCATGTTTCAGAAATCTGTTGTCCTTATCCAAGGCTCAAAACAGGTGGTGCAGGAATTGTCAAGATGGGAACAATATTCATGTCTGTGAACACGGTTCATAACGTTGGGTAGAAGATCAGCAAGAGGTGTGTTCTTGTGTCAAGTACGTCATTCTTATGTCAAGAACATTGGAACATTGTTCTTGTGCTGCATCCAATGATATCCTAGTTCTACGGAATTCTATTATTTTGCTGTGCTTTACCTCAGTGCACCATCTGTCAGATCTTCATGCTGGTTACCTTATTAAATTAATTCCTGAACTGATCTCCAGTGACATAGGTAAAAGATGCCACCAGTGAAATGAATATTTGAATATACAAATAATAATAATATATGGTGAATATTCAGAGTAGATATTATTACTTGAATGTTCATTTTATCATTGATGCATAATTCTCTAGTTTTAATATGTTTCATTAGTTAATTAAAATTATGAAATGAACCCTATCATATGTCACTTAGAAACACTACTAGGTCTATGGAATGATCCCTATGATATGTCACTTAGAAACACTACTAGGTCTGTGAAATGACCCCTATGATATGTCACTTAGAAACACTACTAGGTCTATGGAATGACCCCTATGATATGTCACTTAGAAACACTACTAGGTCTATGAAATGACCCCTATCATATGTCACCTAGAAACACTACTAGGTCTATGAAATGACCCCTATGATATGTCACTTAGAAACACTACTAGGTCTATGGAATGACCCCTATCATGTCACCTAGAAACACTACTAGATCTATGGAATGACCCCTATGATATGTCACTTAGAAACACTACTAGGTTTGTGAATGAAATGACCCCTATGATATGTCACTTAGAAACACTACTAGATCTATGAAATGACCCCTATAATATGTCTCTTAGAAACACTACTAAGTCTATGGAATGACCCCTATCATGTCACTTAGAAACACTACTAGGTCTATGGAATGACCCCTATCATGTCACCTTGAAACACTACTAGGCCTATGGAATGACCCCTATCATATGTCACCTAGAAACATTACTAGGTCTATGGAATGACCCCTATCATATGTTACCTAGAAACACTACTAGGTCTATAGAATGACCCTTATGATATGTCACTTAGAAACACTACTAGGTCTATGGAATGACCCCTATCATATGTTACCTAGAAACACTACTAGGTCTATAGAATGACCCTTATGATATGTCAGTTAGAAACACTACTAGGTCTATGGAATGACCTCAATGGTATGTCACCTAAACACTACTAGGTCTATGGAATGACCCCTATGATATGTCAACCTAGAAACACTACTAGGTCTATGGAATGAACCCTATCATATGTCACCTAGAAACACTACTAGGTCTATGGAATGAACCCTATCATATGTCACCTAGAAACACTACTAGGTCTATGAAATGACCCCTATGATATGTCACTTTGAAACACTACTAAGTCTATGGAATGACCCCGATCATGTCACTTAGAAACACTACTAGGTCAAGGTAATGACCCCTATCATGTCATGTAGAAACACTACTAGGTCTATAGAATAACCCTTATGATATATCAGTTAGAAACACTACTAGGTCTGTGAAATGACCCCTATGATATGTCACTTAGAAACACTACTAGGTCTATGGAATGACCCCTATGATATGTCACTTAGAAACACTACTAGGTCTATGGAATGACCCCTGTCATGTCACTTAGAAACACTACTAGGTCTGTGAAATGACCCCTATCATATGTCACCTAGAAACACTACTAGGTCTATGAAATGACCCCTATGATATGTCACTTAGAAACACTACTAGGTCTGTGAAATGACCCCTATATGTCACTTAGAAACACTACTAGGTCTATGGAATGACCCCTATCATGTCACCTAGAAACACTACTAGGTCTATGAAATGACCCCTATGATATGTCACTTAGAAACATTACTAGGTCTATGGAATGACCCCTATGATATGTCACTTAGAAACACTACTAGGTCTGTGAAATGACCCCTATGATATGTCACTTAGAAACACTACTAGGTCTATGAAATGATCCCTATGATTAGGGCTGTCAACGGGTACTCGGGTACCCGACCGTATTGAAAAACCCAGGTATTGAAACGTAAACGCGGGTACCCGTAAAAAAAAAATCGCCACACTCGCCAACACTATAAAAAGACCATATATCGTCAGCAGTACACTTGTCTCAGTTACAGCTCCAGGATATGCCCGTTATGCATCAGCGGCCCACTACAAAATCGTTACACACGAAACCACTTCAAACAGGTGTGACAGCTATGGCTTTAATTAGAAACCAGATCCCTGCTTAATATAAATAAACAATACATCCGAGAGTCTGTTTGGATTAATAAAATTCATTGGCGTTGTGCAACAGGACAAACCGTTATCCCCGAGGCATTATATACCAAGGTTAAAACATAGCATTGTTCTACAGGTAATAAACCTCTTTGTAGACGATAACTATTGATTGTGGGTGCTAAAGGATCGGTACATTGCGTGCTCTTTTAATGAAATCCAGATGGATACCTTTGATTTCGGAACACACATGTCAAAGAAATCCCACAATTTATATTATGAACAATTATCACCTAGACACCTTTAAATCTTCGTAATGCCTCAAAGTAATCTTTGAGCAGCTCATTGTTTTTCTAGTCGACTAGCTCTGCTAATTTTGGACACGTTATAAACAGGAAACGTGCATCGCTGTCACCAGATACGGTCGATATGTTAGTTTTTTTTAACAGAAACTGGAAAATGTGTTGCGAACAATGATCATGTACTTGTTGACTATGACAGACTGGCATTATTGACATTTGCTAAATTCATTCTGAGTTTTTCTCATAAAAATAAAAACATTTACAAACATTATATTATCTAGTTTGAATTATTACTATTGTGTAGTGAATACAGTTTATGGTCTTCTCTCTCTCACTCTCTCACTCACATACACACACACACAGACAGTTTTAACGCATTACTCTTGACATGTGGTAAAGCTGCTTTACACGGATGCGTGGGTAATTCAAATCTGCGGTCAAAAGCCAATGAATAAACGTGGTCTGTTCTAACAAGGACTTGTACTTTAAAAATGGTGAGTGTTCTAAAGGATTTAACGCGGCTGATCACAGTGATCATTAAAAGTTGGATTATACCTACCATCTGTGTACAAAGGTCATTCTAAATAAATTTATTAATTAATAGCGTGCAGTCAGATCATTCGCAGCTACATCGGTGCGGACGCATCAGACCGAGTAGTGCATTACACGGTTAGCCTCTATCGCCAGACAAAATATTAAAGAAATGGGGATAACAATTAGTTGGTCTATGGTTGTACATGTCATTCATGTTCTAACGGGTACCCGTTAAATTTCGCAACGGGTACCCGGGTTGGTTTTTCGTGATTTTTGACAGCCCTACCTATGATATATCTCTTAGAAACACTACTAAGTCTATGGAATAACCCCTATCATGTCACTTAGAAACACTACTAGGTCTATGGAATGACCCCTATCATGTCACTTAGAAACACTACGTCTATGGAATGACCCCTATCATGTCACCTAGAAACACTACTAGGTCTATGGAATGACCCCTATGATATGTCACTTAGAAACACTACTAGGTCTATGAAATGACCCCTATGATATGTCACTTAGAAACACTACTAAGTCTATGGAATGACACCTATCATGTCACTTAGAAACACTACTAGGTCTGTGGAATGACCCCTATCATGTCACCTAGAAACACTACTAGGTCTATGGAATGACCCCTATGGTATGTCACTTAGAAACACTACTAGGTCTGTGAAATGACCCCTATGATATGTCTCTTAGAAACACTACTAGGTCTATGAAATGACTCCTATGATATGTCTCTTAGAAACACTACTAAGTCTATGGAATGACCCCTATCATGTCACTTAGAAACACTACTAGGTCTAGGGAATGACCCCTATCATGTCACCTTTAAACACTACTAGGCCTATGGAATGACTCCTATCATATGTCACCTAGAAACATTACTAGGTCTATGGAATGACCCTTATGATATGTCACTTAGAAACACTACTAGGTCTATGGAATGATCCCTATCATGTCACCTAGAAACACTACTAGGTCTATGGTGCCCTCCGTATATGATGTCATGCCAATATTGCAGATTTTTTTACCCATCCCCATCTGAATCATCACATTTTTTCACAAAACTCAGACCCAGTCATATATGATGTCACAAAAATTTTCCCCTCCTGCAAAAAAAGTTTCTCCAAAATATTGGTTTGAATTGGTGTTGAAAATGGCAACAATACAATGCTGCATTCTGAATTATTTTATATTCTAAAATGTTATTTATCAATCTGGACTTAGTCCTCTGAAACCTATTCTAAAGGGGAAAAGAATGAAAGAAAAGAATTGAAATCCAAGAAATAAAGTTGTTGACATGTCCTCTCATAAATTTATTTCTCAATGTTTTCTTTCTTCCATTGTGATACAGTGAAGATATGTAGCTTACATTTTCCTTGGTAGATGCACTATTTTTTTTGTGATACACATTTTTCAAACCCCTATACCCACATTGTCACACATTGTCATACAGGTTGTTCCAATTCCCCACTTGTTGCATGACATCATATATGGATGGTCCCAGGTACATGAGCACTAACAGTAGTCCTGTGAAATTGGTTATTTGATAGTAGTTATGGACTAACCATGTTGCACTGTATGGAAACACTCTGAATTTTGTACCCAGCACAGATAATGGCATAATGGAAATTTGGCTATTTGTTGTAAAGTGGTATGACATCATCAAGATCAGAATCTTGAATATGTACTTGACTTGATTTTTGGTATTTGCAAGAAAAATGCAGCAAATAACCAAGTTTTCATAACAATTGATGATCGTCATTTAAGCAAATTCATTCTTCATTTGGATTGGTGTTCAGCTTTGGTATGAGAAATGCCATGAGATTTTTTAAAACTTTGTACTTTTCTCTAACATATAATGCATGTTTTCTTTGTGTTTTCAGCTGAGAGAGACTGTTTTTCAGTTTGTACAGAAAGAGTTGGCACCACATGCTGCTGAAATAGATAGAGTTAATACATTTAAAGGCTTAAGGGTAAGTGCACAACTTTAGTCCTGAGTCTGAATAATTTGTTCCACCCTTGCACTTTCCTAATTAAGTATACTTTAGGATAGCATGGATGGTTGATGCATTTCACATCATTGCTTGACACAGCCATATATTCAAGCTCTAAGAGATTGTAATATCTTATGTTAGTCTCTAGTGCCATAAAAAAAAACATTTTATCTGATTTTAATCCCTTTTTATCTGATTTTAATCCCATTTTATCTGATTTTAATCCCATTTTTCCAGAGAAGGCACTTTATTATGTGACATCATGTTATTGTGTCATTAAAGGCCCAACAGCACCATCATGTGTAAAATGTTGCAAACACAAATCATCTGAATTTCGGAAGACAGTGGTCCTAAACATCATTGGATATGTTTAAAACAAACAAGTATAACATTTCATCACATTTCAAGCCATATAATATCCCTCTTGAATCGAGAAATGCGGCCATTTTTGTCATGTGTATGAATGGATTTGAGCATGCTTGGTGACATCCATGGTTCAACTGATTGCAACCGAAAGCTGGAATGCATGATTTGATGATGTCTGCATTGTAAATATGAGAACCCAGCACCATTCTATATCTGATATGGTAGGTTTCCTCTTTTTTAGTTATTTTGTTGAAATAAAATTGAATGTATTCAAATTGACATTGAAGGAAAAAGGTGAAGCATATTGTTTATTTCTGTATCGACTTGTTTAATTCCAAACTGGAATCTATTCTTCAGTTATTTATCCCATTAAATGTTGGCACTAAAATGTACAGAGAAATCTATTGTTTTTGTATTTTTCACCCAGTTAAATGCTGCACAAACCTTTTCTTTGCAAGCAAACATTTACAAATTATTTATAGACATTAGTACTGTTGTATCTTAGTCATACGTTTTGCATAAATTTTATCAAACAATTTACTACGCTTACTGGCTTGTTATTTGGTAATATATTTTTTTTCTTTCTTTCCTGTATGCATATGCATGACAAAAAAATAATTTAAATGTTCCCACCAGGGGAATAATAAGTTAAATAAATCTTGAATCTTAACAGAAGCTGGACAGACTTTTATTTTCAGACTGGAGTAAATGGTTCCTTTTATGTTTCTGCATTTTTAGGTGAACTAAAATGTTAAATATTCATAAGGTGATGTAAATTTTTTTAGATATTTCTATAATACTGACTCAAAGAACTATCATTCATGCAGAAAGTATGTAAAAAAAAGTTATGCTTATAGTAGAATAATTTGGTAACATTTTCCATGTATCGGTTTGTTAATCTCTCTTTTTGGAAGTGTAAGTTATCATATTCAATGTGCTAAAAGCCATTTTGCAAATTATTATAACAGTGCACTGCCATTTTTCAGGAAATAGTAGCCCATGCAGCTGGTGGCCCATGCAAAGCAATCATTCTAGTAACTTCAAGGCACAAGATTTAACATTGTAAACTTGCACAAGGTAAGCATATACATCATATATAGCCTCAAAGCACAATATGTAATCATGCACCCTGTCACAAGGTAAACATGTACATTACATGTAGCCTCAAATCACAATATGTAATCATGCACCCTGTCACAAGGTAAACATGTACATTACATGTAGCCTCAAAGCACAATATGTAATCATGCACCCTGTCACAAGGTAAACATGCACATTACATGTAACCTCAAAGCACAATATGTAATCATGCACCCTGTCACAAGGTAAACATGCACATTACATGTAGCCTCAAATCACAATATGTAATCATGCACCCTGTCACAAGGTAAACATGCACATTACATGTAGCCTCAAAGCACAATATGTAATCATGCACCCTGTCACAAGGTAAACATGCACATTACATGTAGCCTCAAATCACAATATGTAATCATGCACCCTGTCACAAGGTAAACATGCACATTACATGTAGCCTCAAAGCACAATATGTAATCATGCACCCTGTCACAAGGTAAACATGCACATTACATTTAGCCTGAAAGCACAATATGTAATCATGCACTCTGTCACAAGGTAAACATGCACATTACATTTAGCCTGAAAGCACAATATGTAATCATGCACTCTGTCACAAGGTAAACATGCACATTACATTTAGCCTGAAAGCACAATATGTAATCATGCACTCTGTCACAAGGTAAACATGCACATTACATGTAGCCTCAAATCACAATATGTAATCATGCACCCTGTCACAAGGTAAACATGCACATTACATGTAGCCTCAAAGCACAATATGTAATCATGCACCCTGTCACAAGGTAAACATGCACATTACATTTAGCCTGAAAGCACAATATGTAATCATGCACTCTGTCACAAGGTAAACATGCACATTACATGTAGCCTCAAATCACAATATGTAATCATGCACCCTGTCACAAGGTAAACATGCACATTACATGTAGCCTCAAAGCACAATATGTAATCATGCACCCTGTCACAAGGTAAACATGTACATTACATGTAGCCTCAAATCACAATATGTAATCATGCACCCTGTCACAAGGTAAACATGTACATTACATGTAGCCTCAAATCACAATATGTAATCATGCACCCTGTCACAAGGTAAACATGCACATTACATGTAGCCTCAAAGCACAATATGTAATCATGCACCCTGTCACAAGGTAAACATGCACATTACATGTAGCCTCAAATCACAATATGTAATCATGCACCCTGTCACAAGGTAAACATGCACATTACATGTAGCCTGAAAGCACAATATGTAATCATGCACCCTGTCACAAGGTAAACATGCACATTACATGTAGCCTCAAATCACAATATGAAATCATGCACCCTGTCACAAGGTAAACATGTACATTACATGTAGCCTCAAAGCACAAGATGTAATCATGCACTCTGTCACAAGGTAAACATGCACATTACATGTAGCCTCAAATCACAATATGTAATCATGCACCCTGTCACAAGGTAAACATGCACATTACATTTAGCCTGAAAGCACAATATGTAATCATGCACTCTGTCACAAGGTAAACATGTACATTACATGTAGCCTCAAATCACAATATGTAATCATGCACCCTGTCACAAGGTAAACATGTACATTACATGTAGCCTCAAATCACAATATGTAATCATGCACCCTGTCACAAGGTAAACATGCACATTACATTTAGCCTGAAAGCACAATATGTAATCATGCACTCTGTCACAAGGTAAACATGCACATTACATGTAGCCTGAAAGCACAATATGTAATCATGCACTCTGTCACAAGGTAAACATGCACATTACATTTAGCCTGAAAGCACAATATGTAATCATGCACTCTGTCACAAGGTAAACATGCACATTACATGTAGCCTCAAATCACAATATGTAATCATGCACCCTGTCACAAGGTAAACATGCACATTACATTTAGCCTCAAATCACAATATGTAATCATGCACTCTGTCACAAGGTAAACATGCACATTACATGTAGCCTCAAATCACAATATGTAATCATGCACCCTGTCACAAGGTAAACATGTACATTACATGTAGCCTGAAAGCACAATATGTAATCATGCACCCTGTCACAAGGTAAACATGCACATTACATGTAGCCTCAAAGCACAAGATGTAATCATGCACTCTGTCACAAGGTAAACATGCACATTACATGTAGCCTCAAATCACAATATGTAATCATGCACCCTGTCACAAGGTAAACATGCACATTACATTTAGCCTGAAAGCACAATATGTAATCATGCACTCTGTCACAAGGTAAACATGCACATTACATGTAGCCTCAAAGCACAATATGTAATCATGCACTCTGTCACAAGGTAAACATGCACATTACATGTAGCCTGAAAGCACAATATGTAATCATGCACCCTGTCACAAGGTAAACATGTACATTACATGTAGCTTCAAAGCACAAGATGTAATCATGCACTCTGTCACAAGGTAAACAATTATGTACTTTGCATAGTTTAAGTTCTTAAATTATTTTCCAGTTGAATATGATATGAATTGTTAACTGAGTACAACAAACATGTCATACTCCTTTTAAGTCTTTGGGGTTTCTGTTATGTAATTTATTAAATGTTTGCTATGAGATTCATGCATACAAAATGGGAAAGTCTTTGATTACAGTCAACTCAACTTAACTGCACATCAGTTAACTGCACACTCCGTATAACTGCACGTAGTCACGTTGGTCCCGTTTTTTCCCAATGCTTTTCAATGGGAACAAACTTTGGATAACTGCACTTCGCTTAAATGCACACTCCGGATAATAGCATGATAAATTTCTACCCGTGGCACATTATTCATTACAATTTTACTCTGGTTAACTGCACAATGTATAGTCATGATCAGTTATTGCCAGTCCACTGCTGTAGTGCTTCAGATAAGCCAACAAATAAGCCGGTAAATGCGACTTTGTAAATGATTGACATGTAAAGGACGCCTTAGGTGGTATATACATGTATATCCGTGCCCATTAGAGAGCAACAGCGTGGGAAAAATCATAGTACATGTACAGCATGGGAAACATTGCCCTAAACCATTCGGGTTTGAATGATTTCAAACCAACAAATGGATGGTTGGAAAGATGGAAAATGCGCAATGGAATTCAATTTAAATGACAACACTGCAAAAAAACAGGATGCAGATGATATTTGAGCTGAACACTTTTTCTGCGGGAGATGACCCATCAATGTCTGACATCAGTTTTCGAATAACTAGCGATCTATAGAATTTCTTGAAATTCGCTATAATTCCTTGATCCATTGGTTGAATCAATGAAGTTGTGTTCGGAGAAAGGAAACAAACTTAACATTTAAGTAAAAGTTGAAAGAGTGGATTCTAATCATTGTTATATTTATTCTTCACATATATTCGTGCCGTGCTGATTTAAAGATGTACTATACCGTACTTTGGTTAACTGCACACTCCGGTTAACTGCACAGTCTCGTGACAGGCCCGAGGGTGTGCAGTTAACCGTAGTTGACTGTACTTTTATGTTTTTGTTTTGTTGTTATTGTTGTTTTAAGTTAACACCATTTTTCAGTACATGATAGTCTAAATGCAGCAGCCAATATATTTGGCTGAGGAAAAACCTAGATAAATCCTTGAAGAACAGCCAACCTGTTGGAAGCTACTGGCAAGCAGTCCTATGCTGGCAGAGCATGAGGCTCTTAATCCATGCAGACATATTTGAAATGTCATTGATCAGGGATGGCTTTAGACATCTCAAGGCCTCGATTACCTTCATGTCTAACCGCTCTGGTGGCCTAGTTGTTAGAGCATCTGCCGCAGAAGCAGGAGGTCATGGGTTTAGCAATATGACTCAAAAATTGTTAAAGCTATGTTAATTTTATTTTTGTTGTATGTCATGCATAATGTTAGCTTGATGGCAACAATAATTTTATTTTTGTTGTATGTCATGCATAATATTAGCTTGATGGCAACAATAATTTTATTTTTGTTGTTTATCATGCATAATATTAGCTTGATGGCAACAATAATTTTATTTTTGGTTTTGGTCTTTGCATGTTCACGGTGTTTGTGGCAATATATTTGTTTGTTATAAAATAACGTTTTTATATATGACAGGCACCATTTTGGAGGATGTCAGTGGAGCAAATAAAGGATACTCTGCAACAGATGGTGGAGCATCACAGAACCAGTACAGTAGCATCCTTTAGAGGGATCTCAACATCCAGACTGGTGTGTATGATGCAGGTACCAACAGAGACAGAAAAGAGTTTTGCAGTTGCATTGAAACTTTGCCATCAAGATTTCACTATGAATTTGACCATTTCTAACATTGCTGATTCTTTTATCAGCTAAACCCCACCTTCAGCACCATTAGAAACAGCGTGCAGCTGTAAAAACATTTAAATATTTAAAGATCATACTCATGGTGCATACCTTAACCTCAAATGCCATCAGATCTGTTATTAAATTAAGAGTGGTCATACATCGCATTGCTTCATGTCACTTGTAAACAGTTCATCTTATCCATCTTGTGGAATCCACTAGTGAAGCTCAAACTCTTCGCTAGGTGGCTCCCCAAAATGCCACTGCCATCACAATTTGAAATGTGTCCTTTTTTTCTTCTTCAGAAATACCTGTTGTTGTTTATACCTAATTTTTCATGAGATTCGCAAATGTCGATAGAAGAGATAATTTTTTAAAACCATAAGCAAGTAACTCTAGTATTGTCAATGAAAGAGATAATTTATTTAAGGCATAAGCCCGTAACTAGAGCATTGTCGATGGAAGAGATCATTTTTTAAAATCCATAAGCCAGTAGCTCTAGCATTGTCAGTAAAAGAGATAATTTATTTAAGCCATAAGCCAGTAACTCTAGCATTGTCGAAGGAAGAGATAATTTAAAAAAAAAACAAGAAGCCAGTAACTCTAGCATTGTCGATGGAAGAGATAAAAAAAATTTAAAACTATAAGCCAGGAACTCGTTCATTTTTATTGCTCACTTTGATCATTTTTGTTTTGTTGTTGGCATAAATCCAGTGATAAATAATTGACTGCTCCGGTGGCCTAGTGGTTAGAATGTCTGTTGTGGAAGCGGGAGGTCATGGGTTCAATCCCTGTCAGAGTCATACCAACGACTTACAAAAATGGTACAAACAGCTGCCTTGCTTGATGCTCAGCATTAAGAGGTTAGTGTTAGGACTGGTCGGCCTTGTGTCAGGATAATGTGAGTGGATGGGATATTATGCTACATGTCTGCGGCATGATGCCCCAGTGCTAGACATCACTATAAACTGCCTCACTGCAGACATCATAGTGATATGGCTGTTTTTTTTTAAGGCTACGTTAAAAATCCTAATCAAACAAACTAATTGATTGAAATAGCAACTGGGAAAGATTTTGACCATTCCCTGCAGGCATTATTTTCATACTTTTTTTGATCATACAGTTAAAAGTCTTTTAAATGAACAGAACTGTGGCATGCTACATAATTTGATGAAATAAATATTTGTGACATTATTACCCTGAAGTCTAATGCATATTTGCGTTTTGATTTTCTGTACAACCTTTGGTATAACAGAGTCGGTAAACAGCTAGTCAGATTACACCTTTTGTTTCCAAAGGATTTCCTCTTGTAAGTTTAATGTGGTAAGAGAAACTTTAACACATTCATACTTCATAAATTCATCAACTTCCATAACTTAGACATAATCTGATCATAGTTAGAAACATCTTTAGGAATCAGTATATTTCAGGCTAAGATACATTATGTTTTCCAGTTTGTCCTTGAAGTGTTCTATCTCTTTCTTTCTCTGCCACTTTCTCTCTGACCTCTGATGACCGTTCCAATGGCCCAGTGGTTAGTGCATCTGCCTCACATGTGGGAAGTTGTAGTTTGAAACCATTAGCCGAGTCAAACCAAATACTTATTAAAATCTTACTAGCTGCTGCCATGCTAGGCATTCAACATTAAGAAGTTAGTGTTCTGACTGGTCAGCTGCCATGCTAGGCATTCAACATTAAGAAGTTAGTGTTCTGACTTTTCAGCTGCCATGCTAGGCATTCAACATTAAGAAGTTAGTATTCTGACTGGTCAGCTGCCATGCAAAGGCATTCAACATTAAGAATTTAGTGTTCTGACTGGTCAGCTGCTATGCTAGGCATTCAACATTAAGAAGTTAGTGTTCTGACTGGTCAGCATGGTGTAAAGATAATGTGATTGGTTGGGACATGATGCTACATGTCTGTGGCATGATGCCCCAGTGCTAGACATCACTATAAACTGCCACACTGCAGACATTGACTGATTTTTAAAAAAAAGCTGTGTTGAAAAGCCAACTCATGCACATGCACTGACCTGACCACCCAAATAATCTAAATGACAAATATTGATAGGTACTACATGGATTCATAATTAGAAGACCAAGAGTATTGTAAATATATAATGATACTTTGGTAGCAGTAAGAATATTCAAATACGGTTCTCTGCACTTTTTCTTGAGTAATAACTGAGCAGGCCTATTTTAATACTTTTTTAAACAATTTAACATTTTTTTGACAGGACATGCAAGTCTTGATGAGGTTTAACTTTCTAGGTCCACACCGATACTGAGATGTGCTGGTAATGCCCAAAGATTGAATGAGGAAGGAAATTGAGTTGTGGTAGCATGATTAACTAGTGTGAATGAGTGGTTATTTCTAGATGCTGTGTGTACCTTGATACATTGGTTAAACACCATCTAGATTGGCCTTGTTTCTGTGAAAGACAAGCTCATTTACAACAGTGGCACAAATCGGAGTCAGATATTTTTTCATTCTTATATCAAGTACAGTGACTTCTCTTCATTTGCACATGGTCCCTTTGCCTTCACCAATATTATGTTAGAATATATTTCCTCCACATTCACTGGTCTTAAAATATATCAGTCTTAAAGTATATCAGTCTTAAAGTATATAAGTCTATATCAGTCGTAAAGTATATAAGTCTTAAAGTATATAAGTCTTAAAGTATATCGGTCTTAAAGTATATCAGTCCTAAAGTATATATAAGCGCAGGAATCCAAAATATCTTTTCAACTGAGTTTTGCTGGACAAGTATAAAAATTATCTTGCTACAATTTGGCACATAAGAGCCTTTTGATAATTTTTTAAAAATCTTTTTCTTTCTTGGTGAAGTAGGTATACATAAAGTGAGCAGTACCTGGGTATCACCTGAACTACATGGGTAGACAGTGACTTGATATGCATGATTAGATGTCAGATTATATGTTCATGCCAGTAATATATTGTTCTCATTTTCTTGTGTATCTGACATATTATCATAATATTAAACTGAACCCTTTCCATAAGAAATAAAGATATTATACTTTTTTATGTCTGTTGTAGTTATTTGTTTCTTCCTTTTTGCCTGACCATTAATTGAGCATTTGTTTATACTTCATTTGTTTAGAAGGTTCTGTACATTTCTAACATTTTCTGATTGCCATAACACTTTAAAAGAACTTCATCCTGCATATAGGGGGCCCAGAGTGGTCTAAAGTGCTCTCCGTTACGGATCACTGCCATGTCACCTCTGTCTGCGTCGGTTCGAGTCTCCGATTCAACCAATTTGGATATGTGAGCAAGCTTGCCAGTAGCTTCATGGGTCGGTGATTCTTTCTGGGGGTTTTCTGGCCGCCATGTATAGCCAATCGTGTTCTGAAACATGGCTTTGAACCCTGCGGCAACATCCTGCATATTCAAAAGCAAGTGGCCTGTCAACTTGGATATTTTTGTCATGGGTAACATTATTAATTACGGTTTTAATTTTTCTCTGTGGAATAATTTAGTTGTGTTCATATATCATTTAATTAAATTATTCATTGGAAATATAAAGTGCTTATTGACATTTTGGACGAAGACTCTATTTTGGGATTATTATGAATTTTCAAAGACATTCAAGATTATATCATTGTGGTACATCAATATTATTGGTATATCAATTCATTGAAGACTATTCAATACATTAGCACATCAGACTTGGAATTCATTCAGAATATTCTATACTTTTGGACTTGTGATAGAAGATTTAAGATTATTTGGATTTTAATTCACAATTCTGTGTAAGTTCCTCTTAAATTTTCACTTTATAACTTAGAAAATTAAAATATTTGTTAATTTTACAAAACTTCTTCTGTTACATAGTTTAAGACCACAGAGGCATAGTAAAAAAAACAATTTTGGTATGCTAATAAACTGACAGTCACTGGAGCACATTTATTGCATTTGTTCTTGAATATATTTTGCTTATAAAAGTGCTTATTAAGTTGTCTAACCAAATGGTTTTGATCATTTCTTTACTTGTATTAGCATAGTAAATATGATACACTATAGTCAAAGTATAGTCTGAGTCTATATCCCCATTTTTTTGTACCCCCCTTCCAATTTCAGTAATGAAAAGCATAAACAAGATAAAAAGTCAATAAATTCAGTTCATTCATTGATTTATAATTTCTAACCCATTTGCGACCAGGGTGTCCAGAACACCTTCATCGTCTGCGCGTGTGATGCTTAACATGTTTTCACTATCAACCATGGTCATCCTCGAGATCAATTTCCAGTTCCTGGACAAGTCCATTTTCAGCGAAGGGGCGGGTTCATAACTACACATGTATGTATATAGAAGGTAGATTTTACAGGTGGCAAAGGGATATAATTCTTAACCTTACCGTAATTGACGGAAGTATCCGGAGTAACCAAATAGGAGCAATGACGTCACCCTATTTGCAGAAAATAGACTTGCCCAAATTGTATATAATATGGTGTCGTGTTAGTAAGGAAACTTCCATTAAGCATGAGACGCGCAGACAATGAAGGTGTTATGGACACCCTGGTTGCAATCGGGTTAGAAATTATAAATCAATGAATGAACTGAGTAAGATTTATTGAATTTTTATCTTGTATATACTTTTCGTTACTGAAATCAGCAGAGGGGTACAAACAAAAGGGGATATAGACTCAGACTATAGTCATTAGCTGTGACAGTTGCATCCAATGATGAGATCCTACTGCTTAATAATAATATTAATAATCATAATAATAATAATAATGAGGACTCTATATAGCGTCTAATTTTTAGAAGATCTAAGCGCTTTACAACATCTATAATGATATGAATACAGAAAACGAAAAACAAACACCATGAAATTTGACACCGAAAATTGCTGAAAATATTTAAGGTAGGAAACATTTTTAGGTCTTTAAATTTGTTCTTGCAGTCAGAAAAGGTGAGCTTAATGTGTTGCTACATAACGCTACTGCTATAAGCCACCAGTCACCCTACTGGATGCCCAGATTATAACACAAGGATAACACTACTGCTATATGCCACCACTCCCCCTACGGTATGCCCAGATTATAACACAAGGATAACACTACTGCTATATGCCACCATTCACCCTGTTGGATGCCCAGATTATAACACAAGGGTCACAACCCAAATCCGCTTCATGTCTTCCTGCAGTCGCTGAAGATATAAAATGATGTATAGAAAAAATAATGGAAATTGGAACATTGAGAAATTTGTATTACCCCATACAGTGTTTACAGTGGATTAAGTTGAAAAATATTAACATATTGTTTTGGACATGAGCAAGGTAACTATGCAATTGAATGACTCTGTAAAGGGGGGTGATGCTTTGGTTCGAGTTTCAGACTTTGCATACGTGGAGTTATGGCACTTAGCAAATACATGGGGTGTAACAATATCCCCATTGATCTTTTTTTAAAATGGGTATGATAATTATTGTTATTAGTAGTGGTAGTTGAAGTATCCAAGTACATGTAAATGAAATTGTTGTGGAATTTCTTGTTTTAATTACCTATTAAAGAAGAAAAGTGTAATTATATTTAGTTTGTGCGACTTTTTTATGAACTCACAAGTTGAACACTGGCCATTGTGGTTTATACCCACAAAGCAGACTGTCACTTGATGTGCATCATCAAAATTAGGGTTGACTATTAGATAATAAGCATATTGTATTATAAAATAATCACTTGCTAGTCTCATTTTGCATATTGTATTATAAAATAATCACTTGCTAGTCTCATTTTGCATATTGTATTATAAAATAATCACTTGCTAGTCTCATTTTGCATTTGATAGTATGCATTACAATGCCTAGCATTTATTAGTATTTACATTTTTAAATATACATAACTGGTTATTTTTCAAGTCAGTTTTTTAATACTTACAAATAAGAAAAAATTACCATATCTGCATTTGTCTTCAATCCAATTTTGCCATTCAGAATAATCCAACACCCCAGTCTTACATGTAATACATAGCGAAAAATTATGTTGCAAACTAGGAATCAGGATGTCACATTTGAGATTGGGAAGTCCGTACCATCTCAGTTAAGTACAGTGTTTTCTGAATGAGTTTTTGTTTTAGTAAATGATGTTGGCCACATATAGGTAGTGTATACATACTTTCTCTTTGTGATGTACATAATCTAAAGGTTATACAATGTGCTAAACAAAAAGCTTGCTATTTCTATATATAATGCCTTTTAAAGAAAGGATTTAAAGTAAGGCACTTGATTAGCACTTAATAAAACAAAGGATTAAAAAGTAGAGCACTTAACTGGTACATAAAACAAAGGATTAAAAAGTAGTTCACTTGACTGGTACATAAAACAAAGGATTAAAAAGTAGAGCACTTGACTGGTACATAAAACAAAGGATTAAAAAGTAGAGCACTTGACTGGTACATAAAACAAAGGATTAAAAAGTAGTTCACTTGATTGGTACATAAAACAAAGGATTAAAAAGTAGAGCACTTGACTGGTACATAAAACAAAGGATTAAAAAGTAGAGCACTTGATTGGTACATAAAACAAAGGATTAAAAAGTAGTTCACTTTATTGGTACATAAAACAAAGGATTAAAAAGTAGAGCACTTGAC
Organism: Unio delphinus; assembly: GCA_029339505.1. Lineage (NCBI taxonomy): Eukaryota > Metazoa > Mollusca > Bivalvia > Unionida > Unionidae > Unio > Unio delphinus. Next base: position 953,137 of record JAQISU010000400.1, read on the forward strand.
TGGTACATAAAACAAAGGATTAAAAAGTAGTTCACTTGATTGGTACATAAAACAAAGGATTAAAAAGTAGAGCACTTGACTGGTACATAAAACAAAGGATTAAAAAGTAGAGCACTTGAATGGTACATAAAACAAAGGATTAAAAAGTAGTTCACTTTATTGGTACATAAAACAAAGGATTAAAAAGTAGAGCACTTGATTGGTACATAAAACAAAGGATTAAAAAGTAGAGTACTTGATTGGTACATAAAACAAAGGATTAAAAAGTAGTTCACTTGATTGGTACATAAAACAAAGGATTAAAAAGTAGAGCACTTGACTGGTACATAAAACAAAGGATTAAAAAGTAGTTCACTTGACTGGTACATAAAACAAAGGATTAAAAAGTAGAGCACTTGATTGGTACATAAAACAAAGGATTAAAAAGTAGAGTACTTGATTGGTACATAAAACAAAGGATTAAAAAGTAGTTCACTTGATTGGTACATAAAACAAAGGATTAAAAAGTAGAGCACTTGACTGGTACATAAAACAAAGGATTAAAAAGTAGTTCACTTGACTGGTACATAAAACAAAGGATTAAAAAGTAGAGCACTTGACTGGTACATAAAACAAAGGATTAAAAAGTAGTTCACTTGATTGGTACATAAAACAAAGGATTAAAAAGTAGAACACTTGATTGGTACATAAAACAAAGGATTAAAAAGTAGTTCACTTTATTGGTACATAAAACAAAGGATTAAAAAGTAGTTCACTTTATTGGTACATAAAACAAAGGATTAAAAAGTAGAGCACTTGATTGGTACATAAAACAAAGGATTAAAAAGTAGAGCACTTGATTGGTACATAAAACAAAGGATTAAAAAGTAGTTCACTTGATTGGTACATAAAACAAAGGATTAAAAAGTAGAGCACTTGACTGGTACATAAAACAAAGGATTAAAAAGTAGTTCACTTGATTGGTACATAAAACAAAGGATTAAAAAGTAGAGCACTTGATTGGTACATAAAACAAAGGATTAAAAAGTAGTTCACTTTATTGGTACATAAAACAAAGGATTAAAAAGTAGTTCACTTTATTGGTACATAAAACAAAGGATTAAAAAGTAGAGCACTTGATTGGTACATAAAACAAAGGATTAAAGAGTAGAGCACTTGATTGGTACATAAAACAAAGGATTAAAAAGTAGTTCACTTGATTGGTACATAAAACAAAGGATTAAAAAGTAGAGCACTTGACTGGTACATAAAACAAAGGATTAAAAAGTAGTTCACTTGACTGGTACATAAAACAAAGGATTAAAAAGTAGTTCACTTGATTGGTACATAAAACAAAGGATTAAAAAGTAGAGCACTTGATTGGTACATAAAACAAAGGATTAAAAAGTAGTTCACTTGATTGGTACATAAAACAAAGGATTAAAAAGTAGAGCACTTGACTGGTACATAAAACAAAGGATTAAAAAGTAGTTCACTTGACTGGTACATAAAACAAAGGATTAAAAAGTAGAGCACTTGATTGGTACATAAAACAAATGATTAAAAAGTAATTCACTTGATTAGTACATACAACAAAGGCAGATAAACAAAACACTAACACAAACATTAACTGTCATAGTTTGGGGGAGGGGAGTATTATTTACATATTTTACATGTGCACTCTTTACTATTCCAGGATAGAATTAAACATCTAAATGATTTAAAGTTTGAATGCTCAGTAAGTGGTTGGTTAATGTTGAGGTTTTAATTCTTGGGAGATCCCAAATATTGATAATTAAAAATTATATTGATTGTTTTGTAAACTGAATTAATTGTCTAAAAAAATGAGAGCATGCTTATTGAGTATTTTGACTGTCTGTACAGCTGTAACCAGAAGTCTGTTCACCGTTTAGAGTTGGCATTTTTGGCTATAACTTAGAGCTCATGATCATTGCTTTTTGAAATCATGAAAGGACTCTCTTTAAAATAAAGATTAGTTTTAGTGTTCTGGTTGCTGCAGAAATGTATCGCTAAGGGACTGGGCTAGAAATTGGAGATGATAAACGTATATAAGACTTAGTTTGTTGAGTTTTGTTAGCTTATGACCAATACATTTCAAGACAGATTGTTGCCCTAAAGCTTTTCTACAGATATTTTATTTATGTGTGCAACTGATGGTCAGTTTCAATTCCAACCAGTTTAAAAATTTCTTCACAATTTATGACAGCACTTACATTAAGCACAGACCATGTGCTGAATGTCTTTTACCCACAGTTATCACTTGGTATTTTTCTTGGTTGGCTTGCATTTTCTGGCAGCAAACCATTCAAGCAGAATGATCGACTCTGCATCAAGAGTGTTAATCAGAGTGTCAAATCTGATAAAGAAAAGGACAAAGTGTTATCATTGGCATTGTTAAATCAAGTGTGTTAATTAGAGTGTTATCATCGGCATTGTTATATCAAGAGCCATATCTAATATGATAGAAGATATCATTGATAAAAGCATTAGAAAGTAAGGAACCCATTTTGAATTTACGATGAACTACTTGGGATACCCTGCAACTTAATTTGCAGCTCACCATTTGACATCTCAGTAAGCTCCTTCTGAGTCATCAGACAAACCATAAGCCCTTAACTCTCAAATCAGAACATCATGAGGGAGGTAGTCAAAAATGATGGATAAGTATAAGTCCTTAACTCTCAAATCGGAACATCATAAGGCAGGTAGTCCAAAGCAATGTATAAGTCCATAAGCCCTTAACTCTCAAATCGGAACATCATGAGGGAGGTAGTCAAAAATGATGGATAAGTCCATAAGCCCTTGACTCTCAAATCAGAACATTGTAATGGAGGTAGTCAAAAGTGATTGATAAGTCCATAAGCCCTTAACTCTCAGATCAGAGCATCATGAGGGAGGTAGTCATAAATGATGGATAAGTCCATAAGCCCTTAACTCTCAGATCAGAACATCATGAGGGAGGTAGTCAAAAATGATGGATAAGTCCATAAGCCCTTAACTCTCAAATCAGAACATTGTAATGGAGGTAGTCAAAAGTGATTGATAAGTCCATAAGCCCTTAACTCTCAAATCAGAACATTGTAATGGAGGTAGTCAAAAGCAATGGATAAGTCCATAAGCCCTTAACTCTCAGATCAGAACATCGTAATGAAGGTAGTCAAAAGCAATGGATAAGTCCATAAGCCCTAACTCTCAAATCGGAACATCATGAGGTAGGTAGTCAAAAGCAATGGATAAGTCCATAAGCCCTTAACTCTCAAATCAGAACATCATGAAGGAGGTAGTCAAAAGCAATAGATAAGTCCTTGACTCTCAAATCAGAACATTGTGAGGGAGGTAGTCAAAAGTGATGGATAAGTCCATAAGCCCTTAACTCTCAAGTCAGAACATCATGAGGGAGGTAGTCATAAGCAAAGGATAAGTCCATAAGCCTTCAAAAACAAAGGATATGTCCAACAGGACTACAGCTAAATGTTTGTTTTCATTGATGGTCTTCCTCCAGTTTATAAGCAAACATAACTTTGGACTGGCATCCATGACCTTTACGAGAAGCACCAAAATATTTTTTTAAATGTTCTTTAAAGATGATGCTAAATGGGTCTCATTTGATTTCTCAAAGAAGTTTGGACATGATCGGCAAGATGCTGACAGGGTCCATAAATATTTGTATTAAGATGATTGTTCCCTTTGAAAATCAAAACTACTTGAGTTCCCTTCAGACATACAGGAAAAATATTAGATTGTATAGTTTTGTTAATGAGATCTGTAGTGTGTCCCACAAGGATTGATTTTCCAGCTTTAAACAGTTTAACAGGAATATGACCCCCTATCACAGCCATTTGTCCCTTATAAAGATGGCTCAAGTGACCAGGTTGTAGCTTCCATTTGCAACACTGCATGGCACCATACTGAGCCAATTACCAGATAGGATCTGGTTTTTTTTCCTTGCAGAATCACAGTCATTCTGCATGCTTTTTGACATTTCATTGTGGGGATTGGAAATGGACTTGTTTGCTTTCATTTATGTGTTAGCTTCTTAATGCACACACTTTACTGTATGCAATTTTTTCTGCTTCTTTATTTTGACAGTCATTCTGGAAAAAGTGTGGAGAGCTTGGTCTGCATGGTATCACATGTCCAGGTAAGGAAAAAGTTAATTTGACACCTTATGTTTTCAGACACCAATACATTTTGATCATGCTTTAACTTTATTTGAACAATTTTTGAATACACCCAAAGTGTTTGGTCATTTGTGGTTTATAATTTTGTTATTATTAAAATTTTTAGACTGCATGAAATAAGTCAAGTTGCTGTTAAGAAATGAATGTTTTTAATTCTTGAAGGTGCTTGGTATTTGAAAAATGAAAACACCATCAACAGAATAGGTGCCATTTTAAGACTGTTAGCTATACAATACATTAATACCTTGTGGAAAATTGAGGTTTCTCAAGTTTTATTTTATATATTATTATTTGCAAGTTTGATTAACAATCATGATAAAATTTAAATATTTATTAGCTGTATAAAGACTTTCTGTAATTGCTCTCTGTAGAAAAAACAGTATTTTGCTACAAAGTAAGGATAAATTGATAAAATGGGTTTTCATAAATTGTTAATTGCATACATTAATTACATGTTGAAAATCATTTGAATCTATCTTTTGTCAGTCTCATTGTGACTGTTTCAGATGATTATATAGCAGAAACTCTCGCCCTCAACTACACTACCCCGAGTCTCGCTGTCTTAGGCTTTTTAATGATGTATTTGGAGTGATATCCTGCTGTATTTGCCCAAGTACTCATGCTCCAGAGTACAACAGATTGGTGCCCCAGCAGTTTACTTTTGACAGCATGTTGGTGACTAAGTTACTGTGTCATCCTCCTTGGTCCGCTGACTGGTTTGTCCTCTGGTCACTGACTGGGTCGTCTTCTGATCACTGACTGGGTTATCAAGTCATTAACTGGTTCATCCTTCTGGAGTTATTGACTTTGTTATTGAGTCACTGCATGCTCACATATTTACTAATTATTGACATCCCATTTGTGCCTTCCTTATCTTTGTTAGCCTTATATTTATCATAGCTTTCTGGAACGATTTCTTTAGTCAACAGTATAAATTGTTAAACCTCTGTCTTGTTCATTTTATTAGTAAATTAACTCTCCTTAACAATGATTGATTGATTACTGGATTGCTAGTAGTTTTTGAATATGTATAAGGCTAAAACAGTTAATATTATATTTACTGAGATGATCATGTTAGGCAGTTGTATCTAATAAGATGAGTGTGTGACAGTTGTATCCATAGAGATGATGATGTGGCTGCAGTTGATATGACAGATGATCATATGGGGCAGTTGTTGTTGTTGTAGGGTTTAACGCCATTTTTCAGCACACGATTGGCTATACATGGTGACCAGTATTAATGGTGGAGGAAGCACCCTGGGAAAACCACCATAAAGAACCACCAACCTACGAGAAGCTACTGGCAAGCTTTCTCACATACCCACATTGGCCGAATCTGAGACTCGAACCCAAGCAGACATAGGTGACATGGCAATGATTGGGGCAGTTGTATCTATTGAGATAATTATCTGGCAGTTGTATTGACACAGATGATCATATGGGGCAGTTGTGTCCATTGAGATGATTATGTGGGGCAGTTTTAACAACTTTTGATTTGACTGACTGTAAAGGTTTCCCTTTAATTAGGTTGGATCAGCTGCTTCCAATATTATTTAAATTATTATAGAAGACTCACCCAGGTTTGGTTTTGTCAGAAATTGAAGTACATGTAGTGATAGAGAGATGCAAAGCTCCATGCCCCCAGTCAGCAGTGCCAACAGTTAAATTAATGAATACACAAAATGTGAAATTCAATTAACAACAATTTAATATAATTCAATAACAGTCATCTCTCGAATAAAATTCAAATTAAAATCCTATCACTCATCTTTCACTCAACCAAGTGATGGCCTATTATTTCATCATCTGACTTAGTGTGATAGATTTTCCTCCTGTCCTGTGTTCCTACTCATCTGTATGATCTTTCTGGACTGGTAATCCAACTCCCTCCAGTCCGTCTAACTTCTGCCTCCGTTCTTTCTTTTCTCACTGCACTGGGGTCATTATCTCTGGTCCCTAAAAAGCTTCCTGTACTGAAGCTCCTTGTACTTCCCATAATATACATATCCCACCAATTTTAAATGACGTTGGAGTAGCTTATCTTCCCTTAATTCGTGCAAGCTGGTCTAGTGACTACTGACTGATTTCTCAAGATAATAGATTTAAACATGCAATTCTAATGTTGGCCACGCCTATTCTTAGGAGATGTTTAATCATATAATTATCAGACAGTGCCCCCTCCCAACAGTCTGTCAAGGGTGGATTTACGATGTTCCTTTAATCTGAAAACAGAAAGCAGCAGAGGGGGCGAATCAGACAACTTTTTTTTGTTTTTATTTTTGATTATACCCCCTCCAAAATAACACTAGACCCTTCTCGCGAAAAAATAAGTCTCTGACCCTTGTCTGAAAACATTCGCGTCGCAACGTCGTTGTCACTCACCCCCTCTGCTGCTAGAACTTTCAGTTGGGGTTAACCGAATATTTGATCAAGTCCGATACGATATCGTGTTCGAGGGTCATGTAAATTTATTGTTACAAATCCGTGTGGGGTAGACTGAGCATGACTAAAGAAATTTCTAAATTGATTGAAGTCCATATCAGAACACCATGTCTGCCAAATATTTCGTAGCGTATGTGTATCAACGCCGTTGAATACAGCAAGCATATTACAGTTATCTCTAATCACTTTTGGAATCTGAGTGTAGCGTTGAGTGACATAGATCACATCCGTGTTTTTATGCCTGCCTCTGGAAAATATTCTAGCAGGATTTTTTTGATTATCTAACATGACATCGTCGTATACAACTAAATTGTTGATACTTCCATCGAGGTCATTCACGGATGGCGCCTCGTCAATATCGGTTATAAATTCAATAACATCCTCGGCGGCAATCTCTGAAGCGTTTTCATTAAAATCTTTTAGCACTTCATAGCATCGTTGATCATCTACGCTAGGGGCAATTAAATACAACTTATCCCACTTCATCCATCTCATTATTAAATTGAGCAACAATTGCGTTTTACCGGATCCAGATGGTCCGATTATAATTGCGCGGATAGAGTTTGGTAGCGCTGCATGATGCTTCACTGGTTCTCTTGTTTTAGTCGCTGAAAAATCAATTATATTCATATCTCTATACATAAATTATGGATCTATATTGCGTGAAGTGTAAGGCGCGTACTGGCACAGATGACTTGACGACGATTACAACTAAAAATAACCGATCAGCGCTTTCTGGTAAATGCGTACAATGTAGTACAAAGAAATTTAGATTTGTTTTTAAACCCAAGGAACTCAAGGAACCTTTAAAAAAAAACGAGGAGGTGATATCGCAGCCAAATTAGCAAAACTCCCTGGAACTCCATGGGCAAAATACCCTGGAGAAAAGCACCTTCCAGGATATAGCTACTGTGGACCGGGAACAAGACTTGATATCAGACTCAATGATCAAAATCAGCCCCGACCCGGTGAGGAACCAATAAACGCTATTGATAAGGCCTGTCACCTTCATGATGTATCTTATAAAAGCAGTAATCTGCAGCACAGGCATCTAGCAGATGTGAAATTAATTCATGCGTTAAATGCTATTTCTGATAAATCTTTCAAAGAAAAATTGGCTTCCTTTTTGATAAAATCGGCTATGAAAAGTAAATTGATGTTAGGGGCTGGTAATTAATAACAACATGGAATCTATTTATTATTCCCCAAGAGGATACTGGAGGGGTAAATCAGCAATCCATAAACTCGCTAGCGCTGCGAAAGTGAAAAAAACCACTGCGGCTCATTGGTTATCCAAACAGGCACTATGGCAAATTTATCTACCACCGCCTAAACAAATCAATTTCTCGCATTTTGATGTGACCGGACCCAATGAAGTTCATCAGGCTGATATATTATTTCTGCCACATGATCGTGGTTACAAATACGCATTAACCGTAGTTGATATTGCAAGTCGATACAAAGAAGCAGAACCGTTAAAAACAAAATCAGCCACTGAAGTGGCTTCTGCATTTGAAAGGATTTATCGAAGGAGTCCTCTGCACTGGCCAAATCTGTTACAAGTTGACCCGGGCAAGGAATTTCAGGGTGCAGTGTTATCTACAATGAAATATCACAATGTCGCTATCAGACGAGGGCATACTGCACTGCATCGTGATCAGGCCATTGTAGAACGATTTAATAAAACCCTTGCTGAGCGGTTATTTGGATATCAATACGCAAAAGAATTCATCCAAGAAAAAAGATCCCGTGAATGGGTTAAAAGGTTACCAGCTGTGATTACTGCACTGAATAACGAGATTACTAGAACCATCAACATGAAACCTATCAATGCGATTAAAAAGAAGTCAATACCTGAAATGGAAATTCAAAAAGATTTTAGCGTTTCCCAACCAATTCTTGGTAGTAATGTCATTGTGAGGTACTTATACGAACCAGGAGAGCTTGAGGGTGGCACAAAAAGGGCTACTGATCCTATTTGGAGCGTCACTACGCATAAGATATCTATTATAACACGATCTACGGGTAGACCTCCAATCTATAAACTGGATTCAACTGCCCCTCAACGGGGTTTTACTAGACAACAATTACAAGTGATACCTGAGGATACTCAATTACCACCACATGGGCTTAACTAGCACCCTTGCGTCTATTGCACTCAAGACAAGTCAACTTCACATTATTTCTGACATGACCGAGATTGTTATTTTTTCTGTCTACGGTGAATTGGCGAGGATCCTTATCCGAATACTGCCAACGCATTATACAATTGCAACTCGCGCAGTGATTATTCTGTTGTTGCTTCAGAGTAATTATTAATTCAGCATCAATATCAAATTCTCGTTGTTTTTTTTTGTCTTGTTGTTTGTAACCGGAGAGTTTTTTATCAATAATATCATCTATTGTGGTGTCATTATGATCGCCAATGATTTCATCATCGAAGACAATTCTTCGAAGTTGATTTATTTTTCGTACTCTAGACACTGCGAGATAGACTAAATTCGACCATTCTATGCGATTATCTACTATCCAAACAGTTATATCCAATATAGTCAATCCCTGTGAAGAGTGTATTGTTGCTGCATAACCTAGCGTCCATGGGGATTTATTAGCACGCAATGCATCTTCAACGACATTGATATCAACCAGCACAATATCATTTAATACGAGAATCTGTCTTTGAAATCCTTCGGATTTTGGTCCTGGAATATCAACTTCGATGTTCTGTTTTCGTGTATCCGATGGCCTATAACATAACGGTACTGGAAGTGTTGCAAATTTTTGTTTATGCAATTCAAATAACTTCATCTGAAGTGTATCCCTGACTATTTTTCTACTTGCAATGATTAAATCATTTGGTCTCCACGCTTCCCAAAACTCATTCATGGGAGTTTCCGAAATTATTTCACGGGCTATTTCACACTGGATTCTATCCGGTTGTAATCTAATTAGTTTCTTAAATTCTTTTAATTCATTATCAAGTGATCTATGATCAGTATCAATTTCTTCATAATAGTCTACAAAACCCTTTAGCCATTCATGGGGGGATGCACCGACAAATGGTGGAGGTTGGCCGTGATCCCCGCACATGACGACTTTTGTATTCTTCAATAACAACCACTCAAGAAATATTTTTAAGACATCTTCGGACACTGTGTCTATTTCATCCCACATGATAATTTCAGGAATAAATTTCTCTCCCATGCGCTCAGGAGTCCATTTATCTCCCTTCCATCTAAAGAAACTATGATAAGTGCAGGCATTTACCCCTCGTTGTTTCATCTCTCTGGCGAGTCTGTGAGTCGGTGTTAGCACAATCATGTTTGGATTGGAAACGCTAGCGTTTCTACGGAATAACTCAATTGCCCGGGTTGTTTTTCCTGACCCGCCACAACCGTTTAAATAAACTGTTTTATATCTACAGATTGGATCAGAAATCGGTGGTGCACTAGAAAATTCTGAACACTGATTGCTTTCTAAGTAATTATTTTCAATGGTAACATCTGCTGATGGAATATAATCATGAAGCATTTCCTTCTTAATTCTCCATGACCCCCAATTCTCGTTGCCAGTAGCCTTAAAATCAGCCATTTTGCTATTTATGTAAAATGAGTCAGTAGCAACTCTAACTGCGGTGGTAGGAAATCTATTGATCATTGAAAACAGATTGATAGAAGCATAACCAAGCATAGAAGCTCTCAAATATGTGTACTGCTGATGGTATCCATCAGTGTAAGTAACAATTGTACCCAATTTGGTTCCATCTGACATAAATGCGTCCTTACGATTGACATATAAGCCCCTATTCGTTAAATCTTTGATTACAAAATCGTATTCAGCATTGTCTATAATCAATCGTGAAGAATATCTCGTATTATCATCTTTGCCACCTTGGGTAAATTTACCGATTATTCTTCGTCCAAGATCTTTTGCTTCATTGTTTCTGATTTCAAATAACTGTCTGGACCAATCCATGATTTGTTGTTCATTAAAATCAGGAAACAGTTTTCGCTCTTCGCTAATTATTTTTTCTAGATCAGGTTGTGGTAACCAGACTGATTTCTGTGCTCGATAGGATATAATTGCTTCACTGACAATTAATGATTTTAACATCTTACAATCAAGCATATACCGTAATAACACTATTGGCATCCAGTGTTTTTCAGACATGTGTTTACCAATCCAAAGATAACTACACGGATGAAGCCCTTCAGCCATTTCAAATGATACTACACAAGCGAATCCGGTTAAATCGAAATGTGGCAGTGGTGCATTAATAGCAACACGGGTCATTTCGTGTGTAGGGTGTCCAAATCGTTTGAAATATTTCTCACACTCTCCATACCCAAGAAAACTTCCTGGATAACATGCAATCATATCAACTGAAATAACGGTATCAGCGGTGTATTTTGTGTTCCATAATCCTCCATGGCTGTATTCAAGACAGGACAATTTGACATCTGATAAGAACTCACTTCGGGTTGGTTTCCACGCGTTTTTCTTTCTAGCAAAATGTGCTACAACTGATGGAAGTGTAAAACAGTTTGCTAATAATTGATCGTTGTCTTCCCCCCCAGAACTCTGGGGAGAAAATTCACTAGCTAGTTGTTTCATTTGATTATGTAGCTCTTCAGTACGGTACAATTCTCCGTTGGGCCTTACAAACTGATCAAATCTACATTCTTCGTCTGAAGTACTATGAAATAGCCACACTGACACAGAATCGTTTTTACTCAAATGGTAAATAGCATCAAATAATTTCTGCTCTGAAAAAAACTCTTCGGTTCCAAACAGATATTTTACGGTTCTATCCCGTGGGAATATTGTTACTGCAGATGACCACGCGTGTGCATTATGATCAATAATTTCAATGGGAGCTCCCTGTGATTTATATTTCGATTCGTATAATACTTCTCCGGTGATTGTCCTTACCGATATTGGAAATCTCAATGATGTTTCTAATTTGGCTATATCTTGAATTGTTGCCCCATGCTGTTTCACTGTCAGTTCCCACTCGGTTATTTTTTTTCGTCTTAGATCAGTTAGTTTATTTCCCCGGGACGCATTTGTGAAGTGTTCTATTATTCGTGTTGCTACACAATTGAGCCCTGTCGAATATTTCATGGGTGCTAGTTTTGAAATATCAGGTTTTTCATTGAGTGGATATATCCCGTAAACAACTACTGTGACAGGATAAGATCTTTCGTAGTAGGGTTTATCAAGTCCAGTCAAAATTCCTGGTTTTGAATCCTGAGTCACAGTGACAGTTTTTTTGTCCTTAAGAATAGGCTCGTATTTGTCCCTAATGATCCATTTTCCATTATCACGGATAAGGAATTTTATTCGAAAAAAATTTCTTTCTTCCCCAAGACGTGAGATTATCACTGCTGCTTTTTCATCATTCATGGTAGCGTCAACAACACCATCAATTCGAAATGTTGACCAACAATGAGCTGCCCCATCACGCTTGAATTCATTAAAACAGTCTCTGATTTTACTAATCAAGGTTCTATCAAGAATTCTATTCTTTGGTGTATCAGAAACTCTATCAAGATTGAATTGAACACTTTTCCAGGGCTTAATTTTCGATAATCTCTCGAACTCCTCCATACTATAATTAAAACAAGCATTTAAATGAAAGATTTAAGTATAATGAATCATTGCAAATGGCTTATGATTGGATCAGTGACACCGTGTAACAAATCATGCAGAAATGAATTCTGTTGGTATCATATGCAAAGCTTTCGTCGTGGAAGCCGAGGTCCGTTACCCTGTATTCAATGTGGGGTTGGGGTCAGGGGGGGGGGGGGTCGCAATTATGTGTTATGTGCGGAGGCAGACGATACAGGGAACTAAAACGCTATTATGATAAAAAAATAAAAAATACTGCCATTGACCCCAACGATGACAAAATAATAAAGACTGCTCAAGATTATATACAGAGACTTATAATTAAACCAAACAATGAATTAGAAAAATAGTGTTATTATACAAATGAACCAAGAATTCAGACCTCACCCCTCCGTGCTTGTTAATTATGAAGCATTCCGTAATGGTATTATCAGAAAATTCTATTTTCGCGTGTCAAAATACAGTACACGCGTACCGTCTATAACACCAAGGGAGACCACTCTTAAATGATAATAACCAAGGGAGTTATCATTGTGATTTAGCGGCTTGGTATTTCTTTTTAGGAAAAGATATATTTTCTTTTTTTTTAGTGTTTAAGTCAAATATTCTGTGTCACGTGCGATTAATGCGTATTTCATAACATAGGATGTGATCCGGAGATACAGGCGTTACAGGATAACACACGCGTATACTTTCTCCCTTAGATTGTGTTAACTTGTTTAATGGGTATTGTGATTCAGCGCTGGGCATTGTTTTGTAAGAAAAGACATGTTTTCAAACAATTATATTCTTTGTTCTAGTGTTTAAGTCAAATATTCTGTCTCATTTAAATACTGTGAAACACCATTAATAAGTAATTCAAGAAAATAAAATAGCATACTTGCGGATTGATGTATTAATTTCCTTTATATACCATATGAATAGTTACAACATATATACGTTAAAAAACGTTATTCTTTATAGACGTGAACAGTGGTCTAACGGTATCGTGTTTGGCTTGTAAACCCAGACAATTATTCTTCACATGTTCGCGCCCCATAGCAGACAATTGTCTGATGGTGAAACGGTTGGATGTTTTTTTTTTTTTCTATTTAATTGAGGGGAGGAAGGCGCCCCCTCTGTGTTTTTTACATTCACATAACATGCAAACCCATGCTATCAAATTCATGGTAGCGGTGGGTTGTCGGTTTTTGACAACTTACGCAACCATGAATTTGATTTCATGGGTTGCATGTTGAATGTGTAAACACATTAATGCCCTAAAATAAATAACATCCATGGATGTAATTAGCTCTCCGTCACATTTGGGTAGCCCCGTATGGTGTTCAAAATGAATTACCGGCCAAAAAAAGGTTTGGATGCACATTGGGTAACCCCAGAATGAATTATAGGCTAATAGAAACGGTCATAGGGTCATATCTCAAAGAGCAAAAACAAAAAAAAAACATTCTGATATAAAACAGAAACAGAAAAATGCTCTAACAAAGGACCCTATGAAAGACACAAAGGCCTAATAAGGGACCCAATGAATGCAAATAGAACCAAAACGGCCTATATCAAGGGGGCCAAATGACTGATAATCGCTCATCATGGTTGATATTTATTTTTGTCTGCATTTATATTTATATATACAGAATTAATTTTAAAAAATATATTTATATATACAGAATTAATTTTAAAAAATATATTTATATATACAGACTGAATTTTAAAAAAATATATTTATATATACAGACTGAATTTTTAAAAAATATATTTATATATACAGACTGAATTTTAAAAAAATATATTTATATATACAGAATTAATTTTAAAAAATATATTTATATATACAGACTGAATTTTAAAAAAGATATTTATATATACAGAATTAATTTTTAAAAAAGATAGTTATATATACAGACTGAATTTTTAAAAATATTAACGGCTCTTTTATTTTTGAAAAATGAATTAGAAATATGTATTATCATATATGAATTCTGAAATTATGAATAGCATCATAGTTGAAATTGCAAAATTGAAAAATCAGAATATTAGATTGTCAGATGGGTTAAATCCTGATCAAATCAAGTCGGATTTTCAGGATATAGAATACGGAGTTAGCACTAACAAGTATATGTTGCCAAAGAAATATGCACTCATCAAAAAAATTCAAAATTCTATTCGAGACTCTCTTGCATTTTCCAGTGAAGTAGATGTGTTTGTTCCGTTATATACTATCGTGGAAGGAATACGAAAAGAATTGGGTAACGAATATGAATTGAAAAAGGAAGTTAATTCTAAAATTAGAAACTTACGAGCGTTAATTCAAGAAAATGAACTATTTTGATTGACCGGCCCCCTCAAAAGATTTTGTCAGACAGTAAAATCTCCTTGAGATTTTCATTTTTTTTTGTCATTTTTGATTGAATCAGTGAAAATATTTCACACTGCGAAAATAAAATAGAATCCTAACAGCTTTGAAAGTTCTTTTAAGAACTTTTCTCTATGGAAATCGACTACTTGACCCTACGAGGTTTTTTGATGAAAATCGATGAAAAATGACCAAACATCACTGAAAACAGGCAAAAATTGATGAAAAATGGCTAAAAATCATCAAAAATGAGTTTTAACAGCTTTTCCTTATGGAAAATCCCATGTAAAATCGACTACTTGACTGTAAAATCTCTTTGAGATTTTCAACTGAAAACCACCAAAATGGCACCAAAACAGGCAAAATCAATGGATAAAAAATAAAAATATTTCACAGCAATAAAAAATTGGACCGTTAAGGATGGAATCATCGATGGGAAAAATTGTTTTACAATTGAAAAATGGTTTCTGATTTCAAATAATGGTCAATGAAGCATTAACGACCCGATTGGCTCGTGAGCGACTAGATGCAATTAAGAAATTTATACCAATTCGCGACTCTGTAAGAAATAAACTGCAACAACGACAGAGTCTTCAGACTGATTTTGCTCTGGGGTCTGAAGAGTTGTTTAAACCAGTAACCACAGCAACGAAGGGGGTAGAGCGTGCTTTACTGGGAGATAGTCCCGAGACGGGGAAATCTGTTATTGGTGAACTTGAAAAACTAGCAGCGAAAACTGAACAAACTGAAAAAACTGATCCGAAAAAAACGACTGTTTCTCTGCTGAATAAATTTACTGATCATGCTAAAATATTAATAAAAAAACCTAGTTTATTGAAATCAAAGGATTATCAAGCCTTTGGTAATTTTGCTGCTCAAAGCTATAATTCAAAAAAAGATTTTTTAAAGGACGAGTATAAAAATGATAGAATATCAAGTAATGATTGGTTCGATTATTTGTATAAACTAAATAAAGGGATTGGTCGTTTGAATAAGGATGAGATAGGATACAAGGAATTTAAAAAGGGAATTAGTAATTATAAAAGAGAACAAATAGAAGAGCGACAACGAGAAATAGAAGAACGGCAAGAACTAAAACGTCAAACACCAACACGTAGACAAACAAGAAGACAAAAAAAACAACAACTACCACCTGATGATGATGATGATTTAGAAGAACGACGTCAAACACCAACACGGAGACAAAAAAAACAAGAAGAACCTAAAAAACAACAAATACCACCTGATGATGATGATGATGATACTCTTGATTATTTACAAACCACGGATACAGACAAACTAGATGAAGCAGCTGGTTATAGCGGAAGTGGACTGCAAAATCCAAGGATTGGAAACACTTGTCCTGATAGTGTTATCAATGATATATCACGATTAGATGTTCTTGTAGGAGGGTTCCGAGCTGGAAATAACTCTCCAGAAATAATTAATGAAGCAGCTGATATTTGTAGACGATTATTTGCCGGTGGTATCATGGATATCAAAACTTATCGAGATTTCATTGACGAGTTAGCAAATGGGTATCATAGCGATTAAATAACAATTGAAAACACTATTGTTTTTATAATAATGATCATCCATTACAATCATGATAAACCAACCCTCGTCTATGTAGTTAATTCACGGTTTCCAGTTTATAGAGCATACTACGGAGATGGCCTCGGCAAGACCATTTTAGGATTCTTTTCAAGAACGGCCCCAAAAGTGATGCCGTTAGCTAAACAACTTGGAATGAAAGCCATTGATGTTATTCGTGATAAGGGTATTAGTACTGTTGGAGATCTTGCCGGGAAAGCGTTTTCAACTGCGAAGGATAAAATAACATCATTAGTGAGTCGAAAAAAGAAACCGTTACCGTCTACAGAAGAAATGCCTGCAAGTGTTAGTAAAATTATAAATAACGCAGTAGATGAAAAACTAGCGTCGATGGTAAATCAAGGAGACCAAAGCAATATTGCAAATATGATAGCGGGAAGTGGCTTTAGAAAACCACGACGAAAACGCTAGCGTTTTTCACGATGAAATGGAAAATCCGATTTAGACTCTGATAAATAGAATAAAATGTTCAAAAAATCATCTGATCCAGCATTTGATATAGACGCCCCAGTGCGTAAAGATGATTCTGTACGCGATTATCAATTTTATTCTTATCACGCAGTACAACCAGATCTCCGATCGCGAATTGAACTTCAAGTTCATGATACCAGTAAATATTTTCTACCGTGTGAGGCATTTATTGAAGTAGAAGGAGAACTTGTAACAAATGTTGCAGCTGATACCCCATATGACAATAACTCAAATGTCCGAGTTGGTTTTGTTAATAACGGCATCATGGCGTTATTTGAAAGCGCTAGATATCTCATTGATGGAAAAGAAATTGAATCCATTGACCGTGAAGTTGATATGGCCACAACAATCATAGGGTTAGCAAGATATTCTGATGATTATACAAGATCAGCGGGTCCATCTATGATGTTTGCAAAGGATACCTCTGATACCGCTGATCACCTTCAATTCATTAAAGTGTTAACAGCACAGGGTACTGCAGAAGCCAATCAACAAGAAGCAGCTAATCCAGAACGTCGAATTAGACCCGGAGCTGCGTTTGATATTCTCGGAGGCGTTAATGGTAATCTCAATTTAGGATTTGCAACACGTGTAGCAACGTTGCATGGGCAGCGTCGACGATTTTCATGTGCGATTCCACTGCATCATATATTTGGATTCTGTAGAAATGTTAGAAAAGTTATTTATGGAGCCAAACACACAATAGCGCTTGTACGAAAGGGTACTGATGATGATGCAATCTGGCGTAATGCTGGGGTTGCTGCCGGTAAAGTCATTTTAACAAAACTATCATTATGGATGCCAGTGTTAACTCCATCAATCACAGACGAACAGCGACTACTATCATTTATGGACCAAGGAGGAAAGTCGTTGTTAAGTTGGTTATCAGTGACCACGGATATTAAACAAGACAGTGTTGATGGTACATTCACATGGCACCTGGCATCAAAACAAGGGGTTTCAGCTCCACGTCATATATTTATTGCGTTACAGAATGCTGCGCGAGTTGGTAGTCAAGAACGAAGTCATATGATATTTGATCAGTTAGGTGTTAGTGAAGTCTCGCTGAGAATAAACGGACAGCAGGAACCATCCGAGGATATAGAACTTGATTACGGTCAGAATCATATTGCACGTGTCTATCATAACCTGTTGTCATTTATGGCACGTGATCAAAATGTGGATACCGGTTTGCAAATATCACAATTGGATTTTAAAAGCCTCTATCCGATTTATTACTTTTCATTGGAACATCTTGATTTGATGAGACAATCTGTCGTTGATATACACTTTAGAGCCCGTGTAACCCGTCCGACTGGTCCACCAGTTGCTGGGGCTGCTCCTATCCTTATCCCGAATTATAGAGCAGTTGCTGTCATTCTTAGTGATAAATCAATGTTACTTGAAGGTGTTGGTGGAAGAATGAGAGTGGTAGATGCACCAGTAGAAAATCTTTGAACGATTTTTCATTGAATTAGAATCAATCAATTATATATAATGTCATATAGTGTTATTAGTGTTACGTTAACTCCTGGTCAAATCAAAAAATTGCAATCAGAATCGGCTAAAAAATGTGGAACCACAATCACGTTGAAACCTAATCAAATGACGGGTGGTGAAAATAAATTATCGCTGACAACTCATCAGGTGAAACATTTCAATGATGCTTTCAAGGATAAAAAGGGAGTTCAGATTACTCTCTCTGCGGCTGCTATTAAAAATATGATGAAAACAGGTGGTATATTTCCATTGTTAGCTGCAATACCAGCATTGATTGCAGCAGCAGCCCCAGCGGTGGCTAAAGCAGCAGCGTTAGGAGCCGTTGGTACTGCAGCAGGAATGGCGTTGAAAAAGGCAGCTGGACAAGGATATAAAAAAAAGAGACGATCCGTTCAAGGATTGGGTCTAAGACTACCAGGAACCCCGTATTCGTGGTACAGCGGAAAAGGTCTAAGACTACCAGGGACCCCGTATTCATGGTACAGCGGGAGATCCGTTCACGGATCAGGCCTGAGACTACCAGGAACGGTTTATTAATACAGAAATCATCAATGATTCCAATGTCCAATTTTGATTTAATGGATGCTGCTAAAAAACTAGCGATTAAACATTTCAGAGGTGTTTTTATGAAAGATCAATTACCACATCAACCAAACAAAACTGAAACAGGTATTATTAATCTCGATAACAGCACCGGACCTGGAACTCACTGGGTTGCATACGCTATTGATCCACGTGGGATTGTCTATTTTGATTCATATGGATTAGCCCCACCAAAAGAGTTTATGCGTTATATAAAACAATTTCCAATGAAAACTTGGTATTCTACGCTACCAACACAACAAATCAATGACCCACCAATATGCGGCAGTGAAGTATTAAATGTCCTTGACGCTATTTCTAACTCCTTGGGTAACCCAAGGGGAAAACCACCACACATTGTCGTAAATGACTACACTAGTAATCGCTTTTTAGAGAGAGATATATAAAATATCATGATTGATATTTGGGGGAGACCTCTGAAACCCAAACCCGATGACACTGCAACTCCTGATTCTATCAAGGATATACAAAAAAAAATTAAAGATGAAATCGCTGAGACGTTGAACTTAACAAGTGTTGACCCGAATGAAATAGTTGTATTTCAAGACAAACAGGGTAAATTGAAATCTAGTAATATTTCTCTGGATGATATTTTGGTTAAACAACAAAACGCAATCGAGAACACCGTTGCGTTATTTTCCGATCAGGGTAAATTGAAAACCAGTAATATTTCTCTGGATGATATTTTAGTTAAACAACAAAACGCAATCGAGGATACTATCGCGTTATTTTCCGATCAAGGTAAACTCAAACCGGGTGTACTTTTTTCGACGATTACAGATCGATTTACAAACCACGATAAAGAATTTGAAGATCATTTAAGAAACTACAATAGTTTCCGTAGAAATGTCGTTCAAAAGTTCTTTGGGTCTCCGATTGTAGTTACACCATCTATCGCTGAAATTAAAACGTTTGTTGATGATCAAAAGGTTATCAACGAAGCAACAAAAACAACAACCGACGCCATTGATAAATTTATTGGAACCCCGTTAGATAAAATTGAACTAAAACTCCCTGATATTAAAAAATCCATTGATGAGACGAAAACTTCCATCGAAGGCATCAAAGGTGATCTTTCGAGGGTGATAACAGCCATTGGAAAAACAAAAATTCCTCATGAGAAAACCAACAACTTAGTATACACAATCCAACACGGATCATTTGAGTGGACACCTACAAACAACACATTAGATATCACTGCAACCGTCAAGGGTATTTATCGATTAACACTAGTAACACCATCGTCTCAATTTGATATTTTATCGTCCAGTTCATCTGGGGTCAATAATACGATTTCAACGATCATCGACAAGAATACAACTGAAAAGTTCACAATCACATCTACTGATAAACATTTGGTTAGGGTCTCAACAACGTGGTATGTGGAATTCGTAGCGAATTTAAGTAAATCGTAATTGAAAACGCTAGCATATTTAAAATAAAAATGATTTCATCATCTCAATATCGCTATGATCAGGTCAGAGAGTATCAAACTAGACTCAAAACCTTGTCTGAGGAGTATGAATTGAAAATTAAAAAATATCGCAGGAGAATTACCGCAATTGATGTTACTGTGTACGCTGTGAGTGGTGTAATCACCGGAGCTGGTATTATACTGTCTTCAGTGACAATGATGGCTCCGATAGCTGTTCCAATTTGCATTTCTGCGGCAACAACAATCGCTGGAATAATTTCAATAATCACAAAAAAAATATCCTCATGCAGCCAACGGAAACTACAAGACTACATAATTCAATTTCATGTTGTGTCCACTGCATACTCGCAATTATCCTCATTGATATCGTCATCGCTCGATGATACAATTATATCAGAGAGTGAGTTTTCAGCGATGGTAGATATATATGATTCTGCGATGTCAAAATTAGAAATACAACATGAGTATAATAACAATGACAACACAGATGGAATTACTTCAACAAATAGTGGAGAACACAAAACCAGTACAAACAAGCATGATCTCAATAACCTCAACGAATCCAGAATTCAGTGTGAATTTCCCCTCTCCGGTCCCAGTGAAGGAAATCGCGCTAGCAAAATTACGAGTATACCACAGCTGGCCAAATATTAGGTCAAAACCATTTGGTGGTCAACAACCGAATAATTCACTGGTATTTGCAAATAAGAATAAACCCGACGGTATCCCAGACTGGAACGTTGTTTCCATACCAACCGGATCATATCAAATTGAACAAATCAATGATGAATTCGCGCGTAGAATAAAATCGATTACTGGAAAAGAATCAAAAATAGCTATAACAGTTCATGTGCCGACACTATCATCTGCCATTGAAATAAGCACAGAGGGTTATGTCGTAGATATCTATCAAAGCTCAATAAGAACAGTACTAGGATGGCCTGAATTACCACCCGGAGGAAAAACCGTTAAATTACCAGAACCACAAAAAACCGATTATATCACAGACAGGACAAAATCTGATAATCCAGTAAGGAGTTATAAAGATTATGATAAGTCATATTTTTTCATTAGAGTAGAATATGATGAAAGAGTACGACTTATTCATCATCTTGCTAACCGGGATAAAATCACTGAAAATTTCACAGCTTTCAATAACGATATTTCGTTGTTGTTTATATCTCTTAGATCCGGCACTCTCACCCGAGATGAATTTATCAGTGTCGTAGAAACATGTAACAAAATCATCAATGACATGGAAACATTTCATTCACAAATTATTCAAGAAGTATTAGGTGACAGTAGTCCTAAAACAAGAGATTTATTTGCAATAGAATATAGGATCCGCATAGGAGATATTCCAACATTCAAACTTCCAGGATATAATATCTCAGAACTACAAAAATCTCTCGATGATGCCATCGATGAAGGTTTCAAAAAAATCCATGATACGTGGAAAAAAACACCATCACAACCACAAACAACTATCCTCAAACATAATAATGACCCAGATGGTGGTGGCAGGCATATTGCTCCGTTCAATGTGAATATTTCAACGGTGATTGCGCTCAATTTAGTATGTGATGTGATCGAAGGAAGCTATCAAATTAATCTAGAACGATCAAATCAAGCTCAGCAAGGATATATTTTGTATTCATTTGCACCAACAGCTCCTCCAGGGTTTTTAATAATTGAGTCTCCGGTGAATCCAGTCTATATGCGATGTCATAATAATTCATTAACCAGAATTAATTTCAAACTCACAGATCAGTCTAATAATCTGATTGATTTACAAGAGGAGGTTTTACAAATTAGTCTATTTGTGAAATCATAAATGATTTTCGTCCCCAGACAAGGTCTCGAACACGATATCGTATCGGACTTGATCAAATATTCGGTTAACCCCAACTGAAAGTTCTAGCAGCAGAGGGGGTGAGTGACAACGACGTTGCGACGCGAATGTTTTCAGACAAGGGTCAGAGACTTATTTTTTCGCGAGAAGGGTCTAGTGTTATTTTGGAGGGGGTATAATCAAAAATAAAAACAAAAAAAAGTTGTCTGATTCGCCCCCTCTGCTGCTCAGAATTCCATCAATTACCTGTGATTGCAATTGTTAAGTAACTGGCTTGCCCAAAATACAGCGAGTTACGAATTTTATGGCCATGTCAATTAACTGGCTGGACAACTTTGTTCACCAAATTGACTTTCATACATATCGACAGCATGAAATTATTAGCCTCAGGGTCTAACATATACATGTTCAAATCTGGTTTATCCTTACATGAAGACACTGACATTGACATCTGCTTGTTTAATGTAGGTATTTTCTCTTATGAAAACTTAAATTTATCAAGTACAATGGGTGGATCTTTTACAGATTTTGGTGAGTATTTTAAGATCAGTATCAGATGCCAGTTTATACTTGCAGCCAAGTATGGAGGGTCAGAGATGGGGTACCTTGAGCATGTTTTGGTTATGGAGGAGATGTCTCGGGCCTCTGGCTCCATAGCCCTTAGTTATGGTGCACATTCCAACCTTTGTTTGAATCAGATTGTCCGGAATGGAAATGAAGAACAGAAGCAGAAATACCTCCCAAAGGTAACTACTTGATTAGATTTTTTTCAAAGCCATGGTAAGCAACTATACAAGCCCTGAAATCAGCATCCCTGTTACAAAAGTGGGTAATTGTGACCTGTATTTCATGCTTCCCTGAATTTGCTTAAATTGTGTGTTTAGGTTATTTCTCAAACTATTCCATCTAGATGCATTAAAACTGTATGATTGTATTTATCTCTTTGAGCGACACACCCTTACCACAGAGTAAATTGAATATGACAAACATTTAACATTTTTTCTGATTCAGATTTTGCAGGTAGATCATAGCTAGATAGTTTAATTTATTTTATATAATAATATAATTAATGTAGATTCAGGAAACTTAATTAGTTCTATACCCTCATTAAATCTCCCAGGTCATTAAGGAGCTTTTATGATGTTTTTGGTGCTTTAATTTATTTATAATAGTGTAGATTAGTATATTTTGATGGATTTGTGGGGACATTTGTTATATCATAAGTTATTATACTTTGATGGATTTGTGGGGACATTTGTAATGATATATGTTATTATACTTTGATGGATTTGTGGGGACATTTGTTATATCACAAGTTATTATACTTTGATGGATTTGTGGGGACATTTGTAATGATATATGTTATTATACTTTGATGGATTTGTGGGGACCTACTTTCAATATGATAGACTGTTCCAGTTGTCTAAGTGGTTGGAGCAGCTGCCTAGGATGCTAGATTTTGTGGGTTCGAACCCAGGTGAAGTCATTCTAGAGACTTATAAAAATGGTTTTAGCAGCCCACCCCCCCAACTCACTTAGGTGCACAGCATTAAGTGGCTAGTGTATGGACTAGTCAACCTGGTGTCAGGATAATGTAACTGGGTGGGACATGATGTTAAATGTCTGTGGCATGATTACCCAGTGCTAGACATCACTGTAAACTGCCAAATTGCAGACATCATAGCAGAAAACTAAATTGTTAAAGCTGCATTAAAAATCCAAATGACACTCACACTATACTTTGATGGATTTGAGGAGAGCTTTGTATTGTCGTAAGTTATTATAATTTGATAGATTTGTGGGGAGCTTTGTAATGATATAGGTTATTATACTTTGATGGATGTGTCAGGAGCTTTGTAATGACATAGGTCATTATAATTTGACGGATTAGTGGGGAGCTTTGTAATGATATAGGTTATTATACTTTGATGGATTTGTGGGGACATTTGTTATATCCTAAATTATTATACCTTGATGGATTTGTGGGGAGCTTTGTAATGATATAGGTTTTTATACTTTGATGGATTTGTGGGGACATTTGTTATATCCTAAGTTATTATACCTTGATGGATTTGTGGGGAGCTTTGTAATGATATAGGTTATTATAATTTGATGGATTGGTGACCATATCATAACCTCGCATGAGACTAGAATCTGCTTTACAAGACTGAAGACAGAGCAAGATCTGAGTTTAAAAGATATCCTTCCCTTTGCCTTTTATCTTTTCTTGTAACATATCATTAATGGGTAATGTATATGAAGAAGAAACCAGTTTTCAAATCAAAATTAATTTCTTTAATAATACTTGTGCAGTGTTTTTCTTTCAAGTCCTTTCAGCACTCGTGTTCTGTAAATACATTTCTATGTTTTTGTTCTTTTTCTAGTCACATGAAAATTGATTGTGTTTTGTATTTTAACAGCTGGTTAGTGGGGAATTTGTTGGAGCTCTCGCAATGAGTGAACCAAATGCTGGTTCAGATGTGGTTTCGATGAAGCTACGGGCAGAGAAAAAAGGTCAGAAATTTTCAACAGTAACATTTCTAATTCAATGCCTACTGTTTAGGGTTGATAACCTTTATAAGCCACTATACAGCATTTATAGTATCATGTATATTTAATTTGTGTTGTTTGTCAGTATTTAAACTATCATGTATATTTAATTATCATGTATATTAATTTGTATTGTTTGTCAGTATTTATAGTATCATGTATATTTTTTTTGTATTGTTTGATAGTATTTTTCTACATGATTATATGTTATGTATAATAAAAAAGAATATTTATTTTGGGATATGACCTTGTCCAAAATCAAATTCATTGTGTACTGACCAGTAGCTTTTATTTTATAAACAAACAATACATGGCTGATATTTTTCTAATAGTGTGGGTTAAATATTTGGATCATTTTCTATAGAAGTAAACATGTTATGAGGGGGTTTTGAGTCTACGACATTGGAATTTTTCCATGAAGAATCTTGTTTCCCATGTTTTTTTATTATAATTTTAATAACAGATTTCATCTTTTTGGCAACTTAGAATATTCTAGAAATGAAATTTTGACGCTCATTCTGGTTCTTTATTTTTGTGACTTTGCTTTATTTTAAAACTGTGTTCTTTACTTGAAATATTTACTCATTCTTGCATTTAACTTATGAGGCAGAAGATTATTGTTGTGTTTAGTATTTTATTTGGGTGTAATTATTTTTTTATTCAAATGAATATTTATTGGAAATTGAGTTGAATCTCTTTTGGGAACACAACTGGAATTTAATTTTATTAGAACTGTATTCATTATGACTGGTGTGGTGATAGAACTTTCTGGACTATTTTGGGCTTAATTCACAATACTGTAAAATTTAATTCATTTTAAAATTCTCACTTTATATTCTTGGGAAATAAATGTTTTGTTGAATTATACAAAACCTGTTGGTTTTCAGACTTTACTGTTACTTATTTTAGGACCATAGAGTTATTATATTAACATTATAGCATTACTTATATGCATATGCACAATTTTTATTAGTGTTGTTAAGCTATAAGGAAAGATGCACCATTACAGATCAGGCATGGGGTCGATTACAGGTGCGTGATTACAATTATGATTACACCACGCTGGTGGCTTAGTGGTTACAGCATCCGTCTCGGATTTGAGAGGTCATTGGTTCTATACCCGGCCTTGTCATACCAAAGACTTACAAATATGGTACTCACAGCTGCCTCACTTGGCGCTCAGCATTAACAGGTTAGAGTTAGGACTGGTTGGCCTGGTGTCAGGATAATGTGTCTGGGTGCGACATTTCTGCATCATGATGCCCCAGTGCTAGACATCACTATAAACTGCCTCACTGCAGACATCATAGGGATAGGACTACAAAATTGTTAAAGCTGCATTAAAAATCCAAATCACACACACACACACGATTATGATTACAGGTTGTTTGGTACTCGTGATTATGATAATAATTACACTTTATTTAAAAACCATGATTATGATTGCTATGATGCTTACAACTGATTTGTATTTGCTTGTTATCTTATATATTTTTTTTTGTTGCTCTGGACAGATATCATGCATTTTATAACTGAAAAGTGAACAATTTTAACTCTTTGTAAATGGTTATGGATGCAGTTATTTACATGTTGAATAATTGAGTTTATGTTGTTGTTGTTGATGTTGTTTTAGGGTTTAACACCATTTTTCAGCACACGATAGGCTATACATGGCGGCCAGTATTATTGGTGGAGGAAGAATGCGGGAAAAACCTCAGAAAGAAACACGTGAAGCTGCTGGCAAGCTTTCTCACATAACTACATTAGCCGAATCTTAGACTTAGAGGGGAGACGGCAGTGATCCATAACGGAAAGTGCTTTAGACCACTCAGCCACTCGGGACCCCCATTGAGTTTATAAAAACAGTGACAAAGAGCCAAACAAGTGATCTTTTTACATGAGGTTTCCAAGCTTTTTAGCTCAGTTGTATTATCTTGACATTCTGCTCAGAAGCCAAGAAAAGTACATTTACTTAAAATACGTTTATTTAAATACATTTTTTTAAAGTGCATTTATTTTAAAGTCTATACTGGTAACATGTACTTAATGAAATAGTTGCTCACTGGACATGAAGTTTTGAATTATCAAATGGTCACTTAAAATTAGGAGACTGTATAATTTGTTTAGCAAAATTAGTTTGTATATTGACCACTATAGATTAACCATTCTTACTGTCATGGCTTTTTGTTTATGAAACTTTTAGCATTATTACAATTCTTAAGAATATAATTAGTATAATTAGTGATTTAGGTGGTTGTAATTAGTTGTAGCCATGATTTAACAATGTAATTAAAATGACAATGAAGAAAGATTATGATTACAATTATAAAGCTTAACCATTGATTATAATTACACCTCACACTGTACTCAATTACAGTTGATTAGCATTACAGTCTTAATTAGTCTTAATTAGCCTGATGACATCCTATAAGACATAATATCCTTGTATAAAACCAGTGTGGTAGTTTATAGTGATGCCTAGCACTGGGGCATCATGCCGTGGTCATGTATCATTGTGTCCCACCCGGACACATTATGCTGACTCCAGACTGATCAGTCCTAACACTAACCTCTTAATGCAGTGTGACTAATGGGGCAGCTGTTGGATCAGTACAATTTTTTTTATAACTTTTTGGTATGACTTGGCGGGATTTTGAACCAGCAACCTTCTGCATCCAAAGCAGATACTCTAATAACTTAGGCCACTGGAGTGGTTCCAGTTAGATTTTAATATTTAAAACTAATTTGGGACAAATGCAACTGTTTTGTGTAAAAAGGTAGCATCACATTGTCATGAAAACTGAAAGCAAGCAATTCTTATGAAGATTACTTGGAAATTTCCATGCTAACATTCCTTGCTGATGGAAACTACTGAAGTATAAAGTACAGTGAAAAAGTACAGTTACATTCCACTCAATAAAAATAAGTGATAAACTGGCATGCTGTTAATACTATGCACATGTGCAAATTCATTACCATTCCTTTACTAACATGAATATTAGTCTCACCATATTCATCACCATTCCTTTACTAACATGAATATTAGTCTCACCATATTCATCACCATTCCTTACAAGAGTTTTAGTCTCACCATAGTCATCACCATTCCTTTACTAACATGAATTTTAGTCTCACCAAATTCATCACCATTCCTTTACTAACGTGAATTTTAGGCTCACCAAATTCATCACCATTCCTTACATGAAATTTAGTCTCACCATAGTCATCACCATTCCTTTACTAACATGAATTTTAGGCTCACCAAATTCATCACCATTCCTTTACTAACATGAATTTTAGACTCACCATAGTCATCACCATTCCTTTACTAACATGAATTTTAGGCTGACCATAGTCATCACCATTCCTTTACTAACATGAATTTTAGGCTGACCATATTCATCACCATTCCTTTATTAACATGAATTTTAGACTCACCAAATTTGTCACCATTCCTTACATGAATTTTAGTGTCACCATATTCATCACCATTCCTTATGAATTTTAGTGTCACCATATTCATCACCATTCCTTACATGAAAATTTTAGTCTCACCATATCCATCACCATTCGTTTACTAACGAAAGTTTTAGTCTCACCAAATTCGTCACCATTCCTTATATGAATTTTAGGCTCACCATTCATATTTTGGCTTAATAGCAACCAAAATTATATTTGAAATCCTCGAAATTCATTTTTGTACAATCTTGTATTGTCTTGATCACAGGTGATTACTATTTACTAAATGGAAGCAAGTTCTGGATTACAAATGGACCAGATGCTGATGTCATTGTGGTGTATGCAAAAACAGACTTTATTGCAGACAAGCCTCAACACGGGATTACAGCTTTCCTTGTAGAAAAGGTGAGTGACGGATTTATTTTTTGTCATGATCACCATATATACATGCTTATGGGTCAATTTAATATCATTGCACAATGTACTGTCAGATCTAGGTCTGTGAATAAAGAGTAACCACACAGCACTGTTGTCATCAGCTTTTTGAGTATACAGAATGCTGTTTATATAACAGATTTCTATCCTGTATTTTATTAATTCTATGTTTTTTTTAACTTGTATGTAACATTTTATCTGGAAGGATTAATCTTCTTAACTGCTTTGGATGTTTTTATGAAATTCTTACATTTTCCAGAAAATAACAACTACAATCCAAACTACAATAATAACAACTACTACTATTACAGCTATAGAAAAATGGATTGTACATTTTTTTTAAAACCCCTTTCCAGCAATCTCACCTGATGGTAAATCAGTAGATCTAAACTAGACTTTATGTATGCTGTATGCCAAAGCAGAGTTTTCCATATCTGTTGATGCTGGTATTGTAGGTCAAATATATTTATGTCATGGATATGACACACCAATGATGCTGGTACTGTAGGTAAAGGAAGTGTTCCTTTGTGATGTACATTTAAACAGATTGTGAAAATAAAAAATAAGTTAAATGATTAGTTACAGGAGAAAGAGAGAATAGGTGGGTACAAGAGACTAGATATACACAGCACAGCTGAGACAGAAAGACAGAACCACATGAAAACCCCATACTTTATATAGTACTCAGAGAGAGTTAATATGAATGATGCAAAATAGAGCTTCTTTTGATTCATATATTTAAATAACAGTATCTGTACAAGAACCTTTCCTTAAAAATAATTCTAAATTCATTATCTGTACAATAATACCTAGAAAAACTCTCAATTCATTATCTGTACAAGAAATAGGACCTAGAAAAACCATAAATTCAGTATACCCAATGAGAAAGTAGTTGACTGTATGTCAACTTAAACCTTGATGTGTGAAGATATATAATGGGAGTTAACAATGATGAGAATGTCTCTCTTCTCTTGTAGGATATGCCAGGTTTTCGTCCTGGTTTGAAGTTGGACAAGCTAGGAATGAGAGGTTCCAACACATCAGAGCTTATATTTGAAGATTGTAAAGTTCCAGGTAAAATCTATGCACAGTATTATTCTCTCTTATGGATGTTGATATGATTGCTTTTATGTGTGGGAGTTAATATATAAAAAATATGAACACCTGAATGTTACTTTACTCTCTGTAGGAGAAGAAACCAGTTTGGGCGGTAATATAAACCACAATATGCAATCTCTGTAATTGCACAATGATTGATAGAGACTGTTTTATGAGATGATAGTGACTGATGGTTTGTTAATGGCTGATTCATGGGATGATAGTGACTGATTCATGGAATGATAGTGACCGATTCATGGAATGATAGTGACTGATTCATGCATTGATAGTGACTGATTCATGGGTAGATAGTGGCTGATTCATGGGTTGATAGTGGCTGATTCATGGGTAGATAGTGGCTGATTCATGGGTTGATAGTGAATGATTCATGGGTAGATAGTGACTGATTCATGGAATGATAGTGACTGATTCACATGGGTTGATAGTGGTTGATTCATGGGTAGATAGTGACTGATTCATGGGTAGATAATGGCTGATTCATGGGTTGATAGTGGCTGATTCATGGGTAGATAGTGGCTGATTCATGGGTTGATAGTTGCTGATTCATGGGTAGATAGTGGCTGATTCATGGGTTGATAGTGGCTGATTCATGGGTTGATAGTTGCTGATTAATGGGATGATAGTGACTGATTCATGGGTTGATAGTGGCTGATTCATGGGTAGATAGTGACTGATTCAGGGAATGATAGTGACTGATTCATGAGATGATAGTGGCTGATTCTTGAGATGATATTGACTGATTCATGGGTTTGATAGAATCTGTGGATGGTTTGTTAATGGCTGATTCATGGAATGATAGTGGCTGATTCATGGAATGATAGTGACTGATTCATGGATTGATAGTGACTGATTCATGGGTAGATAGTGGCTGATTCATGGGTAGATAGTGGCTGATTTATGCATTGATAGTGACTGATTCATGGATTGATAGTGACTGATTTATGGGTAGATAGTGGCTGATTCATGGGTATATAGTGGCTGATTCATGCATTGATAGTGACTGATTCAGGGAATGATAGTGACTGATTCATGGGATGATAGTGGCTGATTCATGGGTAGATAGTGGCTGATTCATGCATTGATAGTGACTGATTCATGGAATGATAGTGACTGATTCATGGATTGATAGTGACTGATTCATGGGTAGATAGTTACTGATTCATGGGTTGATAGTGGCTGATTCATGGGTAGATAGTGACTGATTCAGGGAATGATAGTGACTGATTCACATGGGATGATAATGGCTGATTCATGGGTTGATAGTGGCT
This sequence comes from Unio delphinus, assembly GCA_029339505.1. Taxonomy (NCBI): domain Eukaryota; kingdom Metazoa; phylum Mollusca; class Bivalvia; order Unionida; family Unionidae; genus Unio; species Unio delphinus. The sequence goes on from JAQISU010000400.1 coordinate 984,050, forward strand.
GATTCATGGGTAGATAGTGGCTGATTCATAGGTTGATAGTGGCTGATTCATGGGTAGATAGTGACTGATTCAGGGAATGATAGTGACTGATTCATGGGATGATAGTGGCTGATTCTTGAGATGATAGTGACTGATTCATGGGTTTGATAGAATCTGTGGATGGTTTGTTAATGGCTGATTCTTGGAATGATAGTGACTGATTCATGGAATGATAGTGACTGATTCATGGGTTGATAGTGGCTGATTCTTGAGATGATAGTGACTGATTCATGGGTCAATAGTGGCTGATTCTTGAGATGATAGTGACTGATTCATGTAAAGATAGTGGCTGATTCTTGAGATGGTAGTGACTGATTCATGAGATGATAGTGTCTGTTTCATGGGTTGATAGTGGATGATGATTTGTTAATGGCTGATTCTTGGGTTGATAGTTGCTGATGGTTTGATAATGGCTGATTCATTGACTGATAATGGCTGACACCAACATTACCTAGGTGTGACATTGACAGATCACTGACATTTTACATCCACCTGAAGAAAACTGCAGCAAAACTTAGCACTCGAAACAACCTACTCTGCAAACTGACTTTCTCAACCTGGGGCACTAGTGCTCAGACTCTCAAGACATCAACACTGGCCCTCTGTTAATTGAAAGCTAAGTATTGTGCTACAGTCAGGGTCCGGTCATCCCACACTAAGTTAATTGATATCCATCTCAGCACAACAATGCACATAATCTCTGGAACTTACATCCATCTCCTTTACCATGGGTGCCGGTACTCAGCAACCTTACTTTTCCACATCTGTGTCGCCAGGAACATAACACAAAAGTGTTGGCTAAGGTCTTTGCCAGTGAGAAACATCCACTGTACATAGACGTCATCTCTGATCCAGCAGTCCGATTAATTTTGAGATGCCCAATCTAGTTAGGATAGTTACTCGAGGATATGACAGCAATTTCTGCATAAGTGTCGAGTGGTCTTCAGCAGATATAAACCATTCGTTGCCCTGCTGGTTCCATCATTCCACGTCACCTAAGGACTACGCTGAACCACTTTCTGATAGAACAGGATTGTTGTGCAGTCAACCTTGTCTGATGGGGCCAGGCTACTAACTCTTCCTATTGCTGTTGAGCACCTCAGACCATGTCACACATTGTGAACAACTGTCCACTGACAAAATTCCCTGATTGACTGCACCTTGCTGATGATGATGTCCTTAAATGGCTCAGCATGCACTGCACAAGATAATAATAATAATGGTTGATGGGGTAATAATGAATGATTCATGCATTGATAGTGGCCAATTCATGGCCTGTAGTGGTTTATTCATGGGTTGATAGTGGCTGATTCATGGGTTGGTAGTGTCTGATTCATAGGTTTAGAATGGCTGATGGGGTGATAATGGCATTCATGCATTGATAACTCCCAATTCATGGGTTGATAGTGGTTGATGGCATGATAATGACTGATTTCTGCATTGATAGTGCCTGATTCTAATAATGTCTGATTCATGCTTGATAGGGGCTGATTCATGGGTTGATAATGGCTGATATGGTAATAATGACATTCATGCACTGATAGTGCCTGATTAAGGATAATCATATTCATATTTTTGTACTTCATTCATTGCACTATCAGAAGCTGGTATTGTCTAGTTGAGTAAAATTCATTTTCCCTATTTTAATAACTGCTAAAGGTATTGTACTTTAGACTAATTCAGGTGGGTTTTTGAGAACAATGCCCCAGTCATTTTAGTTAGCTGTGGACTTTTTATGATTTAAGCTTTCTTCAAGTACATTATCCAAATAAATGTCAGTTACGGTACATAAAAATGACATTGAGGTGTACCAACATTCTATCCATTTTGCCGATGTAAACAACCTAATCTTACACCTTCCAGTCTATCAGTTGTTCATAATATCAGTAGAGATCTGCATAAATAACACAGGGATTATTATTGTATGATTTCATTTTGATTGTATAGCTGAAGCATTTATGTCACAAGCATCAAAACAGTCTTTTTGAATAATTTTCCTGCATTCACCCCACCACAGAACAGTATTTATTAGTGTCCACGTTCCACACAAGCCCAGAATCCCACCCCACTACCAATGAAAAGTGAGTTACTTTTAAAATGCAAATTACATTTTAGCAACATAGCAATGAATATTATGCTAAATGACAGGAATAATTCTTGAGATGTAACCACTAAAGTTTTCAATTTGTAATGGGAATGAATAGATGAGGTTTGTGAAGGTCAGAGGTTAAAATTTTACATATTCTTCTAACACTAGAATATGGAAAAAAGTGAATTTGCTTTGTCATCATGTATTGTTAAATTTCAATAAAAATCAATGAAAAGAAACATTTTCAATATATATTTCACTTAAATGCAACAGTTTTAACTTAAAAAGTTGACTTCACTTCTGTGTTCTAAGACTTCAAATTTTCCAGTAATTTTAAGGTCATTACACATGAATTACTGTCTCAAGGCATAACGTGCCAGCATGGGAAAAATAAGCATAATTCACTTATTTGTATGCATAATATCAATTTTAATATACAGTTTCATCCAGAACATTATACATGATAATATGAAATTAAGAAAAATATTTGCGCAAATTTTCATATTTGTTTTAAGGTGGCACATACAGTTTCATATTATGCTTAGATTTAGAATAATTTACCCTCTTTTCCGGACTGGTTATAATGTGGCTGTATAATAAAGACTGTATATCTTAGGTATTATTCAAAGAATCTTTAGTTTCCTTTATTTTGGTGTTTAATTGATATCTGTAACATGGGTTATGGAGTATACAGCTTAGCCTTAATGTACACCTTACAAAAGTTTACTAGCTTTTCTCGGTCATTTTCACTTCCTGCACTTCAGAGGACAATTTTATATATTTGGTAATTCATTCTTTGCACTTTCTTAAGCTTGTATTATCTAGTCTGGCAAAATTTGTTTTCCCTATTGTGATAACTGCTAGTGTACTTTAGACTAATTCAGGGTGATTTTTGTGACATCACCTGGAAAATTATCGTAAAGCACTATGTAACAAATCACACCAAGTAAGTGTCATCACCTGGAAAATTATCATAAAGCACTATGTAACAAATCACACCAAGTAAGTGTCATCACCTGGAAAATTATCGTAAAGCAGTATGTAACAAATTACACCAAGTAAGTGTCATCACCTGGAAAATTATCGTAAAGCACTATGTAACAAATCACACCAAATAAGTGTCATCACCTGGAAAATTATCATAAAGCACTATGTAACAAATCACACCAAGTAAGTGTCATCACCTGGAAAATTATCGTAAAGCACTATGTAACAAATCACACCAAGTAAGTGTCTTCACCTGGAAAATTATCATAAAGCACTATGTAACAAATCACACCAAGTAAGTGACATCACCTGGAAAATTATTGTAAAGCACTATGTAACTAATTATCCCAAAGTCAAGGTCATTCTCTTGAATATTATGGTAATGTACTATATAATTAATTACCCCAAAGTTAAAGTCATTACCAGAAATATTATAATAACATTTTATAATAATTACCACACAGTTAAAGTCATTACTTGGAATATTATAATAACATATTTTATAATTATTACCGCACAGTTAAAGTCATTACCAGAAATATTATAATAACATTTTATAATAATTACCACACAGTTAAAGTCATTACTTGGAATATTATAATAACATATTTTATAATTATTACCACACAGTTAAAGTCATTACCAGAAATATTTTAATAACATATTTTATAATAATTACCACACAGTTAAAGTCATTACCAGAAATATTATAATAACATATTTTATAATAATTACCACACAGTTAAAGTCATTACTTGGAATATTGTGGTAATATACTATATATCTTAAGTACCCCTGTGTTAGGGTCATTTGTCTTCTTTTTTTAGGAAAATTGGACTTGTGCAAACCTTTTTTATCAGTTGCTAGTAATTGATTCTTCTGTCTTTAGCCAATTTCCATGCAGTACAATGTATGAAATATATTTTTCTAGAAGAAATGTCCACAGTGTTGACTTCAAATAGGCCTTTTAGTGAAGACTGTTTGGTATTGGCTGTTGTTTGCCATCCAGCAGGCATCTGCCCATTTCAGTTTGTTAACCACTGTACACTACTTGGAAATCCTTTGTTATTAAAAAACTTATCCTGCATGAGTGATCATATCATTCAATATGGTTTTCACTAAAAAGACTTTTAATGATGTCTTGTAAATTAAATATTTTGCCAATCGAATGGCCAACATGGCAGTCATCTTAAAAATCTTGTTGCTGCTATTTTTTATGGACTGAAGGTCATATTGATATGGGATTTACACATGGACTGAAGGCCATATTGATATGGGATTTACACATGGACTGAAGGCTTACACATGGACTGAAGGCCATATTGATATGGGATTTACACATGGACTGAAGGCCATATTGATATGGGATTTACACATGGACTGAAGGCTTACACATGGACTGAAGGCCATATTGATATGGGATTTACACATGGACTGAAGGCAATATTGATATGGGATTTACACATGGACTGAAGGCCATATTGATATGGGATTTACACATGGACTGAAAGCCATATTGATGTGGGATTTACACATGAAGACTCCATATGTTAGGTTGGTTTAGATGAAAATGTTACTGCTCAGACATTTAATATAGCCAACAGTTACCAACTTGAAAAATAATGCTCCAGTGGCCTAGTGGTTAGAGTGTCCACTGCAAAAGCAGGAGGTCATGGGTTCAATCCCTGTCCGAGTCATACCAAAGATTTACAAAAATGGTACTAACAGGTACCTCACTTGGCGGTCAGCATTAAGAGGTTAGTGTTAGGACTGGTCGGCCTGGTGTCAGGATAGTGTGACTTGGTGGGGTCATCATGCTATATGTCTGCATCATGATGCCCCAGTGCTAGACATCACTATAAACTGCCTCCCTGCAGATATCGTAGTGATATGACTGATTTTTTTAAAAAGCTACATTAAAAATCCTAATCAAACAAATAATCAAACCAACTTAAAAATCTTGTTATTGCTACCCGTCCAAATGGAAAGTCTTATCAACGTTGGGTTTTCATGCATAGAATTCTTGTTGACCCAAAATGTAAATGGTTCTGACCCATTGTCCAAATATAGCTGCCAGAGCAGTCTTCTTGAAAATCATATTGCTGCTCATGAACAGAAAGTCATATGGTCATGTTGTTTCCACTAGAGGACTTTATGATGTTTGGTATCTCCAAAATGAAAATAGTACCCCTCACTCTTCCAGTATGGTCAACACATTTGTCATCTTGAAAATCTTGTTATTGCTACTCCTGAATGGATGGTCATTTCAGCATGGAGTTTTCACAGAATGGTTTCTAAAGTCGGGTTGGTCAGCACACTGCACTGTTCTAAGCAAAAATATTTAGTGTACTACAAAACATAAAATATTCTTAATTTCTGGAGCACATTTGAGTTTTGAATATTAATTACTTGCAAGATTGTGGAACTAATATGAATTTCATGCCAGCTATTATGTTTGCCTGAATTCATTATAGTATAAAAATTGATATTTTTCTTTCCTTTTTCCCATCCTGCCTTGCTAGAAAAGAACATGCTAGGGAAAATTAATCGGGGTGTTTATGTACTGATGAGTGGCCTTGACATTGAGCGATGTATTCTAGCTGCCGGTCCTATAGGGTAAGTAATGTTGTAAATCATTATATTTTTATATAATAACATAATAAATGTTTTGCAGTCTAGTACAATCATTGTATTTGCAAAGTATAAGTCTGCAAATTTATGTTAAACTAAATGTATTATTCAGTTAAGTTTACTGTTTTTTATGAGGTGCTAATTTTCATGGATTTAAATTTGTGGATTTTACAATTAACAAATTGTAAGACCCAGTGAACACATATCCTTTGGAAACAAATTGAACTGTTGGAAATAATTTAAAATTAGTGTTTTATGTTAAGACTTATTAGAGATGAATTATTGTTAAGTATGCAATGGTGTTTTGTCTAGCATCAGGCCTAAGGACATTCGGTATAGCTGCCATGCATGTCATTCTGAAATAATTATTGTTGTTATTAATAACTTTTAGGAATGGTCATTTCAATCTATGATTTTTCTAAAAGACTTCTTATGATGTCTTCTAAACCCTAAATGAAAAAATATGGTACAGATGTGACATCCAGTATGGTTGCTTTTGGCCATTTTGATTTTTTTTATTGCTACTCCACCAGATTGGATAGTTGTATCAAAATGTCTTCACTAATTGACTTCCTATGATGTTGAGCAGATTGGTAATGCAAATGATGCCAAAATGGACCTCCAATATAGTTGTCTTAGTAGACATATTGAAATATTGTTGTTGATACTCCTGAACAAAGAATTGTATTCACATGAAATTTTTACAAAAAAGAGGTTTTTCACTAAATAGAGTTATATCCACATGAATTTTACTCCAAGACATGGTGTCCAGTTCTCAGCCAAAATCAAATAGTGCCAGTATGTTTGCTTTGTTGAAAATGTTATTCATATTCAGAATGATCAAATTGACCTTTTACTGAATTAATTCTTATGATGTCTTGTTGGTTTTCAGCAGTGTTCCACAGTTGAAGAGATGGGCTTTATCATGGATGTCTGGGGATTCCTTTTTAAATCAGTAGATTACCAGTCTGTTCAAATGACTTCTTTATACTGAAAATTTCATAAGAATTAGTTCATAATATTGAAGTTATGAAGAATTTAATTTGTATAATTTGATACATAGTGGAAGTTGGATATTAGGCTTCCAGTAAATCATGTGATGTATACCATGGCTAGTGGTAGTATTGGTCAGTGGTCCATAGATTTTGTCATTTTTTGCAGTTTGACTGGCATAAGTATTGAAATAAAGGCCCTTCTGACCCTTACACTCAGTTTATTCTGACCCTTACAATCAGTTTATTCTGACCCTTATGGTCAGTTTATTCTGACCTGTCCAGAGAGTAATTAATCCTACATTTTATCTGTAACTTAACTTCTCTATATGCCATGTCAGAAGAGAACTTTCTCCATCATAACATAAAGTCACATTTAGTTTTTTATTTGTTCTTGTTAATTGCCACTTTGCAAGCACATTCATTACAAACTGATTGTTTGGTCCAAGTCTCTGGGAGATTGTCTTGTGCTTTAACATAATTCCCTCTGTTATAGCATGGTGTCTGGGAGATTGTCTTGTACTTATAACATAATTCCCTCTGTTATAACATGGTTTCTAGGAGATTGTCTTGTACTTATAACATAATTCCCTCTGTTATAACATGGTCTCTAGGAGATTGTCTTGTACTTATAACATAACCCCCTCTGTTATTGCATGGTCTCTAGGAGATTGTCTTGTACATAAAACATAATTCCCTATGTTATAACATGGTCTCTGGGAGATTGTCTTGTACTTATAACATAATTTCCACTGTTATAACATCAGTCTCTGGGAGATTGTCTTGTACTTATAACATAATTCCCTATGTTATAGCATGGTCTCTAGGAGATTGTCTTGTACTTATAACATAACCCCCTCTGTTATAACATCAGTCTCTGGGAGATTGTCTTGTACTTATAACACAACCCCCGCTGTTATAGCATCAGTCTCTAGGAGATTGTCTTGTACTTATAACATAACCCCCTCTGTTATAACATCAGTCTCTGGGAGATTGTCTTGTACTTAAAACATAACCCCCTCTGTTATAACATCAGTCTCTGGGAGATTGTCTTGTACTTATAACATAACCCCCTCTGTTATAGCATGGTCTCTTGGAGATTGTCTTGTACTTATAACATAACCCCCTCTGTTATAGCATGGTCTCTGGGAGATTGTCTTGTACTTATAACATAACCCCCTCTGTTATAGCATGGTTTCTTGGAGATTGTCTTGTACTTATAACATAACCCCCTCTGTTATAACATCAGTCTCTGGGAGATTGTCTTGTACTTATAACATAACCCCCTCTGCTATTGCATGGTCTCTGGGAGATTGTCTTGTACTTATAACATAACCCCCTCTGTTATTGCATGGTCTCTGGGAGATTGTCTTGTACTTATAACATAACCCCCTCTGTTATAGCATGGTCTCTTGGAGATTGTCTTGTACTTATAACATAACCCCCTCTGTTATAACATCAGTCTCTGGGAGATTGTCTTGTACTTAAAACATAACCCCCTCTGTTATAACATCAGTCTCTGGGAGATTGCCTTGTACTTATAACATAACCCCCTTCTGTTATAACATCAGTCTCTGGGAGATTGCCTTGTACATATAACATAACCCCCTCTGTTATAGCATGGTCTCTTGGAGATTGTCTTGTACTTATAACATAACCCCCTCTGTTATAACATCAGTCTCTGGGAGATTGTCTTGTACTTATAACATAACCCCCTCTGTTATTGCATGGTCTCTGGGAGATTGTCTTGTACTTATAACATAACCCCCTCTGTTATTGCATGGTCTCTGGGAGATTGTCTTGTACTTATAACATAACCCCCTCTGTTATAGCATGGTCTCTTGGAGATTGTCTTGTACTTATAACATAACCCCCTCTGTTATAACATCAGTCTCTGGGAGATTGTCTTGTACTTAAAACATAACCCCCTCTGTTATAACATCAGTCTCTGGGAGATTGCCTTGTACTTATAACATAACCCCCTTCTGTTATAACATCAGTCTCTGGGAGATTGCCTTGTACTTATAACATAACCCCCTTCTGTTATAACATCAGTCTCTTGGAGATTGTCTTGTACTTATAACATAACCCCCTCTGCTATTGCATGGTCTCTGGGAGATTGTCTTGTACTTATAACATAACCCCCTCTGTTATTGCATGGTCTCTGGGAGATTGTCTTGTACTTATAACATAACCCCCTCTGTTATAGCATGGTCTCTTGGAGATTGTCTTGTACTTATAACATAACCCCCTCTGTTATAGCATGGTCTCTGGGAGATTGTCTTGTACTTATAACATAACCCCCTCTGTTATAACATCAGTCTCTTGGAGATTGTCTTGTACTTATAACATAACCCCTCTGTTATAGCATGGTCTGTGGGAGATTGTCTTGTACTTACTCCATAACCCCCTCTATTATTCTTTCTAGATATGTTCCACTCTACATTTTGAATGGAATTTAAAGCAGATCAGGACTTTTACTGTTTGATTTCCTGTGTTGATGTATACTGACATGCAAACATCAGTGAAAACTTTTGTACCTAGTCTGGCAATAGAGAAATATAGCTTGAACATCTGCATTGAATGCTGGATCCGCTGTATAAGACTACATTTATTCCTTTCATATCAAATGAACATCTGCATTGAATGCTGGATCCACTGTATAAGACTACATTCATTCCTTTCATATCAAAATCCATTTCTTATGGTGTTCAATATGCTGCCAGATCACCATATATTGCCTGTCATTCTATGTTTGATTTCAATTGAACAGCCAAATCTTATGATGCATTTTTGGATGGCAGATCAGTGTCTATTGTATATCATTCTACTTTTGATATCAGTAGCCAAGACCCAGATTGGCTGGTGCATTTTCTTATGGTAATCAGTGTCTGTTGCCTATAATTCTACTTATCATTTGAAATGAAGAGCCTGGACCAAATCTGCTGGTGGATTTTACAATGGCAGGTCTTTGTTTACATTGATCATGTGTGGGTACATAATATAAATAGCTACAAAAGAATACGGTCAGTTTTGAACTTTTGATTTCAGTTATGATGATACCAAACCTAAGGTTCTGTCATCTGTTTCTGTTACCTGGATTTCCTATCTTTGTGATGTATGTGTGTGTGTGTGGGTTTTGATATTTTACATAGCTTTAACAATTGTTCAGTCATATCACTACAGTGTCTGCATGATGGCAAGTTATAGTGATGTCTAGCACAGGGCATCAGGTCCCATACATATAGCGTCATGTCCCACCCAGTCACAATATTCTGAAACCAAGGTGACCAGTTTTAGCACTAAACTCTTAATGCCAAGCACCATGCAAGGCAACTGTTAGTACCATTTTATAAGTTTTTGGTATGACTTGGCTGGGGCTTAAACCTGCAACCTCTTGTATCTGAGGCAGACAATCTAACCACTTTAGGCAACCTGAGCAGTGTGTATTTCATATAATAGAAAAAGATATCCTGTAAGACAAATCTCTTTGTTTCAGACTCATGCAAGCTTGCTGTGATGTGGCTTTCAAATATGCCCATGAAAGAGAGTGCTTTGGTGAGAAAATAGGACATTACCAGGTATATACAGAGATGATATTGCTTTTTATGTGCCTCCCAAAAGGCCTAGTTTATTGTGATATGATATTGTCCATCTGTCAATCATACATGTATCTTAGTCTTTCTTTTCATATCTGTTTCATTCCACAAAAATAACTTGAGGATTCAACCATCTACCATTACAAAACTTTGTAAGTAGCTCAGATTTTCAGGTATGCGGTTTTTTACTTGCTCATTGCCTAATTGTAGAGTGCAAGAGGTGATTGAGACTGAAAACCACAATTGTAATTACAAATTGGGTATTGGTTTCAATTTAGAAGATTGAATTGAATTTAAATTAATACTAAATATTTGGGATTGTGAAATTGCGGTGTTGTTTCAGGGGTGGTCAGAATGAGAGTTGATACTATAATGAAGTAGGGTACCAGGATGGCCAAGTTGTCTAAATCACTTGCCTTTACTGGTCTCACTTCTGTCAACATGGGTTCAGGTCTTGGTTTGAACATTATGGGCAGATGAGAAAACTTGCCAGTAGCTTCCAGCAGGTCAGTAAAAGATAATGCATTCTTCCTTCAGCAAGTATACTGGCTGCCATGTATAGCCTATCATGTGCTGAAAAGTGGCATTAAATCCAGAAAACAAGCTGCAGTTAATATAATTTTGTCTGTGAAAAATGAAATTAGATCAAGAAGATAAAATAAAATATGACGCACATTGATATTGATAGTGTTCTTGTAAGAAAGAACTTGTCAATGCTATAATAGTTTTTGATATTGTTTTTATTCTGTAAAGGTCAGAGGTCAGATCAGTTTTTATCAGGTATTTTAATCAGTAGGTAATATCAATCACTATTTTTGATGTAAATTTAATATCATGGAAAACAGGTGAGATATTGGATCCAATTAGAATCTTACTCCATACTTCTACTTCATTACAAATTTACATTGATCACACACACACATGGAGACACACATACTGGAGAAAAAAAAACTACCTGCTGCTTTGTAGAAAGTTAGCAGTAAGCTTCAGTAGAAACATTAATATTCTCATGATCTCATTTTTTAATTAAATAACCCTTATTATGTGTCTAAAAAGAAGTAGTGGCTGAAAATAGATTTTACTTTGTGTTTATATTATGATAATGGATCCTCTGCATTTTGTCATTCATATCCATAACAGAAATAGAAGCTTTAGAAAAGTTGATTATTTTTTATCAAAATCTTTAAGGAACGTATTATGGAACAAGTAAAGCATGTATTTTAACAGGATTTCTTTAGAATCTTTTGACGATATGTACGGTACTCTTTCATAACGCTGTCCAAGGAAGCCATGGAATATTGTACCTTGTAATTAGGTCTGTGATACAGTACTCTGTCCAGTGAAAGCCATGGAATATAGTACCTTGTAATTAGGTCTGTGATACAGTACTCTGTCAAATGAAAGCCATGGAATATAGTACCTTGTAATTAGGTCTGTGATATAGTACTTTGTCAAATGAAAACTGTAGAGTATACTAACTTACAGAGAGATTGCCTTGTAATTAAGTCTGTGAATTAAGTCTGTGATACTGTACTCTGTCCAGTGAAAGCCATGGAATATAGTACCTTGTAATGAAGTCTGTGATACAGTATTCTGTCGAATGAAAGCTGTAGAGTCTACTGACTTACCGAGATTACATTATAATGAAGTCTGTGATACAGCACTCACTCCAATGAAAGCCATAGAGTATACTGACATACAGAGAGATTGCCTTGTAATTAAGTCTGTGATACAGTAATCTGTTCTATGAAATCAATAGAGTATATTGACTTACAGTGAGATTGCCTTGTAATTAAGTCTGTGATACAGTACTCAGTCCAATGAAAATCATTGAGTATATTGACTTAAAGTGAGATTGCATTATAATGAAACACTTAATGGAAATAAGTCAACTTCTGAATACAATAAATGGAATCTATGATTATCCTTACATCATACATAAGCCATGTGATGAAGGGTGCGATCATGAGTCATGCTGTATTGACTTGTGAACACCTGTTAACTTCATTTAAGCAGCTATTGACAGGATGGAAAATGTCTGGATAAGGGCAGTAGATACTGTTAGGACAGCTAATGAAGAGAAGGCAGTATTTATTCTTGTTGTATATATGAATTCTATGCTCAAGGGATTTACCTTAAGGGAGCTTGCACCCTACAGCCGTATTTGTTTTAAAATAAATTTTTTTTTATAGATTGTAGTTTTTACCAGGGAAGAAAATTACATAACATTTGCAGATTTGTTTTTGAAGAAACTAAGTCATCACCAGTTATAGATATCTGTGCATGCTTATAAGATAAATTGAACTGCAAGCAACATTGATCCTAATGCACCATAAGGACCCTATTTACTTCTGGCAAATTGCAGACCCATATCTGCCAGTACATTATGCATTTGTATTGATAGCATGACATGAACTGATACATTAAGTCTAATATCATTACAAAGCAGGGTGTATTAAATGATACATTAAGTTTAGTATCAATACAAAGCAGGGTGTATTAAATGATACATTAAGTCTAGTATCAATACAAAGCAGGGTGTATTAAATGATACATTAAGTCTAGTATCAATACAAAGCAGGGTGTATTAAATGATACATTAAGTCTAGTATCAATACAAAGCAGGGTGTATTAAATGATACATTAAGTCTAGTATCAATACAAAGCAGGGTGTGTTAAATGATACATTAAGTCTAGTACCAATACAAAGCAGGGTGTATTCAATGATACATTAAGTCTCGTATCAATACAAAGCAGGATGTATTCAATGATACATTAAGTCTAGTATCAATACAAAGCAGGGTGTATTCAATGATACATTAATCTACTATCAATACAAGGCAGGGTGTATTAAATGATACATTAAGTCTAGTACCAATACAAAGCAGGGTGTATTAAATGATACATTAAGTCTAATATCATTACAAAGCAGGGTGTATTAAATGATACATTAAGTTTAGTATCAATACAAAGTAGGGTGTATTAAATGATACATTAAGTCTAGTATCAATACAAAGCAGGGTGTATTAAATGATACATTAAGTCTAGTATCAATACAAAGCAGGGTGTATTAAATGATACATTAAGTCTAGTATCAATACAAAGCAGGGTGTATTAAATGATACATTAAGTCTAGTATCAATTAGGGATGTTAATATCGTTTTTTTTCCAAAACCGATTATCATTTGTAGAAATCTGATTTTAAACCGATTATCGGTTTTCGTCCTACATTGAAATTACAAGAAAGATATTCTTATAATGCAAGTTAGTGAATGCCTGTTGCAAATAAAAGATATTCATTACATACCATAATGTATAGATGTGCATCGTCTGGCGGCATGGAGGACGATATTGTGACTCCACCAAAGCCATCAAATCACGGGAGGAATTGGATTCAACAATCGAAATTGGTAGCATGTTTTCAGCGACAAACTTAGCTACAGCAGCAGTAACTTTTTCTTGATGACTATCAGGACAGTTTCTTTGTGTTCCAATAAATGTTGTTAATCGCGGCTGAACATTTGAAGGAGCTGCAATTCCGGGATGTTTGCTACGCAAATGTGCATGCAATCCAATAGTAGTATCATCGCTCCGACTTATTTGTTGTGAACATAGTTTACAGCGAGCCATGCTTGATGAAATTTTTTCAAAGTTTTCCCATACATCAGATTTATTTATACGACCAGCCATATTTGTAAACTTGAAAAGACAACCAGCAGAGACCAGTCCTCAACAACAGAGACTGTAGCTATTAACAGTCTATTGTTGTTAATTTCAGACATCAAAGAACTTATCGACCGGTCAGTCGACTAACTATTTACATCCTTCAACAATAAATGTATTCATTTACAAACACGCTGCATAGAGCGCTCACACATTTTAAACAAACACACCTTCTTATCTGCTGGCCATATTTTTTAAAAATGTAAACACTAAACAAATGCATGAATGAATTTTTTTCTGGCATTTTTTAAAAATTTTCACTACAAAAATGGTAAAAAATATTGAATTCGATTATCGTTTTGTAAAAACAAAAACCGATAATCGTTTTCAAAACCGATAATCGGATTTCCGATTTTCGTTTAACATCCCTAGTATCAATACAAAGCAGGATGTATTAAATGATACATTAAGTCTAGTATCAATACAAAGCAGGGTGTATTAAATGATACATTAAGTCTAGTATCAATACAAAGCAGTGTGTGTTAAATGATACATTAAGTCTAGTATCAATACAAAGCAGGGTGTGTTAAATGATTCATTAAGTCTAGTATCAATACAAAGCAGGATGTATTAAATGATACATTAAGTCTAGTATCAATACAAAGCAGGGTGTATTAAATGATACATTAAGTCTAGTATCAATACAAAGCAGGGTGTATTAAATGATTCATTAAGTCTAATATCAATACAAAGCAGGGTGTGTTAAATGATTCATTAAGTCTAGTATCAATACAAAGCAGGATGTATTAAATGATACATTAAGTCTAGTATCAATACAAAGCAGGGTGTATTAAATGATACATTAAGTCTAGTATCAATACAAAGCAGGGTGTGTTAAATGATTCATTAAGTCTAGTATCAATACAAAGCAGGGTGTGTTAAATGATACATTAAGTCTAGTATCAATACAAAGCAGGGTATATTAAATGATACATTAAGTCTAATATCATTACAAAGCAGGGTGTGTTAAATGATACATTAAGTCTAGTATCAATACAAAGCAGGATGTATTAAATGATACATTAAGTCTAGTATCAATACAAAGCAGGGTGTATTATGTGATACATTAAGTCTAATATCATTACAAAGCAGGGTGTGTTAAATGATACATTAAGTCTAGTATCAATACAAAGCAGGGTGTATTAAGTGATACATTAAGTCTAGTATCAATACAAAGCAGGATGTGTTAAATGATACATTAAGTCTAGTATCAATACAAAGCAGGGTGTGTTAAATGATTCATTAAGTCTAGTATCAATACAAAGCAGGATGTATTAAATGATACATTAAGTCTAGTATCAATACAAAGCAGGGTGTATTAAATGATACATTAAGTCTAGTATCAATACAAAGCAGGATGTATTAAATGATACATTAAGTCTAGTATCAATACAAAGCAGGGTGTATTAAATGATACATTAAGTCTAATATCAATACAAAGCAGGGTGTATTAAATGATTCATTAAGTCTAGTATCAATACAAAGCAGGGTGTATTAAATGATTCATTAAGTCTAGTATCAATACAAAGCAGGGTGTATTAAATGATACATTAAGTCTAGTATCAATAAAAAGCAGGGTGTAATAAATGATACATTAAGTCTAGTACCAATACAAAGCAGGGTGTATTCAATGATACATTAAGTCTCGTATCAATACAAAGCAGGATGTATTCAATGATACATTAAGTCTAGTATCAATACAAAGCAGGGTGTATTCAATGATACATTAATCTACTATCAATACAAAGCAGGGTGTATTAAATGATATATTAAGTCTAGTATCAATACAAAGCAGGATGTATTAAATGATACATTAAGTCTAGTATCAATACAAAGCAGGGTGTATTAAATGATACATTAAGTCTAATATCAATACAAAGCAGGGTGTATTAAATGATTCATTAAGTCTAGTATCAATACAAAGCAGGGTGTATTAAATGATTCATTAAGTCTAGTATCAATACAAAGCAGGGTGTATTAAATGATACATTAAGTCTAGTATCAATACAAAGCAGGGTGTAATAAATGATACATTAAGTCTAGTACCAATACAAAGCAGGGTGTATTCAATGATACATTAAGTCTCGTATCAATACAAAGCAGGATGTATTCAATGATACATTAAGTCTAGTATCAATACAAAGCAGGGTGTATTCAATGATACATTAATCTACTATCAATACAAGGCAGGGTGTATTAAATGATATATTAAGTCTAGTATCAATACAAAGCAGGGTGTATTAAATGATTCATTAAGTCTAGTATCAATACAAAGCAGGGTGTATTAAATGATACATTAAGTCTAGTATCAATACAAAGCAGGGTGTATACAATGATACATTAAGTCTAGTATCAATACAAAACAGGGTGTATACAATGATACATTAAGTCTAGTATCAATACAAAGCAGGGTGTATTAAATGATACATTAAGTGTAGTATCAATACAAAGCAGGGTGTGTTAAATGATACATTAAGTGTAGTATCAATACAAAGCAGGGTGTGTTAAATGATTCATTAAGTGTAGTATCAATACAAAGCAGGGTGTGTTAAATGATTCATTAAGTCTAGTATCAATACAAAGCAGGATGTATTAAATGATGCTTTAAGTCTAGTATCAATACAAAGCAGGGTGTATTAAATGATACATTAAGTCTAGTATCAATACAAAGCAGGGTGTATTAAATGATACATTAAGTCTAGTATCAATACAAAGCAGGGTGTATTAAATGATACATTAAGTCTAGTATCAATACAAAGCAGGGTGTATTAAATGATACATTAAGTCTAGTATCAATACAAAGCAGGGTGTATTAAATGATACATTAAGTCTAGTATCAATACAAAGCAGGGTGTATTAAATGATACATTAAATCTAGTATCAATACAAAGCAGGGTGTATTAAATGATACATTAAGTCTAGTATCAATACAAAGCAGGGTGTATTAAATGATACATTAAGTCTAGTATCAATACAAAGCAGGGTGTATTAAATGATTCATTAAGTCTAGTATCAATACAAAGCAGGGTGTATTAAATGATACATTAAGTCTAGTATCAATACAAAGCAGGGTGTATTAAATGATACATTAAGTCTAGTATCAATACAAAGCAGGGTGTATTAAATGATACATTAAGTCTAGTATCAATACAAAGCAGGGTGTATTAAATGATACATTAAGTCTAGTATCAATACAAAGCAGGGTGTATTAAATGATACATTAAGTCTAGTATCAATACAAAGCAGGATGTATTAAATGATACATTAAGTCTAGTATCAATACAAAGCAGGGTGTATTAAATGATACATTAAGTCTAGTATCAATACAAAGCAGGGTGTATTAAATGATACATTAAATCTAGTATCAATACAAAGCAGGGTGTATTAAATGATACAATAAGTCTAGTATCAATACAAAGCAGGGTGTATTAAATGATTCATTAAGTCTAGTATCAATACAAAGCAGGGTGTATTAAATGATTCATTAAGTCTAGTATCAATACAAAGCAGGGTGTATTAAATGATTCATTAAGTCTAGTATCAATACAAAGCAGGGTGTATTAAATGATACATTAAGTCTAGTATCAATACAAAGCAGGGTGTATTAAATGATACATTAAGTCTAGTATCAATACAAAGCAGGGTGTATTAAATGATACATTAAGTCTAGTATCAATACAAAGCAGGGTGTATTAAATGATAGTATCAATACAAAGCAGGGTGTATTAAATGATACATTAATCTAGTATCAATACAAAGCAGGATGTATTAAATGATACATTAAGTCTAGTATCAATACAAAGCAGGGTGTATTAAATGATTCATTAAGTCTAGTATCAATACAAAGCAGGGTGTATTAAATGATACATTAAGTCTAGTATCAATACAAAGCAGGGTGTATTAAATGATACATTAAGTCTAGTATCAATACAAAGCAGGGTGTATTAAATGATACATTAAGTCTAGTATCAATACAAAGCAGGGTGTATTAAATGATAGTATCAATACAAAGCAGGGTGTATTAAATGATACATTAATCTAGTATCAATACAAAGCAGGATGTATTAAATGATACATTAAGTCTAGTATCAATACAAAGCAGGGTGTATTAAATGATACATTAAGTCTAGTATCAATACAAAGCAGGGTGTATTAAATGATACATTAAGTCTAGTATCAATACAAAGCAGGATTTATTAAATGATACAATAAGTCTAGTATCAATACAAAGCAGGATGTATTAAATGATACATTAAGTCTAGCATCAATACAAAGCAGGGTGTATTAAATTATACATTAAGTCTAGTATCAATACAATGCAGGGTATATTAAATGATACATTAAGTCTAGTATCAATACAATGCAGGGTATATTAAATGATACAT
The DNA here is from genome assembly GCA_029339505.1 of Unio delphinus. Taxonomy (NCBI): domain Eukaryota; kingdom Metazoa; phylum Mollusca; class Bivalvia; order Unionida; family Unionidae; genus Unio; species Unio delphinus. The sequence goes on from JAQISU010000400.1 coordinate 1,002,495, forward strand.
TAAGTCTAGTATTAATACAATGCAGGGTGCATTAAATGAGCAGTCTGAAGAGTCAACTTCTTTGTTAGTTACATTGTGATTGTTTTGATTGACTGTCCATTATCGGACTTATACAAGCTCAACTTGTGTCTTTAAGAATGGCATCGTTAGATTAAATTCAGTCTAGCTGTCAGATATGACTGATACCTATGTTATTATTTTTTTTTACAGATGATACAAGCAAAGTTAGCAGATATGTATGTGACCCTTAATGCCAGCAGATGCTATGTGTACAATGTTGCTCGTGCTCTTGATGCTGGTAAAATATGTCCCAATGTAAGTATGTGTACAGTGTGACTCATGCTTTTGGTGCTGGTAAAACAGGTCCCAATGTAAGTATGTGTACAGTGTGACTTTTGCTCCTGGTGCTGGTTGTTGTTGTACAGTTTAATGCCTTTTTTAGCACAAGATAGGCTATACATGGCAACCAATAAAAATGGTAGAGGAAGAACCCGTAAAACCCTCAGAAAAAAACCACTGACCCATGAGAAGCTACTAGCAAGCTTTCTCACAAACCCACATTGGCCGAGCCCAAGACTCAAACCATGCAGACAGAGGTGATTTGGCAGTGATTCTTAACAGGGAGAACTTTAGACCATTCGTCCACTCAGAGCTCCTCTTGGTGGTGGTAAAGTAGGTCTCAGTATAAGTATGTATACAGTGTCGCTAGAGCTCTTGGTGCTGGTAAAATAAGTTTCAATATAAGTAATATATATATACAGTGTCGCTAGAGCTCTTGGTGACGGTAAAATAAGTTTCAATATAAGTATGTATACAGTGTCGCTAGAGCTCTTGGTGATGGTAAAATAAGTTTCAATATAAGTATGTATACAGTGTCGCTAGAGCTCTTGGTGACGGTAAAATAAGTTTCAATATAAGTAATATATGTATACAGTGTCACTAGAGCTCTTGGTGATGGTAAAATAAGTTTCAATATAAGTATTATACAGTGTCGCTAGAGCTCTTGGTGACAGTAAAATAAGTTTCAATATAAGTATGTATACAGTCTCGCTAGAGCTCTTGGTGCTGGTAAAATAAGTTTCAATATAAGTATGTATAGTGTCGCTAGAGCTCTTGGTGACGGTAAAATAAGTTTCAATATAAGTATGTATACAGTGTCGCTAGAGCTCTTGGTGATGGTAAAATAAGTTTCATTATAAGTATTATACAGTGTCGCTAGAGCTCTTGGTGACGGTAAAATAAGTTTCAATATAAGTATGTATAGTGTCGTTAGAACTCTTGGTGACGGTAAAATAAGTTTTAATATAAGTATGTATACAGTGTCGCTAGAGCTCTTGGTGACGGTAAAATAAGTTTCAATATAAGTATGTATACAGTGTCGCTAGAGCTCTTGGTGATGGTAAAATAAGTTTTAATATAAGTATGTATACAGTGTCACTAGAGCTCTTGGTGTTGATGAAATGGATCCCAGTGTAAGTGACTAGTCATATACTTGGACTTTAAAGAAGTAATTTTATCAGTGAAATGAAAACAATGCAGAATAAATGCCAATGAAATTCAGGAGGAACACAAATGAAGTACGAAAGAAATGCGAACAGATGGGGACTTTATTTGACAGAAATGGAGAACACTAATGCAAATTATAGAATGAAGATTGATATTCAAAAATAGAATGAAACTTGAATGCATTAAAGTTAATATATTTATATATACAGATTAAAAACAGCTACCATTTATGTGTTGATGTATTCACTAGCTGTGTCTCTGCAGTCAACATTTTGACAAAACAAAATAATGAGAACATTGCGGACTTGTAAATAGTTGTTATTATATTTTATCATCAACTCAGTCTTTTGAAATTCATGCACTTGCTGTTCATGCTGTAGTCCAATTCCTATAACACTTCAGAAAACAGAAATCCAGACTGTGTAGTCCAATTCCTATAACACTTTAGAAAACAGAAATCCAGACTGTGTAGTCCAATTCCTATAACACTTTAGAAAACAGAAATCCAGTCTGTAAATTCCAATTTTTCCAAATAATTGTAAACAAGGAAAATAGAATGGTAAAAGGATGTCAATGCAAAATCTTTGAAAACAGAAGTGAAAATGATGAGGTGATAGACAAAATACAATCATGATTGAAATGCACTGAAATATAAACAGAGTGCAAAGCTGATACGAGGATATATATTGTAGTGGATACAGTCAACTATTTCGTATCTACTGATATATATTGTAGCGGATACAGTCAACTATTTCGTATCTACTGAATATCTACTGATATATATTGTAGTGGATACAGTAAACTATTTTGTATCTACTGAATATCTACTGATATATATTGTAGTGGATACAGTCAACTATTTCGTATCTACTGAGTATCTACTGATATATATATATTGTAGCAGATACAGTCAACTATTTTGTATCTACCGAATATCTACTGATATATATTGTAGCGGATACAGTCAACTATTTTGTATCTACTGAATAACACAGGTTAAACTGACTTGCTTATAATTCACCAAAAAAAAAAAAAAAAAAAAAGATAATGCTAAAATTTTGTTAAGGCATTTAATTGATTTCTCCAGTCTGTGTGGCATGAGACATTGTGGGCCACAATGAAGAAGTACAACATGGGTCTATAGTTGACCAACACCATCAAGCAGCTGTATGCCAAGGCTACCAGTGCAGTAATTGCTCAAGGTTCTGTGGGGGACTGGTTCAAGAGTACAGTTGGAGTACGGCAAGGCTGTCTCCTGTCACCCACGTTTTTCAACATCTACTTAAAGTGCATCAGGAGCGAAGCCCTGGAAAACCACTGTGGGACAGTGAGTATTGGAAGGCGTAACATCACCAATCTCCGCTTTGCAGACGACATTGATGGGCTGGCAGGCAGTGAAGATGAGCTTGCCACCTTAGTGAAGGACCTGGATAAAACATCTTCCAGATTTGACATGGAGGTAAGTGCTGAGAAGACAAAACTAATGACAAACAGTGACAAACAAATCTCAACCAAGATTAAAGTCAGAGGACAGGAACTGGAAACAGTGGGCCAATTCAAATATCTTGGTTCCATAATCACAGAAGAGGGATCAAGAGCAGAAATTTTGTCACGAGCAGCACAAACAATGGCAGCTATTTCAAAGCTAAGACCCATCTGGAGAGACAAGAATATCTGTCTGAAAACTAAAATCAGACTATTGAGAGCACTAGTCATCTCAATCTTTCTGCATTCATGTGAGGCCTGGACCCTGACAGCAGAATTACAACGAAGAATTCAGGCACTTGAAATGAGATGCTACAGAACCATCCTTGACATCGCTTACATGGACCACATCACAATGAAGAAGTGCGCAATACCATCAGGCACAAAGTAGGCCATTATGAAGACCTCCTCACCATTGTCAAAAAGAGAAAGCTGAAATGGTATGACCATGTCACTAGAGCCAACAGTCTATCCACAACAGTACTGCAGGGTAGTGTCCAAGGTGGTAGAAGGAGAGGTAGACAGAGAAAAAAGTGGAGTGACAACATCACAGCATGGACGAGGACAAATTTTGCAGAGACACAGGCATTGGCACGATCAAGTCAAGTGGAGGGAACTGGTCATATGTTCAGCAGCACAGTGCCTCAATGACCACACTAGGTCAAGAGACTGATGATGATGATGATGAGTCTGTGTCATAAAAAAGTAATAATAACACCTAACTGTTACATTGATACAAGTTGTCTGTCCTTTCTTGAGATTGATTGATGGTTATGTAACATGGTGTTTACATTCATTATTTTTTTGTCATTTGTTTTTTCTTGTGGTGGACATGGTTTTCCTAAAACTTTACAGTAGCAACCAAATATTTGTAAAATTTATGTATGTGAATCATTGTGATATTTATGTATATAAATCATTGTGATATTTGTATATATGGATCATTGTGATATTTGTATATATGGATCATTGTGATATTTGTATATATGGATCATTGTGATATTTGTATATATGGATCATTGTGATATTTGTATATATGGATCATTGTGATATTTGTATATATGGATCATTGTGATATTTGTATATATGGATCATTGTGATATTTGTATATATGGATCATTGTGATATTTGTATATATGGATCATTGTGATATTTGTATATATGGATCATTGTGATATTTGTATATATGGATCATTGTGATATTTGTATATATGGATCATTGCAATATTTGTATATATGGATCATGGTGATATTTGTATATATGGATCATTGTGATATTTGTATATATGGATCATGGTGATATTTGTATATATGGATCATTGTGATATTTGTATATATGGATCATTGTGATATTTGTATATATGGATCATTGTGATATTTGTATATATGGATCATGGTGATATTTGTATATATGGATCATGGTGATATTTGTATATATGGATCATTGTGATATTTGTATATATGGATCATTGTGATATTTGTATATATGGATCATTGTGATATTTGTATACATGGATCATTGTGATATTTGTATACATGGATCATTGTGATAATTTTATGTATTGTTTTTATAAATCAAATATTTAAGACAAAAATGGAGATTCTTTGAAGGTAGGCACTAAAACTAATGCAATAGCCTGGAAGAAAAATTACATATTTTATTATACATTTCATAGTTTATGCAAAGTTTTTTACAACTTTTTTAAATACCATCATTGAATTTGTTCTGGTCACCATATTAAGTTTCTGAAACTATATACATCACAGCACTTGCCTATCAAGCAGTGGTTGTGTATGCTTGGGTGGATGTCTGAATGGGTGGATGTCTGATATATAAATTGTGGACAAACCATATGTACAATTATCAGCAAGAAGCCACAGCGATGAGAAAATGAACTTTCTCTATGTCATATTAAGATGACAGCTTCCACTCTCTGTAGGGTCTGGATTATGTCCTGATTTTTGGAAGTTAACATCCCAAAAGGTGTAGGATCCTTGACACTTGGTCCAGTGCTGTAAGTGCTGGCGAAGGAAAGATTGTTGTTTCCTCCCAAGTGTTTAAAAGTACCTGTTATTGAATTGTGCCCTCTCAGCATGGAGGTGTATCATTCTCTCAAAGTAAACTGAGTGCCTGTTACCAGGCTTTGATATTGGTTTATATTACTCTTACCAGGCTTTGATATTGTTTTATATTACTGTTACCAGGCTTTGATATTGGTTTACATTACTGTTACCAGGCTTTGATATTGGTTTACTTTACTGTTACCAGGCTTCGATATTGGTTTACATTACTGTTACCAGGCTTTGATATTGGTTTACATTACTGTTACCAGGCTTCGATATTGGTTTACATTACTGTTACCAGGCTTTGATATTGATTTACATTACTGTTACCAGGCTTTGATATTGGTTTATATTACTGTTACCAGGCTTTGATATTGGTTTATATTACTGTTACCAGGCTTTGATATTGGTTTATGTTACTGTTACCAGGCTTTGATTTTGGTTTATGTTACTGTCAAATCCATTTCGATGTTCTCACCTTCCTTATGGAAATGGGATTGAATTGACGTCCTCACGACCCTTCCCTTCATCCCAGTTTCATCCCTATTCAATGTCAGGACCCCTTTTTCCAGATAGTAAGGCTTCTTATCCCTGAATAAGGGTATTGTGCTCAGTCACCTTCAGTCTTGTCCAACAAAAGGGAGGCAGGATGCCTCTTTTTTCCCTGACTGCTGAGATCAGTGATCACTTTTTTTGCATTGGTGGAAGTTAATAAGGTTGGTTCTGTTAGCCATCTTCTCCTTTCCTGGAGGTAGGACAGTGCTCTTTTGCCTTGGTATTATTTAATTTTCTCATTTCCAGGAGCTGATGCACATTTTATCAAAAAACTAAAAAAAACTTTTTCATGTCAGGCTTACAAAATATGAAATTACTAAATCTGCCTACGTTTGTCACACTCACTTTTGTGAAATATAGCATCCCTTGAACATTGTATTGTAACAGGTTTTGAGTGATACTATCCTTAATGAAAAATTGCATACAATCTTTGACTGTCATTGTTCTATGATTGCTTGAACAATAAACTCATGATTCAACTTAGAAATATATGGTCATTACAACTTCTTGTTCTAAAACTGCAAAGTACTGAATTGAAACAGAACAAATATAAGATTACCAGAATTTTACCAGAATGATTACCAGAAAGATTTCTAGAAAGATTACCAGAAAGATTACCAGAATTTACCAGAAAGATTACCAGAATTGTACCATAAAATTACCAGAATTTTACCAGAATTGTAAGAATGTTGTATTTGATAACCATGGCTCTCACCGTTTATGAATTTATTTATTGTGTGAATTGTAATATGATATTTAGAATTCAAGCCATGTTAATGTTCTGATCAGAGGCACATTAATGGGGGCATGTCTTTTTAATTGGGACTACAGTTTATGTTACTGTATCATGGAACAGATTAATAAAGTGTATGTATGAAATTGGCAGAGACATTTTTCTTTGGAAAATAAATTTGATTATTAGTTTCATTTGTCACCTAAAATCATAGCATTTTATATTAGTCACTGTCAGGATCAGTGTTAATTGACTCACAATGGTCTTTCAAGATAAATGGTGATGACTAAATCTGAGGTACTAAAAAGTCTTGTTTTTTTGTCTAGGTAAATTTATAATTTATTTGCTTTTCAGAAGAAATTACTAGGTTCTTTGGGGTGTATGGAGTTCTTGGGAGGGGTAACACCTGGCTGGCTCAGCAGTTGTACTAATTCGGTTTTTAGCTCGCCAACTGTTGGTAGCCACTTGGCAATCACTCTCACCAGTGGCTCCATTTCGTAGCAGCCACATCCCTGAAAACAACCTCAACTGGCTGACCAAATCAGGCTGTGGGTAGCTGACTGTTCATAAATCCTCGATGAGTTAGGCTTTGTCTACCTAGCATGTGAAGACTGGATTCGGCAGCCTGCACATTGGAACCACAAGCTGGTCAACAGGCAGAAAGGCAATTTCTAAAAAAGTGCAATGGAGTGCTAAGAGCTCAATGAGACACGTGGGATGTCGTGGTCATCCACTGGACTCAGCTCTATCTCTGGCCATCTTTGACGTTGACATGCTGCTGGACTCCGATGGTTTGGGTGAGAGAAGTTGACAAACTGCGCAACTCGTCCTCACTTAAAACAAAGTCACAGCGCAAGTCATTCTTGTCATCCACCCATCCCATTTCTTCACCCATTAAAGTCTTGTGGCAACAGGCAAGCGACGAAGCGGTAGGTGTGGGTACAATGGCAGCCATAGCCGCAAACCTGTACAGAGGCAGCTCAGGACAATAGGATTGTTCTCCACAGACACGGAGCAGCAGTGGAGTCCGACAGCCCCCTGAGTGACTTAGCAGCCGTCTTCTGGAATGCTCTGTTCACCTCCCTGGCTTGAGGAAGGGGCTAGAAAAGGTGCCCTAAACATTGCCTGCTCCAAACTTCCCTAGACAGCATACCACGGCTGGCAGGGACCCTACTCCAGCAGTCAAAATACAAAGAAGAAAATGAGGATTATTCCTCTCACACTTGGTGCATGGAATGTATGCACCTTAATGGACAGAGATGATGCGGAAAGATCCCAGAGGAGAACCGCCCTAATAGGAAAGAAACTTGCAAGGTACAAGGTGGACATTGCTGCCTTAAGCGAGACCCAGCTTGCAGGAGGAGGATGAGGGCATTGACAGAGGCTCCGGATACACTTTCTTTTGGAGTGGCTGAGGAAGTGAAGAGCACTGTGAGGCTTGTGTTGGCTTTGCAGTAAATTGACTTGACCTCCCAAGGGAGTAAATGACAGACTCTTGTCTAGAAGAAAACACCTTACCATCATCAGTTGCAATGCTCCAACCATGACCAACCCAAATGATGTGAAGGACAAGTTCTATGAGGATTTATTCTCCATCATTGCTGACGTTCGAATGGCAGAAAAGCTTGTCATTCTTGGTGATTTCAATGCAAGAGTACTTTGTGATCATTTTGCCTGGAATGGAGTGCTAGGAAAACACATAATGGGTCACTGTAACAGCAACAGTTTCCTTTTGCTCCAGACTTGCACTGAGCATGAACTGCTGATCACCAATACTTTCCGCCAATAAGTCGATGTCATAGATGCACCCTTGCTCTAAGCACTGACACTTCATTCACTAGAGTCATTGTCAGGAAGAAGGACAGGCAGGATATGTGTGTGACCATGTCCTTGTGCGGCACTGACTGCTGGACAGACCACCGTCTCATCATCACCAAGCTCAACATTTGCATTCAGCCCAACAGACAGGGAAAGATGGTTCATAAATGAATTAACATCTCCAAGCTGAAATGCACCATTACCAAACCATCTCTCATGGATGCATTATAAGAATGTCTAAAATCCCTCCCTCTTGATAATCAGAATGTGGAGACTGACTGTGCAGCATTCAGAAAGCTGGTCTACAGCACAGCTTTGGAAATCCTAGGACCCTCAACCAGAAAGTCAAGACTGGTTTGATGAGAACTGCAACGAGATCAAGTAGTTCCTGGATGAGAAACACTGCGTCCTTCAAACCTACCTCGACAATCCCAACTTCACCACTAGGAAAGATGCATACAACAATATGAGCAGAACTGTATAGCAGAAACTCCTTCATATGTGAGACAAATGGCTGAGCAACTGAGCTGCTGAGATCCAGTGCTATGCAGACCACCATGACATGAAGAACTTCTACAATGCCCTGAAAGAAGTGTATGGACCTACATCCTCTCGATCATCCCCCTTCTCTGCACAGACGGGAACACACTAATTACTGACAAAGATTCTGCAACGATGGGCTGAAAACTTTAACGGCATCCTGAATCACCCTTCATCCATCAGCAATGAAGCCTTCAGTTGTCTCCCCATATTATCCATCAACAAATCAGAAAGCAATATATCCGCTCTCCAGGAGCAATGCACCTGGTTCATATTCCATCCCAGCTGAAGGGGGCACAGCCCTAATAGAACCACTTCACCAATCCTTTTTTGGCAGCAAGAGACGATCCCCAGGAATTCAACGATGCTTCTATAACCTACCTGTATAAGCGTAAAATAAACCGCCAGGCCTGGGACAACCACCAGGATATATCCTTTCAATTGCAGGAAAGATACACACCAGAATCCTGCTGGACAACCTCACTATGCACCTTGACCATGGACTACTACCAGAAAGCCAGTGTGGATTCTGAAAAGAATATGTGACCATCAGCATGGTGTTTGCTGCGAGTCAGCTACAAGAGAAATGTCTAGAGCAAATCAACCTTTTCTCCATCTACGTCAACTTGACCTAACATGTTTGATACTATCAACAGAGAAGGCTTGTGGAAGGTAATGGTCAAGTATGGATGCCCAAGAAAGTTTATATCCATGGTGCAGCATTTCCATGATGGCACGCAGGCACGAGTCCAAGGCAATGTAGAGACATCTGAGCCATTCCAAGTAACCAATGGCGTCAAGCAGGGTTGTGTTCTGGCACCGACACTGTTCAGTCTATTGTTCTTTGCCATGCTGACTAATGCTTTGAATTCAGAGACGGAGAGGTTGGAGTTGGCATCAGGTACCATACAGATGGAAAACTGTTCAATCACAGGAGGCTTCAAGTGAAAACCAAGGTTATGACGGACACCATCAGGGATTTCTTATTTGCTGTTGCCTGTGCCCACACTGCTGGCTCAGAAGGCAACCTGTAATGCAACATTGACAAGTTCTTCAGTGCCTGAACATGCTTTGGTCTAGCCATCAGTACCAAGAAGACTGAAGTCCTGCATCAACCAGCATCTGGCAAGCTCTGTGTTGAGCCCAACATCACTGTCAATGGCCAAAACCTTGACATAGCGAACCACTTCATCTACCTTGGCTACTCACTATCACAGAGCGTCACTATTAACAATGAGGTGACCCTTTGCATTGCTAGAGCCAGCGCAATTTTCGGTAGATTGTATGTCAACGTCTGGAATAGAAGAGGCATCATCATCCAGACCAAACTAAATGTCTACAGGGCAGTTGTGCTCCCAACACTACGTTACGCATATGGAATGTGGACTGTGTACCAGTGCCATGCCAGGAAGCTGAACCACTTTCATACCACAAGTCTTGGGGGAAACTCCTCAACAACAAGTGGCAGGACAAGGTTCCAGACACTGAGGTACTTGCCCAAGCAGGTCTCCCCAGCGTTGACCATCCTGATGCAGTTCCAGCTACACTGGGTGGGACATTTTGTACACGTCAGATCACTGGCTACCTAAGAGACACTGCTATGGCGAGCTACGGCAAGTACAACAATCCCAGGTCAGAAGAAATGCTTCAAAGACAATCTGAAAGCTACATTGAAAGGAATCAACATAAACCCTGATACCTGGGAACAAACTGCAAGCAATCGAGTCACTTAGCATTCCTCCATGCACAAAGGCTCCAAGTTGTGCAAATCTAGCAGGACAGCAGTTGCAGAGCTGAAGATTCAACCCAGAAAAACACATGCCATCAACCCTCCTGGAGATTTTCGAACTTATTACGCAAACAAACATTCTGTGCAAGGGTTGGCTTTATCAGCCACTTGTACAGGCACAGAACAGAACCAGCCCCTCCAACGGATGACTAGAGAGGTCCTCGTCGAATTGACGGATGAACATCACTAGAATCTTTGTTTTATTTATCATTAAAACCACAGTATTTGATACTTCTTTGTTACAGTACAGTGTGTAATGTTTAATTGACAAAGTTTTTAACAGAAATAATCATCTGCTAAATGCATTGTCCTGGTAAATTCTAATTTAGACTCTGAGATAAAGGTGTCATGATAGTATATGGGCAGTAAACTGTCTTAGTTAATTAATATGAAACTCTTGCTAATTATGAAGTTTTGTGGTACATAAAGAATTTGTTGCATTTAGTTTTGAGCTGCGCCATGACCATGTTGTATCCAAATTCATCTTGTGATGAAGCATATAATAGCATGTTTGTCCTATTTTCTTGACATGGACCATATTGCAAAATTTACCTCGCTGAGAGTTTAAGAATAAATGCTTATAGGCTGTAAAATTTATTTAATTTAAGTTCTTTGCAGACATTCATGAGATTATGAATATTATGATGTTATATACATTGTCACCAAGTATACTCATGTTTAATAGATGTATCCCACATAGCTTGTTACATGGGGAAATGTATAAAAAAAACATAAGAATGAGATAAATACAGTGAACTTTAGTTTTTTGTTTGCTTTTTTCATTAACTTGTTTAAGCAGCATCCTTTAGAATCCTTTACTTTACCAACTGTATTGTTATAACCAAGCATCCTTTAGAATCCTTTACTTTACCAACTGTATTGTTATAACAAAGCATCCTTTAGAATCCTTTACTTTACCAACTGTATTGTTATAACGAAGCATCCTTTAGAATCCTTTACTTTACCAACTGTACTGTTATAACCAAGCATCCTTTAGAATCCTTTACTTTACCAACTGTACTGTTATTACCAAGCATCCTTTAGAATCCTTTACTTTACCAACTGTACTGTTATAACCAAGCATCCTTTAGAATCCTTTACTTTACCAACTGTATTGTTATAACCAAGCATCCTTTAGAATCCTTTACTTTACCAACTGTGCATCTTGTATTGCCAAGGACATTTATGTTCAGTGTACTAGACTCAAAATTCCACTATGTTATTTTTATTTTTCATTTAGGACTGTGCAGGAGTGATCCTGTATACTGCTGAAGCAGCTACACAGATGGCCTTACAGGCAATACAGATTCTCGGTATTTACTTTTAAAATTCAAAATCTCCAATTAACATTCATCAAAATGATTTGGTAACTATTGTATAAATTCAATTCTGCCAGGTGTAACCTTAATTTGAAATAGAAACTTTGATTACAGAGTATTATGCTTCAAGTTTATTGTCCAGTCATTAATTGCAATGTTATTGCTGAATAGCAAATTTAAATGGTGCAATGTTCACATTGAATGGTCAAATAGTGTATTGGCCCTAGCATTAATAATTTTCCTAAATTATGTTTCTCCTAAAACCTGATCACGTTAATGTTGTTGTTATAAGTCCTTCTACCTCCTAATTCCAGCCCTCCTAAAGACAAATTTTTATCTTTTCTGTTAATTTTATATAGATAAAGATTTGCGCATTACCTTCAGTTGTCAACTAAGGTGATGCTCCGTGGAGCAGAACATTGTGTAATGGGACAGAAAGTCGGATGACTTGATGGTACAGTCACCAGCTGAGGTTTGGCCAATTGGCATGGCTCATTCATTAACCCCATGTTCTTGGACTAAAATCCTTAAGACTATTCTTAGGCATGCAGGGGAACTTGTGCCATCCGAGCGTCCTAGAATTAGGTGGAAAGGGAAGCCTTTGGACAAGAGTTATTGTCCTTTTCAATGTAATAAAGACTGAGAAGATTTTTTTTTTTTTTGTCTTTTAGAGGACTGGCTTTTGGAGGTAGTTGGGCTTATATTCCTAACATTAATATGATCATTAAACATACTTGAAGAAAACTTGGCTTTCAGTTTTTGTTCTTATAACACCATTACAGCATGGTATGATGGATGTTATGGGGATAGTTGTGCTTATTTACTTTTGGTCTAAGTTCAAATTGATGTCTAACTTTGGTATGTTCTTTCCCTTCTTTCATTGAATAATTCTTGTCGGAAGAGGCATAATAAGAAATTAATGAAAGTATGTAATTTTGTTGATTATTATGGTTTTTTGATATTATTCCTGCATGAATTATTTGGATAAAGAAATTAATTTGCTCATTTGCTTATGTTAAATTTTACTTTGTTACAGGTGGAAATGGTTACATAAATGACTATCCCACAGGAAGATTTCTACGTGATGCCAAATTGTATGAGATTGGGGCAGGAACCAGTGAAATTCGACGGCTAGTGATTGGGAGATCAATCAATGCCCATTATAGATAGAATTCTTGAATGGACAAATTGATCAAGCTATCAATGACACAGAAAATAGTAATTTGATTACTTAAATATGACAATGTATTTGCTGCAATCTTCTTAACATATTTTTGAAAGTTTTTTATGCATGGCAAAATAAATACAGAAGAAAGATTTTGTAGTTTTGTGAACATGCAGAAAATGTTACTAGTAAATTTTTACATCAGATTAATTCATCATTATATTAAATAAAATTGTCCTATTAGAACACTGAAATTTAATGTATCAAATTGTACGTAATAATTCATGCAGTGTGATTCTGTATGTGTGATTTGGATTTTTAACATAGATTTTACAAATTTTTGAGTCATAAAGTTACAGAATCAGCATTGTGGCATTTGATAGTTATGTCTACCACTGGGGCATCATGCTGCAGATATGTAGTATCATGTACCACTCAGTCAGATTATTCTGACACTTGGCCGACCAGTCGTAAAACGATCACCATGTGAGGCAGCAGCTATTACCATTGTTATTAATCTTTGGTAAGACACGGTTTGAAGCTGTGACCTCTAGTATCTGAGGCAGAGGAGTAAATAAGTAAGTAAGGATCATCATTTAATCTGGAAAAAAATAGCAAATGGTTTGCTTCAACAAAACGTTTAATGAATAAAGGATCATGTTTAGAAATCCTCAGTTGGTTGACAGAATTTTAAAATCTTTGATAAATTTTTCTATTTGCATTCAGGTTTAGGTAATGCTATCTGAATAGTCTGATGATGGGAACTATTCTATTTCATTACAAATTCTTGGAGATTAAACCAATGTCGATACATAAAATCCTTTTACATTGTGACTAGTTTTCAAATGTGTTGGCATTTCTATACTTATTTAATGAGTTTAAGGTAGTGGCCTTGGGAAATGTTAAAAATGGTCATGTATTACATATGATTGACATTTTTTAGACAACGGTTTTGATGAAAATATGTAATTATGTTTTGATATTTTCTTATAAAATGCTGGATATATTTATACAGAGACTTGTATTATTTTTTTATTATTATTTAGTACAGATGACTACTTGTCTGTTTACACAAAATAAAGAGAGTCTTTGTCTTAGAGGGATTTACTTCTCAGGGTTTTAGCTTATTGTCTGCTTCAGTTACTGAGAATAATTTATTCTAATTAATTAACACTTTTCTCCATTAGAAGAGTCATGGTGTTAAAGGGACATAACTTAAATGTTATCACAGTGAGTAAATTAATATACTCAGTGGTTATCTTTCTTGATATGGTTTAACAATTTTTTTACAGAATCGCTACAGTATAAGAATAAAAGTGTTATTTCAGAAGCCAATGAGGACACAAGCTAAATATTACATGAAACAGATTTTTGTGTACAGTAAAGAAAGCTTATTATGTTTATTCTTTCTGTTAATGTTGTAGGAGCTTAACTTCCCAGCCAAATTTCTAATAACCAAGTATTTTAAAGGCTTTGTCATAACATTCCTTTGTTAGAATATTTAATTAGTTATATATTTGATTTGTCGTGTCCACTTGACAAACTAGTTCAATTATAATGTTTTTATCACCTGACATGACAAAGTCAGATAAACAGTGGTGGTCATGTAAATAAGAATTATAGGGGCCAGGTAGCAAAGGTGTGATAATCACATCTCACATATGATCCTTACTTTCAGTTCAATTAAAGAATATAAAGAAATGTTTTTGTCTTTTTTTCAACTGAATAATTTAGAAATTTACTTTAGCTGTTGTTTTATATCTGTATGTTATGATTATGTTATGATCCTTAAACTTAAACTTATGGTCTTAAACTTAGAAATGGAAAGAAGCAAATCCAACGAGGTTTTGTAAAACTTAAATAATCTAATTCTCTAAGTTATAAAATAAAAAACATTAGAGAAACTTACAGTATTTTGAATAAAATCGAAAAATATCCTAAAAAGTTCTATCCAAATCCCAAAGAATTCAGTGTTTCACATGAAATCCAGGTCCTTTAATGTGCTGGTCTGCTTACAGTTTTGATGAATCGCAATCACACTGTACACAATGCTATTGAATCATTTCACATAAGTCCCAGAATAATATTTAAGTCCAGAGTTAAAGAGCACTTTGTAATTCCAAAGAATAATTATAAAGAATGATTTCTGCTCAAATGACATCTAAAGACAACATTAAACATATTTTGCAACTGACTAAAGATCAATAAAATGGGAAAAATTGAATGAATTGATCAACTCTCTCTTATATACACACCTTTGCAGTATTACATCTCCAGCTACATAACATTTGTCACCAAATATCACAATATATACATTCTGACTATGGTCTTAAAGTAAGTAACAGAAAAGTGTAAAAACCAACAAGATAGTCTTTTGATGGATCAAAATAATATAATCCAGAATGTTGTTTGAATATAATTATTATTACATTCCATAATATTATGGAGCACTTTGCAACTAATTATTGTAATAAACTAAACCATCCAAATCCATAACTGAACACTACAATAAGACTGATTTGGCTTCAGATGTTAAGGCAAGAATTTATCATTTTTCAAGTCAACAACATTATATAAAAAGCTAAGACATAATAATAGATTTAGGTCAGTCTCATTAATATAAGACTGTCAAAGTTTTGTCAACTAGTTTTAGAATTTCCAAGTGAAAAATGTAATGCCCTAGACTTGGATTCAAATTAACATATTTACTTCCAAATGAATTTATTTGAATATTTAACCCACACTCAGAGAAGTATTGGTTTCAATTTAGGACACAGTCTGGTACAAAATACAGATGAACAATACATAAAATCATGAACAAAAGGCAAGTAAATATTACCTCACAAGCTTAAACTATAAAATCGAACAAAATGAAAGATCTAGAAATAATGTACAGTGAATGAATACCTAGATAATTATCCTTACAATAACTAACAATTTCACATCAATTGTGAAAATATCCAGAGTTATTCTGAATGAAGGTTCTAATATGCTTATGTGCTAAGATGCTAGCACCACTGAAAAACCAGAGTTCTAAATCTAAATGCTTTTTCTTTACAATAGCCTCATAAAAAATTATAATATTAAAGTCCTTGAATAATTTCCCATAATCCAACGGAATTATTTAATGTAAAATGCCTTGAATGATTTCCCATAATGCAACAGAATTATTTAAATGTTTAAGGCCTTGAATAATTTCCCATAATCCAACAGAATTATTTAAATGTTTAACACCTTGAATAATTTCCCATAATCCAACAGAATTATTTAAATGTTCAAGACCATGAATAATTTCCCATAATCCAACAGAATTATTTAAATGTTCAAGACCATGAATAATTTCCCATAATCCAACAGATTTATATGTTCAAGGCCTTGAATAATTTCCCATAATCCAACAGAATTATATAAAAGTTCAAGACCATGAATAATTTCCCATAATCCAAAACAGAATTATTTAAATGTTCAAGACCTTGAATAATTTCCCATAATCCAACAGAATTATTTAACTGTTAAAGGCCTTGAATAATTTCCCATAATCCAACAGAATTATTTAAATGTTCAAGACCCTGAATAATTTCCCATAATCCAACAGAATTATTTAAATTTCAAGACCATGAATAATTTCCCATAATCCAAAACAGAATTATTTTAATGCTAAAGACCTTGAATAATTTCCCATAATCCTCTAGGTACTGTTTTAGAATAAATATTTTAAGCTCTTTCAATTAAAAAAGAATATATTAATAAATCAGAGCATCATCTTCTCTCTCTCTCTCTCTCTCTCTCTCTCTTTCTCTCTCTCTCTCTCTCTCTCTCTCACAAAAAGCTGCATGTAACTGATGTGCTTCTTTAATTCTCATATATATATACATATATATATATATATATATATTCACCAGATCAACAATATCCATATCATTGAAAAATATTCTTGAACATTTAAATTTATATTAAATTGTGAAATTATTTAATAGTCGTGTTCTGACCTTCCCGTGCATTGCTCCAGTCAACAAGGGCATGCACATTTCTGCAGGACAAACGCACTGCTAGTACGATGGGATGTTTTTTTATTAACCTCCATTCGAATTAATGCATAATGTACTTGACAGAAATAGTTGACAATGGCAGTCAGCCTTGATTTATGAATGAAATTCTTCATGTACATGTATTTTTGCTGTAAAACGGAGTATAGGCTGATAAAGAACATACAGTCTGTAATGTTCCAGTCCTTATCAATGGTAAAAGATACAGATGTAGGCAAGTTCGTACCACTTTCTATCACAGTAGAAAATATTAAATCAAAACTGTCTCACGAATATGAAATGAACAAGACTATCAACTCTCGCGTGAAACAACTAAAAAAGATTATAAATGAAAATGATGTTACCGATGGCAGCTTGGATTAATTCCTCTACAGTTCTGTTGTTTTATTATGCTATAATATTTTTTTTATTCTGTTATAATATCTTTTTATTCTGGTATATTTTTTTTATTCTGTTATAATATTTTTATTATCTCATAATATCTTTATTTATTCTGTTATATCTTTTTTTATTCTATTAAAATATTTTTTTTATTCAGATTTGTAAATTTTGATGAAATTTCATCCTGTTTTTACACATTTGAGTCTAAATATTATAGAAAAATCTATCAAAATAGTAATATTTGTAGGGTGAAACCCCGAGCGATTCTCTAAATGATTTATCGATAAATCGTTGAATTTGCCATGTTTTGGTCATAAATCAACTAAAATCGGATATATTTTTACGAAAAATCTAATAAAAGCAGACAAAAAAAAGATGAAATTAACGATTTATCGATAAATCATTTAGAGAACTGCTGCGGTTTTTCACCTACCGAAATCTGACAGATTTTCTACGATAAAATTGACTAAAATGGATAAGAAAAGATGAAATTTCATCAAATCAGTAAACAAATATTCTGTTTTACTGAAATCATATTTTTATTCAGAACTATATAATATTTTTGTAAGTTCATCAATATTAATGCAGGAATGCGCGTAGTTTATAATCTGATCTGGGTCACACGTGATCATATAAATATGTTTTCGCCGCAATCTATCTAACTGTTCTTGCGTCAGTAAAAAATCTTCGTCATCGAACTCGTCAATGACTATATCAACGATGTTGAATGAATACTGTGTAAATATTAATTTGATTGCATTTCCATGTACTTCCTTGTCGTGTATAAAAGCCTTTACGTGCTAGTACATATGTAATATTTATCCGATTAATTCTTGAATCAAGATAAAAAAAATCGTTTACGATAAAAATATAAAAATCTTAAGAATTTACATTCAGATTTATCAGTAAAACCTCACCACGTAAATCAATCGAGTGTCCATCCTGGTAGGTGAGTTTCAATTAATTCATGACAGTTATTGATTATGCATGCGTAGATAATTCGCATTGATTAGTTCTTGCACGATCAAGGATCCAGGAGGAACCATTGGAGTAAATGTGTAAAGAACGTATCCTTGTTGAGCTTGATTTGATATCCCAAGATCTGTTTGATAACCACCATCGATTACATCACATACAAGATTGACTGCAATCGTTGAGGTTATAGTTACAATCTCTGATAAAATATGTCTGCCTTCAGCATCTGAATTATTGTTAAATCTGAAAACATCATTAGGATGTGGTGGAGTTTCATCAGGCCATCATAGAACAGTTTTTATCGATGATCGATAAATATCTACGACGTAATCGGGAGATATTGCTTCAATCACAGATGATAATGTTGGTTCGTGAACAGTAATAGTTATCTTTGATTCTTTTTTTCTTGTTGATTTTAATCTGCGCTGGAATTCATATCGGTGGGTCTGTCATTGTCTGTGTCCGTAACATTGAATACCAAATCTTGGCAGGTAATTGAATAATATAATTTAAAAAGTCAACTGGGGGTGATAGTCCGTACTA
Organism: Unio delphinus; assembly: GCA_029339505.1. Classification (NCBI taxonomy): domain Eukaryota; kingdom Metazoa; phylum Mollusca; class Bivalvia; order Unionida; family Unionidae; genus Unio; species Unio delphinus. Next base: position 1,021,414 of record JAQISU010000400.1, read on the forward strand.
ATAAAAATAAACAATTCCGCGTGGATCAATCGCATATGCAACCCAGTGAGTTCCTGGATCGGAATTCGAATCGAGATTGATACCGGTTTCAACGTGATGTGGTTGTTTCGGTAATTGATCACGCATGAAAACTTCAATAAAATGTTTTATTTTTAATTTTTAGCAGCATTTATCAGGTCAAAATTTGACATCGGGGTTATTATATTCCTTGAAGTCTCAGTCCTTTTCCTATTTAAGTTCATGGAAGTCAGACCGCGCCCCATTTTTATTCCCTTTTCCTGTTGCTTTCTTTAATGCCATTCCAGCGGCGGTTCAAACAGCACCTAACGCAGCTGCTTTTGCAACTGTAGGTGCTGCCGCAGCAATTAATGCTGGTATTGCTGCAAGAAGTGGAAATATACCTCCTGATTTAATCATATATTTGATTGCACTTGGAGAAAATTCAAGTTGAACTCCAGTTTTTGATACCAGAGCTTTATTGAAACGTTTAAGCTGATTACCGGTTAACGATAATTTGTTTGGACCACCACTCATTTGTTATTTCTTTAACGTTATTTTTGCCGCACATTCATCTGCGTTTTCTAATTGTAATTTTTTTATCTGACCTTGAGTCAGAGTTGCGTTAACATGACTATGCGACATTTTTATATTTACTTGATTTATTTTAATTACATGTTCTATACGGGTGCATCAACAACTCGCATTCGTCCACCAATACCCTCGAGTAATACTGCTCTGTCGCTAAGTATAACAGCGATCGCTCTAAAACCAGCAGGAACAACAGATGGACCTAAAGCACCAGGGAGAAAATAACCTACTTGAGCTCGAAAATATATATCAACAAAAGATTGTCTGAATAAATCTAAATGTTCAAGTGAAAAGTAATAAATCTTATATAATGTTGTGAAATCTTTTTGTGATATTTGCAAACCGGTACCGATATCCACATTTAGATCATTCCCCATAAATGACATTAAACGATGATATGCACGTGCAACTTTATTATGTCCAAAATTCAAAGTAACTTCCTCGGCAGGTTTTTGATGTCCATTTATTCTCAAACTAACCTCGGTAACATTAAGTGTGTCAAATACCATCGGATTTCTTTCCTGGTTTTTTACTCGTACATTTGCTTGAAATGCGATAAAAAAAATATCTCGTGGTGCTGAAACCCCTTGTTGTGCTGATATATGTCATGTAAATAGACCAGCAGCATTACCTTGATTACTATCTGTAGTCATTGTTTTCCATGATAGCAGTGATTTACCACCTTGATTTATGAAAGAAAAGCAATTTATTTTCTACTTCTTACTGGCATCCACAGTGATAATTTTGTTATTACTACTTTACCAGCATCACCTCCGGCTCGCCAGATTGCATCTTTGTCGGATTCGTTTCTCTTAAGTACCACAGTGTGTTTATCACCAAACATAACCTTCCTAACATCTCTTTAAAATCCAAAAATATGAGATAATGGAATCGCACATGAAAATATCTCGTTTGCGTTTAACATTGATCTACGTGCTGCGAATCCGAGATTGAAATTTTCATTCATTGACGCAACTTCAGTTCCAGCTGCATTCATCGTTACATTTCTGTTTTCTGGATGATCATTTGTATCCTTTGTAAACATCATTGATGGACCGGCTGATCTTGAATAGTCATGGGAGTATCTAGCTAGACCAATTATCGTCATACCAATATCAACATTTTCCAGGCATGATTCGATGTGTTTTCCATCGATCATATAAGTAGCACTGCTGAATAAAGCCATGATACCATTATTGACAAAACCAACTCTGTCACCGATTCCATAATCTGTATCATCTGCTTTTATAAGTCGACCTTCAACTTCAATAAATGCTTCAGCGGATAAGAAATACCGACTTGTATCTTGAACGCGTAATTCGATTATTCCACGTTGATTTGGTTGTACTGCATCGTAAGAATAATATTGATAATTGCGCAAGGATTCATTTTTACGAACTGGTTCACCCATATCCAACGCTGTAACAATTTCACGCTTAAAAATTTTATTGTAATTATTATGATCTAAATTGTAATTATCTACGAAGACCACTTCCTGCTATCAGACTAGCGGTTATGTTATCTTCTTTTCCTTTTAACGATGCATCAGCCAGATCCATTAATCTTTGGGTTGCGGCCTGATTTATTGTTTTACTTTCATTTGCAGGCATAACTTAAGTAGATGGTAATTTCAATTGTCGTCGTAATAACCGTAAAATTCTGCCTTTGACCGCAGAAAACGCTGTACAGGCAAGATCACCGATTGCGCTAGGACCTTTGTCGCGAATAACATCGATAGCTTTCATTGATAATTGTTTTGCAATTGGCATTGCTTTTGGGGCTATCCTGGTAAATGAACCCCGAACAACATCACCAAGTCCATCTCCGTAGGTTAGTTCATAAACTGGTTATCGTGAATTTACTACTCTGAGCATTCTTGGTCTACGATACGTATTGTGTACGATCATTTTTTTTAATCATTCATCATGATCTAAATTATGTGTCAAGGGATTTAGTAATCTGTAATTTCATCGATAAATTCCTGATAGGTATTGATGTCTATGATACCACCGGTAAAATAATCATCTACAGATATCAGAGATTTGTTGATAATTTCATGAGAAGTATTTCCAACGCGTTTTCCTCCTATGAGAATTTCTAGTCTATCCACGTCAGCGATGACGCTGTTATGGCAACTGATAGGACCATTTCCCAAACCACTTCCTGTAGTAACAACAGGAGAGTTATCACCAGAATCCCTTTCCGTACCTAGTGAAGATCGTAATCTCTCCTGCTGTTTGTTTTCTTTTTGTTCCATCTCTTTTTCTATTTTTTTTTCAACTTTTCTTTTATTTGTTCCGCCTCTTTATTTTTTTGTTTCAACTTTTCTTTTATTTGATCACTTCTAAATTTTTCAGCTTCCACCATCATCCCTTGTTCTATTTGTTGCAGAGGTGACGGTAGCTGATACTGGGGAGGTTGTTCTATTTGCTGCTGCGTTTCTTCTGAATAAAATCTATGTATATCGTTAATATATTCATTATACACTGGGTCATCACTTCTAGCCTGACTTTTATTGTAGTACACACGATATAGCCATTTAAAATAGTTATCAGCATTTATGTTAACGTACTCAGGTTTTAAAATTTCAGACTTTCGAGAAAATATATGCAGCACAAGAAAAATCCTTCTTTTAAATTTTTTCTTTAAGATATTCAGTAACACCTTTTTTAAATTTACTAATCAATTGAACATTTTTTTTGTTTTATGTTTAGATGCAAGTTTTTCTTTCACATCAGCTATTTCAGTGTAAATTTTATAAATATCTTGAGGAGGATGTGCGGCAGCTCTTCTTGCTGAAAGATCTTGTAAAATCTCGTGTGTTGCCATAGCGGTTTCTTGTATTGTCACAAGAAGAGGTTTCATTTTTTCTGATCAGTGATATCTCCCCATACAACTTTCTCAGTTGTTGCAGTAAGAGGTTTAAATAATCTTTCTGTACCTTCTACGTATCAAATAATTGTTATGTTGCTCTTGCGTCATGGATTTGTTCTAGTTTTATTTTTACAGATCCTAAACCTTTGTTGATATGACTCAGGTTAAAACCCTAGCCCTTTAAGACACCTTCCTTAAGAGGATAATAATCAGCACTTTGTTGTACTGACAGTTAAGTTTAAACGAGCTTGGCCAATAAGTACATTCAGGAATAGTTCATTGTCTTTTCATATCTTCAACAACGTTTCCATTCACAATGAGAGAAATAGTTATCTATTTCCTTTAATAGTAACCTAGTATATTTAGAGACATCAGAACCTAAATGTGGATGTAAAGGCGTGGCGGACGGGAAATATTTTCCACTTCCCAGTCCTTTAATCTAAATTGAAATTTCCTTTCTTCCCTTTCTTTTTCTCTCCAGATCTGTATTTTCAATTTCATCTCTTTCTCTTAATCTCTGCGTCTGTATTTCCATTTTACTCTCTTCTATTTCCCTTTGCATTAGCCTATCATCTCTTTTTCTCTCCATTTCCTCTTTTACCAGCTAAATTCGCCCCCCCCCCCCCTCTCCCTAACTCTCTCATCAACCTGAAAGCACGTTTAGCTGAATAATTTTTTCATCACCAAATATGTGACCAGTATGAAATTTTCATTCTGGAAGTTTCTAAGGTCAGAATCGGGACTATATTTTTAACTCAAATGGAAGTAAACATGTTTACCACTAATAATGTCTGAGTATTCAACGTTCAATGGCAAATACATATTAGGTTGTGTATTATGTTGTTTAATGAATACATATTACAGGTCAGGTACACCATGAACTTGATTCTTGACAGAATTAAAATACAAATATAATGAAGTTCATAACATATAATCATTGAGAAAGCCATGGTCTTATCTGATAGTGTAAATGTTTTAGAGAAAAATGCGTGTATTGTATTGATCACTTTCCCAAGACCACGTTTAAAAATATTTAACTAAAAATCAAAGTGCAAAAAGAAACAAATCTTGGGACATGTTTTGGCCCTCTCAACCCCATATATTTTTGTCAGTTACGACATTGGTTTGGGGCAAATCAAATATTTTTACAACAGCATAATTGCTCTCTGCAGTCAGCTTGTGTTTGGCTGTCACCGATCGGCAGAAGCGGGCAATATTATTATATTACTAATGGTGTCGTCAAGTTGGGACTGGATTTTAGCGTTTTCCGTTGCTTTTTGGGTTTGCTTTATTTGTTTGTTATGAAAGAACTGCATTGATACACTAAGGTTATTATATTGCGGAAGCAAGTTATTAAGACAGCACTGTTATGTTTTTATATGTCATCATGTACACGTCATTAAGACAGCACTGATATGTTTTATATGTCATCATGTACACTTCATTAAGACAGCACTGATATGTTTATATGTCATCATGTACAAGTCATTAAGACAGCACTGGTATGTTGTTATATGTCATCATGTACAAGTCATTAAGACAGCACTTATATGTTTTTATTTGTCATCATGTACACGTCATTAAGACAGCACTGATATGTTTTTATATGTCATCATGTACAAGTCATTAAGACCTCACTGATATGTTTTTATTTGTCATCATGTACACGTCATTAAGACAGCACTGATATGTTTTTATATGTCATCATGTACAAGTCATTAAAACATCACTGATATGTTTTTATTTGTCATCATGTACACGTCATTAAGACAGCACTGATATGTTTTATTTGTCATCATGTACACGTCATTAAGACAGCACTGATATGTTTTTATTTGTCATCATGGACAAGTCATTAAGACATCACTGATATGTTTTTATTTGTCATCATGTACACGTCTTTAAGACAGCACTGATATGTTTTATATGTCATCATGTACAAGTTATTAAGACAGCACTGATATGTTTTTATATGTCATCATGTACAAGTCATTAAAACATCACTGATATGTTTTTATTTGTCATCATGTACACGTCATTAAGACAGCACTGATATGTTTTTATTTGTCATCATGTACACGTCATTAAGACAGCACTGATATGTTTTTATTTGTCATCATGGACAAGTCATTAAGACATCGCTGATATGTTTTTATTTGTCATCATGTACACGTCTTTAAGACAGCACTGATATGTTTTATATGTCATCATGTACAAGTTATTAAGACAGCAATGATATGTTTTTATATGTCATCATGTACACGTCATTAAGACAACACTGATATGTTTTTATATGTCATCATGTACAAGTCATTAAGACAGCACTGATATGTTTTATATGTCATCATGTATACGTCCTTAAGACAGCACTGATATGTTTTTATATGTCAGCATGTACACGCAGTGGTTTCCATACATTCCAGTCAGTAACTGGCCTTATTGACGACCGAGACGACGTCTCATTATTGCAGGTTAAAACGATATTATTTTTCAATCAATTTAAACAAGAGTAAACATCTACATCGAAAAGGGTTTCATCGATATTATCACCAAATTGTATGTTTCTTGTTTTATCTTCTGTATTTAAATCAAAGTACAATTTCTGAAATTTTTTTATCATGCAAACAATCAAAATAATACTAATTCCATCCCACCTCACCCAAATATAACACTAATTCCAGCCCTCCCACCCCAAAACAACACTAATTCCACTCCAATCACTACTAAATAACACTATATCCACCACCAACAAAATAACACTGATTGCATCCCACCCCCAGCAGCACGAAGATTTTAGGTGTTTTTCTTTTCGTTTGTTTAGCTTTATCTTGGGAAAACATATCATACACAGCTTTATTAAATTATTAGCAGCAGAGAGGGTGAACAGACCAAGTTTTCAAACAAAAATAAGGCCTCTACGGAAACCGAAACTATTTAGACAAACCGAAAACTATTTCAAACTGAAAATATATTTCACAAAAAAGGGCTGCTACAACGACATAGTCTCATGACAGAGAGAGGCGCCATAGAAGTGACCACGGTAAACCGAGGCTTTGTCGAAACGACGCCAATATCGTTGTCGCAGCCCCGTTGGTGTTAACCGGTTAACCGAATTAAACATAGATACGATGTAATCCGACGCGATAACGTGTCTGAGGATCGTGTATACTTATCGTTACAAATCCATGTGGGGTAGCTCGAGCACCACTAAAGAAATTTTGAAATCGATTATAATCCATGTCGGAGCACCACGTTTGACAGATACTTCGTAACGTATGAGTATCAACTCCGTTAAATACACATAACAAATTACAATTATCTCTGATGACCTTCGGGATCTGTGTATAACGTTGAGTGACATATATCACATCAGAGTTTTTATGTCTACATCGGGAAAATATTCTAGCTGGATTCTTTTGTTTATCTAACATTACATCATCATACACAACGAGATTGTTAACACATACATCCAAGTCTTCCACGGATGGTGCTTAGTCAATATCTGTGATAAACTCAATAACGTTTCCGCCGTAAGCTTCTGAAACGGTTTCATTATAATCTTTTAACACTTGATAACAATGTTGGTCATCTACGCTCGGGGCAACTAAATATAATTTGTCTCAGGTCATATATTTCATTATCATCGTGAGTAGTAATTGAGTTTTACCACGATGGTCCGATAATAATCACCCTGATAGAGTTTGGTAACAACGCATGATGTTTTACTTGTTGTTTTTTCTTTAGCGCTGAGAAATCGATCACTTCCATTAGATATAACATAAATATATTATGGATCTATATTATGTGAAATGTAAGAAGCATACACCAACTATTGACCCAACTACTGTTACCACGAAAAATAACCGAGAAGCGGTCACAGGCAAGTGTGAAATATGTGGTACAAAAAAGTATCGATTTGTAAATAAAAAGAGGCGGTGATATTGCCGCCAAGTTAACTAAATTTCCAGGAGCGCCATGGGCAAAGTATCCAGGAGAAAAACACCTTCCGGGATATAATTATTGCGGACCGGGAACACGATTAGATATTAGACTTGATTGTCAGGATAATCCTAACCCGGGAGAAAATCCGATAAATGCTGTCGATGAGGCATGTCGGATACATCATATAGCTAACCGGAGCGGTGATTTACAACAGCGTCATCTCGCAGATGTGAAATTAATTCATGCGTTGAATTCTATCACTGATAAATCTGGAAACGCTAGCGCTTCAATCAAAGAAAAATTGGCTTCATGGTTGATAAAATCCGCCATGAAAGGTAAATTGATGTTAGGTGCGGGTAATTTATAACAACATGGAATCTATTTATTATTCTCCGAGAGGATACTGGAGAGGCAAAGCAACAATCAGTAAACTCACTAGTGCTGCAAAAGTAAAAAATACCACTGCAGCTGATTGGTTATCTAAACAGGCAATATGGCAAATTTATCTACTGCCGCCTAAACAAATTACCTATTCGCATTTTGATGTGACAGTTCCTAATGAAGTTCGTCAAGCTGATATACTATTTCTGCCACTTGATGGTGGTTACAAATACGCGTTAACCGTAGTTGATATTGCTAGTCGATACGAACAAGCAGAGCTTCTAAGGACAAAATCTTCAACTGAAGCGGCTTCTGCATTTGAAAGGATTTATTGAAGGGGTCCTCTGCGCTGGCTAAATCTATTACAAGTTGATCCTGGCAAGGAATTTCAGGGTGTGGTTCTATCAACAATGAAACATCATAATGTCACCATTAGACGAGGGCATACTGCACTACATCGCGATCAGGCAATTGTTGAACGATTTAATCGGACGCTTGCTGAGCGGTTATTTGGATATCAATACGCGAAAGAATTCATCCAGGACAAACGATCTCGTGGATGGTTTAAGAGATTACCAGGTGTAGTTACCGCGCTTAATAATGAGATTACGAGAACAATCAAGATGAAACCTAACAACGCTATTAAAAAGAAGTATATACCTTAAACCCCACAAAAAGATTTCAAAGAACCAATTCTTGGCAATGTCACTGTAAGGTATTTATACGAACCAGGAGAGCTTGAAGGTGGTAAAAAAAGAGCTACTGATCCTATTTGGAGTGTCACCGTACATACAATATCTAGTATAACACGATCTACGGGTAGACCAGCAATCTATAGACTGGATTCAACTGCTCCTCAGCGTGGATTTACTCGACAACAATTGCAAGTGATACCGAGGATACTCAATTACCACCAAGTGGTATTAACTAGCACCTCTTCCTCTGTTGCACTCAAGACAAGTCAGCATCACGTTATCGTTGGTATGACCAATACTGTTATTCTTTCTGTCTACGGTAAATTGGTGAGGATCTTTATCCGACCAGCACCAACGCATTATATAATTGCAACTCGCGCAGTGATTATTCTGTTGCTGTTTCAGTGTCATTATTAATTCAGCATCAATGTCAAATTCTCTATTATATTTTTTATCCTGTTGTTTATAACCAGATAGTTTTTTCTGAGTATATCATCACTGACAATATCACTTATTGTAGTGTCATTATCATCTTCAGGACAACTCTTCGACGTTGATGAATTCTCCTCACTCTGGACACTGCAAGATAAACTAAATTTGACCACTCGATGCGATTATCTACTATCCAAACAATTGTGTCTGTGATAGTCAATCCCTGTGAAGAATGTATTGTTGCTGCGTAACCTAGCGTCCATGGGGATTTATCAGCGCGCAATGCATCTTCGACGACGCTGATATCAACCAGCACAATATCATTTAACACTAAATTCTGCTTTTTACACTGCCCAGGAATATCAACTTCGATATTTTGTCTTCGTGTATCCGAAGGTCTATAACACAACGGTACTGGAAGTGTTGCAAATTTTTCTTTATGAGTTTCAAATAATTTCATCTGAAGTGTGTCTCTGACTATTTTTTCTGCTTGCTACTATCAAATCGTTTGGTCTCCACGTTTCCCAAAAATCATTCATGGGAGTTTCTGAAATTATTTCACGGGTTATTTCACATTGGATTCTATCCTGTTGTAATCTGACTAGTTGTTTGAACTCACGTAATTGTTCATCAAGTGCTCTATGATCGGTATTAATCTCTTCGCAATAGTCTACATAATTCTTCAACCAATCATGTGGGGATAAACCTACAAATGGTGCTGGTTGACCATGATCACCGCACATATTTTTTGTTGTTTTCGTTGATAACCATTCAATAAATTTTTGAAATACTTTCAACGATACCGTGAATATTTCATCCCAAATAATGACATCAGGAATAAATTTCTCACCCATTCGATCGGGAGTCCATTCATCACCTTTCCATCGAAAGAAACTATTATAAATGCAGGCATTCACCTCTCGTTGTTTAATCTCTCTAGCAAGTCTGTGGGTTGGTGTTAACACAATCATGTTTGATTTACCACGAAATAATTCAAATGCACGAGTTGTCTTTCCTGATCCACCACAACCGATAAAATAAATTGTTTAATATCTACATATTGGATCAGATATCGGTGGTGCATTAGAAAATACTGATATTTGGTCACACTTCAAGAATTTATCGTCCATCGTAACATCTGCTGATTTACAATACTCGTGTAGCGTCTCATTTTTAAATCTCCAACTTCCCCACGCTTCCTCTGGATCTGTGAATGCAGCCACCGCTGATTTATATTTCTCGTGTATGTACATCGAATCAGTAGCTACTCTAACCGCGTATTCAGGAAATTTATGTATCATCGAGAATAAATTAATAGCAGAAGAACTAAGCATAGATGATCTTAAATGTGTATATTGGGAACTATATCCATCACAGTAGGTAACAATTGTACCTAATCGTGTTCCATCGGATAAGAAAGCTTCTTTACGACTTACAAGTTTTCCATGTTTCGTTAAATCTGCTACAATAAAATTGTATTCAGCGCTGTCTATCATCAACCGCGAAGAATATTTTGCATTGTCATACCTTCCACCCTGGGTAAATTTACCGATTATCTTTCGTCCAAAATCTTTTGCTTGATTATTTTTAATTTCAAATAAATCCTTAGACCAATCCATGATTTGTTGTTCACTGAAATCGGGAAATTGTTTTCGTTGTTCGCGTATTATATCATCTAGATCAGGATTTGGTAACCAAACTTCTTTCTGAGCTCGACAACATATAATAGCTTCGCTGACAATCAGCGATATCAGCGTACCGCAATCAATCATGTATCTCAATAACACAATTGGTACCCAATGTTTTTCAGACATATGTCTACCGATCCAAACATTACTACACGGATGTAACCCTGTAGGTAATTCAAATGATACCACACGAGCAAATCCAGTTAAATCAAAATCAGGTAATAGACCATTAATCACAACACGAGTCATTTCGTGTGTGGGATGTTCAAATCGTTTGAAGTACTTACCGGCTTCTCTGTATCCAAGAAAACTCCCTGGGTAACACGCAGCTATATCAATTGCAATCATACCCTCGCGGGAATATTTTGTATTCCACAGCCCGCCATGCCCATACTTGACACAACTCAATTTAACATCTTCGAGAAAATCACTTCGTGTTGGACGCCATGAGTTTTTCTCTCTTGCGAAGTGGGCTACCACTGATGGAATTGTAAAACTATCCGTGAGTAGTTTTTCATGGAAAGTGTTTGAGTTGTCAGATGCGTATTCTCATTCGAGAGTGTAATGTTTCAATGCGATATAATTCACCATTTGGTTTTACAAATTGATCAAATCCTGATTCGGAATCTTCAGCGCTGCGAAGTAGCCACACTGACACAAGATCATTTTTAATTAACGCGTGAATAGCATCAAATAATTTCTCTTCATAGAAAACCTCCCTATAGAACTCCTCAGGAATAAATCTTACGGTTCTATCTCGTGGAAATATTATTACTGCAGATGCACACGCGTGTTTGTTATGATCAATAATTTTAATTGGAGCTCCTTTCAATTTATATTTCGGTTCATATAATACTTCACCTGTTATCGTCGCTACCGATATTGGGAACTTTAGTAATCGTTCCAACGTTGCCACATTTTGAATTGTTGCCCCGTGCTCCTTCACGCTTAATCCCCATTCAGTTATTTTTTTACGTCGCATATCAGTCAATTTGTTCCCCCGGGATGCATTCATGAAGTGTTCTATTATTCGCTCTGCTACACAATTTAAAGAAGACGTTTTCATAGGTGCTAGTTTTTCAATACTTGGCTTATCATTTAACGGATATATTCCATAAACAACTGCTGTTACAGGATAAGATCTCTCTTAGTATGGTTTGTCAATTCCAGTCAGAATTCCTAGTCTGGGATCTCGACTCAGAATGATGGCTTTTTTATCTTTGAAAATTGGTTCAAATTTATCTCTGATAATCCATTTTCCTTCCTCTTGGATAATGAATTTCATTCTAAAAGAATACCTTTTTTCTTCCAAGATGTGAAATTATCTCAGCTGCTCTTTCGTCGTTCATGGTAGCGTCGATTGTGGGTACATTGACATCATCATCAATATTTCAAAATGTCGACCACGTATGAGATGCTCCATCGCGCTTAAATTCATTAAAACAATCATGAATTTTACCCAACACGGTTCTATCGTCTATTAGACTTTTTGGTATATCAGAGATTCTATCGAGATTAAATCTAGTATTTTTCCAAGGCAAAATTTTCGATAATCTCTCGAACTCCTTCATATTATAATTAAAACAAGTATTTAAATAGAGTTTTTTTATATAATGAATCATTGCAAATGGCTCATGATTTGATCAGTAACCCCGTGTAACAAATCATGCAGAAATGAGTTCTGTGGGTATCATATGCAAAGTTTTCATCGAGGAAGTCTTGGACCGGTCGCTTGTATACAATGTGGGGTAGGAGTGAGAGGAAAATCACAGTTGTGTCTCGGTTGTGGTGGTAAATGATACAGAGAGTTGAAGCGTTATTATGATAAGAGAATCAAAGATTCCACTAAGAACTCCATCAATGAATCTGACAGCGTCAACGACAAGATCATAAGAACTCCACAAGATTACATTCATAGATTTTCCAATAATATATTTCAACCAAATAATGATTTAGACAAACAAAGTATTATTCATATAAATGAACCAAGAATTTCAACCGCATCCCGTGTTTGTAAACTATGAAGTGTCTTGTGACGGTATTGTCAGACATCGCAGACTGAAGAATTCATTTAATACGGAAACTAACGAGGAAAAAGTATTTCAGTCTATGAATAGCGCCAGTAGGTATTTAGGTATTTGTAGATCATCAGTACGATTCGTTGCAGAGAATATAACCAAGACGGCAGTTTCCAGACACGGACACAAAATACAGTTTTTATACGTCTGAATTCCATTTTGCATTATTCAAAGGGGAATAAACACTGTCACTTAATTTCAATGGCAGTTTTTGATTGGTTGTTATAATTATCATAATACCCAGCGGATATAATCAATTATCTGTTTTGTAAGAAAACGAATCAAACACGCAGTGTTTACAAACAGTTATATTCGCTTTTTTTAATTTTTTTTCAAGTATTCGGTTGTCAATAATCAGTATTAAATACAGGATCTATTCATTCAATACCACGCCGCTGACGTCATTCATTGTCATTCACACCTGTTACCTGCGCTATTAACTTCCGCCAATCTGTAAACTTAACTATATATTATATTCAATCGCGTACACCTGTAACAAGAACAGTTAGCTCAATGCGTAACACGTCGCGTTTTTGTCCTGGCGACTATGGTTCAACCCCCGTAATAGGCTTATTGTCAACGGCAGATGGTTGTAATTGGGGGGGGGGTGCGCACCCGAAATTCAAATCATAAAACCATAACAAACCACACCGTCACGTGGTGTGAATTTTTTATTCAAACCAGGTTGATTTTGTAGGTTTGTTTTGGTTCACTTGGACGTAGGGTGCATTATCATTCATCCATTATCATTCATTGTCATTGAATACAATTCGCCATAAAAACTCGATTTGGGAATTGACGTCATCCATTCATTCATTGTTGTGCTGTCTATTACAACTCGCCATAACACTCGATTGGGAATTGTTGTGCCGTTCAATATATGTAACCTCTGGTCGCCATTCGATGTATAAATACACCGAAGGGATTCCAAATGGGTTTTAATTGTAATGCCCAGAAATCTACCCTAATAAAATGGAGGTAATGGCATTGTGCTGTCCTTAATTAAGTATATATGTTATGCCCAGAAACTACCCTAATGAACGGTTGTAACGACATTGTACTATTTAAAAAAAAACGGGTCAAAATTGACCATAATTTTTTGATTTTTTGATTTTTTATAATTAAAAAGATAATCATGAAAGTATTAACCAGATTATTTATGAAGTATTAAAATTGAAAAATACTGGGATTCAATTGTCAGATGATTTGAATCCTGATCAAATTATGTCAGATTATCAGGATATTGAGTTTGCAATTATGAACAATAAGTATACACTTTCAAAAAAGTATTCATTAATAAAGAAAATTCAAACTTCCATACACGTAATTCTCTTGTTTATTGGGAAGATGTTGGTGTGTTTGTCCCGTTATGTACTATTGTTGAGCGTGTAAGGAGAGATTTAGGTCAAGAGTAAGAGATTAAAAAAATGATTAATTGTAAAGTTAGGGATATTAAAAATCTAATTCAACAGAATGAAACCCTTTAAGAGCCTCTGTTGTATAAACTGTGTAAAAATACTTCAGTCAGACATGTATAGAATGCCTGTATTCGTAGGTAGTTTTCGGTGAAATTCTATACTAGCTGGCTGCTATACAGGTATGGCCCATTCAACCAATAAACAATAGCGGTGAAATTCGATAGCTTGCACCACGCGCGCTATACAGGTAAACTAGGAAGTTGTAACACTGAAATATTCTTTTTGTCATTGAAAATTGGATTTTCATCTTTCAGATTTAGGCTAGTATTCTCAGTAATTCTTCAACACGTAGACATGAATGAGCATATTGCATGATTTGATCATAGTCACAATTAATCGTTGTTATAGTATTTTCTTGCAATTGTTGTAATTGTGTTTCAGTCAGTAGGAATTTATCATCGTCGCCTAGGTTATCAATGATTAGTTCAACGTTAAAATACTTTGATGAAAATCCTTTAGATTTTTCATTTTCACAATGTTGAAAAATTTCCCTTATTGCGTTTTCGAGTTTATGTTTCTCGTAAATAACTATTCTTGTGTGATGATACATATTATGTGAAAAAGTCTACACTGCTCTAAATTGCAATTGAATTCAATTGCAAAGCAATTCGATTGCAAGTGTGAAATCATAAAATGATTTGTAGTGGAAAAAGTCTACGAGAAATAACATTACAAATCGACCATTTGACCCGACTGAACAAATCATGATTTTTCATTGATTTTTACTGATTTTTTATTGATTTTTGATTGATTTCCATGGAAAACCACCAAAAAAAACCGTAACAGCTTTTCCCTATGGAAAATTCCATACAAAATCGACCATTTGACCGTGAAATTTCTTTTGAAATTCCCACTGAATGCAGTAAAAATGCATCAAAAAAAATACATCGAAATCAGTGAAAAATGCATACAAATCAGTGAAAATTCTACGAATGTTCGAATCAAAGATATTTTCCAATGAATTTATTTATAATTATTTTATTGACATTGCTTGTTGAAATCGTAAATTGCTTTTCAATTTCAAGGGATTTTCACGACGAAAATCATTTATGATGAAAGTCCGTAGGACTTTACATCCAAAGTCATTTGTAATTTTTGCCTTCGAAGATCAATCAAGGAAAAATCCTGATCGGTTATTCTAAAATGTATCCTGGTTATGAGTCTATTAGTGGTTTCCAAGTAGGTTAAATGAGGTGGATTCATCACGATGAGACTCCCCGAGGAAACATTCGGGGAAAACGTGTAAGATATATCCTTGATCAGCGTTATCTGATTTTGAAATATCAATTGCATAACTTCCTAAGACTACATTACAAATAACGTGGATTGCAATAACTGATGATATATCAACGTTGCCAGGGGATCTGTGTTTGCTATTTTTATACACCGAATTCGTCTATGTTAACATTTCCATATGAGGATTTATTTTAAACCATAATGCATGAATTTGTGGAAAGAATTCGTCAATGAGTTTCTTCAACGACGCTTTCATTGATGATACATTCCACCCTGGAAATTTATAAAAGACTAAATTGACATCGGTGCGTGAAAATACTCTTTTGAATTTTTGCTTTTCGGAAGATTTATCTTCGTAGACGAGATTGAGCAATCTATCATTGAGGTAGTTCAAGTCGGTGATAATTTGATTTAGTTGACGATGTTCTTGTTTAATTGCCTCACGTTGAGTTGTTAAATCGAGTAGCAGAGATCGTTGTAGATGTTCTCGCAAATGTCTCAATCGTGTTTGGAATGTTTGTTTCATAGTATTGAAGATCCCAGTAAGACTTTTATCTGTGATTATATAATCCCACCCACCGCGCCAAGACTAAACCGCCATATTATTCTACCATATGTGTTGTATTCATAACCACTAGATATATTAGTTTCTGTTCCGTCGAAGACCTGATATAAAGTTTTATCATAGATATCTTGAGGTCGTAGAAAACTAATCATCAGTGAAGAAATCAGATTTTATAGGTTCTGGTAACTGGCGATGAACCGCAGGAAGAATATTCAACCACGCTGTGTGAACCCGTGGGAAAAATTCGTCGATGGTGTCACTGAGTTTTCCTTCCATCCATGGTACGTTATATCCTGGAAGATTAAACGTGGGATGTCTTCAACGCGGATATGGAACTATGTTGCAAATTCTGTTTTTACTTCAGGAATAGAAATAGTTGATATAAGTTGAATAACCCGCCGATTAAATTCTTCTTCGTCGGCAATAATTTTATTACACACTTCCATGTATTTGATGACGCTATCTCGGTTAGGTGGAATTGTACTGATTAACGTTACTATATAACCTCGAAATCGCTCAAAATCATCATTCATATCACCAATCTGTCTAGTAATAATTCCTCTCTCAGCTAGAGTAAAGCGAGTAATATGGGGGGGGGGGTTCTATTATTGATTTTATACGATCCATAATAACATCTAACTTTGTATATTTTAATCTAGGTATGCTAACATTATCATCAGGAATATCAAACCCGTGATAATTTTGTTTCGTTGAAATAAAATCAGATTTTAGTGGCTCGCGTGGGAGCTCTTTTATGTCGACGGTGCCTGGAATATATTCAGGGTAACCCAATATGGTTCGAATTGAGCTATTGTATATATCTACGGCGTAGTTAGGTGAATTTATCTCAATGATCGTCGACAGTAACGGTTCATGTCCTTTTATTTCAATGGGAGATTTATCAGGTCCATCTGGGACGTCAATGGTATTTTTTCCTGTGATTGCTTCGATGGATTCTATGATTATTTTATTGATATCTTCGATGTCATATGCGCCGGTGGGTAGGTGTATTGTGTGCCATTCTGGTTCACCGGTAGTACCTGCGGTACCACCATCTGGTTTGACTTTATTCGTGTATGAAAATGTAAAACTGTTGTTGGGGAGTTTAAGATGTAGAAACATCTTAATTGCGTTAACGCTATCTCAGATGCTGCCAGCGGAGGATTAAATTCAACGCTAAACTCTGGTACATTCGTTACCAACGAGATCAACTTTGTTTTCGTCGTGGTAGTATTTTCTGCTATTCGTTGAAGTAGTTCTTGCGACATTATTATTATTATTGTTATTATTATTATTATTATTATTATTATTATTGAAATTGTTTTCAATTTCCAATTTTGACATCGTTGAATCATACAACCGAACCATTTTCAAGAATTCCTCATCGGATATAAATTCGTCATCGATGGATATTGAGATCAACATTGACAATTGCGAGTATGCATTAGATACTGTAGCGAGTTTAACAACGTTGTCGTGTAGTTTTCGCTGGGAACACGATGATATTTTTTTTTTGTTATTATTGATAAAACCCCGCGAGTGTTGTCGCCGCAAATATACAAATTAGAACAACAATTGGGACAACCATTGTAACCGAAGTTAGTATTATTCCAGCACCAGTGATTACACCAGATACCGAGTATACAGATATGTCTATGGCGGTGATTCTTCGTCGGTATTTTTTTATTTTTACACGATATTGTTCCGCGAGTATTCCTAGACTAGTTTGAAAATCTTTAACGGTATCATAACGGTATTGAAACACTGATGGTATCTTTGATGACATTTGTATCTATTAACACAGTAAACAATTTACAATTTTAGTTGAAACTTTTAGTTTAGTTGTTTACTTTAAATCTGCTACGAATTCCACATACCACGTTGTTGAAACCCTAGCTAGATTATTATCAGTGGATGTTATCTTGAATTGTTCAATTGTATCCTTGTCGATGATTTTTGATATCGTATTATTGACCCCAGATGAAATCGACGATGATATATTAAATTGAGTCGGCGTTACTAGTGTTAATCGATAAATACCTTTGAAAGTTGCAGTGATATTTAATATGTTATTTAGTGGCGTCCACGTTTATCATCCGTGTTGAATCGTGTATACTACATTGTTGGTTTTCTCATGAGGAATTTTTGTTTTTTTAACAACTGCTATCATCCTTGTTGCATCCGCTACGATGGCATTGCTGGTCGTTTTGAGATCTTCAATAGATTTTTTAACAGCCGCGATTGAATCTGAAATTGATCTCTCTTCGCGAATAACACGCAACCGGGAATTAATCGCGGTTATTTCATCGAGTTTTGAAATAATATTTTCAAAGGTTGTTTTGATTTCTTCTGGTTTCACATCCTTACCAAAAAATTTGTCGATAACATCATCAGTTTTTCTAAAAAATTTACGCAAATTATTAAATTGACCGAGATGAGAATCAAAATCAGCTCGTAATTTTGGTAAATTGTCAACGGTGGCTTTTACTTGTGCGATATGTAAATCAGGGTGTGCACGCGGAACACCAAATAAATTATTTATGGGAGTTTCAATGGTGTTAATGATATCCTGTTGGAGTTGGTTAAATTTGGTTATATGATCGTTATACTCGTCACGTAGCGGTGACTTTAACGTCATCGATGATGTTTTGTAATCCCGTTAGAGCATTGATTTGATCATATAAATTTTTTAATTCATCTATGTTCGCTATCGATGAGATAGCTTTGTTGATTAATTTTTTTTACTTGTCCGATAGTAACTGTTTCGGAAGGACGTGATACTGATTTTCCAAAAATATCTGCCATGTTATATATTACACGTTTCTCTTTAAGTGATTTTTGGATGGAAAATTCGTAGAATTTTCATTTACGAATTTCATCATCGTGTACTCGTGGATGGCTTTGTGAGGTAATTTAGAACTCGTCGAGATAGCTGTTAGCGCGTTAAGAACCTCTCGTCCACAAATAGGAGGATCTTTTAACGTCTGCGTGGGCAGAGTTGAGTACCAAATTAGGATTTTTGAAAATTCAGATACATATTTGACAAATTCCAACCGGGGTGGTAATCCATACGAATCAAAATAAATAATCGACCCTGGATGTATCGCGTAACACACCCAATGAGTTCCAGGTCCAGTGTTGTCATCGATATTAATTATACCAGTTTCTGGTATTCGTGGTTGTGCTGGTAATTGATCTTTCATGAATACACCTCTGAAATGTTTTATTGGAAGTTTTTTACTGCGTCAACGAGGTCAAAATTAGACATGGGAGCCACAGAAGTTATCGTAGTAACATTTTTGCCAGTGAGAACGGACCTATGAAACCGCCCTGTTGAGTTCCCAAACCCCGTCCATAGTGTTTTGTGTAACGGCTTCCCGGTAGTCTGAATCCCTTTTCCTTTTTTTATACCCTTTTCCAAAGCTTTTACCAATAAGATTACTACCAACAGCACCAGCAGCACCTAGTCCAAGTGCTTTAAGAGCAGGAATAGCTAATGGAGCCAGTACGGCAAGAGGAAATATACCTCCGGTTTTAATCATATCGTTGACCGCGGCTTGTGAAAAAGTCAATTTAACTCCTGTGTTAGCTTTTAACGCTTTATTGAAATGATTAATTTTAGTTTTCGTAAGCGATAACTTATTTGATCCACCTGTCATCTATTCCTTTTTTAGCGTTATCGTTGTGCCACACGTAGTAGAATTTTTTGATTGAAGTTTCGTTACCTGACCAGGTGTCAGGGTGACATTAACATGATTGTACGACATTTTATTTAGATAGTGATCATCTAATTGTCCCATTACATATTTTCTATTGGTGCGTCAATAACTCGCATTTTCCCACCACCACCTTCGAGCGTCATAGATTTATCACTGAGAATAACAGCAATTGCTCTAAATCTTCCAAGGGCATCACCGATACGAGCTTGAAATTTTACATCAGCGGTTGAGTGTTGAGATAGATCAAGATGTTGCAACGAAAAGTAATAAATCGGGTACAATTCTTTAAAATCCCACTGTGATATTTGTAGTCCAGTATCAACGTTTTGATCACGACCCATATAAGACCATAATCAATGATATACTCGTCCTATTTGATTGCTACCGTAATCGAGAATAAGTTGTTCTGCGGGTTCTTGCTGATTACTTATTCGCAATGATACCTCACTGACGCCACATTTATCAAATATCATATGGGACCGAAATTGTAAACTATCATTTGCAGCCGCTGTTTTTTGAGTTCGATCCACTTTTTGTAGTGCAACAAAACATGTCTCGGCGCGGGAACATTTTTCGTTAACGCAAGCTGCCAAGTAAAAATCCCAGAAACGGTACTGGTTGCTGTAGCTGTTGTGACATCACACCAACTCAATAATGACTTTCCTCCGTGATCCATAAAAGATAGCAACCGCGTCTCAACAGTCAATGATGGAGTCATAATTGGCACCCACAGTGCTAATTTTGTCAATTCTACATTACCATCTCTAAAAGGAGCAGCACCATGCCAAAGAGCATAATCGTCAGTTGATCTTCGCGTGAGCACTACAGTATGACTAGCACCAAAGATAACTCTTCTGATATCTCTACAAAATCCAAATATATGCGACAAAGGAATCACACATGAAAATCTACCCTCGTCGTCTATGTTCTTTTTTCGTGCTGCAAATCCTGGATTGTAATTAGGATTACCACTTACAACAACAACCTAAACATCAGCATCATCAGCAGCAGGTGAAGTTTTTTTCGGTATTCTTATAATAAATTCATTATTATCAGCGCTATTGGTAGTATCCTTCGCAAACATCATTGAATGTACCGCAGATTTAATAAAATCATCAGAATATATAGCTAAACCTATTATTGTGGTTGCAACATCAACATAGTTATCAATGGATTCGATTCTAGTAGAATTGGTTATATACTGCGCGCTGCTAAATAGCGCCATTATTCCATTGTTGACAAACCCGATCGGGATAGTTTTGAGATTATCAGCAGCAGCAAATGGAGTATTATCATGCTTTACTAGTCGTCCCTCTACTTCTATGTAAGCTTCACACGGCAAGAAGTATTTAGATGTATTATCAAATCTAAGTTCAATTCGTGACCTTGCATTTGCATTCTGGGCTTGATACGAAAAATACTGATAATCGCGTATAGAATCATTTTTTCGTACAGGAGCATCCATATCAAAAGCATCATCGATTTCTTGTTTAAACATTATACTATAACGTCGTGGATCTAAATCATTACTTGTTTCAGACCGGAACCAGCAATTAATCTCAAACGCCCTTTTACTTTTTTATTAATTGCGTTACCTATTTTAGGTGGCATTTGCTCTGTAGATTGTAATTTTACTGGTTTTCTCTTTGAGGTAAAACCTCTTGCCAACGACATAAGGTTTTCTTTAGCGGCATCAAACGCATATACGGCCTTGTTGCTAACTTCTTTACCAATTTTATCACCGAGAACCCCAATAGCTTTTGACGCTATTTCTTTACCGATCGGTAACAGTTTTGGAGCAACTCGAGTAAATAATCCATCTATTATCTATTTTTTTAGGAGGTTTAACCTCTAGTTGTGCAACCGCAGGTTGTGATTCTTTTATCGCGGTTACAACTTCTCCAGTTGCCGCAGTTATAGGCTTAAATAACTGTTCAGTATCGGCGGTAAAATCTAATTTTGCTTGTTGTCGAGCTTGCAAATTATCTCTGAAAGAATCTCTCACCGGGAGAAATTTCTTAATCGCAGCCATCCGTTCTCTAGTTAATCTAGTTATTTGTGCTTCTCCGATGTTTGCCATTTATATAAAAAAAATATATCGCTAATTCATCATTGTATCTACGTTTAATTCCGTTAACCCGTTAACACCAACGGGGCTGCGACAACGACATTGGCGTCGTTTCGACAAAGCCTCGGTTTACCGTGGACACTTCTATGGCGCCTCTCTCTGTAATGAGACTATCTCGTTGTAGCAGCCTTTTTTTGAGAAATATATTTTCAGTTTGAAATAGTTTTCGGTTTATCTAAATAGTTTCGGTTTCCGTAGAAGCCTTATGTTTGTTTAAAAACTTGGTCTGTTCACCCTCTCTGCTGCTTAATTAAATTGACAGCAATTTGCTTATTTATTTTAAACAAAAGTATATATAGTGAACAAGTGAGGTGGTATTTTTTTCTTCTTTTGAAAATGGACATGGATGTCAGCATTTGAAAGGAATAGTTTTGTTCTGTTTGTTTTCTGGAGTTGTTTCTATTCTATACAGTCGGAGTTCTAACCAGGTGTGGGTTCATTAAATGCTGCAATTTTACACTTGTTTTCCACACGCCTATACAGATAGGGAGCAGAATTCTACACAAATATGTTTTGGATGTTTATCATTGAGCAATATTTTGGTTGTTCACGGCCTTTATTGTTGTTCTGTATCACAAGGACGGTTAAATGTTCAGATAAAATGATCTAGTTCTATATTGGTCACACGTTTCGAACACAAAACTGGATCTACAGTAAGAAACTTCAGATTCAGTCATGATGCATGGACTACAGCCTGTCGCTGACTAGATTCAGTCATGATGCATGGACTACAGCCTGTCGCTGACTTGTGACAAGAACCAAAGTGATGAAGTCTTCGAAAATTGTAGAACGTGGATGGTTTTGTGCTCTATTAAAATATATAAAATATACAAATATGTTCCTATTGGTCTATACCTTTCGAGAGGGAATATACAAATATTCTTATTGGTCTATAACGTTCGGTTGCGCTGAACACCTATAGAGAATATACACCACAGCTCCTCGGATCATCTCTAGAGTACCACTATCAGAGCACAGCTCCCCGCTGCTCTGTACCCTACACTGGCTATCCATTCGATCCAGAATCAAAAACAACATTGGTTCTCTGGGCTACGTTTCACTGATGGAATCCAGTCCAGCATACATGTCTGGCCTCACCCATTTGTATACACCAGCAAGATACTTACGCTCCTCTTCAGACAATCGTATACTCATTATTCCCACTATACAAACGAAGTCATAT
Organism: Unio delphinus; assembly: GCA_029339505.1. Lineage (NCBI taxonomy): Eukaryota > Metazoa > Mollusca > Bivalvia > Unionida > Unionidae > Unio > Unio delphinus. Next base: position 1,044,401 of record JAQISU010000400.1, read on the forward strand.
GGACAACATTCCCTTTGCACACCAGAGCCCAGCAACGTGAATGAATTGCCCATTGAAATAAGACACAAAGACAAAGTGATCCCTTTCAAAAGTTCTAGTAAAACTCTCCTTTTTTGACTGCAAGAACAAAGCTTAAAGACCTAATAATGTTTTCTACATTAAATATTTTCAGCATTTTTTATGTTTTCTAATTTCATGGTGTTTATTGTTTTTTTTATAATTTGTAGTCAAATCGTTGTAGATGTTGTATAGCGCTAATGGCTCTACAGATTAGGCGCTATACAAAGTCTTCATTATTATTATTATTATTATTATTATTATTATTATTATTATTATTTAAGCTTCTGTTGAATGTAACACAAAATGACTTAGGCATGAACCAGCATGGAGTTACATTGTTACAAAATATGTTGGCAGACCTTCAAGGAACTAAACTTGTAGTCAAAGTGAATTTCAAGATACGCACGATAGTTTATTTGCAATTGTGTTTATTCCCAGTGGCTTCCCTATAGGGTGCGGGGATGGGGTACGGAATGCACAGGTGACACATTCAGAGGGGATGACACCATAATTACTGTCTATACAATTTTTGAAATTTTGGGCAGAAAGAAGGTCCATGGGGATGACTCCATGAGTTACTGCACATGACTGTCTAAACTTTGTTTAGAATTTGTATGTATGTAGGTCCATGGGGTTAACAACATGAGTTACCGCACTGGGTGACACCAAACCTAGTGACTGTCACAGAATTAGAAAGAAAAAAACTTTTGTTTTGACTGAGAAATATTTAATTATTTGTGTTGTGCACGCTATAGCGCTGTCTGGAATTAACAGGTGTTTTTTTTTCTTCAGACGAGCGACGTAACAAACATATGTCTCGCGCCGCCGTAAACTACTTGCGGCTGCAAAATCATTATCACGATATGCACGGGTATTTTACCGTGAATATTTTCACTGTCCTTTGAATTAAGCAATATTAAGGTATAATTGACACAGTGATCATTCGGATCTAGTGAGAAGAGCACATATTTTCACGTGGTATTTCTAAAAGCCATAGGGGTGAGTGTTAAATTTATTTCATTTGATACGTGAAGTTAACGGAGTTTGTATTGCAATATCGTGTAATGATTTATTTATTACAATGCACATTTAAAACGTTGTGAATTGTGAATTTCAAGTTGTTTTTAAGACTTTAATGTATTTGTATTTTCCAGTAATCATTATTATTACCAGTTTGGTTTTATTGTAGCTTACAAGATTACAAGATTACAAAGTTACAAGTTTGCAAGTTTACAAGATTACAAGCTGACAAGATTACAAGCTGACAAGATTACGAGGTTGTTACGAGGTGGTTACAACGTTACAAGGTTGTCTATATGTACGTATGTCTGTACATGTGGTGAAGCCACGACTATAGACGTAGCTAATACCAGAGTGCTGTATGCTGTCTGTACGTGTATACGTATGACTGACTGTACATGTAGTGGATCCGTGAAGGGTGTGAACAGCCGATACAAGAGTCTCAACCCGAAACTGTGCGGTTTATTGGTGGATGAATCGTGCGACTGTACATGGGTCAAGAAGCATATGTTTATGCCAATTGTTGTTTAAATTGTTGTTTAAATTGGTATATTTGTATTTACATAAGATTATTGTGAATCTTAGATGAATTCCAGGAGATTTGTGAATCTTACTGACAGTGCAGAACATTTTTAACGTATTTGAAAACTTGAGATTGTTTGAATCCCACGCCTTGTCTATACGTGAAACTATATGATTATTTTAGTGTGTACTATTATTTGAAATTGATGTTTCCTTAAGCTGTATATCAGAGAGATATATATATTAATGGTGTATTATCAATGTGTGACAGTATAGAGTGATTGAATCCGGTGTATATTGAGCGTGTGTGAGAATCATTGTATTTTTACATCATACATTTTTCTTTACTTATTAAGTTAATACATTCTTATCTTTCACGCATTGTGTTTGAATTATTCATTTACTCCAATACCCACTCAGTTACAATTCTGTTACAGTGACACTACTGTTCGTTCCACTTACCATATTGAAGACCATCATACAATCAACAGGTCACGTCGATGCTCTTCAGAATGGAAATTGATTCAAATATCGCGTGCTGTCAGACCTAATGTACATCCTACAACTCTGTAATCTGGTAACTTTTAGTACCTGCCAAGTGTATGCATATTGACCATTGTCACGCTGTTAACGTTGCCGAGAGCAAGCTTCCTGGTACAAGAGGACCTCTACCGGGTTTGACAGACTACATGTCATATTTATTGATCGTTGAATCCGCAGAAACGAAGTATTGATAAATAATGGATGAACAATAGAATGAATACATGAATAAAATGCTGAATAAGCAAATATATAAATGGAAAACACTTGAATAAGTGTTACAACTTGTATAACGTGTTGGTACTTCAAAAGTCAACTTCGGCCATGAAATCACAGGTATCGACTATAAGGTGTAAACCGTACCTGTACCAAATATGACCATACACACAAAAAAAAATCATCGAATATAAATGTTAATTAATCATTAATCAATACTATATTACTCGGATTACCGTTCAAGACAAAAAATTTAAGAGAGTATATATGTTTCTTATTGAAATTGTAATTTTTCGTATTTTAAATTGAAATTATTTGATTTGTAAGGTACCAATAAAACTTGCTTTTTATTGTAAACTCTGTTTAAATGATGTGTACACTTCCACTAGGTTCGGCTGAATACTTCTGACACCAAATTTCGTTTTCGTTTAAAACGCTTCGCCAATGCATGTTTAGCGCCGGGAGGCTGTTAAAATCTTAACAAAATCGCCCCAGAAGGGCAGCGGATGTATTTTGTGTTCATTTTAAAATCATTGCATTGCACACACTTAGTATATTAATGATGATAGCCTAACGCTTATAAAGAGTAGAATTTAACATGGTCAAACCATCCACGACAAAAGCTCCTTTGTTTATGCATCGTTCGGGCGAAAAGCTTCTAGCATTTTATCACTAAAATAATAAAAATATTCCTTATAACGAATGATCCTAAAGTTTGATTATTTCTTTCGATTTTATGAGAGAGATGACAGTAGCTGTAGCCTATACAGCGCGTGAGGCACTCGTTCAAAGCATATATCACGCTTTTATTACTTCACCGACTGAGAATATAGGCCCCTGTATATTTCTTGTTAAGACGATCGGTGTACGGGCACTGGTTTCTTATTTTATATCAAATGGGTCTGTAGAATATATGAAATGAAAAACAACACAAATTACGGTAAGACAGATCAATACAAAAGTTTTTGCTCTAGTGCGCAAAGCCCCCATCCCCGGCCAAGAAATTATAATCGAAATCGTTACTGTGGCAGAATCAATTATAACTCAGTTATCTAGTGCTTTATAAAATACATGATATTTTTTACTTTCTTACAACTGTATGGGTCATGCACTAAAAATAGAAAGAAGTAAAGCTAACAAGTTTTGTAAAACCTAACAAGCAATCGAATGTATTTATCTAAATGGCATTATCCAAAATTCCCTTGAATTATTCGTAATATTACCATAACATATTTTTTTCAATTAGTACTTTGTACTTCTGATGAATAATCCTAACAAATGTCTCCTCTCCAATTATGTATACACAACATAAAACACCTGTCGAATGATTTCAAAATATGGAATAGGAATCAAGAATAGTAATGAATACAAAAGAATGATTGTATCTGATTACTCAGTTTCCTCCTTAGGTACACTTTCGAAAGTCTATTACGACTATATGTCGCAATATATCCCACGTGAGACATCTTACCACTAAATATGATATTTCGAATACATATTCGTGAAACTTAACCCATTCAATGGTAAATAAGTCTATTTTTCTAAGAACCCAACAGCCTTAGCCAATACAAAATTACCGGAAAGTTGTGAACAGTTTTTATTATTAGAAACCTGATAAGATCTTTTTATAGATCCAACGTAATATACACTCGTAAGATCTTAAAATAGAATTGTATACCCGATTAGAAAATGTTAGCTATGGGATATCTTGACTAAACATGGTAATTAAAATTTATTATCATGATTAAAAACTACACTCATAAATCACAAAAGATATAGATAAACACAGCACCGTAACAGAGAAAGCATCATTCAGTGGTTATTTTATCAGGAAACCTCTCTAAATTTCTTGTTGTCGTGAAAATCGTGCCATATTATTGTATCTACCCGATTTTTTTACAATTTATATTGAATGACATGGCTTGTATGGTTTTAGGGTTTAACGCCCTTTTTCAGCACACGATAGATACATGGCGGCCAATATTATTGGTGCAGGAAGAACCCGGGAAAACCCCCGGAAAGAACCACCGACCCACGAGAAGCTACTAACAAGCTTTCTCACATAACTACATTAGCCGAATCTTAGACTCGAACCCACGCAGACAGAGGTGAGACGGCAGTGATCCGTAACGGAAAGCGCTTTAGACCACCCGGCCACTCGGGACCCCTGAGTGACATGGAAATAAAGGATAGTCCATGAAATATCTGAATATAGAGAATAGTAGTATCTCTATACGAACTGTTTATTTTCGAACACTTAAACTTCAAAAGTAAACAATATCATATGGCATTGCATTTCATGTTGACATGGTAATATTTATCTTCTGGTTAGCAAGTAAACATATATCTAAACCTGGGAAAAAACATACAAAACGTTTTTAAACAATTAATATTAGAATGAACAATTAAGTAGAAAAATTAGCAAAAATGTTGGTGTGAAAATGCCAAACATGTTTTATTTCAATGCATCAACATATAGTCCGCACACACGCACATGTATAAATACAATAGTCTGGAGATGTCGAGACGTTTTAAAACACGCTGTTTACTTATGGATGCATAGGAAACGTTCAATACCTCAATAAAATAATTTGATTTGGAACAAATAGAACAGCCATGGTCGATCATCTATCTCAATTTCACACACACACACACTCACACACACGCACACACACACTTTTCTTCAAAGGAAAGATGATTAAAAAGGTCATTAGTCAATCAATTGTAAACTTAGATTTTAATCTTTAGTATTTTCAACTGTTGATATTTTTTCCTTTGCTATTATTAGAACAATTACTGTTTTGTTTTGCAAATGTTTTAATTTTTGAACCAAAAAGTTTCCTTTCAGTACCTAGCCCTTTATTAAAAATAACCTTTTCAAAAAGTATTTATTCACATAATTGAAGTTTATGGACAACACGCTGAGCAAACTATCGTCATGGCATAAACAATAACAGCTTTATTCATATATTCATTTAATTAATCAACAAATGTATGTCAGATAATGCATAGAAGTATACATATTATCCCTACAATACAGGTGTAGAGTCCATGAATTTTCTCTCTATACCTGTGCAGCCAGTTTATTTTATCTATGTGGATGGATGCGTGCCCTATATGTTTAATTATAATCAGATTGTACGTGTATGTGCGATAATAATCATCCAAATTGTCAGAAACTGCAGTTGTATGCTTATTGTAGGCATGTAGTATATACTGGTAAGTAAGACCAATTGTCGTTCAATATACTTGACCTTGCGATATTATCTATATCCAGTATTTGTGCCATTTATGGAAGGGGCTCATAAAGCAGTTTTCATTGTTCCAATAGCTGGTAGTAACATCCTTTAAAAGGTTTTATTATATGTCTGTGGGATGCTCATCCTACGCCGGTTTTTCTGGATGATCACTCAAAATAAGTCAATTTAAGGTATTATCCATTAACTTGCCCCAAATGCTCATTTTAATGCTATGAAATTTGAAACTTATGAAAGAGATACGCATTTCAATATTGTATATTTAAATAAGAAGGTTAAGTTATCACAAATCAGCTTATATATTTTGGAATTAATTATTTAGTACTGCATTTTATTACTAATTCCATTCAATATAACTTTCTTTAAACTTTGCTGTGAAGTTTGACATTTAGCTTTTGTGTTTGGCATCCTCTAGTATTCATGATTATTTGCTGCAGAAAGAGTGAATCTTAGAATTTATATTTTAAAAATGAATATGTGTCATGTAAATTAGTGACCGTCATTATTGTCTAATGACTAGTAGTCGATTCTTATTGAGTTATACATTGGTATTGTGATTGTCGTACATTTTCAAGAGGCCATAGTGTAGAATAGTTTTTTATCGATTTGTCAGTGAAAAGATTCGTGTTGTATAACTGTCGTATTCTCTTGCTGAAGCTAACACCCGAAGTTTTGTTTGGTTTTGTTTCTTATGGTTTAACGCCATTTTTTTAGCACAATATAGGCTATACATGGCGGCCAGTATTAATGGTGGAGGAAGAACCTGGAAAACTCCCGGAAAGAACCACCGACCCACGAGAAGCTACTGGCAAGCTTTCTCACATAAATAAGTTAGCCGAATCTTAGACTTGAACCCACGCAGACAGAGATGAGATGGCAGTGATCCGTAACGGACAACGCTTTAGACCACTCGGTCACTCGGGGCCCCCTCCCGAAGTTTTAACGTTGTGAGTAGTGTTATGGTATATGTGATGTTTTGGACTTATCATTATTTCTTGTACTATACCAGCTGTGTTTAAATAAATAATCATAAGCACACACAAGGCAAATTTTTATACATTATGCAAGATAACAATGTAAATGCCAATATAGTATGCTAGCAAACAAGGTAAATAACGATACATTATGCAAACAAACAAGGTCAATGCCTATACAATCTGCAATTAAGAAGCTAAATGTCAAAACATTATGTAAGAAGCATGATAAAGGCCTATACATTATACAAGCAAGCAGGATAACGGCCTATAATTATGTAAATAAGCAAGATAACGGCCTATAATTATGTAATCAAGCAAGATAACGGCCTAGAATTATGTAATCAAGCAAGATAACGGCCTATCAATTATGTAAGCAAGCAAGATAACGGCCTATACATTGTGTAAACAGGCAAGATAACGGCCTATACATTGTGTAAGCAAGCAAGATAACAGTCTTTACATTATGTTTGTTTGTTTGACTAGGACTTTTAACGTGGCTCTCACAATTTTTCAGTCATATCGCTACGATGTGTGCAGTGAGGCAGGTATCGAGCCCACGACCTCCCGCTTGAACAGAGGACTCTCTAACCACTAGGTCACAGGAGCGGTTTATACATATTACGATTGACGTGAATAAAGGGACAGGCAGAAACACAAATGCATTTTAACAGTAATATATACATTTTCAAAATGCTCTTGGACTACAAAAGTGACAAACAAATGGTAGGGGAGCTACTCGATGCTTTGATATAAATCTACAAACACAAACGTCTGAAAAGATAGTTTGATGAAGGAAATAAGTTTTACCACTGGAAAGTGAAGAAATTATGGGAAATCGAAAATAACTGATTAATTTGCAACTTTATCAGGTATATATAATTTGATATTTGTTAGTTTTAAATTTTGTTTTATATCATTACATGCCGATGTAATGTAACAGTTTATGCTGAACCTGACATTGTCCAAAACTGAGTTAATTTCTACTTGACCTGATTGACTTTTTTAATTTCATTTATGTCAAGAGCTAATATATTGCTACATTATTATCTGTTTGTATGAGCTTAATATTTATATTAATATTCAGGTACATAAGAAGGTGTAAATATGTTGTTTTGAGTTTTGGAGATTCCTAAGTGAATTGTACAGGTTATTGTGTTATAAATGAACAAGGTTCATTGATTATTCTGGAAGGTCATTTTCCATTAGGTAATTTATGTTAATCGTGACCTGAGGTCAAGTAGAGAACTATGTAATCATCTGCTATATAATATTGTGACTGACAATTTTAATAGCTGTTCTTTAAAATCGAACACCTTTATTGTTTTCCAGCTTGGACTGATTTTTATTTTCATTAAAGTATTGAATTCAAGTGATTATTTCCTCTGGAATAAAAAAAATGTCGGGATAAAATTCTTGGATAAAGACTATCACTGGAATTTATATTGAATTCAAACTTTGAATGCAATTTATGTGATTCAACAAAAGACGGTTGACACATCAGTACTCCTTAAGCTATAACAGAAACATCATCACCTTCAGTTTTTGATATCTTCGGGAATTGAACTGAATTTGATTTAGGACGTTTTTTATCCGGACATGTGTCTATAATTCTTAAATTATTTTGGTATTTAATTCGCAAAATCGTTAGTCCTTTTTTTCTTCTCATTTTTCACTTTGTAGTTTAGGGACATCAATTATTTGTTAATTTTACATAGCTTGTTGTTTTTTAGTGACTTATTTTAAGAGCATAACAACTTAGACAAAGACGACTATATAGTAGAAAGATTACACGACCCTAATAATAGAACACTGAAGTAGAAATATTACACTTACAATTGAAACACGCAAGTAGAAATGTTGCACACGACCCTAAAGACTAGGACAATGAAGCATTTCCCGAAAGAAGAAGAAGCGGAAATCTGGTTTGAAGCTTGCAACAAAGAAAACTTGAGTGATACAATAACGCTTTGTTGTGACTTGAGGTCTTAAACCAAGTAACATGAAAGAGCGGAGTTCACAAAGCTTTTTAAAATTCAACAATTTATTTTATTCAAATACAAAGTGAAAATTCAAAACGAACTTAAAGTATTATGAATTAAAATTGTTATTTACATTTTAAAACTTCTGGCGCATGATTTTTTTAATTGTCATATTTCGTATTCATTGCTGTAATATGTATATAGTATATTTCGTTACAGAGTGTATACGCGACCCGGCTTTGTTTTAAGAACGCAAATTGCATAAGTTGTATAAAAAGCTGTTCACCTGCGTGTTGACAATTAACGATAATACTCATAATAATGCGATTTTAAATATCGTCTATTGCATTAGATTTTTAGTGACTGATTTGAATGTTTTGCTAATAACTGGTTTTCCATTGGTTGCGCGAGGTACCATGCATAATAGTTAGTTCATCAACATTGATAGTGTATGATGTCACGCGGGGTCTATTTCGAAGTAAAGTTACAATACATGGTGAATATAGGAGAAAAGTAAGCATTCAGTTTCATTCCGATTTTTAGAGTCATTCACACATTTTATTCCTTTTGGAATTGAGCAGACATATTTTTATGTTGTACTGATATATATATATTGATATATATATATATATATATATATATATATATATATATATATATATATAGAGAGAGAGAGAGAGAGAGAGAGAGAGAGAGAGAGAGAGAGAGAAAAATTATATATATTTGTTTGAACTGTTTGAAATATATTTGTTTGTTTTATAATATGCTCATTTTTTGAAATAGTATATTATTTTGGGACTGTTTTAACATATTCGAAAAAATTCTGGACAACGCCTTCTTGCGATTGCAAACGTCAGGATTCTTGGAGTACCAGTACATTTCCGGTATTAAAAATTATAAGGGCACTTTTCATTCATTTATGACTTTTATTATAGTGTAAGCTCTTCTCAGATTTTTTAAATTCATTTATCACTTTCAATAATTAAATTATTTATTTAGTTTTACAAGGTTTGCTCGTTTTGCTTCTTTTATGTTAAGGTTGTGACCATATAGTCGTTTTTGTTGTTGAAGGGTTTAATGCCTCTTCAGCACATCGTTGGCTATTCATGGCGGCCAGTATTAATGGTGGAGGAAAAACCCGGAAAAATCCCCAGAAAGAACCACTGACCCACGAAAAGGTACTGGCAAGCTTTCTCACATACTTACATTGGTTGAATCTGAACCCATGCAGACAGAGGTGAGATGGCAGTGATCCTTAACGGCGAGCGTTTTAGACCACTCGGCCACTCGGGGCGCCGACCATAGAGTAATAGCGAAACCCAAATTGGCCTTAAACGCTTATCACAAGTACAAATGTATAAAGTTCCAACTGAATTTAAGTCATATTCGAATTAAGTTCCAATAATGGATGCGTTGGTGTGCCTGTTGTAGTCCTTGATGTCGAGATGTGCCAACAGTCTTTTGATAAATAATTGCAATGTAATCCAATGTGTCCTTGTCTGAAAGCATTATAATTCCAAGTTAATGTCACTGTCCAAGAAAATTAATGTGTATCTTGCAAATTCATTGAATACTAATTTGAATAAATGAAAATTTTAAAAAAAAACTGAACACAATTATGCAAATGTTTGTGCTTCAGATATTATTGCAAGAAAGAGTCATTTGTTAAGTAAACATCATTATATTTTTTTTAAATAAACAAGACACAATAGCAGAACCAGGATCAGGGTCAAAAGCCAATTTGTAAGCTGACAAGAATATAAAATATATTACTAACCTTATAATAGAAAACATGGCTAACATCAAGGAGATCAGGTTTTTCATGGGAGAACTCCAATGCCCAAGACTCAAATTAAGAGTAACAGTTTTTCGTTATTATTACTCTGATTACCAAATTTATAATCAAATATAAAAATCTAGTTATATTTTCTGTTTTTGAGAAAAACTATCTTACTGGTCGAATTCACAATGAAGCTGATTTTGGACAAGGTCAATTAGATGTTGCAATTATACATAATACATAATGATAAACACGTAAGACTAACTTAATATACATAACACGTAATGATACTGAACTAACATGTTAGAGTAACGAAATATACATAACACGTAATGATACTGAACTAACATGTTAGAGTAACTTAATATACATAACACGTAATGATACTGAACTAACATGTTAGACTAACGAAATATACATAACACGTAATGATACTGAACTAACATGTTAGACTAACGAAATATACATAACACGTAATGATATTGAACTAACATGTTAGACTAACGAAATTTACATAACACGTACCGATATTGAACTAACATGTTAGACGAACGAAATTTACATAACATGTAATGATATTGAACTAACATGCTAGACTAACTAAATATACATAACACGTACTAATACTGAACTAACATGTTAGTCTAACGGAATATACATAACACGTAATAATATTGAACTAACAAGTAAGTCTAACGAAATATACAAAAAAATTGACATAGCTGTCGATCCAAGTAACGCGAAAACAAATCTAAACTGTTGACTAGTTGTTTACTTATCTGACACCTTATATATTGTAAACGCCAACATTTGATAAACCTGAACATTTAGTACAACAACCATAAATATTACAAGGGATACGTTCATTACGTTACCCGGTAAATATTTAATATCAATCATGTTACAGTAAGTGAATGACTCCCCTTCAAAGTAAAGGATCTCGAGAGAATATAGACTGCACTTTTTAAAAAAAAAAAAACTAGAGCCATTTCTATAAGAAAATCATACGTACATTGACCGACTTAAAATAATTTATAAACGTAACCAAAAACTAATGAACGACGAGAAGAATGTAGTCGTTTAACCCTTGCTGTTCATGTAAAGAAAGCTTAACTAACATTAACAAGAATATCATTTGATATAGTAAGACTGCAAATGGTGTAAAATATATTAAGAGAAGAAGGTCTATGATGATGACTGTTAGACACTGCCTATAAATAACACATCTGCTAATTAGGTTCGATACTTCGACACGACAAACCTTCTAACAAAACAAAGAAGAAAGACACATAATTCCTGTAAATTTTAAATACCAAAGTATTACGCTGCCCATAATTTCAGCTAATACTGCTATGTGTTGTATACCTGTATATTTGTAGCTACTGGTACATAATTTTATACAATGTTTGTAATTTCTATTCATGACTACAAACTGTAATTATCATGATTGTAAACTGTAATGATCATGATTGTAGACTGTAATTATCATGATTGTAGACTGTAGTTATCATGATTGTAGACTGTAGTTACGATTGTAGACTGTAATTATCATGATTGTAGACTGTAATTATCATGATTGTAGACTGTAATTATCATGATTGTAGACTGTAATTATCATTATTGTAGACTGTAATTATCATGATTGTAGACTGTAATTATCATTATTGTAGACTGTAATTATTATGAATTCGTGCAATGTGCGTATTACATATTAAAGATTCTGAAATTCCATAGGATATATAGATGCTTACGTATGTCTTGACATTTACTAATACTCTTATTATTGGTAAATATATTTACAGATTCAACCGATGTCCTATTTTACATGTCAATCAAGTGATATTTTAGAAAAATTATGCAATTTCCGATAACATTGGTTAGGTCAGATGAATATGTATTTGGAAATATTTATTGAGTAATATGGTCGTCACATGGGGTATCTTGTGACGTATTGTCGTACTAGAAGGTGTATATAACGAACAAAATAAGTAAATGGATAGTCCGAGTAATTCCTATTTCGGAGTCGTTCTTATTGTTTGTGCTCCCACTGTAACATCAACTCTGCAAACATGTTATATATTGTATTTAGATTTTATTTGAAAGGAAAACATTTGTTTGGACTGTTTAGTGGAAATAGAAAGTGTTCAATTTTGGACCATAATATTATTCTAAAACTAATGCAATTTATTCAAATAAGTTCTGGACAATGCCATTTCGACAATGTTCGTGCTTCCTGTTGGATCAATACATTTCCGGTTTTGAAATTTTTAAAATATTTATTCTACTTGACTTTGATGACCTTTTACGAGATTATTTTAGATTCACATCTTTATTCTGATAATTAAATTGTTTGTTAAGTTTTACAAAACTTGTCGGTTTTAATTTTTTTTGTTATTTAGTTTATAACAACAGACACAACAGCTGATTCATTTTAATTTTAGCTATGAATTTATACGGTCGAGACAAAATCTCTCTTCAAACGTTCGCCTGGATCCCAAAGAAAAAGGCATAATAACTGGATATGAATGTTAAAGAAATGGTCTTTTACCAGGAACAGCAGCAGAGAGGGTGAACCCTTTAACGTTTTCAGACAAAATTTTGATTGAATCCTTAAAACGAGCCTTCCTACGATCTCATTTTAACCAAAAAAAAAATGTCTCAGGGGCAAACCCTACAACGTTTTCAGACAAAAAATTGATTGAAATCTTAACGAGCCTTCCCTACGAAATCTCATTTTAACTAAAAAAATGAAAACGGAGACTTTTACGATTTTTGAATTAATTTTGGTCGCAACTTGTTGTCATCCACCCTCTCTGCTGCTACAGGTTAACAAAAAATAATAAATGATTTGATCAAGTCTTTAGGATCTCACAAACAGACTAATTGCTAACACCTCTTCTTGTAGATCAATTAGATTATTGGACTGATCTGTGAGTTTGAAATTAATTCTCGTTAACGAATTATTATGGCATCGCATGTAGACAGGATTAACCGGAGACTCAATTATTAAAAATCCTGGAGGAGCTGTTGGTGCAAACGAATAAAGAATATATCCTTGCTGAGCTTGATTTGATCGTTCGAGATCAATTTGATAGCTTCCTTCGATAACATCACATACTAAATTGAGCGCAATCACTGAGGATATATTCACGTTGAACGGAGCGATATGCCTACCGCCACCATCTGGATCATTATTATGTTTGAGGATTTTTGTTTCCTGTGATGCTGTTTTTTTCCATGCATCATGAATTATTTTAAAACCAACATCGATGGTGTCACTGAGAAGTTTTTTTAGTTCCGGTACGTTATATCCCGGTAGTTTGAATGTTGGAATATCTTTAACGGGAAAATTATATTGTTTTGCAAATTCTGTTCTCGATAGGGGATTATCGTCATCTAATATATCCTGAATAATTTTTAGGTTAAATGTTTCCATATCGTCGATAATTTAATTGCATGTTTCTACGACGCTGATAAATTCATCTCGGGTGAGAGAACCGGATTTAAGAGATATTAACAACAGCGATAAATCATTATTCATTGCTGTGAAATTTTTAATGATTTCAGGTTCGTTAACAAAATGATATCCCTCTATTCTATCCTCTGGCTTCTCTCTTCCAGTTGATCGGTATCCGAAACCAAAAAACTCTATAGTAAATCTATGATCTTTATAACTCCTTATTGGATTATCAGGTTTTATTCTGTCGGTGATATAATCAGTTTTTTGTGGTTCTGGTAAATCAACGGTTTTCCCCCCTGGTGGTAATTCAGGCCATCCTAGTACGGTTCTAATAGAACTTTGATAGATATCTACGACGTATCCTTCTGTGTTTATCTCAATTGCGGATGATAGCGTCGGTTCATGAACTGTTATAGCGATTTTTGACTCTACTCCAGTAATCGATTTTATTCTACGCGCGAATTCATTATTGATTTGTTCGATTTGGTATGACCCTGTTGGTATCGAAACGACGTTCCAGTCTGGGGTACCGTCGTCTTTATTCTTATACGAGAACACCAGTGAATTATTCGGTTGTTGACCACCAAATGATTTTGATCTGATATTAGGCCAACTGTGGTATACTCGTAATTTTGCTAGCGCTATCTCCTTCACGGGGACTGGGCTAGGGAAATTCACACTAAACTCGGGTTCCGTTGATGTTATTGATATCATGCTTGTTTGTACTGGGTTCGTGTTCTCCACTATTTGTTGAAGTAATTCCATCGGTGTCGTCATCGTTGCTATACTGTTGTTGTCGCTCTAATTTTGACACCGCGGAATCATAAATACTGACCATCACTGAGAACTCACAATTTGGTATGGTTAAGATTATTGAGATCATTTTGGTTTTCGGGTTCGTGTTTTCCAATTCCATCGGTGTTGTCATTGTTATTATATTCATGTTGTCGCTCTAATTTCGATATCGCGGAATCAAAAATACTGACCATCGCTGAGAATTCACTATCTGATATAATCGTATTATCGAGTGACGACGATATCATTAGGGATAACTGCGAATATGCGGTTGATGCAATATGAAATTGAAGTAAGTAATTCTGCAGTTTACTCTGGCTGCATGATGATATCTTTTTTGCTATCCCGGTTGATATACCCCCGATTGTAGCCACCGCAGAAATGCAAATTGGAACTACGACCGGGGCAATCATTGTAACCGATGCAAGTATTATTCCGGCGCCAGCGAGAACGCTTGACACCGAGTACATAGTAATATCAATTGCGGTGATTCTTCGTCGGTATTTTTTTATTTTTATTTGATACTCCTCAGTGAGGGTTTTGAGTCTAGTCTGAAATTCTCTGACCTGATAATAGCGACATTGCGTTGATGAAATCATTTTTATTTTAAAAACACTAGTGTTTTCAATTGTGAAATCCGAACGATTTTCCTTTCAATTTAGTTATTTACTTAAATCCGCTACGAATTCCACATACCAGGTTGCTGAAACCCTAATCAAATTTTTATCAGTGGATGCTATCGTGAACTGTTCAGTTGTATCCTTGTCGATGATTGTTGATATCGTATTGTTGACCCCAGATGAACTCGACGATGATATATTAAATTGAGTTGGTGTCACTAGTGTTAATCGATAAATACCTTTGACGGTTGCAGTGATATCTAATTTGTTGTTTGTGGGTGTCCACACAAATGATCCGTGTTGGATTGTGTATACTACGTTGTTGGCGCTTACACTATGTGGAATTTTTATTTTATTGATGGCCGCGTTAATTTCAGCGAGAGTCATGCCAACCACAAGCGGGGTTCCAAAGAATTTATGTACGACATTTTTGCGAAAAGATTTATAACCTCGTATATGATCATCCAGCTCACGGCCGTGGGCGGCAATCTTGTTGTCTTGGGTGGTAATCATGCTGTCTTGGGCGGCAATCTTGTTGTTTTGGGTGGTAATCATGCTGTCTTGGGCGGCAATCTTGTTGTCATGGGTATCAGTCGCGTCGGTGATTGTAGACACAAGTGCGCCTTTTTTGAGTTTACCCTGATCGGAAAATAACGCGATAGTATCCTCGATTGCGTTTCGTTATTTAACCAATATATCATCCAACGACATATCACTGGTTTTCAATTTACCCTGTTTGTCTTGAAACACAACTATTTCATTCGGGTCAACACTTGTTAAATTTAACGTCTCAGCTATTTCATCTTTGATTAGTTTTTTTACATCACCGGTTGCAGTGTCATCAGGTTTGGGTTTCAAAGATCTCCCCCAAATATCGATCATATTATTTTATACACTTCTCTCTAAAAAGCGATTACTAGTGTATTCATTCACGACAACATGTGGTGGTTTTCTAGATGCTGAAATAGCATCAAGGACATTTAATACTTCACTGCCGCATATTGGTGGGTCATTGATTTGTTGTGTTGGTAGCGTAGAATACCAAGTCTTCATTGGAAGGGTTTTTATATAACGTATAAACTCTTTTGGTAGGGCTAATCCATTTGAATCAAAATAGACAATCCCACGTGGATCAATAGCGTATGCAACCCAGTGAGTTCCCGGTCCGGTGCTGTTATCTAAATTAATGATTCCGGTTTCAACGCTGTTTGGTTGATGTGGTAATTGATCTTTCATAAAGACACCTCTGAAGTTTTTAATCGCGAGTTTTTTAGCAGCATCGAGTAAATCAAAATTGGACATGGGAACCATCATAGACTCTCCAATTAATAAACCGGTCCTAGTCTTAGACCCTTTCCGCTGTACCACGAATACGGGGTTCCTGGTAGTCTTAGACCCTTTCCCTTTTTTTTTATATCCTTTCCCAGTTGCCTTCTTTAGTGCCATTCCTGCTGCAGTACCAACGGCTCCTAACGCTGCCGCTTTAGCCACCGCTGGGGCTGCTGCTGCAATCAATGCTGGAATCGCAGCTAACAACGGAAATATACCGCCTGTTTTAATCATATTTTTGATAGCAGCCGCAGAGAGAGTAATCTGGACACCCTTTTTTGCTACTAGTGCATCATTGAAATGTTTCACCTGACGAGTTGTCAGCGATAGTTTATTTGCACCACCAGTCATTTGGTTGGGTTTCAACGTGATTGTGGTTCCACATTTTTTAGCTGATTCCGATTGCAATTTTTTTAATTGACCGGGAGTTAACGCAACACTAATATTACTATATGACATTATACATAATTGATTGATTCTAAATCGTTTACAATTTCAATTACATGTTTTCCACTGGTGCATCTACCACTCTCATTCTTCCACCAACACCTTCAAGTAGCATTGATTTGTCGCTGAGAATGACAGCAACCGCTCTATAATCAGCAATAGCACCACGAGTCACATTAGCTCTAAAATGTATATCAACAACAGATTGTCTCATCAAATCGAGATGTTCCAGTGAGAAGTAATAGATCGGATACAGATTTTTAAAATCATATTGTGATATTTGCAAACCAGTATCCACATTTTGATCGCGTGCCATAAATGACAACAGACGATGATAAACTCGTGCAATATGATTTTCTGTGTAATTAAGTTGTATATCCTCGGATGGTTCCTGTTGGCCGTTTATTCTCAGTGAGACGTCTTTCACACCTAATTGATCAAATATCATATGACTGAAACGTTGATCGCCAACTCGTGCGTTATCTTGTAACGCAATAAATATATGACGTGGCGCAACAACACCTTGTTTTGATGCTAGATTCCACGTGAATAACCCGTTCAGATTTGATTGCTTCACATCTGTACTCACGGTTAGCCAACTCAACAACGACTTTCCTCCTTGGTCCATAAATGATAGTAATCGTTTTTCTGCGGTGATTGCTGGAGTCAACACTGGCATCCACAATGATATTTTTGTTAAATTGACTTTACCGGCATCAGCATTTGGATTTGCATTGTCTGCTGGAATCCTCCAGATTGCGTCACTATCATCACTCTTTCGTACAAGCGATACTGTATGCTTCGCTCCATAAATAACTTTTCGGACGTTTCTACAGAATCCAAATATATGATGCAGTGGAATCGCGCATGAAAATGATTTACGCGCTCCTTGCAACATTGAAATACGTGTTGCAGCTCCTAGATTGAAATTAACATCGTTGTTTATAATCATATCTTCGGCATCAATATTAGCGGTGTCAGCATTATTCTTTGGTCGTCTTACAACAAATTGTTTTCCTCCAGCGGTATTTGTAGCATCTTTTGCAAACATCATAGAAGGTCCTGCTGATCTTGTATAATCATCGGAATATCTCGCTAACCCGATTATTGTTGTAGGCACATCAACATCGCGATCTATCGCCTCAATTTCTTTTCCATCAATGAGATATTTTGCACTCTCAAATAACGCCATGATACCATTATTGACAAAACCGACTTGAGTACCAGCTGGATACGGTGCTGGTACAGCAGGAGTATCAGCAGCTGTTACAATTTCTCCTTCTACTTCAATAAACGCTTCAGCGGGTAGAAAGTATTTACTGGTATCATGGGCTTGAAGATCAATTCTTGCTCGACTATTTGAGTCTATGGCATGATAGGCGTAATATTGATAATCGCGTACAGAATCATCCTTGCCAACTGGGGCGTCTATATCAAACGCTGGATGAGATGACTTTTTGAACATTTTATTCTATTTATCAGAGTCTAAATCGCGATTTTCCATTTCATCGTCGTAGTTTTTTAAAGCCACTTCCTGCTATCATATTTGCAATATTTCTTTGGTCGGGGGTTAAAACCATCGACGCTAATTTTTCATCTACTGCGTTATTTATAATTCTACTAACACTTGCAGGCATTTCCGCTGTAGACGGTAACGGTTTTGAAAATCCTTTGGATTTCATCCGTGATTTCACTAATGATGTTAATTTATTCTTCGCAGTTGAAAACGCTTTTCCAGCAAGATCTCCAACAGCACCAATACCCTTATCACGAATAACATCAATTGCTTTCATTCCTAATTGTTTAGCCAACGGCATCACTTTTGGAGCCATTCTCGCAAATAACCCTGCAATGGTATTATCTAAACCATCTCCGTAGTATGCTCTATAAACCGGAAACCGTGAATTAACTACGTAGACGGGGGTTGGTTTATCATGATTGTAGTGTATGATCATTATTTGAAATCAGAAACAATTTTTCAATTGTTATTTATCTAATCAATTGACTTTTCAATTCAGTCACTATGATACCCACTTTCCACTAACTCGCCAATGAAATCTCGATATGTGCTGATATCCATGATACCACCCTGAAATAATCGTCTACAGATATCAGCTGCTTCATTAATTATTTCCGGTGAGTTATTTCCGGCTCGGAACCCTCCTACAAGAACCTCTAATCGTGATATATCACTGAGAACACTACCAGGACATGAAACGCTAGCGTTTCCAACTAGACCACTCCCCAGAAATTTCTTCTCATCGTATGGCTGTCTTATTTGGAGTTGAAATTTTCTCTTGAAGTCTCTGTATTCCTTCATCCTTCTATCTAAACTCCCAGTATTTATTTCATACACTATATCAGCCCATTCATTATGTGACATTCTATAATCCGAATAATTGTCCGTGAAAAACTTCTCTTGTGAATCATAGCTGTTAGCAGCGAATTCACCTAAATTGTCTATATCCTCGTTGAGAATTTGTTGTTTAGCGCTCTCGGTAAATATAATTGATTTAGGTAGTCCACTAACTAGTTCTTCCTGAAATCCTTTAAATTTTCGTTTCGAAGCGGTTGATATATCCTGAGGAAGTGATTGCAAGGATTTTTTTGTTTGTTTAGTTCTTTTTGCTATTTTTACTAACACAGGAATAAGACCCTCTTCTTTTCTTTTACCTTCAGGATCATCTCCCAGTATAGCACGCTCTATCTCCTTCGCTGCTGTGGTTACTGGTTTAAACAATTCTTCAGATCCCGCAGCAAAATCAGTCTGAAGACTCTGTCGTTGTTGTAGTTTATTCCGTACAGAGTCACGAATTGGTACAAATCTCCTGATTGCATCCAGTCGTTCACGAGCCAATCGGGTTGTTAATGCTTCATTGACCATTATTTGAAATCAGAAACAATTTTTCAATTGCAAAACACTTTTTCAATTGTGAAACAATTTTCCCGAACCCGACCTAACATCATCGTGGAAGTGTTATTTCATCCTATCAAGTTTGTGGAAAGTGTGGAAATTGTATAAAAAATAATTCATACCACACTTTCCACACTTTTCCCTTGATCAATCTGATATGTCATTGCAAATCAATATGATTTTTGACATCACCATGGAAGCGTTATTTCATCCTATCAAGTTTGTGGAAAGTGTGGAAATTGTATAAAAAATAATTAATACCACACTTTCCACACTTTTCCCTTGATCAATCCGAACCAGCCATCAATTTTTTATTCACTGATTTTGACATTGTCAATCAAAAAATGCTAAAAAAAAGGAAAATCTCTCTGAGGGACGGTCACAATCAAATAATGATAAATGGTTGGTCAATCAAATAATGATAAATGGTCAATCAAAATTGTTCATTTTCTTGAATTAACGCCCGTAGGTTTCTAACTTTAGAATTAACCTCCTTTTTCAATTCGTATTCGTACCCCAATTCTTTTCGTATTCGTTCTACGATGGTATACAACGGAGCGAACACACTTACGTCACCGGAAAATGCGAGAGAGTCCCGAATAGAATTCTGAATTCTCTTGATGAGCGCATACTTCTTTGGTAGCATATACTTGTTAGTGCTAACTCCGTATTCTATATCCTGAAAATCAGACATAATTTGATCAGGATTTAACCCATCTGATAGTTCAATATCCCAACTTTTCAATTTTGAAATCTCGGATAAAATGCTATTCATGTTTTCAGAATTCATTATTCTATAAAAATGATATATTTCTAAATGAAAAATATGACGCATTAGACATAACTAAATTGAACTTTTTGTCCCGTCCTTTTTGAAATAGCCGATCGATAAATCCCCTCTGCAACTTTTCGTACTGAGGGTGAACAAATATCGAAATGCCTACCGGCGCTGGTTATTGATTGAAATATTTTTTCTTCGTTAGTTATCGTATTCAAAGATTTCACAGGTCTCTTCCCAACCGTTTTGCATTTTCCAGTCTTTCCTCGTTTGGTATTCTCACTTTGAGTAACAGCCTGCAGATTTGATAAAGAATTGTTTTTCGGATTAGAATCCTTGTGATCAATGACAGAATCATCCTCGATCAATCCATAAAAACATTCGAATGCGAAACGATGATTGAGATAAGTTTTCTTCCCAACAGTAAACATCAAGTACCCTTGATTATTCACAGCACCAACTGATTTCTTCAGTCTACAGTGTCTTACAACACCATCACTGGATGCTTCATAATTTGTAATCAAGGGATGGTGTCTGAATTCTTGGTTCATTCGTATACATAATACTATTGTTTGTCTAATTCATTGTTTGGTTTAATGATGAATCTTTCGATGTAGTCTTGAGGAGTTCTTATGATTTTGTCAGGGACGTTGTCAGTGTCAGGGACTTTTTCAGGGTCATAATTTCTGATTGATTGTCCATTTTTTATTCTTTTATCATAATTACGCTTCAACTCCCTGTATCGCTTTCCACCGCAATTCAAACACAACTGAGATTTTCCCCTAACCCCAACCCCACATCGTATGCAGGGTAACGGGCCAAGGCTTCCACGTCGAAAGCTTTGCATATGATACCCACAAAACTCATTTCTGCATGATTTGTTACACGGGGTTACTGATCCAATCATAAGCCACTTGCAGTGATTCATTATATATAAATTCTTCATTTAAATGCTTGTTTTAATTATAGCATGAGGGAATTAAGGAGAACGCCTTCGAAAAATGCTGAATTCAATGCTGATAAGGAGTTTAAAAGATTATTGAAAATTAATCCTAAATTTAATCTCAATAAACCAAAAAAAAAACGTCCAAGAGACGGAAACATGAAAGAGTTTAAGAGATTATTAAAAATTAATCCTAAATTTAATCTCGATAAACCCAAAAAACGTAACAAAATTAATCTCAAACGTCCAAGAGACGGAAACATGAAAGAGTTTAAGAGATTATTAAAAATTAATCCTAAATTTAATCTCGATAAACCCAAAAAACGTCCAAGAGACGGAAACATGAAAGAGTTTAAGAGATTATTAAAAATTAATCCTAAATTTAATCTCGATAAACCCAAAAAACGTCCAAGAGACGGAAACATGAAAGAGTTTAAGAGATTATTAAAAATTAATCCTAAATTTAATCTCGATAAACCCAAAAAACGTAACAAAATTAATCCTAAATTTAATCTCGATAAACCAAAAAAACGTTTAATTGACGGAAACATGAAAGAGTTTAAGAGATTATTAAAAATTAATCCTAAATTTAATCTCGATAAACCAAAAAAAACGTCCAAGAGATTACCCTGGAAAGATGCTCAATTCAATCTCGATATAGTTTCTAATACACCAAAGAATACAATTCTTGATAAAGCCATGATTAGTAAAATCAGACTCTGTTTTAATGAATTCAAGCGTGATGGAGCATCTTATTGTTGGTCAACATTTCGAATTCATGGTGTTGTTGACGCTACCATGAATGATGAAAAAGCAGCAGTGATAATTTCACGTGTTGGGGAAAAAAAGTATTTTTTCCGAATAAAATTCATTATCGAAGTCGATGGCAAATGGATTATTAGGGATAAATTTGAACCAATCCTCAAGAATAAAAAAGCTGTCATTGTGAGTAGAGATTCCAAACCAGGAATTCTAACTGGAATCGACAAACCATACTACGAAAGATCTTATCCCGTAACAGCAATGGTTTATGGGATATATCCGTTAAATGATAAACCCGATATCGCAAAACTAGCTCCAATGAAATATTCTAGTTCACTGAATTGCGTGGCAACACGGGTAATGGAACACTTCACAAATGCATCCCGAGGAAATAAACTAACTGATCTGCGACGTAGGAAAATAACCGAATGGGAACTGACAGTGAAACAGCATGGTGCAAAGATTTCTGATATAGCTAAATTAGAAACATCATTAAGATTTCCAATAACCGTTATGACGATAACCGGAGAGGTTTTATACGAACCGAAATATAACAAAAATGGAGCGCCAATACAGATTATTGATCATAACAAACACGCGTGGACACCTGCGGTAACAGTATTTCCACGAGAACGAACCGTGAAATATATCCCTAAGGAGTTCGTCGGGGATGTTTTCTATGAAGAGAAATTATTCGATGCTATTCATGCGTTGTGTAAAGATGATCCTGTGTCAGTGTGGTTACTTAGAAGTGATGAGGATCCCGAAATAGGATTTGATCAATTTGTAAGACCAAATGGCGAATTATATCGCGTTGAAGAATTAGATAACAGAATGAGAAAAATCGCTAGTGATTTTTCACCGGAGAATTCCCATGAAAAACTACTCACGGATAGTTTTACTATTCCATCAGTGGTAGCTCACTTCGCAAGAGAAAAAAACTCATGGCGTCCAACACGAAGTGATTTTCTCGAGGATGTTAAATTGAGTTGCGTCGAATTTGGTCATGGAGGACTGTGGAATACGAAATACTCACGTGATGGTATGATTTCAATTGATATAGCCGCGTGTTATCCCGGAAGTTTTCTCGGATATGGGGAATGTGCTGAGTACTTCAAACGATTTGGACACCCCACGCATGAAATGACTCGTGTTGCGATTAATGGACCATTGCCTGATTTTGATTTAACCGGATTCGCTCGTGTGATATCATTTGAATTAGCGTCAGGATTACATCCGTGTAGTTATGTTTGGCTCGGTAGACACCTATCTGAAAAACACTGGATGCCAATAGTGCTATTGAGATATATGATTGATTGTGGTATGCTAATATCGTTGATTGTTTCCGAGGCTATTATATGCTATCGAGCTCAGAAAGAAGTTTGGCTACCACAACCCGATCTAGATAGAATAATCAGCAAACAGCGAAAACAATTCCCTGATTTCAATGAAGAACAAATCATGAATCGGTCTAAGAAGTTATTTGAAATTAAAAAAGAACAAGCAAAAGATTTTGGACGAAGAATAATCGGTAAATTTACCCAGGGTGGACGTTACGACAATGCAAAATATTCTTCGCGGTTGATCATAGGTATCGCTGAATACGATTTTATTGTAACGGATTTAATGAAACAGGGAAAACTGGTATCCCGTAAGGATGCTTTTCTATCCAATGGTGAGAAATTAGGTACGGTTGTTACCTACTGTGATGGATATAATTCCCAGTATACACATTTAAGATCATCTATGCTAGCCTATGCTTCTATTAATCTATTTTCGATGATAAATAGATTTCCTAATACCGCGGTTAGAGTGGCCACTGATTCGATGTATATACACAATAAGTACAAATCAGCTGTAGCGGCATTCACAGATCCCGAAGAAAATTGGGGGCGTTGGCGATTTAAAAAGGAGATGCTACATGAGTATTGTGAATCCGCAGACGTTGCCATGGATGATAAATATCTTTGTTGTAACCGTATTGAAATTCAATCAGAATTTTCTAATGCACCACCGGTATCTGATCTAGTATGTAGATACAAGACAGTTTATTTAAACGGCTGTGGTGGGTCAGGAAAGACAACTCGTGCAATTGAATTATTTCGTCGGTCAACCATGATTGTGCTATCACCGACTCACAGACTCGCCAGAGAGATGATACATCGAGGGGTAAATGCTTGTACTTACCATAGTTTCTTTCGATGGAACGGTGACAAATGGACTCCTGAGCGTATGGGTGATAAATTCATTCCTGAAATCATAATTTGGGATGAAATATGCACAGTGTCATTAGATGTATTACAAACATTTCTCGAGTGGTTGTTAAACAAAAACACAAAAGTCGTCATGTGCGGTGATCACGGCCAACCACCACCATTTGTCGGTGCATCTCCACATGAATGGCTAAGGGGTTTTGTAGACTATTATGAAGAAATTACCACTGATTATAGATCAATTGATGAACGATTACGAGAATTCAAAGCGCTAATTAGATTACAACCAGATAGAATCCAATGCGAAATAGCGCGTGAAGTGATTTCAGAAACTCCAATGAATGATTTCTGGGAAACATGGAGACCAAATGATTTGATAATTGCAAGTAGAAAAATAGTTAGGGACAGATGAAGTTATTTGAATTGCATAAAGAAAAATTTGCAACGCTTCCAGTACCCCTTTGTTATAGGCCATCGGATACACGAAAACAGAATATTGAAGTTGATATTCCAGGACAGAGTGAAAAACAAATTCTCGTATTAAATGATATTGTGCTGAATGATATCAATGTCGTTGAAGATGCATTGCGTGCTAATAAATCCCCGTTGACGCTAGGATACGCAGCAACAATACATTCTTCACAGGGATTGACTATATCGGATACAATTGTTTGGATGGTGGATAATCACATCGAATGGTCGAATTTAGTCTATCTCGCAGTATCCAGAGTACGAAAAATAAATCAACTTCGAAGAATTGTTTTCGATGATAATGACACCACAATAAATGATATTGATGTTAAAATTATTGATAAAAAACTCTCCGGTTACAAACTACAGGACAAAAAAAAAACAACGAGAATTTGATATTGATGCTGAATTAATAATCACTTTGAAGAAACAACAGAATAATGACTGCGCGAGTTGCAATTGTATAATGCATTGGCAGTATTCGGATAAGGATCATCGCCAATTCACCGTAGATAGAAAAAATAACAATCTCGGTCATGTCAGAAACAATGTGATGTTGACTTGTCTTGAGTGCAATAGACGCAACGGTGCTAGTTAAGACCATGCGGTGGCAATTGAGTATCCTCGGGAATTACCTGTAGTTGTTGTCGAGTAAAACCCCGCTGAGGGGCAGTTGAATCCAGTTTATAGACTGGAGGTCTACCAGTTGATCGTGTTATACTAGATATTTTGTGTGCAGTAACACTCCAAATAGGATCAGTAGCCCTTTTTCTACCCCCTTCAAGCTCTCCTGGTTCGTATAAGTACCTCACAATGACATTACTACCAAGAATTGGTTCTTTGAAATCTTTTTGTGGTTTTTCAGGTATTGACTTCTTTTTAATCGCGTTGATAGGTTTCATGTTGATTGTTCTAGTAATCTCGTTATTCAGTGCAGTAATCACAGATGGTAATCTTTTAACCCATTCACGGGATCTTTTTTCTTGGATGAATTCTTTTGCGTATTGATATCCAAATAACCGCTCAGCAATAGTCCGATTAAATCGTTCTACAATGGCCTGATCGCGATGTAGCGCAGTATGCTCTCGTCGTATGGTGACATTATGATGTTTCATTGTAGATAACACTGCACCCTGAAATTCCTTGCCAGGATCAACCTGCAATAGATTTGGCCAGTGCAGAGGACCTCGTCGATAAATCCTTTCAAATGCAGAAGCGACTTCAGTGGCTGATTTTGTTTTTAACGGTTCTGCTTCTTTGTATCGACTTGCAATATCAACTACGGTTAAAGCGTATTTGTAACCACGATCATGTGGCAGAAATAATATATCAGCCTGATGAACTTCATTAGGAACTGTCACATCAAAATGCGAGAATTGAATTTGTTTAGGCGGTGATAGATAAATTTGCCATAGTGCCTGTTTGGATAACCAATTAGCCGCAGTGGTTTTTTTTCATTTTTGCAGCGCTAGCGAGTTTATGGACTGCTGATTTACCCGTCCAGTATCCTCTTGGGGAATAATAAATTGATTCCATA
Organism: Unio delphinus; assembly: GCA_029339505.1. NCBI lineage: Eukaryota > Metazoa > Mollusca > Bivalvia > Unionida > Unionidae > Unio > Unio delphinus. The sequence continues at coordinate 1,071,021 of JAQISU010000400.1, forward strand.
TTATTAATTACCGGCACCTAACATCAATTTACTTTTCCTAGCCGATTTTATTAAAAAGGAAGCCAATTTTTCTTTGAAGGATTTATCAGGAATAGCATTTAACGCATGAATTAATTTCACATCTGCTAGATGCCTGTGTTGCAGATTGCTGCTTTTATAAGCAACATCATGAAGGTAACAGGCCTTATCAATGGCGTTTATTGGTTCTTCACCGGGTCGGGACTGATTTTGATCATTGAGTCTGATATCAAGTCTGGTTCCCGGTCCACAGTAGCTATATCCTGGAAGGTGCTTTTCTCCGGGGTATTTTGCCCATGGGGTTCCAGGGAGCTTTGCCAATTTGGCTGCGATATCACCTCCTCGTTTTTTTTTAAAACATCTCCGAATTGTAAAATCTTTGATTTTGTAGAAACAAATCTAAACTTTTTAATACCACATGTTGCACATCTACCAGTAAGTGCTGATCTGTTATTTTTAGTTGTAACCGTCGTCACATCATTTGTGCTAGTACGCGTTTTACACTTCATACAATATAGATCCATAATTTATGTATAGAAATATGGATATAATTGATTTTTCAGCGACTAAAACAAGAGAACCAGTTAAGCATCATGCAGCGCTACCAAACTCTATCCGGATGATTATAATCGGGCCATCTGGATCCGGTAAAACGCAATTGTTGCTCAATTTAATAATGAGATGGATGACGTGGGATAAGTTGTATTTAGTTGCCCCTAGCGTAGATGATCAACGATGTTATGAAGTGTTAAAGGATTTTAACGAGAATGCATCAGAAATTAAGGGTGAGAACGCCATTGAATTTATAACCGATATCGATGAAGCACCGAGTATTAATGATATTGAAGGAGATATTAACAATTTAGTCGTATACGACGATATGATGTTAGATAAACAAAAAAATCCTGCTAGGATCTTTTCCAGAGGCAGGCATAAAAACACTGACGTGATATATGTCACTCAACGCTACACTCAGGTTCCAAAAGTCATCAGAGATAACTGCAATATTCTTGCTGTATTCAACGGAGTTAATACTCATACTCTTAGAAATATTTGGCAGACATGGTGCTCTGATATGGACTTCAATCAATTTCGAGATTTCTTTAGTCATGCTCAGTCGACTCCGCACGGATTCGCAACAATAAATTTGCATGATCCTCGGACACGATATCGTATCGGAATGGATCAAATATTCGGTTAAAATCATTTATTATTTTTTGTTAACCTGTAGCAGCAGAGAGGGTGGATGACAACAAGTTGCGACCAAAATTAATTAAAAAATCGTAAAAGTCTCCGTTTTCATTTTTTTAGTTAAAATGAGATTTCGTAGGGAAGGCTCGTTAAGATTTCAATCAATTTTTTGTCTGAAAACGTTGTAGGGTTTGCCCCTGAGACATTTTTTTTTTGGTTAAAATGAGATCGTAGGAAGGCTCGTTTTAAGGATTCAATCAAAATTTTGTCTAAAAACGTTGTAGGGTTCACCCTCTCTGCTGCTGGAACAGTGCTCTTTATACTACGTGATTCTTTGCTAAATCTTTCACATGTCCTTTCCACGGTAAAATATTTACACGAGTCAAATATCTCCATTAACTTTGTTGATTAAATATATCCCGTTTAAGGCTTGTCTATTATAAACCTTTAACAACGACCATAAAAAAAGATTTGGCAAATATACTGGTATTAAAATGTAGCGGAATAAGTTTGCTTTTATTATAAAAAAGCAAACGATAAAATTAAAAACATCAGAAAACCCCCAAAAAAGAACTCTATAGATTAACGAGCACGTTGGCAACACTGGCTTTAATTGCACATTATTATCCAGTTATAGCGGCGATAAAAGCCGTGTCGTCGGGACATGGAGTAATAAACCAACGATACTGAATAATCATCACGTTAAGTTTCCGGTAAGCGTGCATGCCGTAAACTGCATGTCGAGTACTGAGCTGTGTGTTTCTATATTTAACAGCCATTATATTTCCTTATTAATGTTACTCAAATTAGCGAGATTTTATATCCGGTCGTTTTGAGGATATAAACAAAAGAAAGACACTTTAAAATATTGGTCAAGCTTTTGATATTACTTCTTAGTTATTTTCCTAAAAAAACACTAAATGAAGAATCTTTGATATAAAAGAATACAAGAATAATCTACATTTTTTTTTATATTGTATTTCTTTCAACAACACTTTATATTATTGATGCTGAAAAACTCCTGAACTAAGTACAATTTCTAAGGATACATCAAAGCGAGGCAGCCAACCTGGGCTGGCATATGCAAATTTTGAGTAGAAAGTGAGTTACTAGTATTAAAAAGTGAGTTACTAGTATTAGAAAGTGAGTTACTAGTTTTAGAAAGTGGGTTATTAGTATTAAAAGGTCAGTCACTAGTATTAGAAAATAAGTCACTGATATTAGAAAGGGATTTACTAGTATTAGCAAATGAGTTACTAATATTACAAAGTGAGTTACTAGTATTAAAAAGTGGGTTACTAGTATTAGAAAGTGAGTCACTAGTATTAGAAGGTGAGTTACTAGTATCAGAAAGTCAGTCACTGGTATTACAGAATGAGTCACTAATAGTAGAAAGTGAGTTACTAGTAGTACAAAGTGAGTTAGTAGTAGGCAAAAGTGTTCAGATTTACAGATGAATAAGTGTCTGTCTAACGTAGTTACTTAAGAATTACTTATAATATATTGATAAAAATCATACACCGTTGGTTATATATTACATTTTGAATTCTGAATAATAAAAGTAATATAAGGTAATGATAGCTGGTTATGATGCTCACGATAAGTCGATAAGTCGAATAATATAAAGTACCACCTCTATTGATCTATACTTTAATGCCAGCGTTTAAAAATATCTCTTTTGATAAAACACTTTCCACATTTACCAGTAAGCTATGGAATAATGTGAGAGAAAATTCCAAAATTTGTTTCTTCTAAACGTTTTGACAAATCTCTCCAAGTAAATCTAGACGAATCCTAGCAAAATATCTTATAAAGACAGGAATCTTTATGTTTTCTATTCTTCGCGTCTTAATACAAAACACATTTTATATGTTTACATTATAGCCTGTTACGTCATCATCCGTTCAATTCCATAGAGTGATCTTATGGTGTTCTGGCTTAAACTGAAATACAATTCTACGTTGAATGTGCTAATTATTTATCGGATATATTTTTCACTTCATTGACTATCTGAATTTATTGCTATTATTGTCATTCTACTTTAAAGGTCAACATTCTTGTACGCTTAAATGGTTTCCACTTCTTCTTTGAATGCCCAAATTTTACTACGTATATATATTTTTCACTTCTGTGAATGTCTAAATAATACTTCGTAAATATTTTTCACTTCTTCTTTAAATCTTGAAATTATACGATGTGAATATTTGTCACTTCTTTTTTAAATCTCCAGATGTGACCACGTCTATGTTTTTCACTTCTTCCTTCAATGCCCGCATTTTACTACATCAAGGTTGATTTTGGTTGGGAAGCTCCTAGCTTACAAGCTTACAGGCTTACAAGATTTGCTGTGCCATAATGAAAGACACGATGGTATGAACTATATTAATATATACAGATCTGAATAGACACGATGGTATGAACTATACTAATATATACAGATCAGTGGCACACGTATGGCTGAGCCAGGTCGCTTTATGTATACTAATACATGTTTTTAGAATTTGAGTAAAATCGATAATTCATGCTAATAGACTAGTATGTAATCTGGAAAACAGATGCTTATAACTTGTATCTATAGCATGCTGAGCCTTTCTTTCACTCTCATTACTTGTATATTGTAGCAGAAGTATGATTATAGCCCCCACACACCCACCCAGAGTGTACTAATTATTACCAATTAAGAATATAAAAATACAAAAATGTTAACCTTCCTCTCAGGTGACCAAATGGTTAGAGCGTCCGACTAGGATGTGGGAGGTCGCGGATTAGAACAACGCCCGAGTTTTATACCAAAGACTTATACAACGGTACTAACAACTGCTTGCTTAAGCGATCAGCATTAAGAGGTCAGTGTTAGGAATGGTAGGACTGGTGTCAGGATAATGTGACTTGGTGGGAACATCGTGCTACATGTCTCAGGGATGATGTCCCTGTGTTAGACATCACTTTAAACTGCAACACTGCAGACATCTTATCTAAATAACTGAAAAATTGTCAAATCTACGTTAACAATTTAATTCTCTCACACACACACACACACACACACACACACACACACACACACACACACACTCCATATTTCGATACCCAGAGACACAGTGTATTTAAGAATGTATTAGAACGAAAACCCTGATTACGTTTCAATTTACCAACTACTACTGATGAGATATAAAGTGTAATCAACTAATCCGGATGAGATATGAATTGAAATCAACTAATCAAGATGAGATTTGTAGTGTAATCAACTAATCAAGATGAGATTTGTAGTGTAATCAACTAATCAAGATGAGATTTGCAGTGTAATCAACTAATCAAGATGAGATTTGTAGTGTAATCAGCTAATCCTGATCCCATAGAAAATGCTATTAACTAATTCTGATGAAATGTGAAGTGTAAGCGGCTAATCCTGATTTGATGTGAAGTGTAATTAATATTCCTGTTTACATGTGAAGTGTAAGTACTAATCCTGATAAGCTTTGAAGTGTAATTAACTAATTAGTATGCGAAGTGTAAATACCTATCCTTATTAGATGGGAAGTGAAATTATTTAATTATTATGGTATTGGAATTTAATCAAATAATTCTGATTAGATTTGAAGTGTAATTAACTAATTCTGTTTGCATGTGAAGTGTAAATACTAATCCTTATTAAATGGGAAGTGAAATTATCTAATTATTATTGAATAGGAGTTTAATCAAATAATTCTGATTACATCTGAAGTGTAATTAACTAATTAGTATTGGGTTGGAGTTTAATCCAATAATTCTCATTATACGTGAAGTGTAATTAACTAATTCTGTTTGCATGTGAAGTGTAAATACTAACCCGTATTAGGTGTGAAGTGAAATTATCTAACTATTATGGGATTGGAGTTTAATCAAATAAATCTGATTAGATGTGAATTTTAATTAACTAATTATTATGATGGAATTGGGGTATAATCAAATATTTCTGATTAAATGTGAAGTTTACTTAATAATGATGAAATGGAACATGTTTCCGTTGATATAAGGGTACGACCTCTATGTACATGACATGTTGCATCTAATAAATATTTCTAAAGAAGCAATTCCAAACAGGCTCAAATAATAACTTCATGTTGGCATTGCTATTTTGTCTCCGACGATAAAACTACTGGAATAGATAAACCTTTAAATATGATACTTCCTGTCGGAAAACGGAACACTATTATCTTCATTACAATATTCTACTTCCTGTCAGTTTAAGAAACACTATTATTTTCCTTAAAATATGCTACTTCCTGTCAGATTAAGAAACACTACTATTTCCTTTCAAATAAGCTACTTCCTGTCAGATTAAGAAACACTAGTATTTTCTTTAAAATATGCTACTTCCTCAGATTAAGAAACACTATTATTTCCTTTAAAATATTTTACTTCCTGTCAGATTAAGAAACACTACTATTTCCTTTAAAATAAGCTACTTCCTGTCAGATTAAGAAACACTATTATGTTTGGGAGAGAATAGTTCAGTAGAATCTCTGGGCTTTAAGTTAATAGTTGTGTTTTGAGTTATATTGGAAATTGTGTCAATTCGTTGGAGCAAGAAGAATTATTTTATATATCTGGAAAAGAACATGTGCTCATAGACTTTTTATTTGGATTATTATATAAAAACAAGAACTGACTAAATCACGTGACATCGTCGTCCATATTGGATTACATAGTCAAGATTCGAACCTGGAACTATTAGGACATTTTTTTATCAGGACTCTTGCAACTCCATTAGTGGATTATTTTTGTGAATTCTATATTGGATTATATTTGGACTTGATTCTCTAAAACCGTAAGTTTATTTATGTTCTCTTTAAAAACATTTGTACTTAATATATTCATTGTTAAACTTTAACAAGCTTGTTAGTTTTCACTATTTCTGTGTTGCTGCTTAATCGAGCCTAAGCAAGTAACAACATGCACATAGCATTTTAAGAATATCTGTTGTACATGCACAACGCAGTTGACGAAAATCCGTTGTACTTACAAATACTATTTGACGACAATCCATTGTATATACACATAACATTTGACGACAATCCGTGTTACATGCACAATATTTGACTACAATTGTACATACAAATAACATTTGACGTCAATCAGTTGTACATTTACATATCATTTGACAATTATCCGTTGTACATATACATACCATTTGACGATAATATGTTGCATTCAGACTATTGCTCTACGGATCTTGTTCCAGTTCGCGGTAAAATCAGGAAAGTTATTGGATTTACTGATGATTATCCGTTGTATTTAAACAAAGCATTTGACACACTCTTTTGTACTTACAGATAGCATTTGGCAACAATACGCTCTAAATACAATTAGCATTTGATGATAATCCGTTGTACATACATTCATTATTTGACGAAAATCCCTTATATATACATATAGCATTTGCCGACACTCCCACTTGCATACATGTTGATTTGACTACAATCCAGTGTAAATACATATACTATTTTACGATTATCCGTTGTACATAAACAAAACATATGACGACAATGCGTTGCACATACACATATCATAAGACGACTGTAAGGTGCTGCCGGTTATCAAAGTGTTATCAGTACAATATCGCACAAAGCCTGGTCAGACGTATTGCGCAACTTGGAAAAAACAACACTTGAAGACCGCCTCCCTCTAATTATCGTTATCTAGAAGATGATCTCTACGGTGTAATTTGCCCGGTTAATGGATATGGTAATCTGAGATGGTACTTTGAACAAGACAACACACGAGCCCCCGTAAAGATAAAATATGAATTTAATTAAAATACAATTAAAAGAAGAATGACACAATAAATTACAATGTTCTTTCCTTCTGACGATTCTTCGTTCAGAAGTAATTAAAAAAAAAACCCCGAAGCTTTAAAATAGCAGATACGTTAATTAAAATTCAGAACACTAATACAATAGATGAATTTAACCGTTAATGACTGATAGTACTTTCATCATGGAATTAAATGTTCATTAAACATTGGACTGTTGGGTGATTCACAATGACCTTGTTCGTTGACTGGGTTTTTCCATCTGCGTGCGTCACGACTTTCTTGCCCTTTGATTGAACGGGGAATTCCACACTCTAACTTCTGACTTCTTTTCCCTCTTTTTTCCTTGACTCCTTTTCCCTCCTTTTCTTAACTTCTCGCTGATTCTCCCTCTTTCTAAAACAAACTATTTTCCTTGTAAAAGAAAAGGGTAAAACGCCCTAAGTATCTCGTTACTTTAAGAGTTGAAATTGTCCGTCCGTTTTCAGGTTCGAACAATCAGATCTTACTATCAGTGTTATCATTTATACGGCTAACAAATAATACACAAGTCTTCAGACCAATAGAGCTATACTGCTAATTGTCGACGTCAGAATTTGGGAAAGTCATATATTCCCGTAAATCATTACGTAAAGTGAGGTAATATATCATAACACACAATCCATATTCACTAATATGATAAATTCAAATTAATGTAACACTTTCCAATCATAAATGTACACGGCGGGTTTTCTACACCACCCATTTACCTACCTAAGTACCTAAGTATATAAGGTAAAAAAATGCTAATTCAGAATTCAAAAATACATTATTAAATCACTGTAAAACCGACTATCCATACAAAAATATAAACACATCATGCATCTGTAACAAAGAAACATATCAAAGTACGTTATTAAATCAATGTAATACTGAACTATTTCTATCATAGTATCGATGCATTATGCATCTATGACAAAGAAAAACATCATATACATTACGTCATGATAAAAGTGAATTTGAGTTAAAAACCTTGTGTTTTTGGCGTCTTACAATCGTTCCACATTCAGTTTAACTGGAACCCAATTTTTACGAACGTCTGTCTTTCAAAGCACGCTCGGAGTCTTGACTATGTATTTTTCTACTTCCTCTCTTGCAGAGGTCTTCCTAGACTGACTAACCTCGTTTGATACGTAGTATATATATTTCCCCGATTCTGGAGTTCGACACACCCCCTTTCCTATACATTTGACCAATCGGAATAAATGCTATCCCTACCGACATTTTGGAAAACTGTTTAAAAATGTGTCAAAATGCCACCTTTCATTTGTCTCAATCATTTTTGACAGCTCTGCGTGAGGAATCACCTAGTTTAAGCGTGTCAAACACCCAGTCCGTTCTCACTCTAAATATTGTAACAGTCTGACGGAGGTAAACTAACATTCTTTCCGTTCAAAACTCTACTCCAAGACAGTTGATTGTCGGCTAGTCTAAGAATTAATTACTGGATTTCACTGACGAAAAATTTGGCACTTGACATTACCCCTTTTCTAAGAGTAAAATCGTTATTTTTACTCTCCCAAATTTTTCGGTGAACTATACTGCTCCCGTTACATGTCCTTAGGTGACCTATTCACTTCAGCCATTCCTAACCGACTTAAACAATCCGCTCCCACATTATCCCTACCTTTGATGTACCGCACTAGAATCTGATACTGTTGTAGAAACAGCGACCATCTCATAAATCGACCGTTAGTTAATTTCGCCTGAGCCAAATAAGCCAGTGGTTGATGATCTGTTTCCATAGTAAACTTCCTACCATACAGATACCGTTGGAACTTAGTTATTCCAAAGATAATCGCCAAACATTCTTTCTCCGACACTGAATAAATAATTGCCGCATTTGACAGTTTCCTACTTCCATACGCAACTGGGAATAAGCTTCCCTCGTGTTCTTGCAGTAACACTGCACCTAAACCTCTATCACAAGCATCTGTCCTCAAAACAAAATCCCGTGTCACGTCAGGCAACTTAACTATGGCGTCTGATATCAGTCTGTCTTTTTGCGTCTGAAATGCGCGTTCACATGCGTCTGTCCATACTACTTTGGTCGGCGCTTTTTTCCGAGTCAAGTCAGTCAATGGACTCGCAATAGCACTAAAATTTGCCACATATCTCCTATAGTATCCTGCCAAACCTAGAAAAGATCTAACTTCAGTCTTAGTAGTCGGTCGTAATGCGTCCCTAAGTTGTTCGACCTTTGAGCTCTCGGGTTTTAACGTGTCCTCGCTGAGGGTATGTCCTAGGTAGTCTAATTGTCTGAACCCTATATGGCACTTCGATGGTCGTGCGGTCAGTCGTAGTCGTTCTAAGACGTTTTTCAGCAAAAGTATGTGTTCTTCCCATCTAGCTGTAGCTAATAGAAGATCGTCCATGAAGTTGGAAACTCCCATCCCCCGCAATGGTTCAAGGAATTTCCGCATCATACGGGTGAAGACACTGGGCGCATTCTGCACCCCAAATGGCATGACCACCCACTGGTAAGTCCCATCTGGAGTTGCAAAGGCGAGTTTTGCTCTGTCTTCACTACGGACTGGAATTTGCCAGTATCCTTTAGACAGATCAATTTTAGAAAAATATTTCGCATGGGTTATTCCTGCGAAAATAGACTCAGGGTCAGGTAAAAGTTCTACCTGGAATTCTGTGATTCGGTTTAACTTTCGGTAGTCGACACAAAATCTGTGAGCTCCATTCTTCTTCTGGACCAGTACAACAGGAGAGCGATATGCTGACTCGCTTGGTTCGATAATACCTTAATCTAACATAGTTTCAACTTCCTTGTGGACCGCTTCTAACTTTGCGTACGGCAACGGATATGGTCTTACCTTTACTGAGTTCTCGTCCAGCAGCTTCAAAGAAAACTCCTCCAGCTCTGTCCTCCCCGGTCTCTCTGTTAAGACGTTCGAATATTTATGAAGTACCGACTCCACCTCTTTACGTTGGTCTGACGTTAACGTAACGTCAAGTGTGACGTCGACGTAGGTTTCCTCTCTCGTCAACGGACAACTAGGGAGTACTTCCGTCTGCCCTGCGTTGTCGTCGGATTCTTCCGTCACGACGGTAGCCACCACGAACTCCGTGGGTGGTTCTCGCACACGGTACCGCTTCAAAAGATTTACGTGGAACAACTTATCCTTATCCCCTACTCGGATACGGTAGTTTTGCGCACCTTTCTTCTCTGTTACAACAAATGGCCCCCTCCATGAGACTTGCAGCTTGTTGTGCTCCAATGGCAACAACAACAACACCTTGTCACCCACCTCAAAGTGACGTTCCTTCGCCCTTTTGTTGTAATATTTGGCTTGACGACCCCTTGCGTCGCAGAGATTTTCTTGAGCCAATTTGCAAACTTCTTCCAGTTTGTTACGCAAGTCGACAACATATTGGTATGTTGTACGCACTTCTTCGGATGCTTGTTCATCCGTCCATAACTGTTTCAATACAACCATAGGCCCCCTTACCGTCCGCCCATAAACTAATTCAAAAGGTGAAAAACCCAAACTTGCCTGCGGTACTTCTCGATACGCGAACAGTATCGCCGGAAGGTATCGATCCCAATCCCTAGGTCGACCTTCACATAGCTTCTTTAAAGCCTGTTTCAATGTCCCATTGAAACGTTCTACCAACCCATTACACTGCGGGTGGTATGGGGTAGTCGTCAGGTGTCTAATGGAGAGTAATCTATTTACCTCTTCATCACCTGGCTCACGAACTGCGTCCCTTGGTCGGTCAGTATCTCGTCTGGAACTCCGACTCTCAACCACACCCCTAACAAGGCCTCAGCTACCGTGACTGAGTCAATGTTTTTCAACGCCACTGCCTCCGGGTACCGGGTAGCGTAATCTACGACCGTTAATATATACCGATTTCCACTTTCCGCCGCCGGCTTAATCGGACCTACTAAATCAATCGCCACTCTAGAGAAAGGTTCGTCAATTAGTGGGGTGGTTCCTAGTGACACTGGGCGATGGGAGGTCTTCGGTGCCACTCGCTGACACTTGTCACATGACAAACAAAACCTCCTAACATCCCCATGCACACCTGGACAATTAAACTCCCTCACCAACCTATCTCTGGTCTTCGCCACGCCCATGTGGCTTCCGAGAAGACCCTCATGTGCTAATCTAAGCACTTCGTCGCGCTTTCCTATGGGTACCACAACTTGTTTAAACGTATCGACCCCTTTCTTGGCGTACCGATACAAAATACCGCGTTTTGTCGCGAATCTAACCTCGCCGTCTGGCAATTTCCGTACGGACCCGTCCGTCGCGTACCTACGTACCTTGTCAAGAGACACATCTTCTTTTTGAAGCTTCTCTAACTCACCAGGTACGAAAATGTCTATGGGCGAAGTCACGGATCTTAGCGGCTTCGACCCTGACCTTCGCTTCATAGCTCTCGTCTCCACTGACCCGACATGTATAGGGTTACACGTCATAGGGTTAGGTTGGGGCAACACATACCTACACCCTAATATTACGTCATGAGACAGCCCCGACAAACACGCTGCTTGAATTCGCTCTTTTACATATGGCGAATCAAGGTCTATGCTAACGACCGGAAGCGAATCCTTCGTCCTGTTAGCAAACTGTACTCCCGCCGTCTCACCTGTATAATCTCCAGGTTTGACGTATCTACGATCTACCAAGGCCGGGTAGCTACAGCCGGTGTCATACAGCACCGTGGCTTCCTCACCATTTACCGTAGCTCTCGCTATATTCGTAGACTCCACTGTTTTCCCTTTCTTAACAGTATTCGGAGTTACCAAATTAACCGTTGTCGGACGATACTTTCTACAGTCCTTGACAACATGGCCTGGTTTATTACAGCCATAACACACTGGCTCACCTCTTCTACCCGAGGTATCCCTATCTACCCTTGAGTCTTTCCCGACCCACGGAAATGTACTTGGCTGGGATTTCCGGCCCCTGGCCTCCCACCATTTTGACCATTTCGTCTCTGGGGTGCCACCTCAGAGGTCTTTCTAAGCTCACCGATTCCAGGTCGGTCCCTACCATTCCAAGTAGTTGGACGCGCATGCGCGCTCTCATAGCGCTCGGCCATTACGCTTATCTCATCCAAAGTTGAGAATTTGCGCTCCGCCAAAAACACAATTAAATCTTTTCTGTAGGTACTTAACACGTGTTCCTTTAAAATTTCATCGCGTATTCCTTCGTACGTTCCTTCAGACATTTTCATCCATTTATCAAAAATCACGCGCACTCGACTATGAAATTGCGCGTGTGTTTCGGTAGCCCTTTTTGACGATTCCCTAAAAAGTTTCCAGAACGTTTCCGCTGACAACTCATAGTGGCGAAGTAAAGCTTTCTTCAGAGTGTCATAATCGTCTATCTCGGCTGGGGTCATGTTGTGGTACACATCTTTCGCCGCCCCCTGCAAAAAAGCTGAAATATTGATGGCCCACTGGTCCTTAGGGATTTGGTGGACTAGGGCCAACTTCTCAAACTGCGTAAAAAGGTGTCAATTATTTCATCCCTGTCATTAAACATCGGCATGGTTAACTGTATGGGTCGACTGTCTTCCAAGCGACTACTCGGGGTGTCCGGACGTACGTTCGATTCTTCACCCTTCCTGAACTCGGCTTCGAGCCTTAGCCTCTCCATGGCTAGCATATGCTCTCTTTCTCTAGCTTTCTCTTCCGCTTGTAGTAGCGCGAGTTCCATTTCTTTCTCCCTCTCCTTCTCCTTCTCTCTAGCTTTCTCTTCCTTATGTTCTTTCAAACTTCTTTCCATAAATTCAGTTAGCTTGTCTCCGTCGTACCCAAGTTCGTCTTTGCCAATGGATTTAAATTCCTTTAGTAACTGTCTGTCTATCGCCATTACGTCCTTCTTTTATTTTACCTAGAACTACGTCCTTAACTGACCTACAATAACCGAATTTCCCCTACGAAAATAGTTTGAACTGTAATACACCTTATCTGCAGCGAGATAGACAGGTCAAATCAGCCACAAATAATTGACCAGACAGAAATTCCAGCAACGCACGCTCCGCGCAGCAGGACACTGTTAGCACAACGTGATTAATTGCTGTCCAAAATACAGTACTAGCCCAAATTGGCTCTTGTCTCAAGAGACTATTTAGGTAGTACCGCACCTAACGCTTTATGAAAATTTCACACAGAAGGTATGAATCTCACATTCTAAAATACACTTTTACCGTAAGGAATTTGCATGCACTATATTCAAGTAAACAAAAATAGCAGACAATGTTTGATTCACTCGATTCCTACTTAATAATAATAACAAATTTATGCCATAGCTCAAAATACGCTCAGATTACTTCAATCGCAATGAAAACTTCAAATCCCAGGACGAGCAAGCCACTTTGTAAGGTGCTGCCGGTTATCAAAGTGTTATCAGTACAATATCGCACAAAGCCTGGTCAGAGGTACTGCGCAACTTGGAAAAAACAACACTTGAAGACCGCCTCCCTCTAATTATCATTATCTAGAAGATGATCTCTACGGTGTAATTTGCCCGGTTAATGGATATGGTAATCTGAGATGGTACGTTGAACAAGGCAACACACGAGCTCCCGTAAAGATAAAATATGAATTTAATTAAAATATAATTAAAAGAAGAATGACACAATAAATTACAATGTTCTTTCCTTCTGACGATTCTTCATTCAGAAGTAATTCAAAAAAAACCCCGAAGCTTTAAAATAGCAGATACGTTAATTAAAATTCAGAACACTAATAAAATAGATGAATTTAACCGTTAATGACTGATAGTACTTTCATCATGGAATCGAATGTTCATTAAACATTGGACTGTTGGGTGATTCACAATGACCTTGTCCGTTGACTGGATTTTTCCTTCTGCGTGCGTCACGACTTTCTTTCCCTTTGATTGAACGGGGAATTTCACACTCTAACTTCTGACTTCTTTTCCCTCTTTTTTCCTTGACTCCTTTTCCCTCCTTTTCTTAACTTCTCGCTGATTCTCCCTCTTTCCAAAACAAACTATTTTCCTTGTAAAAGAAATGGGTAAAACGCCCTAAGTATCTCGTTACTTTAAGAGTTGAAATTGTCCGTCCGTTTTCAGGTTCGAACAATCAGATCTTACTATCAGTGTTATCATTTATACGGCTAACAAATAATACACAAGTCTTCAGATCAATAGAGCTGTACTGCTAATTGTCGACGTCAGAATTTGGGAAAGTCATATATTCCCGTAAATCATTACGTAAAGTGAGGTAATATATCATAACACACAATCCATATTCACTAATATGATAAATTCAAATTAATGTAACACTTTCCAATCGTAAATGTACACGGCGGGTTTTCTACACCACCCATTTACCTACCTAAGTACCTAAGTATATAAGGTAAAAAAATGCTAATTCAGAATTCAAGAATACATTATTAAATCACTGTAAAACCGACTATCCATACAAAAATATGAACACATCATGCATCTGTAACAAAGAAACATATCAAAGTACGTTATTAAATCAATGTAATACTGAACTATTTCTATCATAGTATCGATACATTATGCATCTATGACAAAGAAAAACATCATATACATTACGTCATGATAAAAGTGAATTTGAGTTAAAAACCTTGTGTTTTTGGCGTCTTACAATCGTTCCACATTCAGTTTAACTGGAACCCAATTTTTACGAACGTCTGTCTTTCAAAGCACGCTCGGAGTCTTGACTATGTATTTTTCTACTTCCTCTCTTGCAGAGGTCTTCCTAGACTGACTAACCTCGTTTGATACGTAGTATATATATTTCCCCGATTCTGGAGTTCGACACACCCCCTTTCCTATACATTTGACCAATCGGAATAAATGCTATCCCTACCGACATTTTGGAAAACTGTTTAAAAATGTGTCAAAATGCCACCTTTTATTTGTCTCAATCATTTTTGACAGCTCTGCGTGAAAAATCACCTAGTTTAAGCGTGTCAAACACCCAGTCCGTTTTCACTCTAAATATTGTAACAGTCTGACCGAGGTAAACTAACATGTTTCCGTTCAAAACTCTACTCCAAGACAGTTGATTGTTGGCTAGTCTAAGAATTAATTACTGGATTTCACTGACGAAAAATTTAGCACTTGACAACGACAAACCGTTGTACATCCACATAGCATTTGACGATTATCCATTCTACATACACATATTGATACGTATTAGATTGCTTTAAATAGTAACAAGAAAAGAGTGAAGACAACAAGCTTTGTAAAATTGAACAATAATTTATTTCCCTAGAAAAAAAAGTACAACGAGAAAAAGAACTTACGGTTTTACGAATCGAAAAATAAATAATTCAAGAAGAATCAAAGCATTAAAATATAAGTCAAACTATAAAAGGCCCCAGTAAAATTGATTTCAAATCTCGATGAAATTCAAAATGGAAGGCAATGACTTATGTTGTAGTAAATTTCGTACTGATGTGTCAACAGGTCTTTGTTGAATCACAGACAATAATATTCCATTGTTTGAATTATATAAATCCGATAACTGTCCTTGTTCAAGAATTAATTTTGAGCACATGTATTTTCAGGGGAAAATAATCTCGTAGAATCCATACAATTCGAAGAAAAATTAAAAATTCTTCTCAAACTGGTCACAACATAAAACACATAGACGTCTCCAGTATTAAACCAAGAGTTATAAATATTTCTCTATTTCTCAACGCATCAATATTAAATCTGGCTACTGCGCAAAACAATTGCTCGGATGTGGGTCAATCCACTGGCAAGACCAAAGTTTAAAACAATTGCTACATGTTTTGTGTCGCGTACGGACATAACTACAACCAATGATTTTTATTCTGATTAATAATTTAGAAAATAAAATAAGAATTAGAACAAGTTGTTTACAAGAACTCTATACTAGTTTCTGAATCAATGTCAGGAACAAGGTCAGCAGTAGTTATACAATTTATATTATTAGTGTTTACGAAAAACTAAACTGAATTTCTGAAAAATGTAAAATCCAGCAAATAAAATTATATTAAAATAGCAGGTAATGGGATACAAAAAATTAAATCAAATACAAATTCAATCAAATATACATAACACTAACATTTCAAAATTATCCAGTGTACATCCAAATAGCGTTTAACAATTATCCCTTGTACATACATATATCATTTTTACGACAATCTGTTGTTTATACAAATAGCATTTAACAATTATCCGTTGTACATACACATATCATGAGACGACAGTCTGTTATAAGTACATATAGTATTTGAGGATTACCCGTTATGCATAACCATAATATTTTTCGACAATCTGTTGTCCATGCATGTAGCATTCGACTATGATCCTTTGTACAACCTCATACTATTTTGACGATTATCCATTGTACACAGCATTTGATGATCATCTAGTGTAAACACACATCGCATTTGACGATTATCTATTGTAAACACACATCGCATTTGACGATTATCTAGTGTAAATACACATAGCATTTGACGATTATCTATTGTAAACACACATCGCATTTGACGATTATCTAGTGTAAATACACATAGCATTTGACGATTATCCGTTGTAAATACACATACCATTTTGACGATTATCCGCTGTGTTCAAATTATTGCTCTTAAGAGTCCTGTTCTAGTCCCCGGTCAACATCACAAACACCAAAGCAAAATAATGACAACAGTATAACACTATACATTCAAAACCTTTACATACGTCGAAAGCACAGGCCATAATAAATCTACTGAATACCTAAAACATTTTAAATGTCTTTATGTCATTTGAGTGTAAATTATTTAAGTTTATCTTATGACATTCAGAAATAGATAATCGCATAATGATTCGAGTTCTCAGAGGAATGAAATATACTCGAGATGTGTACTTAGTAATCGAAGCTTTTGGTATACTCGTATATATTATTACTAATCGAAGCTTTTGGTATACTAGTATATATTATTAATAATCGAAGCTTGAGAAAGAGAAACTAAATAAACTGTCATTAGAAAGTGTTGTAGAAATCCATAGGCAATATCATATGACATATTTATTGAAATTTTCTGAGAGCAGGGCAAAAGCAAGCAGCTTGCATATCGAGGCACGTGCTCCAACGGATATGGATAGTAAGAACAAAATACATTTTATATAAAGATGAACGACTGCAGATTTGGACTATCCGAGTAAGGAAGAGTTTCGTTTACTTTTACTTTAGTGATATAATCAGAATTCATAATTTGACTCACTGAATGTCTTATCGTCTTTTAGAAAAGGTTGAAAAGTTCTAAGGTGCATTGTTAAATTATCGTGTCGTGCCTAGATCTCATTTCCATTACGCACTGGTGTGGGAGCTAGCCGCTTCATGGAAACGAGTGTTTACTATATTGAAGGTGAATACGGAAATAAGCAATTATGCTTTAGGGGCTTCGGACGGTATACAATAACACTCATTTCCTGAATTTAATAGCCATCTCCATATATTTTAGTATCAGTTGAGGAAAACATTATGAGGTCTTGTTAGCGTCGTGTAATAATATGTCAATATTGTTGCATATCTTTTATTGTTCTGAAATGGGACCTTCAGCGCAACACACACCAAAGGAATATATAAACCCATACACCGCCATTAGAGTATCACATCAAAGTCTTTGTTTTGCTGCAATAAGACACGAGAAAAGGCTCTTTGAAAAGCCAGAAATCTAATAGATCCAAGGTTTCCGATACGTTAACCGTAACTACACCATGCCGGATCGATCAGACATTACATCACTTCCGGTATATGAATTTAATAGGATGAGGCGGCAAGCCACTGCGTCCAATCAAAATCAGGTTGTTCAAAAGAGACATGGGGGAGGGGGGGCACAAAACTGGGATAGTCTTATAGAAAAGCAATTTTCCTCGCCCAGTGCGTGTTTTTACAAATAGGTCCATCCCATCAAATGCACCTATAATAGCTTATATGTATGACATAGTAAAATAAACTAGCAAAGTATCCTAGCCAAAACAATACCACCTTTCTTTTACACAATGGGCTTCCTATGTAAATCTTGGTACAAAGGCTGCGAAAAAGATAGACCCTGCCCTAGATGTAAAGTAGTAGGCCATGGAGTAAAAACCTGCACGCTGCCCCAAATAAGAAGAGACCCAACTTCATATGCAGCAAGGGCAGCAAAATATACAGAAACTGAAACTGAGGAACAAGCTGATCTTGAACCACAGGAATCACAGAAATCACAAGAACCACAGGAGCAGCAGGTAGAAAGACGGGAGGATATACTGGAGACGGAGGACTTTTTCTTAACTCCAAAAAAAAAACAACAAAAAGAATAGTACCAATTACACCCCTGAAGACCGGGAATAGATTTGATACCCTCCTGATAGAGGAGGTATCAGGAGAATTAGGCCTAGAAGCCCTAAAAGAAACGGCAATGAGTGACATATTGCCAATAGAATCTACCCCTTTAGCGCCATATAGAAGAAGAGACAGAAAAAGAAAAGATAACACACTGACAGACTCCTCAAACAGCCAGGAAGCCGATACAGTACAAGCTCCTAGGCAAGTTCCTCAAAGGAAAAAGTTAAACAAACTGAAAAGGAAACCAATAGAAAATAAACCAGAACCCAAATTATCATCGGATTCAACAGAAGAAAATGAAATCACTGACACAGATTGCCACAACACGACGGACGAAATCATCTATACGGAAAACACGACTGACATGGAAACATCACATGAAACATCGACAGAGACAAACAATAAGGAGACACAAGACAGTAGGAGACTGACAGACGAGGGGCTAATGCCCCAAACTCCTACAAATAATAATAATTAAGTAATTTAGAAACATATTTAACTATACATAATAGAAACTTTTTTCTATAATAGGAGCCACCTGGAACCAAAAATGGAAGAACTAAACTTCCATATCACATCAATAAACATTAACGGAATAGATAGGAAAAAAATGGCACGACTCATAAAATTAAAACAGGACATAATACTAATTCAAGAAACACACAACAAATTCACACCAAACGTGTTATCTGAACTTTAATCAAATATGGATGCAATAGTAGTGACCAATGATGCTAAAGACAATGACACTAGATCGGGAGTTGCAATAATAATACGAAACAGATACAGGCAAAATTCGGAAATAATGAAAGAGGATATTAGTTTAAAGGGAAGAATAATACATATTAAAAATGAAAAATTACATATCATGAATATATATGCTCCAGCAGAAAGGAATAGTCGCCATGACTTTATAATAAATTTAACTAATTATCTAAATAGTTTCACCGCAGAGCGTCTGATTATGGGGGCAGATTTTAATTGGGTAGGGGGTAATGTAGATAGAACTGGAAAATTAACAACCAAAGATATATCAGGTATGGCAGTTATGGGTAAATTAATAAATACAAATAAACTAACAGATGTGTATGGAAAACTAAATCTATTAAGAACTGAGTATACACATGAATATGTAAGACAGGGAATAAAAGGAGCTAGCAGAATAGATAAATTTTATGTATCAGATTTCGATTATAAAATATATAAAAAACCAAAAATTCTAGAATTTAAAATTTCAGACCATAAACAAATAACTTTAAAAATAGTGATAAAAAACAGTAGATGGGGAAAAGGGGTATGGAAGTTAAATAACTCAATCCTTGAAGATGAACAACTAATTCAAAAAATAAAAGCAGAAATCCCTAAAATGCTTACAAACGAAGAGGGAAAAAATATAGCTGATATAGCAACCGATTGGGATAACTTTAAACAAAAAGTTAAACAAATAGCAATATATTACTCAACTAAACGTAAACGGATTCAAAAAATAGAAAAACTAGCACTAAACAAGATTATAACTGCAGAAACTACACCTTTGAGGGATTAGGAGAGCTACTCCAAACAATTAAAAAAGCTAGAGGAATATGAAACAAAGGGAAACGAAATAAGGGCGGGAAAATTTCACCATTTATACAAACAGGCTAAGGAATTATATAAAAGGGAGGAAAAAAGAAAGGGGGGAGAGAAAACACTAGACACTTTATTAATAGAAGGGGGGGGGGAAGTTACTACTAAATCTGAAATAATGAAAGAAGCTTTCGATAGATTAGAACAAAATTATACACAAAAAGTACTGGAAAAATTTAGATTTGGAATAAATTTCCAAAACTGGACAAAAATCTTGTATAATGAAATATCTGCAAATGTACAAGTAAACGGGGCGACCACGGATAAATTCGAAATAAACAGATCAGTGAGGCAAGGTTGCCCACTGTCAATGTTATTATACGTAATAGCAATTGAAATCCTGAGTATAAAGATCAGGAGCAATACTAATATAAAAGGAGTAAGAATACCAAACTTAAGAGAAGAATTTAAGATGCTACAACATGCTGATGATTGTACTAACTTTATTAATGATCTAAATTCCTTTAAACACTTGTAAAAGGAATACGAAGCTTTTGGCAAAGCATCAGGATCACAAATAAATCATGATAAAACAGAAATTTTATTAATAGGCAACTGGCGTGGGAATCACTCTGGATTACCCCTACACCTGATAAAAAAAGGTAAAAGCCCTGGGGATAATCTTCGGGGCAAATGAAGAAAAGGAAAACTGTAAAAAAAAATATAAAAAAATAAAAGAAGTAATAAATATCTGGGCACCAATGCCACTTAGTCTAATGGAACGTTCTCAGGTCGCAAAAACATATATGTATTCTAATTTGACATACTTACTAAACACTGTGGAGATTAACAATAAAACACTAGAAACTATTGACAATGAAATAATAGACTACATATGGAATTTCAAAACACAGTACATAAAAAAGTCAACATTATATAGAGCTAAAAGAAGGGGGTGGGTTTAGCCTTACCTAATCCCCTCCTAATTAAAACAAAAAGTATAATAAATAGGATTAAAAGGATAGGGAGCATGGGAAGCAATATACATTTTTTGATAGGTTTTGGAATGAAACATAGACAAGACATATACATGAACAACAAATTAGTTAAGAAGTAGAAGCACCACACGTATATAAGGGGATCAAAGAAATTTTATATAGGTTTAGGGAAAACAAAAAATTATGGGAACTAAGTAAGGATGACACATACAACTGGATTTTGGAAATATAATCAAATAAAACAAAAACCTCAATAGAATTAGAATTTCCTTATATAAATTGGGACAGAGTCTGGAGGCATTGGTCCGACATCAACTCTCTAAAGGTACAAAGTATGATCTACACATACCTCCACAACGCCTGGCTAATAGGCGAAGTGGCTATTAGAAGACGAATGATACGGACCCCGGTTAGCTGCCCTCTATGCAGAAGTGCCCCATACACGAAGTACCACACAATAACACAGTGCGACGAAACAAAGGAAGAACGAATCAAAACTAATAATGGAAATAATGAAGGTGGACAAATATGACAGACGGCAATTACTCTTCCTAGACGGAAACTTTAAGAAACAATTGGTAAGACAAATAACGGACTTTATAACGAGGACACTTATAAGGTGTGGACCACTAATGAAGGTTAGGTAAATATCTTTTAAAATATAATTTAAAAAAACTTTAAATATTTAAAATATATTTAATATAA
This sequence comes from Unio delphinus, assembly GCA_029339505.1. Lineage (NCBI taxonomy): Eukaryota > Metazoa > Mollusca > Bivalvia > Unionida > Unionidae > Unio > Unio delphinus. Next base: position 1,092,648 of record JAQISU010000400.1, read on the forward strand.
AAAAAATATTTAAAAAAATTACACTAAAAAAATCACAACTTGATTGATGTATAAACAATGTAAGGGGAAAGTACACATGAGGACGCCATAGGGCTAAATCACATGGCGCCACGCGAAGTGAGCAGGCCTGTGGCAGAGTTTGGAAAAACCACCCCTAATAATAACTCTATATTTTCTAATGTACTTCTATTTCTCTGGATACTATATCCATACTTTTTCTGCCATGTCTATCTCCCGCAATAGACATGGCTCCCAATTAAAGGGAATTTAAACAATTTAGAAAAAAAAATCTTAATAAATAAAATTATAAATAATTGAAGGCCGGACCAAATTGAGACAGGAAATGTACAGCCAAATAAAATTGTACATTTCACGTCTCAAGGCAGACGGACCAAAAATATAAATATTATATAGATAAATTGAAGAACACTAAAATTATTAAATAATACACTTCGATTTATGCAAAATTCAAAATTTAAATTTTTTTTTTTAAATTAAAATAAAATAAACTTTTTATTGTCTTCAAAATTTGGAGAAGACAGGGAAAAAAAGAAACAAGACAACTGGTACAAATTTAAACGAGAAAAGGCTATCCTTTACAAAAATACAAAGTATTTACTTTATATAGCACCACACAAATAGCAAACACAAGGATAATAGGAGACCACTATATATATATATATATATATATATATATATATATATATATATATATATATATATATATATATATATAGAGAGAGAGAGAGAGAGAGAGAGAGAGAGAGAGAGAGAGAGAGAGAGAGAATTATAAATATACACTTAAACAGAACAGAAAGTGTTATCCTTGGATTCTATAGAATAATGCTTGATAATAGTAGGCGGAATTAATATTTTATACAAATAATATTATCATACACGTTAAAGAATTTTTAATTCATTCACTGCAGAGAATTCGAGCTCAGGTCCGCGGGTAAACCTCACCCATCGCCGTGTCTGCACACATGATAATGTATTTTCTCACGACTAAGCACGGAACACCAAAAACAAATGATGAGACTCAATCTGTATTATATATGCACTTATGTGTATCAGACTCGCATGACGGCCAAGCAATTAATTGAATTCATTCTCATTTATTTGCACAGTCATTCCGGATTTCTATGAAAGATATCAAGGTATATAGTTCATGTAGCTAGAGATAAAATGTTATATGTTCTTGGTTGCACAAATCGCTATTAATTTCAATTTAAATGAACCCTCAGGACAAAATGCAAGGTACTTTAGAAAGTTAGGTACCTTAGAAAGCAAGGTACCCTTATTATTGGGGTTGTATATAAAAGTCAAAAATCTGTGTCATGTGTTTCCTGGCTGTGGCTTGAAAAAGCTTCTACATGGGCACTTAATTGGTCAGTTACATACCCAGATGTTTATGTAGAAAGGACTGGAGTCATGCTCAGTACTTGCTAAACCGATAGATTCCAAAACGCCTGTTTTTAACCACTTGTGATCGTATAATACAGTCAACACACAACTGACTATCGTTTAGGTACATACTGGTGGCATTGTACATGTCTTCAAGGTAAGCGTTGAATATTTTAACTTCACTGGAAAACTGAATGCAACTGAAAGTCTTACAAATATCTTATATACTCGTTTTTATAAGTCGAGTCCTACAACAAACACCAAAGACAATGATCTGCCTTCGTTTAATGCCCAGAAAGACGAAAATCTGTCAATTGTTCTAATGCTGAGTTAGCTTGGGAATATCTTGTCTTTCATTTTAGTATGAAAAACAGATTTGTATTCCCTTACCACAGTATGATATATTTTATGTTGAAATTTCCAAGATTTTAAAACTTTCTGAAAGCATAGATCTGCATGGTTCCTTTGTGTTATGATAAATAAGTATATTATTGCAAATATTTCCGTTATAATCAGTACAGGAAATCCCGATGCATCACCTAAAGTGACACACACAGGACGCATTGATCTTACGGAGAGAGAAATTGTCCTTGCAAGCAAGCATTATCGATGAGTTTTTTGTAGAGGAGTCCAAATAATGTCAATTATGTGTGTTACTGAAGTCATTCAAGAAAACAAAGCGCGTTTTCCTGCTTTAGTGACATATATTCATGGAGTAGGTTGTTGTGAAGCCTCATGAGGTACATTAATGAGAAAAGCAAAGAAAACCAAAATTATACTGGTTTGTCTGGACATTAAATGAGAAATGAAGTTAAAATATATCTTTTACCAAAGTTCGTTCAACTTTCAATTTGTGATGTTATCAGATTAACTTGAGTATAATACATCCAATCAGTAGCGTAGCTAGGATATTTGGGCCCCAATGTAAACTTACCGATGGGCCCCTGTCTAATCTATAGTATAACAAATTATTCGTGAACCCCTATGTATCCATACCGGTGGGCCTAATCTATAGCATAACAAATTATTCGTGAACCCCTATATAAACTTATCACTGGGTCCCTGGCAAATCTATAGTATACATAATAATTCATGGACCCCTATATAAACTAACATGTGGGCCCCTGTCTAATCTATAGTATACATAATAATTCGTGGACCCCTATATAAACTTATCGGTTGGCCTCGGTGCTTTTCATATTCTTACTATATGAAAGGAATCACTCTGTCTTTGTGTTTAATTTTAATGGGCAATTCGTTCCATATTGCTGGGTGCTGGTATGCAACAGAACGTTGTCGATATGACTTCGTTTTTATAGTTGGAACAATGAGTATACGATTGTGAGAAGAGAAGCATAAGTATATTGCTGGTGTGTACACATGAGTAAGGCCAAATAGGTATGTGAGACTGGAGTCCGTCAGTGAAAAGTAGCACAGAGAACTATTGTGTTTGAATCTGGATCGAATGGATAGCCGGTGTAGGGCACAGAGCAGTGGAGGAGGTGTGCTCTAATTTTGGGACTCTAAAGATGATCCAAGTAGCTATGTTTTGAACTGTTTGAAGTTTCTTGAACAGATATTGAGACTAATCAGACATAATTTAGTTACAATAGTCCAGTCTTGAAAGTATTAATGAAGACACACGTGTTTTAGTGGCATTAACTGAAAGATATTTGCGAATGGAGCTGATGCGTCTCAGCTCAAGATCATGCCATGTTGGTACATGTGAGAGTACTGTCATGAGTAACACCTAGGTTTCGTACTGACTATGTGAATTTAGTGTTGGTGTTGCTGATATTCAATGTCTGAGGTAAAGGATGTGAAGGAGAAAGAATTTGTGTTGTGATCATAATGGCCTGATGTCACGTGAGAAATGCACCTCTCTACTCCATGGCTGGTAGCATCATCTTCAGCTGGGTGGCTAGACTTGTATAGTTTGGTGTAATCAGCGTACAATTGGTGAGACAATGGGGGATGATCTATAACACTTAAGAGCGGCTGAGTGTATAGAAATGAAGCGAACAGGTCCAAGAACAGACCCCCTGTGTAACACCACAACATAGATCAGCATATATATATAAACACGTTCTGTCTTGATTCCGTTTGTAAATTAGAAACCGTAAATATCCTTCTACTAATTATACGATTATGTCATTTTACTGATCTTATCTATCACAATGATGGTTATGTAATTAATTACGTTTACAATACTAATAAAATGTCTTCCAGCTGTATTTATTGATGAAAATATTATTTACCAGTCTCTGTATTTACTAAATAACGACCTTACGAAATTTATTATATTTTTCTGTTCCACCGCATGCAGAATGTTGACTATGCGAGATAACTCGTGAAATACGCAAGTCATTACGTATTTTTTTCTGAGATAACCAGTAATATTGACATCACTTACTGTTTTTTTTTATTCGACCGCTTCTAAAGATACCATTAGGAGATGCTTCATATATTCGATGATAAGATGTTTAACAAATACATTTTTCTCCAGTAATATATAATATTGTTTGCCTAAATCATTATTTTGACAGTTGTCATCGCTTCTTATAACTTTGTCATTATTGTCGTTGTTATTTTTTTATCATAATATCACTTAAGCTCTCTGTAAAGCCATCTACAGAAATAACCCATAACAGCTGTGTAGTTGAACAGTAGCAGCCGCGGAGCTAAACTAATGTGTGCTGATGACGGATGATATCTCCTTGCATATAATCTTGTAGCCGTGTGCTAATTGTGGGGTTCTCAAAACTCGTTATACCTTTCGGGATTGTAAAGATAAGTTGTATATGTGTCCCTAGTTTTTGTTTGCATAATTTTACTGAGTGAAAGCATTTTATTACACGAGTAAAATTCTACATTGTTTTCTAGCTGAGTAAACTATATCCATCATCACTGTGAGTCATTCACCCCTTGTGTTTTCATTACGTAGTGTAATTTGTTTGTATTTTTGATTATCACATTTTTGCGTTTTATTGTTAATTAATCCAATATTTGTATTACATATACAAGCACGTATTCATTATTAATTGCACATTCAAGTCATTTATTAATAAAGATTGTATTTATATCATCGTCAAAAGTGTTATGTTCCACCCAGTTATCTTGTTACAATTTAATACAGCTATCACACTTGGTAGTCTTGCAACCCATTCACGAATTATCATATCTTTTTGAATTATTTACTTTGCGCATGGATACCCCAAAAATCCCTCAGCAAGTGTTTGATTAAATAGCTCAACAATTGCCTAATGACTATGAATTTCGTAATGTGCTCCTCTGATTTGTACTCTGTTTCTTTTCGTCAAGAGACAATATTGCACCAATAAATTCCTCGCCAGGATCCATGCCAGGATCAACATGTATTAGTTGAACTATCGTAGTCCACATTGTGGTCTAGATCCTTGTTGATAAATTCATTCACGTGCAGAAGTAATATAAGTTGCTGTTTAAGTTAATATCGGCTCTGCTTCATTATGTGTACTTGGAACGTCAACGACAGTTAACGCGTATTTGTATGCGTATTGAAGTCTTGTGATTTTAATAGAATCGTGTGATAACCAATAATATATACCCCTTATGAACTTTAGCTGCAACGCTGACATCCACATGTGAGTTCTCGATTCGTTTATGCGGCGTTAGATACATTTACCATATTGCCCGTCGTGTTAACTGATCTGCAGCAACAACACGTGAAACATTTGCTGCATCATCGAGTGTACTAATCGTTACTCCATCTTTCCAAAATCCTCTTGGGCTATAATAAATAGATTCCATTATTTTATTAGTCGGTTAATCTATTACCAGCCACTAGCGGTAGTTTAACTTTCATTGCGGATCTTGCCAACCAATTAACAAATATGTATCTGATATATTCTTTAAAAAGAATTTAATGCATCAATTAATTTCACATATACAATGTCTTTGTTGCAAATATTATTTTTTATATATAAGATACACTATGAATGTGACACGCTTGATCAATAGCATTTACTGGATATTCAGCAGGCCTTGGCTGATCTTGGTGTTCAAGTCGGATATCAAGTCTGGTTCCATGATCACAATAACTATATTCTGGATGATGTTTTTCTCCTGGGTATTTAGCCCATGGAGTTCCTGGTAATTTTGTCTAATTAAAGTAGCTATATCACCACCAATTGTTTTGTCAGGAATTCTTTTAACATTATTTTGTTGTACTACATTTCACACATTTACCTATGATTGTTGTATGCTTTTTTATTTTTGTCATGATTGTTGTTAATGCAATTGTGGGGTTGGATGATCTGCATCGAACGCAATAAAAATCCATGTGGATTATATTTCTACAACATAAATTTAATTGATTTCTCATAGACACGAAAGCGAGAACCAGCTAAACATCATCCAGCGTTACCAAACTTTATCACTGCTATTATCATAGGTCCATCTGGGTGTCGTAAACCACAATGCTATTTAATTTGATAATGAGATGGATCAAATGGGATACGTTGTATTTAGTAACTCCATCCGTAGATGATCGGGGATGATATGAAGTGCTTAAAGATTGTAATGCAAATGCAAAGATTTTGGACGAGGAGGGCAATGGTGTTGTCGAAGTTATCACCGATATAGATAAAGCTCCATCTGTAGATGAATTTGGTGGATTTATTAACTATCTTGTAGATTATAATGAAGTGATGCTGGATGAATAGTCAAATCAAGCTAGAATATTGCCCAACGGCACGCATACAAAAGCAGACGTGATTAATGTTACTCAGCGATATACACAAATATCAAGAGTGATCAGAAAACTGTAATATTTTAGTTGTATTTAATGGAGTTGACACACATACTCATCAAAATATTCACCAGACTTGATGCAGCGGAGGCATGGATATCATTAAATTTAAAAACGTCTTTTCTTGAGCACAGTCAATCCCACACGGATTAAAGCAATACATTTACATGTTCCCTGATCACGATATCATATATGACTTGATAAAGTCTTTTGGATGAGAGACTGATCTAATTCACAGCATCAGAGGGGGTGCGATCACAAATAATTGTCACGGCGGATAAACCCGCGATCATGCTTGTTGAAAAACAAACTAGGACAAAAATACAGCAACACAATTAGTGAAACTCTTGGTTAGTTAGTAGTTTTGCTTTGAAATTATTGACCTTGTATTTTTCATTTTCGTAGGAAGCTTTATTTTTCAAAAAATTACCTCTACAAAGTTGGACGGTTCGCCCTTTCAGCTGCTATAGCAAAGACACAATTTGCTATTGGGTGATGAAAAACGTTTTACGTAGGCTCTGTGGATAAAGATGACGCAAAATCTATGAGTTCTGCATATTTCCAAGGATGTTGGATGGATCAAAGCAGTCGTCTTAATGATTTGCCTGAGCTCATATCTGTCAGAATTAGTGGATCTTCCCCTCAAAATAGGAGCCAATGAACATGTCATGAAGGCAAATGAGAACGTAACTACGTATATAACTGTCACATAAATTAGATTTGTATGAAGCTATGCACTTAGACTTTGTTCTGTGCAGACTTAATGGCCAGATTTAAAATTCATATGCCCGTGTTTAACTGTTTGTGATATGTTCCAGAGAGGCACGCGTTATTAGCAATGGCGAAGTCAAATCAACTCCTTCGAACTAATTTAATTGACGTCAATCTTTCGGTCATGAAGTTAACGGCCTGAATCAATATTTTGTGTTGTTCAAAGACACATCAAATCGTATCTCCTACAATGGCACAACAATTACTGCCATGAAGGAAATTTGTTTAATATATATTAATCTCATATACTTTGAATGTTCTAAGTCATGCTGACACGTACGTTTGAAGCTCATTTTCAATTACCTTCATGAAAGTATCTTATTCACTTGTTCAAACACTACGATTGAGCAAGTTTAATATTTATATGGGAATAAATAATACATAATGCGATGAGAAAAATTAACTTCCTTTGCAGTATCGACCAAGTAATAACGTTGTTCAGTCTCTCAAATAAACTTATACAGATGCGCGGAATCGATGTCAAAGACACGCCTAATTTGGCCAAACAATTCAATGGTGTCTATTCCATGTGTTTGTCATTTACAAATCAAACCTTTCTAATAGAGGCGATCGAAAGTTTTGAAACCACACAAAATACACAACAACTCTAGACACGACCTATTACTGTGTGTGAAATCATGACTGATGATTCATTCGGAGAAACAAGATTGGCATTCCGATGCTTGTTTCACTAACCGATTAACTGAGGAACAGATTTGTACTCTGATGTTTGTAATATTAACCGATACACTAAGGAACAGAATGGTACTCTGATGTTTGTAATATTAACCGATACACTAAGGAACAGAATGGTACTCTGATGTTTGTAATATTAACCGATACACTAAGGAACAGAATGGTACTCTAATGTTTGTAACATCAATTGATATACTCAATGTGAGTAACATATTGACATTCTGATGTCTGTATGCACGATTCATTGGAAACCATTTCATTAACTCAAGGATTGACATCGATGAAAAATTATTACCTCAAGACTTGAAATATGAGATAGTATATACAAGAGTGATATATGTAATAATAGTATATACAAGAGTGATATATGTAATAATAGTATATACAAGAGTGATATATGTAATAATAGTATATACAAGAGTGATATATGTAATAATAGTATATACAAGAGTGATATATGTAATAATAGTATATACAAGAGTGATATATGTAATAATAGTATATACAAGAGTGATATATGTAATAATAGGCTAAAGCAACTCGGCAAAGCATTGAGTAATGAATACACGTATTATGCATTCTTTAGCATAACTTAATATTTTACACTTTAATAAATCGTGTGTCTCATTTCAATCCATTTTGCAATGAATAAACTAGTCAGTTAGCACATCTAGTAATTAATACAATATGTTTCAAATATAGCTTAATTCAAATGAAATAACAATGTACTGTGCAAGTCAAAAGTCAAATAAAACCGCATTTATTTCATCGCAAAATCAATAATAAAAATCTCACTGTCAATATATGGAAGTTTAATACCGGTTGCAATAAATTCATACATGTAATATTAAGCTAGTTTTGTATAAAAGCGAGTGTGAGAGTGGAAACATTATCTTATCTCCGATTAAAATTTGACTCTAACTGATGCACAACATTTAAATCAATTCAAGAATTTGATCGAATGTTACGAACTCAACCCCTGTTAGTTTTATATAGTGGAAGAAAGAGATTTCCTGTATACATAGTTACTAGTTCTCTTTGTAATAATTGCCTATTTTTAATTTCGAAAATTGTTCTTATGTTGAATTCAAACTAAACAGAGGGTCATCCACTGAGTTTAAGTGAGTTAAGAAGAGTGCGTTTTGTGGCACTGACGTCACTCGGTTGTTAGTGTAGCACAGATAATTTACCGAAGTCAATAATAATTGTATCAAGGCAGAGAAATTAATGTCAAGAACAGTTCATTAGACGATACAAATAATCTGAAAGTTACTCTTATCATTAATATAGATCAGGAAACTATATGAAAATATATCACTTTAGCCCTATTTGCATACTGCTATCTGTTTTTCTCTTAGCCACGTCACATATTTCCAAATGCCATTTATTTACTGGAGGTAAATTATGCTTGCAAAGGTTTGAGACTACTGGCATTTCAGTCTTTGTACAGTCGTGTAATGTGTCTCAAAGAGAAAAAATAAACTCAAGAAAAATCGATTCATTATTTGCAACTTTACTGCTGATAAGACGCTACAAATAATGGCTGTCGGAGGAATACGGGAATGGAGCAAGCTATAACCAGACATACAGGAAGTCGACAATCCGCAGCTGGAATTAATCATTTATTATTTTATTTTCTTTCTCTGATAAGTAAGTTGATTTTAGCTGTATCTAATTTATACTACATCTAATCCTCACATTTGTTTTACTGTACGTAACAAACAATTTAAAGATTATTAATTTGACATTCCCTCTTAATATCCTGGTACTTTGGCACAAATTGAACAAGACACGAAAATCTTCCAAGTTCACTGTGATTCGTTTTTTAATCACAGTGTTGCTAGAATAAGACATATTTCTATCCAATGAGAATTTATTTAAGCCAGAACGTTCTATGCTCGGCACAATAAATACAAAAAGTTCTGTACTCAGTATGCCATATATATATATATATATATATATATATATATATATATATATATATATATATATATATATATATATATATATATAGTTACGTACAGTAAAACAAAATGTGTGCTTAATCGTGAGGGCTTACAGGCTCGTAGGCTCATGTGTATATGCAACGCGATGGGCGCTGCTTACCCGTGGACATGAGTTCGAATCTTTGTAGAGTACGAATAAATATTCTCTGACCTGTGCTATATTAGTATTATTTGTTTTAAACTATTAATTCTGCCTAATTCTATAAAATTCTCTATAATTAACTATATACCTTGATCTCTGTCATATAAATCCTGAATGACTGTAGATCAATGAGTTTTAATTACTAGATTGTCATGCGAGTGTCAGCTACATACGGGAACACACACCACCGATTGAGTAACATCATTATTTGCTGATGTGTGTTTAGTCGTGAGGGAATATGTGCTCGTGTGCAGGCAAGGCGACTGGTGCCGCTTACCCACAGACCTAAGATCGAATCTCGGTAGCGTACGAATTGAAAATTCTCTAACCTGTTTGATAGTATTATTGTTATTATACTATAAATCATAATATCAAGCCGTCTTCTATAAATGCAAGGTAGAGCGATTCCCGTTCTGTTTGCTTTATATTTATAATTTTCTCTCTCTCTCTCTCTCTCTCTCTCTGTCTCTCTCTCTCTCTCTCTCTCTCTCTCTCTCTCTCTCTCTGTCTCTCTCTCTCTCTCTCTCTCTCTCTCTCTCTCTCTCTCTCTCTCTCTCTCTATATATATATATATATATATATATATATATATATATATATATATATATATATGTGTGTGTGTGTGTGTGTGATCTAGCGCAAGTAGTGCTATTTGATTTCATGTGGAATAGTGTTTCATTATAAACTTATTAGCATATTTGTTGAAATTTGAATTAGCTATCAGTAAATAAATAATGTAAAATATGTACATCTAAAATTTTATCTTACGTGAAGCCTCCTATGTAGAAAGACTGCATGATAATTCTAATTAACGTTTCATTCAATTAAAGAAATATAACCATATTTGGTGAGTAGAAAATTAAGACGTAGCTATCTGAAATCGGTAAACTTATCAGACATAATGTTTTGTAGGTGGAATTACGTGAAATATAAGATAATCGGTTGCTAGAACTGTGTTATAAAATGCAAATCGCTTGGTACAAACATTATCTTTACGCACTGGGCTCAAAACGTTAAGACATTTTGTTGTACTGAACTATGGTTTTGGTGAGGAATGGTTTTGGTGAGATATGTTTTGGTGAGGTATAGTTTTGGTTAGGTGTAGTTTTCTTGAGGCATGATTTTGGTGAGGCATGGTGTCACGGAATAAGGCAAGAAATAATTCGGTTACGCCGTAAAACAATTAGATAATTTCTCGTTGCATATGCGTACAACGTTGCCTAGGGTGAATAATGGTTTTATTAGTTAAGCAACTGAACTTGCATGTTTCTCGTCGTAGATCGCTTGTGACGAGTGACGCTAAACACAAAGTATACACGGGTATTTCACCCTGACTAATACTCACTCTCCTGTAGATTTAAGACGAGTCATTTGTTTAACTGACGAACTTGTTTTTGGATCTGGTGAAGGAGTGAACGTTCTCCATTTTTCGTCTCCAGCCATAAGGGTATCAGCAGGTGTCTGCAGCCGCCTGTAGCTGTATGTACTTATGTCTATTATTATGTATGTGATCATGTTTGATCCATGAAACGTGGGCGTGGCTAATGCAAGTGTACTAGCCCAATTCAGGAGAACTGTGTGCTGTTTGTATGTATATTTGTGCTGGTTTAACAGGCTGCCTGACCGTCTGTGTGTCTATATGGATAGGGAAGATGATGCTACCATCAAGGCCATCAAGGACGAAACCGCTGTTTTGTAAACCTGCGGGCATGGTGGATCCATGAAGGATGTGAGCGGCCGATACAAGTGTGGGCCAACCCAAACAATCGGGATAACTCTGTGGTTTGTCAGTGGACATATTTGCAAGTTGTAACAAATATTTCTGAATCGTACGGCTGTACAAATGACAGAGTCATACGTTTGTTCCGTTTTGAGTGTTGATTAAATTGAGTACAAATTGAGCCATTTTGATTACATTAGATTATTTGAATCTTATTTTGATTACAGATTATATTAATCTTTTTTTATTTCATGAGGTTTTCTGAATCTCACTTTCATTGTACGAAATTACGTGAAATTATATGAATCTTACCGTCATACGTTTATATATCAACCATTGTTTGTTTTCCTATTTGTGAATGTTAGGATAGAGTAATACGAATGAGACTCTTGTTTTACAGTTTGAAACAATCAATTCATATATATATATATATATATATATATATATATATATATATATATATATATATATATATATATATATATATATATATATATATATATATATATATATATAATTTGTTTGCTAATCCATTCCACAACATTTCATCTTTCATCGCATTGAGTTGTGTCGTCACTTGATGCAAGGTACCATTCGGGTCTATATATTTGCGTTGTGTCGTCATTTGATCCAAGGATCCTTTTATGCGTTGATCCTGTTACAAATGGTTTGGGTGAGGCAGGCATGATATATCCAAGGAGTGTGGAGTAAGGAGACCTTTTCGATTCCTTTAACTATGAAATAAAATGCTTTCTTTAGACCAGCCGAAATTTATGAATGCATATTTACAACTGGTGTGGGGAGGAACTTGATATGATGGTTATATTCAGTATGTACTGAGAAAGTTAAATATGAAGATTTGCTATTCATACTGTGATAGGAATAGCGTGGAACATATTTTACTTGATGTTGTTCCATAGTTAAAGATATAGTTTGATGACTTCAAAAGTAGTTGTATAGAAACTATAGCATGTATCGGTACCACCGTGGAATGTTTATGTAAAAGGTATGTTTTTATCATCACACATGACAAGCTGGTAATGTTGTTTTAATAAAAGTCTACATATGAGAAATCCAGAAAGACAGATTCGTAATTCATATAATGACAGTATTCTAAAATTGCACCGACAACGCTCCTGAAGCAAAAGCAGCATTTATTGTTTGAATTTACTTGACAAAGTCTTTGTTGTTGTTAGTTACATAAGTAGACTTAAAAAATGACATAATGACGGTATAAAATTAAGAAAATTATATATTCGCATGACAAGGGATATTGACTTTGTGTAAGATCATGTTTGTGCTATCTAATATTTTATATCTAGTAAACAAAGCCAACAAAAAGAATAAATATAGGAAATTTTAGACTTGCATTCAACCATTTTAATCAGACAAAAATGTGTTTTGGACTACAATTTCCATATTCGCTTCCTCAATTTCTGAATTAAAATATAGTATTCAATTATATTTTAAAAAATGTTTTTGTTGATGCCAGCATTGAACACATTTAAATAGGTAGAGATGTACACGAAAAGCTTCCATTGTTCTTATTTCTTCTTCTTCGCTCATTTATATACAAGCAGCAGAGAGGGTGAATCAGACAAGCGGCTTGGCGTCGACGAGGCTTCCTTCTCGTAAATATTTTATAGAAAGGTCTATTTGACAAACCAAGGCTTCCTCGTCAATTGTAAAAAAGCGTCGATTCGGTAAATTGAGGCTTCCTCAAAGACGCCATTGTCGTTGTCATTCACCCTCTCTGCTGCTATGGGTTAACCGAATATTTTATCAAGTCCGACACGATATCGCGTCCGAGGATCTGATAAATTTATCGTCACAAATCCTTGTGGGATTGACTGAGCGTGACTAAAGAAATTTCTAAATCGATTATGATCCATATCACCGCCGCACAAGTTTGCCAAATATTTCTAAGAGTATGTGTGTCAACTCCTTTGAATATACATAATAAATTGCAGTTATCTCTGATCACTTTTGGTATTTGAGTGTATCGTTGAGCGACATATATCACATAAGTATTTTTATGCCTGCCTCTGGAAAATATCCTGGCAGGGTTCTTTTGATTTTCTAACATCACATCATCGTATACGACTAAATTGTTAATACTTCCATCGATATCATCAATACTCGGTGCGTCCTCGATATCGGTTATAAATCTAATAACACCGCCCTCGTTGCCAATCTGTACAGCTCTTTCGTAGTCATCGTCGTTGTTAATACTTCCATCGGTATTATTAGTACTCTGTGTTTCCTCGATCTCGGTTATAAGCTTGCTGGCCGTCTCTATTGCTCTTTCGTTGTAATCCTTTAACACTTCGTAACATCTCTGATCGTCTACACTCGGGGCTACTAAATACAACTTCTTCCATTTCATCCATCTCGTTATCAAATTAAGTAACAATTGTGTCTTGCCACTTCCAGATGGTCCGATTATAATCATTCTAATTGAATTCGGCAACATCGCATGGTGTTTAATAGGTTCTCGTCGTCGGGTAGCTGAATAATCAATTACATTCATGTGATTATAAATATTTTATGGATCTATATTGTGTGAAGTGTAAGGCGCGTACTGGCACAGATGACTTTACGACGATTACAACTAAAAATAACCGATCAGTACTTTCCGGTAAGTGTGTACAATGTAGTACAAAAAAATAGATTTGTTTCCCTTGATAAATCAAGGGGATTAAAAAACGAGGCGGTAATATCGCAGCCAAGATAGCTAAACTCCCAGGAACACCAAGGGCGAAGTATCTAAAAGAAAAACACCTTCCAGGGTATAGTTATTGTGGACCCGGAACCAAACTCGATATAAGACTCGATGATCAAAACCAACCTCAATGTGGTGAAGAACCAATAAACTTTATTGATAAGGCGTGTCATGCTCATGATATTGCTTATAAAAGCAGCAATCTGCAACAGAGACATATCGCAGATGTGAAACTAATTCACGCGTTGAATTCTATCACCGATAAATCCTTCAAAGAAAAGTTGGCTTCATGGTTAGTAAAATCGGCAATAAAAGCTAAATTGATGTTAGGTGCCGGTAATTAATAATAACATGGAATCTATTTATTATTCTCCAAAAGGATACTGGCGGGGTAAAGCAACAATTGGTAAACTCGCTAGCGCCGCGAATGTGAAATATACCATTGCAGCGGATTGGTTATCTAAACAGGCGATATGGCAAATTTATCTACCACCGCCTAAACGAATTAACTACTCGCATTTTGATGTGACCGTTCCTAATGAAGTTCATCAGGCTGATATATTATTTCTGCCACATGATGGTGGTTACAAATACGCGTTAACTATAGTTGATGTTGATACAAACAAGCAGAACTGCTAAAGACAAAATCATCAACTGAAGTCGCTTCTGCATTTGACAGGATTTATCGAAGGGGTCCTCTGCTCTGGCCAAATCTATTACAAGTTGATCCTGGCAAGGAATTTCAAGGTGTGTTTCTATCAACAATGAAGCATCACAATGTCACTATCAGACGAGGGCATACTGCACTACATCGCGATCAGGCAATTGTCGAACGATTTAATCGGACGCTTACTGAGCGGTTATTTGGATATCAATACGCGAAGGAGTTTATTCAGGATAAACGATCCCGTGAATGAGTCAAGAGATTACCAGCTGTGATTACTGCGCTGAATAACAAGATTACTCGAACAATGAATATGAAACCTAACAACGCAATTAAAAAGAAGTATATACCAGTAAAACCACAAAAAGATGTTTTAAAACAACCAATACTCGGTAATGTCACTGTTAGGTATTTATACGAACCAGGAGAGCTTGAAGGTGGTGATAAAAGTGCTACTGACCCTATCTGGAGTGTCAATGTGCATAAAATATCGAGTATAACACGATCTACGGGTAGAACAGCAATCTATAGACTGGATTTAACCGCTCCCCAACGAGGATTTACTCCTGAACAACTACAAGTGATACCCGAGGATACTCAATTACCGCCGCGTGTTCTTAACTAGCACCTCTTCGTCTGTTGCACTCAAGACAAGACAGCATCACATTATCTCTAGTATGACCTACGCTGCTATCTTTTCTGTCTGCGGTAAATTGGCGAGGATCTTTATCCGACCAACACCAACGCATTATACAATTACAACTCGCGCAGCGATTATTCTGTTGTTGTTTCAGCGTAATTATTAATTCAGGATCAATATCAAATTCTCTGTTATTTTTTTTTATCCTGCTGTTTATAACCAGAAAGTTTTTTCCTGATTATGTCCTTGACTCTGTCAAAGCTGACAATATCATTGATTGTAGTGTCGTTATCATCTAAAACAACTCTTCGAAGTTGATTTATTCTTCGTACTCTGGACACTGCGAGATAAACTAAATTTGACCACTCGATGTGATTATCCACCATCCAAACAGTTGTATCTGATATAGTCAATCCCTGTGAAGAATGTATCGTCGCTGCGTAACCTAGCCTCCATGGGGATTTATCAGCGCGTAATGCATCTTCGACGACGCTGATATAAATCAGCAAAATATCATTTAACACTAAATTCTGCTTTCTTGACTCTGTCAAGCCTGGAATATCAACTTCAATATTCTGTTTTCGTGTATCTGAAGGCTTATAACACAACGGTACTGGAAGTGTTGTAAATTTTTCTTTATGCAATTCAAATAACTTCATCTGAAGTGTATCTCTGACTATTTTTCTACTCGCTACTTTCAAATCGTTTGGCCTCCACGCTTCCTAAAAATCTTTCAATGGTGTTTCTGAAATTATCCGTTATCTCACATTGGATTCTATCAGGTTGTAATCTGATTAGTTTCTTGAACTCGCGTAATTGTTCATCAAGTGCTCTATGATCGGTGTTAATTTCTTCATAATAGTCTACAAAATTCTTTAGAAAATTATGCGGCGATAAACCGACTGTAACGGCTGGCTCGGTATCAAGGGTTATCAGTACAATAATGCACAAGTCCCTGGTCAGAGGTATTGCACAACTTGGAAAAACAACATTCGACACCGCCTCCCGTAAATACTTGTTTATCTAAGGAATGACCTCTACGGTGTAATTTGCCCGGTCATAGAGTGGATATGGTAATCTGAGATGGTATCTTGAACAAGAAAACACACGAGCCCCGTAAAGATAAAAAGAGAATTTAATTAAAAATACAATTAAGAGAATAATGACACTATAAATTACAATTTTCTTTCCTTCTGACTATTCTTCGTTCAGAAGTACTTCAAAACCGAAGCTTTAAAATAGCAGATACGTTAATTAAAATTCAAACACGAATAAAAAGGATGAATTTAACCGTTAATAACTGATAGTAACTTTCATCATGAAATCGAATGTTCATTAACATTGGACTGTTTGGGAAATTTACAATGACCTTGTTCGTCGACTGGTTTTTTCCTTCTGCGTGTGTCACGACTTTAGCTTGCCCTTTTTGTCTGACTTCTGGCTTCTTCTTCCTCCTTTTCATGACTTTTTTTCCCTCCTTTTCTTGACTTCTAGCTAATTCTCCTCTTTCCAAACAAACTATTTTCCTTGTGTTTTTGGCGTCTTACAATCGTTCCAAATTCAGTTTTCCGGAACCACAATTTTAACGAACGTCTTTCTTGCAAAGACATTCGGAGTCCTGGTAATTACTTCTACCTTCGGTTCTCTCTTGCAGACAAATTTTTCAGACTAATTCAAACTCATAAGCTCAGAGAATATATTTCCCCGATCCTACGGTTCGACACACCCCCCTCCTTCTACATTTGACCAATCGGACATTTTGAAAAACCGTTTATCAAGATGCCAAAAATGCCACTTAGCGTCGAAATATCACCCTACCATTTGTTTCACATCACTTTGACATATATACGTGAGAAATTCTCTCTCTTAAGCGTGTCAAACACCACGTTCGGTTCTACTATCAATATTCTAACAGCCTGATCCAGTTAAGTAAACATTCTTTCGTCCAAACTCCTACTCCAAGAAGAAAAATTTGGCACTTGACACCGAGAAATGGTGGTGGTTGGCCATGATCGCCGCACATGACGACATTTGTATTCGCTAACAATAACCAATGGAGAAACGTTTGTAATACTTCTAACGACACCGTGCATATTTCATCCCAAATAATGACTTCAGGAATAAATTTCTCACCCATTGGTTCAGGAGTCCATTCATCGCCTTTCCATCGAAAGAAACTGTGATAAGTGCAAGCATTTACCCCTCGCTCTTTCATCTCTCTGGCGAGTCTGTGTGTTGGTGTTAGCACAATCATATTTGATTTGGAACCGCTAGCGTTTCTACGAAATAACTCAATCGCACGAGTCGTCTTTCCTGATCCGCCACAACCGTTTAGGTAGCTGGTTTTATATCTACATATTGGATCAGATACCTGCGGTGCATTAGATAGTTCTGATATCTGATTATTTTTCAAATATTTATCTTCAATCGTAACATCTGCTGATTTGGAATAATCACACGGTATTTCCCGCTTAATTCTCCATGATCCCCAACTCTCGTCAGCATTAGTGAATTCAGCCACTGCTTCTCGATGTTTTACATCTATATAAAATAAATCAGTAGCTTCTCTAACTGCGTTGTCAGGAAATCTATTTATCATCGAAAATAAATTGATAGAAGCATAAGCCAGCATAGATGCTCTCAAGTGTATACTGAAGATTTTCTCCGTCTGCGTAAGTAACAATTGTACCAAATTTTGTTCCATCGGACAAGAAAGCGTCTTTACGATCGACATATATACCCTTAGATGTTATATCCGTAATTATAAAATCGTACTCAACGCTATCTATAATCAACCGTGAAGAACATCGTTTATTGTCGTATTTTCCACCATGAGTAAATTTACCAATTATTCTTCTACCAAGACTCTTTGCGTCTTTATTCCTAACTTCAAAAAGCTGTTTGGACCATTTCACGATATTTTCTTCGTCAAGATCGGGAAACTGTTTTCGTTGTTCGCTGATTATACTATCTAGATTGGGTTGTGGTAACCAGACTTCAGTCTGCGCTCGATAGGATATAATCGCTTCACTGACAATCAACGATATCAACATTCTACAATCAATCATATACCGTAAACAGCACTATTGGCATCCAGTGTTTTTCAGATATATGTCTACTAATCCAAACATAACAGCACGGATGAAGTCCTGTAGCCAATTCAAATGATACCACACGAGCGAATCCGGTTAAATCAAAATCAGGCAGTGGTCCATTAATCGCAACACGGGGCATCTCATGTGTGGGATGTCCAATTCGCTTGAAGTATTCAGCGCATTCTCCGTACCCGAGAAAACTAGCCGGATAACACGCGACTATATCAACCGAAATAATACTTTCACGGTAGTATTTTGTATTCCATAATCCACCGTGGTTAAATTCTATACAATTTGATTTGAGATGTCTGTGAGAAATTCAGTTCTTGTTGGTTTCCATGTGTTTTTCTTTCTCGCAAAATGAGCTGCAACCGACATAATTGTAAAACAGTTTGTTAGTAATTGTTCGTCGTCGAAACTCTCCGAGAAACTACTAGCTAGTTTTTTCATCGCCTCATGGAGGGCTTCAGTGCGGTATAATTCTCCATTGGGTCTTACAAATTGATCGAATCTACCTTCTTCGTCTTCAAAACTGTGAAGTAACCACACTGACACAGGATCGTTTTTACTCAACTGGTGAATAAAATCAAATAGTTTCTCTTTTCCCGAGAACTCCCCGGAAAATTCCGGGGGTAGATATTTTATGGTTTTATCCCGCGGAAATATTGTTACTGCAGATGTCCATGCGTGTTCATTATGATCAATAATTTTAATTGGAGCTCCTTGTGATTTATATTTCGGTTCGTATAATACTTCTCCTGTTATCGTCGTTACTGATATTGGGAATCTTAATGATATTTCTAAATTGGAAATATCCTGGATCGTTGCTCCATTCTTCCTAACTGTTAATTCTCACTCGGTTATTATTTTACGTCTTGGATCAGTCAATTTGTTTCTACGCAGCGCATTTGTGAAGTGTTCTATTATTCGTTCTGCTACACAATTCAACGACGACAGTTTCATCGGTGCTAGTTTTTCAATGCTTGGTTTATCATTTAACGGATAAATCCCATAAACAACTGCTGTTACACGATAAGATCTCTCGTAGCATGGTTTGTCAATTCCAGTCAGAATTCCTGGTTTGGAATCTTGACTCACAGTGACAGTTCTTTTATCCTTCAAGATGGGTTCAAATTTATCCCGAATAATCCAATCTCCCGTGTCTGAGCGGATAATGAATTTCACTCTAAAAAATTACCTTTTCCGCCCAAGATGTGAGATTATCACTGCTGCGCTTTTATCGTTCATGGTAGCATCAACGTCACCATCGATTCGAAATGTCGACCAACAGTGAGATGCTCCATCACGCTTGAATTCATTAAAACAATCACGAACTTTACCTATCATGGTTCTATCACGAATTTTACTCTTTGGTTAATCAGAGACTCTATCGAGATTGAATTTAGCATTTTTTCTAGGCGTAATTTTCGATAATCTCACGAACTCCTTCATGCTATAATTAAAACAAGTATTTAAATAGAGAATTTATATATAATGAATCATTGCAAATGGCTTATGATAGGATCAGTAACCCCGTGTAACACATCATGCAGAAAGGAGTTCTGTGGATATCATATGCAAAGTTTTCGACATGGACGCCTTGGCCCGATCCCTTGTATACGATGTGGGGTAGGTGTGCGTGCTAAATCACATTTGTGTCTTAGTTGCGGTGGTAAGCGATATGGGGAGTTGAAGCGTTATTATGATAAACGAACTAAGAGCTCCATCAATGACTCTGACCCTGACAGCGTCAAAGACAAAATCATAAGAACTCATGAAGACTACATCGGACGATTTCCAAAATGTTATCATTAGACCAAATAATGAATTAGACAAACAATAGTATAGTATATAAATGAACCAAGAATTCAGACCGCATCCCGTGATCAGCGATTATGAAGCGTCTCGTGACGGTATTGTCAGACACCGCAGGCTGAAGAAATCAGTTGGATGGGATAATAGTATGGGATTTTTGATGTTTGGCGCTGGGAAGAAGATATCTTAATCAGAGAATAATATATGAATGTTTCCGTGGATTGATCAATGATGGTTTTGTTATCGATCTCATTGATTCCAATCCTAAGAACAATTCTTTATCAAATCTGCAGGCTGTTACACAAAGTGAAAATTTGAAACGAGGAAAGACCGGACAATAATCGAAAAAAGAGAGACCCGTAAGATCTTTTAATACAACAAAAACGAAGAAATAGTATTTCATTCAATAGCTAAGGCTGGTAGGTATTTCGATATTTGTCCACCTTCTGTTCAATGCGTCGCAGAGGGAATTTGTCGATCTGCGATTTCAAAAAAGATCGAACACAAAATTCAGTTCGTTTATATATAGACGCCCAACTCACTGGGTTCATTTTTGAAAAATATATTTTTCATATTAGAAGTATATAATTATCAATAATATGAATTCTCAAAATATCAATGAGATTATAACCGAAATTTTTAATTTTGAAATCTCAAGGGATTTACATATCAGATAGTTTAAACTGCAATCAAATTATGTCCGACTTCCAAGACATTGAATAACAAATATGTACAACCCAAAAAATATGCCCTTCTTAAACGAATTCAGAATTCAATTCGCAAATCGCTTCTATGTTGTGACGACGTCAGTACGTTTGTCCCGTTATTTACTATCGTGGAAAAAATAAGAAAGGAATTAGGGAAGGAATATGAAATAAAATGAGTAATTAATTCAAAAAATCAGAAATATAAGAATGTTAATTGAATAAAATGAAAAAAAAAAACTTCGGATGGTCGGTTTTAGTCAATACTGACGTGTAGTAATTTTTTTTTAGATTCAAATTGGAAAATTGTTTACAATTTAAATAATGGTTAATGAGTCATTAACGATTAGATTGGCTCGTGAAAGATTAGATGCGATTAAAAGATTTATACCAATCCGCGACTCTGTCAGAAATAAACTACTAGCTAGACAGATTTTGCTGCGGAATCTAAAGAGTCGTTTAAACCAATAACCACAGCAGCGAAGGGGGCAATATCAGCTACTGAGCGTGCTATATAGGGGGATGTTCCCGAGACGGGGGAAAAAAGAAAAGAAAAACCTCTTATTGGTGAACTTGAAAAAATAGCAACGGAAACTGAAAAAATAGCTAAAAGATCAAAACAAACAAAAAAAAATCTTTAAAAACACTTCCTGGTGATATAATAACTGCTGTAAGACGACAAGAACAACAAGAACGAGAACAACAAGAACGAGAACAACGAGAACGAGAACTTCTTGAAGAAGAACTTGCTAGTCGACCACCACTTATCACACCGCCTAAAGAACTTGAACAACAAGGTGCTGTTGCAATAGAAGAATATTCACCTGAAAAGATATTTACTGATGTTGCGTTAGCTAGAATTAGAGGAATCAAATCAGAATCTGAATTAATTAAATTTACGAAAGATAGTTTTAAAAAAATATAAGAGATAATTATTTAAAAGACGACAAGTCTAGAAAATTTATAAAAGACAGAGACATCTGGGCTAATAAAATATTTTTAGCAAACCGCGGTAAAACTAAAAAAACAAAAGAAATAAGTCTCGCTTTTGATACTTTTCTAGCTGCAGTAAAAGGTGTCACACAACCACCACCGGATTATACAGCAGACGACCCAAACCCGGATGAAATACGAATAATGGCAAAAGCTGCTTCTGAAAAAGGTGCAACTGGTATAACTAAAAAATCAGCCGGGAAGGGATTTTCTCAGAGAGGTCCAAGTGGGGTATCAGGTAGTGGTCTAATTCAATGTCCTGGTAATGTTCTTGGTGATATATCACGATTAGAAGTTCTCATCGGAGGGAAACGAGCTGGAAATAACTCACCGGAAGTAATTAATGAAGCAGCTGATTTCTGCAGGCAGTTATTTCAAGGCGGTGTTATGGATATAGGTTTATATCGAGATTTCATTGACGAGTTAGTTGAAAACCCTACGGACTATCACCATCATGGTTAAAACAGCGACTAATCTGATAACGAAGTCATCGCATTAGATAAATATCATTTAAGTAAGATGACCATACACTACAACCATGACAAACCAACCAGCGTCTATGTAGTTAATTCTCGGTTTCCAGTTTATTACGCGTACTATGGTGAAGGTCTCGGTGATACAATTGCAGGGTTATTTGCAAGAATGGCTCCAAAAGTAGCGCCGCTAGCAAAACAATTATCGATGAAAGCCATTGATGTTATTCGTGATTAAGGTATTAGCGCTGTTGTGGATCTTGCTGGAAAAGCGTTTTCAGCCGCGAATGATAAACTAACAACGCTAGTTCGACGGCGAAGGAAACCACAATTGGGACCACTGCCATCTACAGCGGATATGCCTGCGAGTGTTAGCAAAATTATAAATAACGCAGTAGATCAAACACTAGCCTCGTTGATGACTCCGTCATTGGCAACTTCGTTGACAGCAAGTGACCAAGATAACATAACCGCAAATATGATAGCGGGAAGTGGCTTATAAAAACCACGACGACGTCGACGATGATCATTTAGACGCTGATAAATATAATAAAATGTTCAAACGTTCACCTGATACAGCGTTTGATATGGACGCCCCAGTGCTCAAGGATGATTCCGTACGTGATTATCAATTCTATTCTTATCACGCAATACAACCAGCTCTGAGATGAAGAATTGAACTTCAAGTTCATGATACCAGTAAATACTTTTTGCCTTGTGAAGCATTTATCGAAGTGGAAGGAGAACTTGTAACAGATGTTGCAGCTAATACAACATACGCAGATGACCCAAATGTCAGAGTTGGTTTTGTCAATAATGGTATCATGGCGCTATTTGAAAGTGCAAGATATCTCATTGATGGAAGAGAAATTGAATCTATTGAGCAAGAGGTTGATGTTGCCACAAGAATAATCGGGTTAGCGAGATATTCCGATGATTATGCAAGATCGGCAGGTCCATCTATGATGTTTTCTAAGGATATCACTGATAACGCTGATCACATTCAGTGTATTAAATTACGAGCAAGACCAGCTGTTCCAGTCGATGCTGATCAACCAGTTGATCCGGAACACGAAGTAAGACCAGCTGATGCGTTTGATATCATAAAAAGTGTTAATGGTAATTACAACCTAGGATTTGCAACACGCGTATCAACATTGAAGAGGCCTCGTCGACAGTTTTCATGCGTGATTTCACTACATCATATTTTCGGATTCTGTGGAAATGTCCGAAAAGTTATCTATGGAGCGAAGCATACAGTTGTACTCGTGAGAAAGGGTACTGATAATGATGCAATCTGGCGCGGTGCTGGTGTTGCTGCCAGTAAAGTTATTTTAACAAAACTATCACTGTGGATGCCAGTACTAACTCCATTAATCACAACAGAAGAACGATTACTATCGTTTATGGATCAAGGAGGAAAGTCGTTGCTGAGTTGGTTAACAACGAGTACAGATACCAAGGATTTTGATGTTGATGGTACATTTACGTGGAACCTAGCATCAAAACAGGGCGTTTCATCTCCGCGTCATATATTTGTTGCGCTACAGAATAGAAATCGATTAAACTCTCAAGAACGCAGCCATATGATATTTGATCAATTATGTGTTACTGACGTCTCACTGAGCATAAACGGACAGCAGGAACCATCCGAGGATATACAATTGAATTACAATGCCAACCAAATAGCACGTGTGTATCATCGTCTGTTGTCATATATGGGACGTAATCAAAATGTTGATACTGGTCTACAAATATCACAATTGGATTTTAGGAGTCTGTATCTGATCTATTACTTTTCACTGGAACATCTTGACTTAACAAGACAGTCCGTCGTTGATATACATTTTAGAGCTCGTGTAAACCCTGGCGGTGTTAGTTATAGAGCGGTTGCTGTCATTCTCAGCGACAAATCAATGCTACCCGAAGGTGTTGGCGGAAGAATGAGAGTTATAGATGCGCCGGTAGAAAATATGTAACAATTAGATCAATCTGTTATTGTATAATGTCATATAGTCATATTAGTGTTGCGTTAACTCCCGGTCAACTCAAGAAATTGCAATCGGAATCAGCTACAAAATGCGGAACCACAATAACGCTGAAACCCAATCATATGACTGGCGGGGCGAATAAATTATCGCTGACAACTCGTCAGATAAAACACTTCAATGATGCTTTCAAAAATAAAAAAGGCGTTCAGGTTACTCTCTCTGCGGCTGCTATCAAAAATATGATAAAAACCGGCAGTATATTCCAGTTGTTAGCTGCGTTACCAGCGTTGATTGCGGCAGCAGCCCCAGCGGTGGCTAAAGCGGCAGCGTTAGGAGCCGTTGGTACCGCGGCAGGAATGGCACTAAAGAAAGCTACCGGTAAGGGGTATAAAAAAGGAAAGGGTCTAAGACTACCAGGAACCCCGTATTGATGGTAAAGCGGAAAAGGCCTGAGAATCCCAGGAACGGTTTACTAGTTGGAGAATCTTTGACTCCGTTGTCTAATTTTGATTTACTCGATGCTGCTAAAAAACTTGCGATTAAAACTTTCAGAGGTGTCTTTATGAAAGATCAGTTACCGGCACAACCAAACAGCGTTAAAACCGGTATTATTAATCTCGATAACAGCACCGGACCTGGTACTCACTGGGTTGCATACTCGATTGATCCACGTGCAATCTTTTATTTCTATTCATATGGATAAGCACCGCCGAGGGAATTTATGCGTTATATAAACCGCTTAAAAACTCCTCGTTGGTATTCCACGCTACCAACACAACAACTGAATTATCCACCAATATGTGGCAACGAAGTATTAAATGTCCTTGACGCTATTTCAACATCTAGAAAACCACCACATGTTGTTGTAAATGAATATACTAGCAGTCGCTGCTAACGACGAAGACGTCAATGAAAAGATTTTAGAGAGAGATTATATAAAATAACATGATTGATATTTGGGGGAGATCTTTATCAGCGCTGAAAAAACCAACCACGGAAATATCTGCAACCGGTGATATTAAAAAAATAATCGAAGATGAAATAGCTGAGACGTTGAACTTAGCAAGTGTTGATCCCAATGAAATAGTTGTATTTCAAGATCGTCAGGGTAAATTGAAAACTAGTAATGTTTCCCTGGATGATATTTTAGTTAAACAAAGCGGCGTAACCGAAGGCACTATTGCGTTGTTTTCCGATCAGGGTAAACTCAAACCGGGTGTACTTATTTCAACTATCTTGGAACGAATTAACAATATTGACAAAACCATTTCGGATTTCTTTGAAAATCCACCGGTGACCACACCGAAGCCCACAACGATAAAAGATTCTATGTTAGAACTAGCAACACTTCAATTTAAATATGCAGATCACGTTGAAAAGTTTACATCATTTCGTAAAAATATCATTGAGAATTTTTTTGCAACCATGTTGGATAAAATTGACATAAAACTCCCTGATATTAAAAAAATCCATCGATGAGATGAAAAATTTCATCGAGGCAATCAAAAATGATTTTTCGAGGATGATAACAATTATATAAAAACGAAAATTCCTCATAAAAAACCAACAACGTAGTATACATGATCCAACACGGATCATTTGCGTGGACTCCTATAGACAACAGATTATATATCACTGCAACCGTCAAAGGTATTTATCGATTAACACTAGTGAAGCCGACTCAATTTAATATATCATCGTCGAGTTCATCTGGGGTCAACAATACGATATCAACAATCATCGACAAGGATACAACTGAACAATTCACGATAACATCTACGGATAAAAATTTGGCTAGGGCTTCAGTATCATGGTATATGGAATTTGTAGAGGATTTGAGTAAACAACTAAATTGAAATCGTAAACTGATTTGGAAATAAAATGTCGTCATCAACGGCACCTTCGGTATCTCAATACCGCTATGATCAAGTCAGAGAATTTTCAACAAAACTCAAAACTCTTCCTGAGGAGTACCGAAAAAAAAATGAAAAAATACCGGCGAAGAATCACTGCCATCGATGTAGCTGTGTACTCGCTGTCTGGTGTAGTTGCCGGCGCTGGTATCAGTTACAATGACCGCTCCGGCTGTTATTCCGGTTCGTATAGCTGCGGTGTCAACCATCGCGGGAATAGCCAACGCGATAGCAAAAAAAATATCGTGTTCTCAACAAAAACTACACGATTACACTGTTAGATATGCTGAGGTATTTCATGCACATTCGCAATTATCTAAGTTGATTTCATCGTCGATCAACGACAAGACAATAACCGAGGATGATGTTTCGAGAATAGTTCAGTTGTACGAGTGAACTATGTTAGAATTAGAGCGCGACAATAATAATAACAATGACAACACCGCAAGAACTACTTCAACTAATAGTAGAAAATACCGAACCGGTGAAAACCACCATGATCTCAATAACCTCAACCAATCCTGAATTCAGTGTTAATTTCCCTACTCCGATTCCAGTGAAAGAGATCGCGTTAGCAAAACTACGAGTATATCACAGTTGGCCTAATATTAGGTCGTTGGCATTTGGTGGTCATCAACCGAATAATTCCTTGGTGTTCGTGAGTAAGAATAAAGAAGATGGAACTCCAGACTGGAACGTTGTTTCGATACCATCTGAGTCATACCAAATCGAACAAATCAATGCTGAATTTCAGCGTAGAATAAAATCCATTACTGGAGCAGAATCTAAAATCGCTATAACAGTTCATTAACCAACACTATCATCTGCCATTGAAATAAACTCACCCGGTTATGTCGTAGATATTTATCAGAGTTCTATAAGAACCGTACTAGGATGGCCTAAAATCCCACCTCGGACAGCTTATCAAATACCCGAACCACAAAAATCTGATTATGTCACCGACGGAATAAAGTCTGATAATCCAATAAAAAATTATGATCAATACAAGAAGTCAAAATTTTTCACTGAAATTATAGACGATAGCGCTAATAGATATTATCAAACTCGACAAGATGAAATCGTTAAAAATTTCACAGCGATGACTAATTATTTTTCACATATAGTATCTCTCGAGTCGGGTCTTCTCACCCGAGATGAATTTATCAGCGTTGTAGAAACATGTAATAAAATCATCGACGACATGGAAACATATAATTTACTAATTATTCAAGAGGAATTAGGTGACGATAATCCTAAAACAAGAACAGAATTTGCAACGAAGTATAATATAGACATAGTATATATTCCTCATTTCAAGATCCCAGGACATAATGTCCCAGTGATAAAAGAATCTCTTAGACACGCCATCGATGAAGGTTTCAAAAAGTCCATGACGCATGGAAGAAATCGCCGCAATCACAAAAAACAACAATGCTTAAACATAATAACGACCCAGACGGAGGCGGCAGACATATCGCTCCTCAAAATGTGAATATATCCTCGGTGATAGCATTGAATTTAGTATGTGATGTTATCGAAGGCAGTTATCAAATAAATCTCGAGCGATCAAATCAAGCTCAGCAGGGATATATTTTATACTCTTTTGCACCAACAGCTCCACCCGGATTTCTAATAATTGAGGACCCAACTAATCCAGTCTATACGCGATGTCATAATAATTCATTAATGAGAATCAACTTCAAACTCGTTGACCAGTCCAATAATCTAATTGATCTACAAGATGAGGTCCTACAAATTAGTCTGTTTGTGAAATCGTAGTGATTTTCATCGTAAAAGAATTGTTAACCCATAGCAGCAGAGAGTGTGAATGACAACGACAATGGCGTCTTTGAGGAAGCCTCAATTTACCGAATCGACGCTTTTATTTTTACAATTTACGAGGAAGCCTTGGTTTGTCAAATAGACCTTTCTATAAAATATTTACGAGAAGGAAGCTTCGTCGACGCCAAGCCGCTTGTCTGATTCACCCTTTCTGCTGCTATACATTTTGTGAAGAAATATATTGTTACACTGACTAAGAATGGAAATTAACAAAACCGTTAAAACGATAATATTAAACCTAATGTATTGGTTCAATTAGGCGTTTAATTAGTTCATTCATATTTGGTATCATTTTATAAAAACTAGGGTACTTCTGTTACGAATTGCATGCCTGCAAGCAACACCTACACGGATCTGCTCTGTATATGTTTTTTTTTCCAAACAATATGGAGCAGGGTTAATACACAAAAAGTAAACATGAAACATTTAAGATTTCTGAGTCTACCATGGCTTTACAACTGCCAGTTATTTATGAACCCAAATGTTGCGTAAATGTTTTTAAAAATGATATAGATTCAAGGACTGCCAAGAATCATCCATATTTAGAAACGTCTGTTTTATTTTGATTGTTTTTAAAGATAATAGTTTCTCTTGTCCGAAAGGTTAAAGGTTAAAGGTTAAACATAATTACATTCATGCATAAGGTTTAATTATCTAAACCTCAACAGCTATTTTTTCTTGAAAACAAAATCCTTGTACTTGTCAGATAGTGCATTTTAAGTACTAGACTAATTGAGACTTTCTCAATCAATCCGGATTTGTCAAGATGGCTTGACACTTAGGACCATACAAATGTAATAGCCTCACTTTAGATGATTATATTGGATTATATTAATTCTAGACCAGACGAAAATGTCGGATTAATTAAGGAGATAACTTAATTTCAGTAAACGTAGCCCATAACGTCAAGAGGAAGGTATTTTAAATACGAGACTTCTTATATTGCCATAAACATGGACATAAATATTTAGTTACCCGAATCGTGTACTGTGTATTGACTACGTTAGTATCTTTACATGGCCTGCACAATTCCTTATCTTACCATGAAGGACAAAAGCATGTTTTCAAAGTAATTTAAAGTCTAGTAAAATCATTGAGCAAAACTGCTGTCTGAGTGAGAATGTTTTATAGAAATCAACTGATCAAATTAGAACTTTGGAAGGAATGATGTTGAATTTGAATCTATCCACATGCACTGGAAAGACAAATTCGGTTGGAAGACAAAGACGTATTTGACAAGGTGGAAGTAAAACGAGAAATCACATTAACAAAAGTAACCAAACATGCATATAACGTCAAGGAATTTGTTAGTCAAACTCACAGCTTTAAAATGGTTTTTTCCTTTATTATATGTACAATTTTCACACATATTTAAATTATTTGATTGGCTGCGTGAATGACGACAATATGCAATATGTTATCGTGTATAACCATTATGTACAAACAAGATCCTTTGTGTTCCCGAAAGATTGTTGGGATATATTCAAAATTCAGAATTGCGGTACCATCGGTTTAACATTCTATATAAGCAAAGTGGGAAATCCACATTCCTAACGTTATGGATGTTTATCAACGCAAATATCGTGTTCATTATATCCATTAGGTAGTTTTAGATTTCTAACACTTATAAGGTATGTAAGGGTTGTCATATTTGACAAATGGCGTTTTATATGTACAGAGAGTTTTTTAAAAATGTTGTTTTTGATATGCAAATAACGTACTTAGGATATTCGTAGTGTGTTTTAGATATGTAAAGAGGGAACACTAATGAACTATTTCAAACAGTTTAGTCATGTCTTTGGCAACATTATCTTCATCCAAACGTTTAGAAAAGGAGACAAAAATGCCTAGTAATTCGCATTATCTCCTATATCCCATGACTCCAGCAAATATGTAGGTCTCTGGTTATCTGAATTGCTCCGTTAAATGTTTTGTTACTGATTGGATTTCCGGGGCGTAAAATATATCATAATAAATAAATAAACGTCTCTCTAGCAAATTAAACAACATGACGTGTTGTTCAATCTTATTTGGTTCATCAGGCTTCGATAATCCTACTACTACTACTACTACTACTACTACTACTATTATTATTATTATTATTATTATTATTATTATTATTATTATTATTATTACTACTACTACTACTACTACTACTACTACTACTACTACTACTAATAATAATAATAATAATAGAAATAATAATTATAATAATAATAATGAGGACTTTGTATAGCGCCTAATCCCTAGAAGCTCTTAGCGACTTACATTAGACAACCCCTATAACATGAAAACATATATAATGATATGATTACAAAACCCAAACACCGTGAAATTAGCAAACGTACAACATGCTGACAATATTTATGGTAGGAAACATTATTTGGTCTTTAAGTTGTTCTTGCAGTCGGAATAGTGAGTTTTCAGACCACTCTTGAATGGATCAATGTGTCTTGATGTCTACATTCAGTAGGCTATTAACTCCACTTTGAAAAACAGCGTTTGTCCATATGACTTAGTTTTCATAGTGAGAATAATTAGTGTACGATTGCAAGAAGATGGACGTAAGTACCTTGCTGTTGTGTACATATGGGTGGGGTCAGTTAGGCATGTTGGACTGAAGTCCTCAGTGAAACATAGCACATAAAATAAATTGTGTTTGATTTTGGATCGAATGGATAACCAGTGTAGGATGCAGAGCAGAGGAAAAGTGTCTTCTGATTGTGGTACTCTAAGGATTATCCGAGCAGATGTGTTTTGAACTTTCTGAAGTTTCTGGAGTAGATATCGAGATGAACCAGACGGAATTGAGTTTCAATAGTCCGGTCTTAAAAGTACTTTTGAACACACAAGTGTTTTAAGGGCATCAGCAGAAAGGTATTTGCAAAAGGAGCTGATGCGTCTCAGCCCAAGATATGCATCCTTATATATGTTCATTACATGTTGGGCGAATGTTTAACTTTATACAGGATTTTCTAACAAACCGTACAATTACAACTAGGGTAGGGGCAACTTACTCTGAGAAACACTCCCTCGAAAACGGAACTCCACAAGGGAGTGTACTCAGCCCTACCCTCTTCAATATAATGATAAATGACCTAGATAAAAATTTGGCATCAACCAAAGTCGAACTCTCCCAATTTGCGGATGATGGTGGCCTATGGAGACCAGGAAACCCCTCCAGTCGCACAAACATGTCTGAAATACAAAACAGCTTAAATAATATTGGAATATGGGCCAACAAATGGGGCTTTAAACTATCGCATCAAAAAACGGTAGCTGTACTGTTCACCCCAAACCTAAAATACATACAATATCCTAAACTAACAATTCAAGGTAGGGACATTCAATTTGTTAAAATAGTAAAATTTCTGGGTATGTACTATGACCAGCATCTAACATGGGCGTACCACATAGAAGATTTAGTTAAAAGGTGCCACCATGACTTAAATCTAATTCAAAGCATGAAAGGCACACAATGGGGGGCCGATCAGGAAACATCACTCAAATTATACAGGGCCCTAATAAGATCTAAATTAGACTATGGCTGTCAAATATACTCAACAGCCTCAAAAGCAAATTTAACAAAATTAGATAAAATCCAACGAACAGCCTTATTATGCAGCACCGGGCTCTAAAATCAACCTAGACAGACGAACTACAAATATTAACAGGGGAATTGCCACTATCACTAAGAAGGCAAGAACTCATGTTAAAATATGCAGCACGGCTCTCTACCCACTCTAAAACGCACCCCACCCTCCTGGCTATAAATAAAACAGACAAACCATTTAGAAAAAGCCTTAAAATGAAATTTACTATGGGAAAACAAGTCCAACAACTCAAAAAGTTATTACCAATAGAGCTCTTCCCACTGGAACCTAGAGTAGTGTACGAACACGAACCTTGGACCAACGTACAAACTAAAGTAAACACCTCCCTAGCTACAAAAGGCAATAAACAAAATCAAGAGCACAAACTTAAAATAGAAGCCTTAGAAATCATCAACTCTCAATACCAACAATATACAAAAATCTACACGGATGGTTCCAAAATTACAAATCCATACAAAACAGCTGCAGCAATGGTAATACCAGAGCATAACATCCAAATAGGCAGACGTCTTCCAGACCACTGCTCTATTTATACAGCTGAATTCTGGGCCATCCTTAAATCGTTAAATTGGATTGAAGAAGTAAAACCAAACAAGACAGTAATCATTAGTGACTCACTCAGCGTCCTATCTTCAATCCAACCAAACACCACCAAAAGTAGGGAAGAATTCCTAGATCAAATAAATATCAAACTAAAACAGCTACATAACGAAAATAGGATAGTGGAATTCATGTGGATACCATCCAACATAGAAATTAGAGGCAATGAAATGGCGGATAAACTAGCCAAAGAAAAACTAAATGAGCCCGAGTTTGAGCCACTACAGTATAGTACCTACGAACTATACAGCATAATTAACACACAAATAAATAAGTTATGGCAAAATGATTGGGATACAAGTACTAAAGGGAGAGTGTTATACACCACTACTAGGGAAGTAAATAGAAACAGGAAACCGCCCAAGGGCCCACCAAAAGAAAAACGGCTATAAATAGGATCATTTTAGGAAAAACCAGACTAGCAAATAGCCAAGGGAAATACATAGGACCCTTTCCTCATAACATTAATTGCTACCATTGCAACATCCCTGAAGACCTCAACCATGTTTTCAACCATTGCTCTAAAACCAAAAATGAAAGGGACAAATTTAGAACACAACAACAAAGTATAAAGGCCCCCTATACATACCCTGAAATTATTCAAAGTAATAATACCAACTTAGTAGACACATACAAAAATATGATAGAATTACTTAAAAACATAGAGAAATTGGAAAAAATATAACAATAATACTGACTGAAACAAACAATGAGAAATACCTATGATAAACAAAAACAATGTTCTTTGAAGAGGGGTAAATCAGTAACGGTTAGGACCGGGGTGCGGAAACTGGGTGTGACTAGGGATACCTTTGACGTGTCGCTTAACGGCCCCTGTTATTTGCGGCAAAGGTCCTTTGTTATTGCCTAGTCGCCGCATTTCACGGACCGGACCGTGGGGAAGTGACTGGGTGTGGTAGTGGACAATCCCTGACGTGTCGCTTAACGGCCCCTGCTATTTGCGGCAGGGACCCACTGCTAACGCAAAGTAATCGAACCTCAAACCTCACCTATAACAAAGAACAAATTAAAATATAAATAGGTGTACTCTCATCAAGCGATAAAAACAAAGTACAAATTCGATCTAATAAGCATAAATTTAAAGGTAATCAATAAGGGATCATGATAAATAAAGACTAATATATACAAATAATAACAAAAATAACAGCTCAGAAATACCAACTAAACAACAGAAATAGGGTGACAATTGTAGGAAGCAAGTTAACACGCTATAATTCATACTCTACTACCCTCTACTCTTTTCTTCTATCCTACCCCCATAGAAATACAACCAAATATGCAGTGCAAAATCATACAACCAGGGTTTAAATAAAAAAATATATAGAACCAAACAGTGCACTGAGAACATTGCACCTAAATTAGAGAGACAAAAGGATAGGACCCCAACTTAGCACATATAAGGTAGTCTAAAATCCAAAGACTATCAGCTCCAGCGATACAAGGTCGCAACAAACTAAATAACATAAGAAAGCAGGAGTTAGAAATCCTTCCAAAATAGATTATATAAGGTAGCCTAAAAACCCAGGGCTATCAGGGCCAGCAACACAAGGTTGCATATTCGACATAAATACAGAATTTAGAACTAGCATAGGAACCCAAATAGAAATTATAAGGTGACCCAACATCCAAGGTCATCAGGCCCAGCAACACAATGTTGCAAGAAACACTCGAGTAGGAAATAACAAAGCGACTAAATACAAAAACACCAACTACAAACAAAAAGCACTGTACTACAAAAGTTGTATTTTACCTCTAGAAATTGAACAGCACAGGGTATAAATATAGGGTCTAGGGACAAACACCAACCATGCCTGGCACTCCGCCTTGCCTACCGCGCCTGCAGCAATTACACGTGCTTAGCACGTCCACAAATAACCAACAAAAACCGGATGGCAAAATATGAGTGTGTGCTGGAACTAATCCCACTCATATACTTATACAGGCCCTACAATCACACAGCAGTAACTCAATAGTTACTCAGATGTGACGGCCTAACTAAATAGTGTTCCATGAACACATAAATGCCTGCAGGGTGGTGGCTCCATTCTCACCCTCAGGATAAAATTAAATAACCGTCCATTGACGGATAAAACAGTGACAAGAGCCCTCGGGACGAGTCACTTAAAACTCATATTATTGATTGATTGGTGCAATGTGAGAGCATTGTCCAGAGTAATCACCTAGTTTTCGTACTGACTGTGAGAATTTAATGTTGGTGTTGCTGATATTGTATTGTCTGAGGTAAAGGATGTGAATGAGAAAGTCTTTGTGTTTTGATCAAAATGGCTTCAGTTGTATCATCATTCAGCTTCAGCTTTGTACATGTCATCCATGATTTCACATCAATAATGCACCACTACACACCTAGGATGATAGCATGAACTTCAGTTGGGTGGGTGGCGTTGTATATTTGGGTGTCATAGGCGTACAATTGATGGGACACTGGATGATGATCTATGACACATGTTTTTGAACAACGTTTTTATGATTTTTCTATGACTGGGAGATTAGAATTGGGTCGGTAGTTCTTTAAATTGTTATCATCGAGTGCTGATTTCTTCAGCAGAGGCTTTATAATGGTAGTTTTGAAGAATGATGGGAACTGTATGGTGATAATGGGTCAATTGCAATTTTGTTGTCAAGCTTGTCTCAAATGGTTTGTAGAAATTAGAAAACAGATCCGGAAGGTCGATTAGAGTGCACTTAGTTTAGAAGTTGTGTACATTTGTTCATTTCATTGTTAGTAATCTCGACGAGCTCTTTGCAGTTGGAGCTTTCCGTGATCTTAATGTTGTAGTGGACTGAATTCGCTGCATGAACATTGGTTTTGACGTTCTTCTTCATTCATTTGCTTACAAATAGTTAGTCTGTAAGAAAGCCGATACAGGCATTCAATTCATAATTTTGTATCGCATAGCCTGGTTGAATTACGCTTGTGTCTTCTCTGACAATGCGACAAGTTATTCTTTAGAAGTATTGACCTAAACTAAATTAAAAGAGAAGGTGTTGTTACGTGCTTAGGCTCGAATAAGGAGCAACACAGAAAGAGTAAAAACTAACAAGCTTGTAAAACTTTAACAATCAATTTATTAAGTACAAATATTTTCATAAAATAAAATACTTAAACTTACGGTTTTAGATAATCAAGTCCAAACATTAGTCCAAAAAAGAATTCACAAAAAAAATCCACTAATGGAATTACAAGAGTCCTGATAAGTAAATGCCCTAATAGTTCCCGGTTCGAATCTTGATGATGTAATCCAATATGGACGACGATGTCACGTGATTTAGTTAGTTCTTGTTTTTTTAAAATAATCCAAATGAAAATCTATGAGCGCATATTCTTTTCTAGATAAATAAAATAATTCCTCTTGTTCCAACGAATTGACACAATTTCCAGTACACGGTAATTAAAAATAATTCAAAATGACGACACAAATTAATATTATAAAAGCCCAACCTCTACTGAACTGTTCTCTCCCAAACAATAATTAAAATACCCGTTTTTAACGTAAAGGGATCACGTGATTTTCTGGAAGGTCACAGAAAGAACGTACGATCATAAAAACACGTACGCATGGAATGATCCAGTTGAAAAATCAGCCACTCTCACCCCCCAGAAATAAAAATAAAAAGATGTCCTTGGAAAACAACAAATCATTTCTAAGGCCTGTTTATCACTCTGAAGCAAGGTCAGAAATGAGGTTAACAAGCAAGGTCAACCTGTGTTTACAGATAAAGTGTAGGTCATAGACATTTTTCTAGAATAATCTCCCAATTAACGAATTTTAAACCCAAAATGACAAATTTGGATCTGACAATTAAAAATAAATGATTTAAATCCAATATACGTAACAGTGTATATAATATACAACATTCGTGTTTTGTTATGAGTTGTTTGAAATGGCTGATGAAAGTTTTCTGGCCTTCTTTATATGAAACTAGTTTCTTCCTCCGACACATTTATGTACACACATACGATACACATACGATACGGATGACCGTATGCACGTATAGTACGCACATACAGTAACTGCTTAGATTCCTAATTATGATGTCCTCGAGTGGATGTTACAAGAAAATCTTGCACGGATTTTTTTTTTTTTAAAATCATTCATACTATATAGGTAAAATATTTGGGAAAAAAACAAAAAAAAGAAGTATGCAATCAATATAACACCCCATTTGCATTTTCGTTGAGTCGGAAGAAACATTTTAGTTTGATATGGCGTGGTAACTCGTTTGCCTCCACGTATCCGTACGCGTATCAAACTCGTTATTTCCAATCTCCAAAACAAAACATATATCAAGGTATGTGCATGTAACTGAGGAGGGGAATAAATAGGTAAGGGAGATGATGAGTTTATTCATTTATTTATTATTTGTTTGGCATTAAACTGTACTTTTGTCCTAGCTCTGAGAAAACACAAAACTGCTTCAATGATGCAGAAAAACTGCAATATGAACATTATCAAGTATCTTCGAGTCATAATAGAAATTAAAATAAAAAATCACGCTATATTTTATAAATTTAAATTAAATATCACACTATATTTTATACTGCCTTCACTGTCATCTTTGCCGGAAGATAAGTCTTTTCTCGTTATCAGCCTTTTACTGGTTTTATTGTCAGAACATAATATGTCCCTTCTCGTTATCGCAGGTGATATAGTAACAGAGTAACAAAAAGATATAAAGAGGGAGTCATAGGTTAAAAGTAATAATAAAATGCTGATAAGATGAGGTCCTCTCCGCATGACCAGGGAATGCAAGAAGAGCTCCAGCGAAGCGATTGTAAGCGGGGTTATTCATTGTGTTAATCGAATATACAATCCAGTTATGATAACTACTTTTAAGAAACTATATACAACATATTAAGCCTATGGGTATGGTAATGAAGTAAAGGGTCTGTAACAGACAATATAACTAGCTACATATGTTGGAAAGGACATCCAACTACCCACAAATTATATCATTTTGAAAATAATAACAAATGTCAAGTAATGCGCAGCATAATTATCTTTAAATATTCCTTGCAAATATTGTTTAAAATACCAAAAGATAAATAGGAAAACCTAAGTATTTCTAAGCTTCTGTATCGAACAATGAATAACCTTTTTATTTAATATTACCAAGGGACCTTTCTACGGATGCGTTTCTCGACGATACTTTATATTGTTTTACAGTCGAATAACTTCAAACCATATACATAGAGAACGACGATTATTGGGATGTAGTTTATCCTATTAAGGTCAGCAATATTAAAGGCGGTCAAAACAGTATCGTCGTCAACAAACAAATTAAACCGAAGATGGACAAACTGATCCTGTCTGTTACGAATGCAAATATCAATCACAAGGCAATTCACAGTTCAAAACCTATAACATTTTTGTTTGTTTGTTTGTTTTAGAGTTCAACGCCATTTTTCAGCACACGATAGGCTATACATTTTGCGGCCAGTATCATTGGTGGAAGAAGAACCGGAGAAAACCCCCAGAAAGAACCACCGACCCATGAGAAGCTACTGGCAAGCTTTCTCACATAACTACATTAGCCGAACCTTTGACTCGAACCCACGCAGACAGAGGTGAGACGGCAGTGATCTGTAACGGAAAGCGCTTTAGACCATTCGGCCACTCGGGGCCCCAACCTATAACATAAGAATCATTGTAGAGTGTTTCATTTCAAAGTAGGTACTACCACATCTGTTTACGACAAAGCAAGAAATATTTACGTACGCAGAATATGTACCTCATCAGTATATGCATGTCAGTAAATGCCATTTTGAGAGTCAATATTAGTATGAATCAAGCTCTTGGACACAATATTCTATTAAAAAAGAGAAATACACAAAACTGTCATTTGGAACACGATACCTATGTGAATTATAACAGATTTGTCCAGTAAACCAGTGAGTCGATTGACAAACACGTTATGTTTTAGGAGATATATTTAAGTCGTCTTTTCGTACGGTGTTGCACTCACCATAAAACTGATGGTCACCTTAGAACTATTTTCTATAAAATGCAGCTTTGGCACAAGCTAATCATATTATTAAAAATTAACTTATTTGTCCCACAAGGTCACCAAATTAGCAGGAATAATGCATCAATTACAACTAGCATTGGCTAGTATGCTACGAAAGGATATGCAGTCTTACCCCATCCATCGACACTGGAATGTGGCGATTATTTCCCTTAAAATAGTCCTTAACGATATCATTCATCATTGAAAGTTTGAAGAAGATTAAGATGGCATAGGTGCATAGGAAGAGAGCAAACGTGCGAGAGGGAAAGAGGAGATAATTGACGCGCTCTAATGCAGCCTGGGAGAGAGCCTGGGTGAATATGTGATTGACCGGAGAAAATACTGAATAGTTGAAATGAAAGTAAAAAGAGAATTGTGAAATGGAAACCGAGTTTAAGGTTAATCTCTTAGTTCATCGTCGGAACGAATAGTATTACCAAACTCTATGTTGTTGTATGGTTCGGCATGTGAGTTGAACTTGTCAAAACTCACAGGTACGTTAAAGGCCAACCCATGTCTTTTGCTTCACTAACGCTTTTACATAAATAGAAGCACTAAGAGATAGACATATAAATCGTATTCAATGGTTTAAACCTTTTGGCAAAAGAAGAAAATTAACAAGCAGAAATGATGCATTTTTTGTGTGTAGATACAGACAACAACTATTCCAACACCCTAATGTAAAACAGACATGACGTTTCCTTTGTTTTGGGAAACATCAGATATGAACCCATCAGTGCATGTTATTGTACTACACTAATAATTTTTAAGCATTTAGTGGTTGCGCGTGTAAGAGTTTATCTGAAGGTAGAATGAGTGAATTGTAAGACATTTTATGTAAAGGATAGTGATATAAGTTCCGTGAAAGTGTTACTCAAAAGCAGAATTAATATTGTATAATCAGATCAAAACTTTATCAATGAATGTAAGAGGTTCCATTTTGAGAATAAGACGTGTTTCCTACTAGGTAAAATTAAATAATTAATCCATTATATGTCTACAGGAGACGTATATTACAGATGCGATTGAAGTTATTGGGGTGGCTGAATGGGGTTACAAGTGTATTGTTAATCTGCGTTAATATTGCATGCATAGATATCCTGTTTAGTAATAACTTAGAATTATGTATTAGCATAGAAAGATGTAATGGTATCTCGATTTTATTCTCAAGCGTGTGGTAGTTGTCACGTTGTAAGTAAGGAACAATAACCAAATTGCAACATGTATATGCTAGACACCGAAGTTAGTTATTCTGCCTAATAAATGTTACGAGTGTCAGCCTTACGAACACTGATGTTGCAAAGCCAGATTTGTACAACCTTACCACATGAACTTATTACTAGCGCCATATTTGGCGGCGCGCAATACACAGGTAAGTGACAGGAATTTCCTGTGTTGGGTTCAAAGAGGAACATCAAAGAGGAACATCAAGTGGGGGTCACAAATCTACCCTTGACAGATTTCCGGGGAGGCGGCAATGTCTGCTAATTATTTAGACCATGGGTGAATCGACATCCGCTCGGAGTTGAGCAAGGCGTGACCATCATTAGAGTTGCAAATTTAAATCTAGTTTCTTGAAAACTAAACGCAGTAGTCTCTAAATCATCTTATGGGAAGTTTTAAGCTAATCTGATGTCATTCAAAATTGGAAAATGTTATTCTGGGAATTACAAAGGAGCTTCGTACATGTCAGTGACATATTTGCTCGATTGTTGTAATCTATATCGGCAAGGTAATAGTACTTTATCTATGTACAGAATGTATACGTAATTACTAGAATTGTTAGTATGTAGAATTACCATTAGTAGGGTTTGATTCAATTGTAGTGTTTGATTAATTTGTAGGGTTTGATCTACATACATATTTTGAGATATGAGCAATCTTTATGTAAGTAATTAATATTGTAGGTCGCTATTTATTTAAATCATAGTAAATTCGTGCGTTTATTCATGTGATATTCTAGATTTGCAAATGTTGAATTGAATTATAACTTTATATAATGTTTAAGGATATATCAGCGCATGGAATGTGGATATATGCG
This sequence comes from Unio delphinus, assembly GCA_029339505.1. Classification (NCBI taxonomy): domain Eukaryota; kingdom Metazoa; phylum Mollusca; class Bivalvia; order Unionida; family Unionidae; genus Unio; species Unio delphinus. The sequence continues at coordinate 1,133,331 of JAQISU010000400.1, forward strand.
TACACATCGTAGAAGTGTCAGGTATCTCTAGTGTGTCTGATTATGTGATATTGTTCTGTCTAATAAGATTGAGAATATATATATATATATATATATATATATATATATATATATATATATATATATATATATATATATATATATATATATATATCTATATATATATATATATATATATATATCTATATATATATATCTATATATATATACCGATGTGACGAAATCTGTGATATATGCATGATAAGCAGTGTTGATACCGTGTATACCATAACAGGAAGTATGGGTATTTCGATGTGCACAAATGGGTGATCAAAGAAGGTAATGGTTTATTTGATGACAGATTGTTGTTTAGTGTGAGTGTAAATAGCTAGAGGAATATGCTAATGCCCTTGTGTGTTAACACATGAAGTGTTTAGGGACCAGAGAGGCTGTGTAAGACAGTGAAGGGAAATACCCTAGTACAGTTGGTCCCGAAGTCTCTGGAAGATAAGGGAATGATAGAAGAACGGATTTAGCAGTTTGATGGACTGAAGGGGAACTGGAGTACCAGCCAAGGGGAAAAGAATACTACAGATGAGTAGGAACACATGACAGGACGAAAATTTACCACAGTAAGTCATATGATGAAATAGGCTGTCACTTGGTCGAGTAAAAGACAATAAAAAGGGTTTTGAATATTGAATTTCATTTGATAAATGACAATCTGTTATTGAATGTATTAAATTGTTGTTTATTTGAATTTCACCTTTTTTGTGTATTCAGTAATTTAACTATCGACATCGCTGATTGGGAGCTCGGAGCTTTGCATCTCGCTATCACAACTTCAACTTTTATCAAAAACAAGTCCCAAATTGGTCCAGTAGGCATGTACAGTCATGGACGATGTAAACGTTTATAATTGTTGTTTAATGGACTGAGGTGATTTACACTTGTGAATTTATATGGCTATAATGGCGTTTGTGCTGTTTACCTCTATGAAACGTCTCACGCAGTGATATCAGTTTATATAAATATCCATTCAGATAAGGCTAACCGGTGTAATGGTGATACGTCGTCTTTTCGATGTTATTATTCTTATTATTATTCTTATTTATATAAAGGTGTTACATTTATTCATTTGAATATAGATGTGCATTTCAATGTTTAGTTACAATGGTGCTTAATCATGCAGACTCTATCAAACATATAATCAAATTTGATGAATCTTCCTTGCATCTTGCATTTCATCGCCGATAGATATTTTGAGATGTAAATTCCAAGGAAACAGCCCCCTTCTTAAATAATGTCGATGAAGTATTCTTATGTGTGATTCTCCTTTAAACTTATAAATGGAGAGAGATGTATGTAGGAAAGTGACTATTTCTTATATTTGGTTTATCGAATACAATTGCGCTCTGCTCAGTTGATGTGATATTATGCCTATTTAATCTAGAAATATCGCACATATATTTCATTAGGCAAACAACAATGTATCATCATTATTTATATCTGATTGTTTTGTTTGTTAGTTTCTTTTTTTTTCTTCTCCATTACATGCTATTGTCTTGTAACTTTGTTTATTGAATTTGATATTGTTCGGCTTATTTCTATCAAAATAAACAGCTAATAATACTAACTTTCTATCTAATGCTAACCTACTTCTGACTTTGATTTGAAACCAGTAAGAGTTGTAGTAAAGGTTTTATTTTTTATATTCTTTTTGTCATAGTAGGATTCGTAAAGTGAAATTGAGACAATATCTGGAGTACGTGACAAATACCACGTATCTATAGCTCCAAACGTTGGGTTTTCCAAGAAGGATGAACTCTTGACCTTTACCAGGGAATTTGTTGTGCCATGTAGTTAGATGTATTACTGATATTTTCAGAAATAGTATTTATTCTTATTACACTTGATCGGTTAAAGTGTTTATGTTCCGACCAGTTATGAGCTAATTATTTTCTTTTCTTCAATTTAGATAATTATGTAAGATTGTTTCGCCTGGAAATAAAATTAATCTATATGAATTCTTGGACAAGGGCAGTTATCATAATTTATACAGAATTCAACTTTGAATGTTTATTTTTTTCTGTGATTTAAAAAGAACTGTTGACACTATACAAAGCTGACCATAGCAAACGTCATCACCTTCAATTTTGGATTTCATCGGGATTCGAGCTCAAGTTTTATGAGGATATTTTATTACTAGGACGTCAAGTTATAATATTTGGATTATATTTGGATTTGATTCTTAAAACCATAAGTTCTTTTTTTGTATATTTACCTTGTTTTTTCTAGGGAAATCAGCTATTGATTAATTTTACAAAGATTGTTATCTTCACTTTTTCTCGTCACTTTTCTAAGATCCTAAACACGTAACACAATGTTGCTTTTTGTTTTCTGTTTTTTGTAATGCAATAATTACTTTATTAACCTTTTCTAATTCTGGTTTAATAATTCTTAATTAATTAATTAATTAATTAATTAATTAATTAATTAATTAATTAATTAATTAATTAATTAATTAATTAATTAATTAACAAAGTTAAGAAAAATTTAGAGAAACTTTATATTTGTTTCAATGTCTGTTTTACAAAAACAAATCGTAATGTTTAAAAATTACAGATTAGAATATAAAATAATGCATTATGATCATTATAGTTCTGGTGTTAAAAATATCAACACTGTTTGATTATATTTATACTACGTGTATAATACATTTGCTTAATTATTCAGTTAATGGGTACATACAAGAGCTGTACTAAACGTAGATTTGAAAACAATACAAAAAGATGACAAAGAAATAAAATGTAGAACATTATTAATGTACACACTCGTATATTATGGCAGAATATATGAAAACGTTACATAGTGAGGACAGTGCATATAAAAACAACCTATATGTCGTGAATTACTACGTGACACTAAGCATATCTCGGTACTTTGTCCGAAAACAATATGGTGGCAGCCCGGCAGTGGTTTCATGGTCTATTTTTAGAAAAAAAGATTAATTCAATTAGTATAAGCGCTATAATGATACTATGTTTAGGAATTTGAAAGAGGATATTATAAATCCTAACAATTATTATTATTGCTTGTTGTGAGTGGACTATTGTTCTGAACATTAATTTTGAATCTTATAATATCCTGCATTAATTGGCCCGAGCAGCATTCTGTGACACCAAGAATCAACTCGACTTACTGGATCCATAGACAACAGTCAGTATAATATTTACCAGGCAACATGAAAACGCAGAGAAAGAGAGTAGACTGGAGTGTTTCTTTTAATCTCAGAGCAATAGCACTAAGTGTATCCGAAGTTCCTAGAGATCTTGGATAACTTAAATACATTTCAAAGCTGTCAAAGCAAAATGAATACATTCAATTTGTAAAAATATGTATATATAAGAACAATTCACTTCAGGTGAAGTTAACATGCAAGTGTTTTGAAATTCTTTAAATGGTCATACGGTGTTATTCGACTAGTCATGCTCAAGTTAAAACGAAGGAAGAAATATAATTTAAACTGAAATGCAGAACTTACATACTCTAGGGAATCTAACAAATATACTTCACGACAGAACAGAAACAAGCTATATATATATATTTCTTTTGGAACACTACACTAGTAAGGTTTAGTTGTGAAAAAACATTTTTCTTGTGTTCTTGAAGACAATCATGCAGATATTAAATGAATTTGCCATGGCATCAGATCTGTATTGCAATGTTTGTAAATAAATATATATGTCGATTGGAATCACAAAACTGTGTCATGAAATGATATGTCCATACATTTATATCCACTGAATATGTCTCTTTCAATAGGGGGTACGGTATAACTTAATTATTCAAAGTCCTTGAAGAATGTAAAGCTAGACTGGTAACAATTTATCCCTTATTGGAAATATTACTTTGATAAAATCTTTGAATTTTTTTAAAAAATTTTGGTTTTCTTTTGCTCTACCAGGTTATCCACCGCATATACATTAATTTTCACATTCATTTGGGTTGCGAAACATCTGTGGTAAAAGCATATATTCTTATTGCTTCCTTTTACGAATGTGATTAAAAATTATTCACTTCAACTCATTTAGATTTTATATAAAACTAGCATGGATTAGAAGCACATTTTTATAAAGGAGGATGGTTTATGGTCAAGGCTGGCTATGCAAGAAATATTTTGGAAATTTTGAAGTATATTGCAAAATTAGGAAAACCAGACTGCTTTGTATCACAACTACGATTAAAATATCGTTTGGTGTGATGTTGATTATATTTTATCACAATGAAAAATTGAACCATCGACTGTTCAGGAACAGTTGCCTTAAATATTTTTGATTTAATAAATATAGATAATTTTAAATTATACAAAAGGTCATGTACAAACAGTGTTGTACGTATTAAACACTTTTTGATGCACCAAGATCTATATTGAGTTTTGATGAAGTAAACCAAACAACACAAATTAATAACGCTATACGCTACCTTAATGAAGTAAAACAAACAACACATACTAATAATGTTATACGCTACCTTGTTGAAGCAAAACAAATAACACCTAAAAATGCTATACTCTACCTTGTTGAAGTAAAATAAACAACACAAACTAATAATGCTATACTCTACCTTGTTGAAGTAAAACAAACAACACAAATTAATAATGCCTTACGCTACCTTGTTGAAGTAGAACAAACAACAAAAACTAATAATGTTATAAACTACCTTGTTCTTATCTCAGATATAAAGTGGACGAAGAAACTTTAAAGTTGTTTTTAATCGGAAACAGTTTCCATGAAGTTATCTTCAAGTGGTGAAGCAAAGAATACATTAATTTATAAAGATATGATAGGAAGCACCAAGCAAAAGCCAAATGGTAAACGTGAAACATGGTCCAGGGTGTGCAATAGGTGCAAAGGAACGGAAACACTCTTTTGGTTTGACTAAAGTTTGTAGAAAAGACAACACAAATAATTAGCTTTAATTTTAGATTCTGCATAGACATATGGCAAAAGACCATGTTTTAAAAAAGATTTGGTTAGGTGATATCGATAAATGCCCATTCTCGTAAGGTGATATCGATAAATAAACATTCTTGTTAGGTTATATCGATAAATGCCCATTCTTGTAAGGTGATATCGATAAATGCCCATTCTTGTTAGGTGATATCGATAAATGCCCATTCTTGTAAGGAGTGAATATAACAGACTAGTCATTATTGTATTACTCTTGAGTCAGCAAATATTTTTGGAAATTATTTGTGGAATCGATCCAATTTTCCCACCTATGATTACACATACAATTTTGCAAACAATCTCCATAAAAAGTATTCAAACATGGCCAAGTTTTGCTTTATTGTTTGTATATGTCTATAGCTATATTTACAAACCAAAGATTTAAACCCATTACCACTCTTATTTGTGATAATATCGTTATATATGTTTAGTTTGTATTGTTGGCTTTTCTCCACGATAATTTGGTATGTAGAACAATATTTTGTATTTGATCTTTCTTTGTCTAAAATCGAGTAAAAGTATCACGTGACTAGTAAGAAACGTTTTCTAAACAAGACAATGCATAGCTAATATTAAATGAACATATATTAAATATTCAGATTATTATCAATGAATTTAAACATGTTTATTTGTAGCTGAGTGTATGGAATATCTTCATACTTGGAACTCCCTATCTTATTGAAATATTTGAATGTTTTAAAAACTAAACTGCCAACTTCGTGACTCTGTCATTATGCCTTAGTTGTTGTTTAGTAAACTTAGGTGTTAGGAATCAACAGTGGTGTTGCATAATAATAAAATAGTAGGTGCTGAATAGTAGTGAAAGAGTGATGTCTTGTATAATAATCAAAATTGTTGAATAGTTAATATTTTTCAGTGTGTTGAATAGTTGATCCCGAAAATTTTTATATTGTAATTGTTAAACCTCCATACATGGTTCCCTGGTTAAATTCTAGTTTTACCCGATACATTTTCCCAGCTTCCATTTCCATATGACTCAATACATGTAAACGAATCGGCGACAATATAATTACTGTCTGATGCCCAATCGCCCCATGTTATTACTGTCATATCTGTAAGCAACCTTTATTATTTGTCTCTGTGGAAGTCTATTGTGATGCTAAAAGCTATAACGACAAGACTGCACAGACATTAGTCATGAGGATTATGGCGTTTATTGTCTAAGACATCCCAACACATACCATAAAAAAGTGAAACAAATTCTGGAAACTTCTGGAAAGCTATCACGCTTCATTTGTTCAATAAATATCACGGCTTGTCAAAATAAGATCTTTCGTGTGCAAAGTACAATAACTGTATAATCAATGAGAGCAAAATATGTTAAATATGCTATGATGTTAACGTACATATGGCTTTATACATGGCAATACCTTCCCCTTTAATGCATCACATCATCAAATATGTTCACGGCATAGCAAGATACACCAGATTGTTGAATTAAAGCAGGTTGATAGAAGTGTGAATTAGAAAGAGGCTGCTGGGTAAATCAAATACCTATGAAACTACTATAAAGCACAGGTTTATTTTGCCCGATGTTGCAAAAGTTTGTCTATATTTAAAAATTAAGTACAAACCAGTTCGCATTATCACATTATATGTGACTCTTATAGAAATAATTTGACATTCAGTTGCCATTATTTGTCAACCTTTAGTTTATTTATATTGTTTCGGAATGTGTTTAAAATATAGTTATCTGTATCTCTATACTGATTATAGGTTTTTTTTCCCTGAAACTGTAGGTAATTGACATGCTTGTTAAGCTTTTGATTGGCTAGCTGTGAACAGAATGCAAGCCAATCCCGAGAAGCTGCTATGACTGAGTAAGGATAGTCATTTTCAAACATGTACGTAATGTAAGCAAAACCATCATCGACTGCAAATACATTTTGAATCTGCTAGGAGAATCAAATTATTAATTACAATTCGAAACGCATTTTTAAAAAAAATCTAGGCTATTGACATTTATGTTAACGTTTGTTTTAATGATTTATCTTATATATCGTCAGTTCTTATACAGTAACCTCTCTTTTATAAATACGAACTTTAGGTCTCACTGGACAGTTGGTTTGGCACATTTTCGGCCAACGATGACCTATTGCAGAAACATTATAATAATAATATTACATTAAAGACACAAATATAAACTAACTAATGATTTTTGTTGAAAGGTTGCTTGTAAGATTCTGACTGAGGTATTACAGATAAATCCTTATGCAACTAGTGACTTTTATACTGAACGAACACTGCCACCAACCCTTCTTTTTTACTTTTAATTTTTACAGGAAAGACCTATATTGAATATTTTCCTGTGACAAGAAAGCTAAAAGATCAGTATGTGCCTTATGCCTGAATAACGTTCAGTAGTACTGTAACATATTAGCACACTTTTCATCACCCCTCAACTATCTAGATTTTTATATATTTACCTCTGAAGCAGAAACATGTAAATATGTATGCGAAGTTGGCTGCTCATTTGGAGCCCACGATACGCATTTGATCTCCAACGCTAGTCTAACTGTGACATGCAGTCACCAAACAAGTCAACACATTTCCAAGACTAACTCATAGTAAATTAAAATCACATAGCATGGTTTGCTTATTTGTGAACTGAACAATGCTTGGATTGTGATTAATAGGTTCATGCCTTTTACCTTAAATATTCTGTGTCAAAATACGAAACTATCCGGTGCGACCTTATTTTCATCTAGGCATATCGTTTGACCTTGACCAGTACCTCCTTGTACATTTACAAACCTTGACGGTTACTAGTCTTTTGTTTTTATTTGCTTCTGCTTAGATCGAGCTGAATGACCTTTGGATACTGCATTGTTTCCTTGGTTTGCTTGTCTGGTATGTCTCATTGCATTTATTTCGAATACGTTGTTTGCATGTTTTGCAAATAATGGTTATTTAATCTCTTTATTATATGCGATGTCAGCATAAAGATCGTTTGAGCCTGTATTTAATAGTATTGTTCTTTTAATTCTACCGACTAGCCGTAACAGTGATATCTATGAGGTGTTGCTATCCGAGACACATAACCAGTCCTATCTATCTATCTATCTATCTATCTATCTATCTATCTATCTATCTATCTATCTTTCTCTTTCTCTTTCTCTCTCTCTGTCTGTCTGTCTGTCTCTCTGTGTGTGTGTACATATATATATATATATATATATATATATATATATATATATATATATATATATATATATATATATATGTGTGTGCTTTACTCTTGTAAGGAGGTTTACCTTTAATTTGACCTAAATGTATTTCCAATTAAGTGAATAATTAACTAATTAACATCAGTGTCATTCCCAGACTAAATTAAAATTTGCGATAAGTGTTTGTCCTTGAAGTTAATTTATCCCAGCTATATTTGACAAGTAAATTCCTATTGTATATTAATTTTGCCCAAATATACCTGACAAAGTTGTACCTACGGGATGCTCATTTAGTCGGGCTATATTTGACAAGTTTGTATCTATGACAACTCATTTAGTCGGGCTATATTTGACAAGTTTGTATCTATGATAACTCATTTAGTCGGGCTGTATTTGACGAGTTTGTACCTATGACAACTCATTTAGTCGGGCTTTATTTGACACGTTTGAATTTAGTTAGGAAATATTATCAATGATACAAACTGCTTTGATTCCTAAGGATGTATTTGAGATCACTATATGGTCTTAAACTTAAAAAAAATAATAAAACGAAAGGAACAAGTGATATGAAATTCGGCAAATAATAATTTGTACTACAAATCAAAGTGATCATTTCAAAAGAATAGTATTGTGAATTAAATCTCAAAGAATCCTGAAAGCTCTATCACAAGTTTAAATGTGTAGTTCCAAATAAATTCCAATCTTCAATGAGCTAATGTGTGAAATTTGACATTCAGTTCATTCAACTTTTCCATAATGTCATTGGCAAACATGAAGTCTGACTTCCACTCTTCATTAACAATGTTAGTAACAAAGTATCAATCAATACCCTTCATCTCCAGGAACATAACTATTTCTTCCTTGAGATCCCACACTCGCCTCAATATCTTGCCCAGGCTCAGCCAGCGGACACTGCTGTGGTAGATAATACCAGAATGTTCAGTTTCCAAATCTTCAAGCATTGTCTTGAACTGCCTGTGGTTAAGTGCCCTGGCTCTGATGAGGTTTATCACACTGACAACTGGGTCAATAACATGCTTGATATTCAACGCAGCTTTACACAGACTTTCCTGATGGATGACACAGTGAAGAGGTAAGAGTGTGTGGTCAGGGTGTTCTTCTTTAGTTTTATTATTCATCAACTTCACCAGACCTACGTTTTTCCCAGTCAAAGCACGCGCTCCATCGGTTGTTACACTTGCTATCTTATTCCACACCAACCCAATTCTTTCAACACAGTTCACAACATCACTGAATAAATCCTGGCCTGTGGTTGTGTCTTTGAGTGACTCAACACTAAGTAATTCCTCGGTAAGCTCGAAACGGATGTTTATTCCCCGTATATATACCAACAATTGTGCTGTGTCCTGTACATCGGTACTTTCGTCCAACGCAAGAGAGTACCACAAAAAGTCTTCGCTTGCATCTCGAAGTTGGTGCATCAAATTGTCACTTATCTTTTCAGCACGCCTGACTACAGTTCTCCTTGATAAAGAAATGCTGTCAAATTTTGGTTTCTGTTCTGGACACATAATGTTTGCTGCATCTGACAAGCATTCCTTGATGAACTTGCCGCCAGAAAAGAGGCTTGAGGCTTGTTTACAATCTTATGAGACAGAACCAAACTGGCTTCGGTTGCAGCATCTTGTATTAAAGACTGTTTGGTGAAAACAGTTTGCTGCTTCTTTAAATTGTTAACCAACTCCTGGCATTTCCTCTTTCTCTCTTCGTTCGTTAAATTGTGCCCAAAATCCAAATGTTCTGTTTGGTGGTGTCTTTTTAAATTGTACTCCTTAAAGACGCTCACACACTCACGGCACAGCAAGCAGACTGCTTTGCTCCCAACGTTCGTAAAGCAGTACTAAGCAGTCCATTCGTAATTAAAAACACGACATTCGTCCTCAATCTTTCTTTCTTTTTGGCAGCCCTCATGGTTAAATCAACGTCTATTCGCTTTTAAATTACAATTTTTACAAAACCTTTCAAAATATGAACAAAAGCCACTTCCGGTTGAGCGGAAACGCAGTTTCGAATAGGGATGTTGACGAGTAATGACTAATCAAGTCTGGAGCCATAAAAACCAATTTAATATCCCTAGATTCGAATCAAATACTCGGAATAAAATTTCAAAAATATAGTGAAAATTATAATCGAACAAAATTAACATCGACGTATAATCACAACATGTGCCGTAGTTTGCCCAATAAGTAAGAGCCTGAAACTTTACTCATCACATCACACAATAGATGAAGTCTTGCCTCAAACTCATTCCAGCAATTTTGAAGATGATATGAATGAACCAGAATCCAGACCCTTAGAGTCTCTATCCAACCAAAATCCATCACAGTCACCAGTAAATCCAAACAAATCTACCACATTTGAGAGACGGGAAAGCAAAACTCTAGAAAATATACAACCACGGTCTACACGTACACGGTCAAGTTTAAATATTTCAAGTCTGACGTACCGTTGGAGAAAGCAAACATGTTCTTCACAAAGGAGGTGTTGGATTCTTTGTTAACAACACTGAATAGACAATGTGAAACAAAATATTACGATCGCTTGAGATTTCTTTCCCCTTCATCACAACAGTCTGAATTATCAGGTTTAGATAGAGTTTAGCAGACCATCATAAATGACACCTTCCAAAGTCAACGACAAGATTCAACACGTGCAACAATCGAATTGTCACATCACGGATGGAAAAGGGACACCGTTCATGACCCACGTGTCACTTCCCCAAGGTTTTGTTGGTGGACGAGCGTCGCAGCACCAAAAACAAAGAGAAGAAGTACTTCTGTTATATCAAGCAGGACTATCCAAAGACACATCTTGTGGCAATATTGAAATGCAAAAATTGCACGACGTCTGCGCCCACGCTACACGTCGAAAGTGCACCATCAAGAAGTGCGTGGACCTCTATTGTTTCAAGGCAAAGCTTTTTAAGACGGTAAATACATTACGTCTATTATCATGATAAGCACGTTGATACCATTGCCAGTATCACTGGATTTCTGGGATACATACATTACTGTGTGAATATGGATATAACATTCGAGAGCAACACAAGCATTGTAGATCCAAATGCTCAGTACATGTGGCCCCGCAATCCTCTCTGGACGAAGGACCAGAATGAGTGCATTGCGCTACTTGTTATCGCACTTTTTTGAGCCCTGCCTGTTACCAACTACATATACAAACGCATGTTTCACAGCAGAAAAGTGCGAGCCTACTCCAGAGAATTTGCACTACTTTTTGACAAGCAATACTTACCAATAATGCCAAGTTACACGGTTGTCGATGACAGAAACTATGGTACATGTCTCTAAATCGTGGACCTGGAACACGAAAACAACATACAAAAATACCATTTTAACCATGAAGAGGAACACGATTAGAAGTAGAAAGGGAATTGCATCTTTTTCGATCTGAAATCCATTCAGGAGACTGGCATTCACATTCCTAATTTCTACGTGGCTCACGGATCGTGCGATAAGTGCATCTAAAGAGCCTATCTTTCGTCATTGCTTCCCTACAGCGAGATTCCTGGAGGACGTCATCAAAGTGTTCGGGGACAGAACACTATAGCTGATTTCGACCAGTGGATCTTAGACCCCATCGACTAGACGTGGAAATAAGATAACATCGAACATTACGGAGATTGTCATCGCCATGCCAAGGTAATCGTTCACAATTACTCATTATACGACGGACAGTTTCCTTTAAGATACAATGCAGAAAAAGGCACCGAACGTCAGAAAGCGACACTGAACGAAATAAAAACCATTTCATGCATGTAGGTGGAGTACAGTTTAAAGATTCTATGAGTCATTTGGCCATGCCTTTAAATCGAATTCCTAAATCGTTTGGAATGACATAAATGGCCAAAGTTTATTCTTCCGCACATTTTCAGTACCGACACCAATCAACACGCCGTTCTACCCGATTTGCCTTAGGCTTACTACTGTAACAAAATAAACGGGTGGGATTTCCGGAGTTACAACAGAACACTTGTGACGATGATGTAAATACACTGTTTAATAATGAATGAATTGAATGAGAAATTAATTATGAATACATGCGTGCATATTTAACCCAAATATTGGAATAATTAACATAGGAAAGCACAAAAGTAAGAATGAAAAATCGAAAATATTACTCTATAAAATAAAAACACAAGGGGTGAATAATTCACAGTTGCAACACAACTTTAGATGGATATCGTTTACTCATCTAGCAAAAAATGTATAATTTTATTTATGTAGTGACGTTATGCGAACAAAACGGGACAGATATACAGCGTATCTTTACAGTCCCAAAATATACAATGGGATTTACCAACCTCCAAACTAGTCCACGGCAAGGAGATAACACTTCATCGTCAGCACACTTTATTTTAGCTCCACGGCTGAAACAGTTCAGCTACACAGGTACGGTGAATTCCTGTAGTTCGCTTTTCAGCTTGCATCACGTAACCCCGATCACTCCAATTACGTTCGACCCTCGGGTCACTCTGGCCACTCTAGACAATCCAGACAAACTAGACACTCCCGGACGCTCCTGACACTCTAGACTCTGGACACCACCGGACACCACCTGACACTCTAGACTCTGGACACCACCGGACACCACATGGCATTCTAGATTCTGGACAACACCGAGCACCACATGACACTCTAGACACTACAGACACTGGACAGCTGAAAATATATCCAATACCGTGTAGTATATATGACACGGTCATACAAACGTAATAATGTTGTACACGGTAAGTTATACAGAGTACGATACAGGCACAATAATTACTAACAACAAGTTCAGAAGTAAACCTAACCCTGCTCGATATAAATCCTACTGTACTAAACATTTCGAAAAAGCGTAGCCTTATATTGCTAATATAAACCTCTTGCGAAGTCGCAAACAAGAACATAAATATGTGCATTATACTTTGTAAACCAAAGGTATATAGCATATATACAAAAAAAGACGCGATAGTACAATAGTGTTATTGTATATCCAAGAAATTAATAAACTTACATATCTCTACCGCTGCAGATGTGCAAGTTCTTATAGTAGAGCGCTAATTGACAAGACTATCCGTAATGTATGAGCTTTACACACGGCGATGTATTTATACACATATATTGTATGTGCACTGAAAGACTTGATCTTAGTCAATTAAGATCTTGACTTAAGGAACCTGGAGGGACGATAACCCCGACGATAACCCTGACGACAAGATAATAAGTTTTGCTAGTGGTGGTCGTGCAACTTAGGGCTACGAATATCTGGTCAAACAAGGAGAAGTGCACACGGAGTGCCAAGTCAAAGGGTTGACTCTCAAAGGCAAGGCCTGATACCGAAGCCTGAAGAGACTGAAACTGTCAGAATGTTGAAAGTGATCGAAGACCTGATAGAAGAGCTCTTCAGAAAGGAAATCAAGAAAGAACAAGAGTGGGCGGAGTATAGACTTCAGAAGCAAAGAGAGCATATACATTAGCATTAACAACATCAGCAGCAACAGCAGCAACATCGGCCTGATCAAGACAGTTGATTTGTTGACTGTTCGTGTGGACATGAAAGAGTTTTTCTCTTTCTGAAGAAGGAGACCTTATCCTGTGGAAATGCCTGTGACCAGACGGGGACGCAATCATAGACCATAAGAGATTGCCAAAACTACAAAAGAGCCCTTTTTCAGGACTACCCAATACACTAGAAAATAGATACTAATTCAATTACCTATTGAATGTTAGTTTAAAATTAAAGTGTGTTTGTAAACACTTCGTGTCCATAGCTTGTCAAAAATAGTCTGTGTTTTTGGTTTGTAGTTTGCAATTGTAGGTCAAAAGTAAATTATTGTTTATTTTAGGTCTGCGCGTTTCAATTTTGTGATAATATGGGTTTTGACCATTTTGGTATCAGGAGATGTTTTCCTTCACATCCGTGCTTCACACGTATAAAGGGATGTGTTCGTTAATCTGGCAACCCATCGGTGACGTATTAACTATAATAATTAGCAACATAATTTCTAACATGTTTTAACTCCAAATGCACCTATAGTATGCCATTCGCGTCCGGGACAAACTGGCTATGGGGGCGCTTGCAGAAAATGCGACAATAGACGAGAACGAGGATAGGATAATGAACAAAGAAAAGGAAGAAGGAATCATGCCTCACTTCATACTAAGACCTCTTTGTGATGTCAAGCCTGAGGTGATGACGCCTCCGCAGCCAGTACCAGCACGGCAGCCACGTCTACATCAGCCACAACAACCACTACCATCAGTATCAAGAGCTGTGATTCCAAAAAAAAAACCCGGAAGAGGAAATTAGTAGGTCACACAATCTGCATAAGAGGTGGGAAGCCCTCAATATCCCACAGACGGCAAATTGGGTTGCTTAGGTCAAAAAGCTCTCTCATGAAGAACTATAAATCGGCATAACGGTTGTCGTCGACGTTGTATCTGTGTCAGCAGTCCAGGGAGGTCCCATCATTAAAAAGTTCATTTGGAATTCAAACCAGCCCTTCTCAGAAAAGAGACCAATCAAGCTATCTCAGGTCTTATCAGATCTCTAGAAAAGAGACTAATCAAGCTATCTCAGGTGTTATCAGATCTCTAGAAAAGAGACTAATCAAGCTATCTCAGGTCTTATCAGATCTCTAGAAAAGAGACTAATCAAGCTATCTCGGGTCTTATCAGATCTCTAGAAAAGAGACTAATCAAGCTATCTCAGGTCTTATCAGATCTCTAGAAAAGAGACTAATCAAGCTATCTCAGGTCTTATCAGATCTCTAGAAAAGAGACTAATCAAGCTATCTCGGGTCTTATCAGATCTCTAGAAAAGAGACTAATCAAGCTATCAGTTTGTATGAGTGTGGAGTAGTGTGATTATTAACACTTACCTCTTTGCTGATATGAGTGTGTGGGTTTTGTTGTTGCCTGTATTGTCTGTAAGCGTGCGCGAACGTTGTGTGGATAGTATTAATTGTTGATCTTTTCCCCCTTCTCTTCTGTGTGGATATTAGATTGTGTATTTCCATGCGTTTGTGTATGTTGTGTGGCTAGTAGATATTGTGGTTGTTTATGTGGATAGTATATTTGGGGTCTGTTTTCTCCTCTTCTCGTGTGTGAATAGTTCATTTGGGGTTTGTTTAATTTTTTCTATTTTCCATGTGTGGATGGTGTATAATATATGAGTGAGTGAAAGGGAAGCAATCATCATTCGCGTCATTCTACATCGAATGAACCAGGATTACAAAAAAACTCGCATTGATAAGATAACGACACGACATAAAGCAGTATACGATATGAGTATGGTGGAAGAGATCCTGATGAAACTCGAAAATGATCAGTATTCTTTTAGTCCCCATCGAAGATGGAAATGAGCAATTTTGAGAAAGACGAAGGAAAGATTAGGTGAATTATTGAGACAAGAATAGGAGAAGAAGGATGCAGAAGAAATAATAGGAATGAGAGAGAGGAATGCTAAGATAGACTAGTAAGAAGAAAATGAAATGAAGAAAAGAGGAGGAGAAGAGAAATGGAAAGAAAATGAAAAAGGATGAAGAAGACAACAGTGATGGTTGAGGAAAATCAAGCTAAAAGAAGAAAAACCCTAAAAACCTTTGCCAGGGCCACTCATATACCTCAAAAAGATTTGCTTTCTTGGCTATAAAATAGTTTTAGTCGATTTTATAGATTAGGTGGCTTAACTTACTCGCCACCCGCTACTTGCTACCCGTCACTCACCGAACTAGCTGAAGTTAGACGTGATCCGCTACCCGCCACTCTCTGAACTAGCTGCACTTGCCCATCACGTGCAAACCGCTATCCGCTGAACTAGCTGAACTTACCCGCTACCCTATACCCGCTACATTTGATATGGAAATGAAGTTTTTCAATCAACAAGGTGGCATTAGGAATATTAAATGCCAAAAACGTCAGTGAAGTTGACCACTCGTTTCCTTTACGTTAACTGTTGTGAAAAGTACTCCTGAGTCTGTCCATGGTCATTTGCATTTTGGAATCATTGAAAAGGCATTGATAAAAATCGGGCTTTCATACTAGCCTACAGACGAGAAACGTTTTTAAAATCTTGCAAATACATTAGTAATTATTTAGCAAAATTCTATTGATTCGCTCAAGTGCATACATTGTCAACAATCGATGCAAAGTAATCGCACACACTGTCAGTAATCGATTTATAGAAATAATCTATATTGCAACAATCGATGCATACCAAAAGAACACATTATTATTCATTCCATCCATCGTTATTTCCTCCTTTTAGAGATTAATCTCTAAGAGAATTGGCACTGACACGAAAATGACAGGGACAAAACGTACAATTACATATTCAAGTCACAAATTCTTTCATCAAATCATACAATCACACATAGAAATTACATATTCATACAAATACAAATTAAAATACATCTATATGTGGAAATCTGATAGTGTTTTCTACCAATAAATTATTTTTATATTACTGATTGAACATAATGTATGAGGTACACAAGTATGAATGGAGATGTTGCATCAAATGTTACAAGCAGATACAAAAAATATATCGTTACATAGCTATATCAGTTTTATTGTCACATAACTATATCAGTTATATGGGGATATACCTATATCAATTTTATTGTTACATAGCTATATCAGTTTTATTGTTACATAGCTATATCAATTTTATTGTTACATAGCTATATCAGCTGCATTGTTACATAGCTATATCAGTTTTATTGTTACATAGCTATCAGTTTTATTGTTACATCGCTATATCAGTTTTATTGTTACATAGCTATATCACTTTTATTGTTACATAGCTATATCAATTTTATTATTACATAGTTATATCAGTTTTATTGTTACATAGCTATATCAGTTGTATTGTTACATAGCTATATCAGTTTTATTGTTTCATAGCTATATCAGTTTTATTGTTACATAGCTATATCAGTTTTATTGTTACATCGCTATATCAGTTTTATTGTTACATAGCTGTATCAGTTTTATTGTTACATAGCTATATCAGTTTTATTGTTACATAACTATATCAGCTTTATTGTTAAATAGCTATATCAGTTTTAATGTGAAAAAGCTATATCAGTTTTATTGTTACATAACTATATCAATTTTATTGTTACATAGCTATATCAGCTTTATTGTTACATAGCTATATCAGTTTTATTGTTCCATAGCTATATCAGTTTTATTGTTACATAGCTATATCAGTTTTATTGTTACATAGCTATATCAGTTCTATTGTTACATAGCTATATAAGTTTTATTGTCACATAGCTATATCAGTTATATGGGGATATACCTATATCAGTTTTATTGTTACATAGCTATATCAGTTTTATTGTTACATAGCTATATCAATTTTATTGTTACATAGCTATATCAGATTTATTGTTACATAACTATATCAATTTTATTGTTACATAGCTATATCAGCTTTATTGTTACATAGCTATATCAGTTTTATTGTTACATCGCTATATCAGTTTTATTGTTACATCGCTATATCAGTTTTATTGTTACATCGCTATATCAGTTTTATTGTTACATAGCTATATCAGTTTTATTGTTACATAGCTATATCAATTTTATTGTTACATAGCTATATCAGTTTTATTGTTACATAGCTATATCAGTTTTATTGTTACATAGCTATATCAGTTTTATTGTTACATAGCTATATTAGTTTTATTGTTACATCACTATATCAGTTTTATTGTTACATAGCTTTATCAGTTTTATTGTTACATAGCTATATCAGTTTTATTGTTACAAAGCTATATCAGTTTTATTGTTACACCGCTATATCAGTTTTATTGTTACATAGCTATATCAGTTTTATTGTTACAAAGCTATATCAGTTGTATTGTTACACCGCTATATCAGTTTTATTGTTACATAGCTATATCAGTTTTATTGTTACATAGCTATATCAATTTTATTGTTACATAGCTATATCAGTTTCATTGTTACATAGCTATATCAGTTCTATTTTTACATAGCTGTATCAGTTTTATTGTTACATCGCTATATCAGTTTTATTGTTACATAGCTATAGCACCTTTCTTGTTACATAGCTATATCAGTTTCATTGTTACATAACTATATCAGTTTTATTGTTAAATAGCTATATCAGTTTTATTGTTACATAGCTATATCAGTTTTATTGTTACATAGCTCTTTCAGTTTTATTGTTACATAGCTATATTAGTTTTTTGTTACATTCCTATTATATATATATATATATATATATATATATATATATATATATATATATATATATATATATATATATATATATATATATCTATATATATATATATATATATATATATATATATATCTATATATATATATATATATATATATATATATATATATATATATATATATCGGTTATCGGTTATATGGAGATATAACTATGTTAGTTATATAGCTATATCAGTTTTGTTGTTACATAGCTATATCAATTTTATTGTTACATAGTTCTTTCAGTTTTATTGTTACATAACTATATCAATTTTATTGTTACATAGCTATATCAGTTTTTTTGTTACATGCCTATTATATATATATATATATATATATATATATATATATATATATATATATATATATATATATATATATATATATATATATATATATATATATATATCAGCTTTATTGTTAAATAGCTATATCGGTTATCGGTTATATGGGGATATATCTATGTTAGTTATATTGTTACATAGCTATATATATATATATATATATATATATATAATCCCACTTGTTTTATACTGTCATTACTACAACGGTTGGTATACATTCTCATTTAAAATATTTTGTTAGACAGCGTATTCTCCATCGTATGACAGGATTTGCAAAGAAAATGTAATTTAATTTTTTATCAATTTCAGGGATAATTTGGTTTAGTCCAAAGATGCTGTCGTTTATTACTGTCTTGGTCTTACGAGAAAATTCTCGAATGTGCTTAATGCGTTGATGCTGAAAAACGTGATTTTATACAGTGTTTTGATCCAATCTTTGACATAAACCGGTGTTCGAAACAATAATTGATTCATAGTGACGTGCAGTGGTTAAGGAGTTTAATTTACATTTTTCCCCCAATCCCGATAAGGGAATATAGTGATTCTGTTTTGCTCTGTACATGCATATTCTACTTTCGCAACGCAGCTCATGTCAGCGTCATAGGAATACCTACGTGTTCGGTAGTTTGGGAAATCATAATACATTCTGGCTAATTCTCCACATAAAATTACAATCTCTCTTCTGTTTCTTCAGTTTGAAGATGAAAATACAACTCTTGTTTTCGTTGAGTTGACAATTGCAGTTTACCGTGTACAATTGAGCAATATCAAGCATTGATTGTAAGTGACCATGGATAATCGTTATGAGAGTGATATCGACAATTAACGCATGGCTCCAAGAAGAAATTGATAATATGATTATTTCTAATGTGGAATGTTCTAACAGCTTTACCAAATCATCCGGAAGACCTGCTGTTGAGTCTTAAGAAAATGTAACGCTTTCAGCATGCTTGTTATGTACTATTCACTGAACGGAAACTTTTTTGTACAGACGCAAAAAATGTTTTGGTATCCTAGACATGCTAAAGTTTATTTTTAGAATTTAGAACTTCTAATTATCATGTATCTAACGTAGTAATATGTTTGCTTTCATCAGGTTAAATCACTCTCAGTGATATTGTCAGGAATTCATCAGGTTAAATCACTCTCAGTGATATTGTCAGGAATTCATCAGGTTAAATCACTCTCAGTGATATTGTCAGGAATTCATCAGGTTAAATCACTCTCAGTGATATTGTCAGGAATTCATCAGGTTAAATCACTCTCAGTGATATTGTCAGGAATTCATCAGGTTAAATCACTCTCAGTGATATTGTCAGGAGTGAAGAAAATATCCATCCTTATGCTTTTCTTGTACAAGACAAAAAGCTCAAAAGTGGATCCTTGATTAGATATATGAAATGTATATAAAATAAAATATTATACAGGTAGAGGCTGCTTAATATGTAATTTTACCTGTTCTTTTCAAATAACATTAATAACGTTAGCTGTCACATAAATACCGCTTTAAAATATACATTTGGCACAGAAGAGTGTTATTCGGTTACTTGAATAACATTTGACTGATACCAAAATTATTTTAAAAAACAGAATATCGTAATATCTAATAAATTGTTACATTAAATACTTTCCCATTATCAAATTAAATAAAACACTCAGTAGTACTTTAATTTGCGTGATAGTTGTACACTTTGAGTTGGCAATTTATACAGTGTAGCAATCTTTACCTATTTTTTGTTGAATGAAGCGACGTTAAGTTTATGAATCATATTTCATAAAAGCGAATGAAGGTATAATTCCAAAACAGTTGAAATAAAGACATACAGAATGTTTATGTATGATACATAAATAAAAACGATTTTTAGCAGTTGTTAAATAAGCTACTATTACTAAAATGCTACAGTTATGTCTTATGGGTTTAAACTCTGTAACGAGACAAGGTATAAACCCAACACGCATTCAGTGTTATAAAATATAAATTTATTTCCTTAAAATATAAATCAAACAAAGTGAAAGCAATAATAATAGCGTAAGGTGTAGTATGAATCTATATATTTCACACATTTACATGGACGCCCGCATATAGGGGCAAGTGAGGGTGGTGTATTTGCCCTTCTCCACGATTTCACCTCAAAACATTTTTTGTCTACGTCAATAAAATTAAAAAGCTGACCATTACATGTTTGCCTCTAACGCCCTTGCAAATGTAGTATCATTTTCAGAGTACTCCGGAAGCCATCCTAATGCGTTCTGAATGCTTTCCGAATGTGTTCCGAATGAAGATACTAAAGTGCTTATGGTCTTGTACCAATGAAGTAACACTGCTATTATATCCAGTGGTTTTACTTTAATGCAATCGTGTACAAGTTGAATGTTACTAAAGTCCTTTATTGTTTCATATAATCTTTCGACAATAGCCCAAGAAGGTACTGTCTGTTTTGAATAAATAGTTTACCCGCTCTGCCATTTTCACGACCGATGATAACTCAAAGGTCCTCTTATTTTAATTTTTATAACCGCTATATACTCATCGAATCATCAATTCTGAATCACCAGAAACTAGTTCCAGAAGATTTAAATAATCTTCTTTGAAATATCTACAGTCGACATGTGACGTTTAAAATTACTGTGCCAATCAACAGCACATAATGCATGACATATCCACAGTACAAATGTATTTACTTGGTCACGCTGTATTGCCACGACCTACATTCAATTGAACTCATTTGTTGACATGAGCGTAGAAAGTACGTGGATGCTCTTCTTATAGCACAGACTTAATGCATTAAAAATGAAACCTCACTAACGGCAAATGACTTTTCTTTAAAATCTATAATATACTATAATATATGATACAGATATCCGTAAAGACTATAAGGTCATATCTTGACGCAGTCTTTTTGTAAAAAAAAAACATAGTACAATAATAAAAAAGCTATGACCATTTCTTTACTGAAACCCGAAAACTTTCAAATAAATTCAAGAACATTAGAAAGATCTGAAGACATCACTTCATAGTTAAATCAAAAATACATGGTGCCTGTAACAATTATGTCATCTACTGTATGATAATTAATTAAGAGACATCCTGCAGTTATAATCACCGTACAATGAATGAAGACTCTCTAGGATTGGTGTAGACAATAGTCGCTTCCTGTTGATCGACCTTGTTCAAGCCATACATGGCCAAATACAAGTCCAATTTTCAGGTTAGAGAGACCACTGGAATCAGACAATAAGCGCTTCCTGTTGATCGACCTTGTTCAAGCCATACATGGTCAAATACAAGTTCAATTTTCAGGTTAGAGAGACCACTGGAATCTTAAGTGCTTGTGCACTAACTGTGGATATGGAGAAAACATGACGCAAGGAAATATTGGCACGGCTTAGCAATTGTACATGATGCAGGCTGATACGAACAATCAGATAGGGCAATGGCAGAATCCACATCTCCATTTGCCGCTATTAGAATCTGAGTAGTTACATTTCATTTACTTAGAATCGACGAAAAGGGCGATGAGAATGCATCAAATCACACATATAGTTAATATTACCATATATGACTTATTTCTTTTGAAAACTAAAGCATTGTAGTTTTCATTGGCGAAACATAAAGATGTTTTTACTTAAATGTTTGCATGTTTTTATCCATTATAGGGGCAATAGAAAATGTACAGCCTGTGTTAAACTTAAATTGGACATCGGTGAGCCAAATGAAATGTTATTATAAAAATCCGGCTGTAGAACAAGTTAGTCTGCAAAAATGGTTTGCAACAATGTTTAAAAAATAACTTTTGGCATGCGTAAGGCCTCATTATCGCATGCATGTTTGGTACAATGACAGTTTTCCTTTTATAACCTATGAGTGTTCTATGTCTTTTGTTCACCCAGTTCACTGTCTTTTTCCTATGCGATTCTAAACAAAATCTATTTTCAACAAATTTTGATGTTCTAGTATATACTCAATCTTACTTTTCAGATTTACCTTTGGAAAGAACAAGATCATAAATTGAAATAAACAATTAACTGTTAAAACATTTCAATCAATTCAAGCTTTTCTTATTAAACACGAGTCACCAATGGACTATATATGTTTTGTATTTTCATAATCTTAAGTACAGTTTCCAAGGAACTAAAGTATTTCTAGCAATTAGTTCTAATGACATTTTTATATATTAGCTGGAAACTGTTTTCAGTGACATATAGTTGGAATTTATTAGCCCTGAAAAAAACTCAATCTCTAAAACATTGTTTAGATTTCTTTCCTGAATCAAGTTAGCTAGAATTTAATCAATATACCAAGACACTGTTAAAAGGTTATAGGTATATAGTGATCAATTCCAAATGGCAAATAAGTTTTTTTTATAGCGAATTGCTGAATTGAAAGCACAGACTCTACATTCCCAAACACCAAATAATTCCCCATCATCATTCATATAACTGCATATATATTCCATGTCCGTCTTCAACAAGTATGTGGTAGATGAAGATTTCATGCAAAGTGAATCTGTATGGTAAGGGAATTTTTTGTGTTAATTGAAAGTGCTTTTGCAGCCTTTTGCAGACTGCGATTGCGTGAGATCTGACATCGTCGGTACAACATTCCTGTTATGTTGCATACAAAGGAAGACATCATTTATGAAAAACATAAAATGGAAGAATGTCATGACACTTTAGAACTAATTAGGTTCGTTATCTTCTCTTGCGACACTAGCAGAACATCATACGTCAATTCAAGCTGTGTAATCATTTCTGCTGTAATTGAAACTATACATATTTTCTATTGTAGGCAAATTATTTCATTTTCAGAAATAATTTTTAGTAGTGCATCGTCTTTCCGTACAACATCATTGTTTTGCATTTGAAGTTAGTTAATATTGTTTCAATATTAAACAAGTTAGTTTATATTGTTTTAATATTAAACAAGTCAGTTTATATTGTTTTAATATTAAACAAGTTAATTTCTATTGTTTTAATATTAAACAAGTTAGTTTATATTGTTTTAATATTAAACAAGATAGTTTATATTGTTTTAATATTAAACAAGTTAGTTTATATTGTTTTAAGATAGTTTATATTGTTTTAATATAATACAAGTTAGTTTATATTGTTTCAATATTAAGCAAGTTTGTTTATATTGTTTTAATATTAGACAAGTTAGTTTATATTGTTTTAATATTAAACAAGTTAGTTTATATTGTTTTAATATTAAACAAGTTAATTTATATTGTTTTGATATTAAACAAGTTAGTTTATATTGTTTTAATATTAAACAAGTTAGTTTATATTGTTTTAATTTTAAACAAGTTAGTTTATATTGTTTTAATATCAAGCAAGTTAGTTTATATTGTTTTAATATTAAACAAGTTAGTTTATATTGTTTTAATATTAAACAAAATAATTTATATTGTTTTGATATTAAACAAGTTAGTTTATATTCTTTTAATATTAAACAAGTTAGTTTATATTGTTTTAATTTTAAACAAGTTAGTTTATATTGTTTTAATATCAAGCAAGTTAGTTTATATTCTTTTAATATTAAACAAGTTAGTTTATATTGTTTTAATATCAAACAAGTTAGTTTATATTGTCTTAATATTAAACAAGTTAGTTTATATTGTTTTAATATCAAACAAGTTAGTTTATATAGTTTTAATATCAAACAAGTTAGTTTATATTGTTTTAATATTAAACAAGTTAGTTTATATTGTTTTTAATATTAAACAAGTTAGTTTATATTATTTTAATATTAAACAAGTTAGTTTATATTGTTTTAATATTAAACAAGTTAGTTTATATTGTTTTAATATTAAACAAGTTAGTTTATATTATTTTAATATTAAACAAGTTAGTTTTTATTGTTTTAATATTAAACAAGCTAATTTATATTGTTTTAATATTAAACAAGTTAGTTTATATTGTTTTAATATCAAACAAGTTAGTTTATATTGTTTTAATATTAAACAAGTTAGTTTATATTGTTTTAATATTAAACAAGTTAGTTTATATTGTTTTAATATTAAACAAGTTAGTTTATATTGTTTTAATATCAAGCAAGTTAGTTTATATTGTTTTAATATCAAGCAAGTTAGTTTATATTGTTTTCATATTAAACAAGTTAGTTTATATTGTTTTAATATTAAACAAGTTAATTTATATTGTTTTAACATCAAGCAAGCTAGTTTATATTGTTTTAATATTAAACAAGTTAGTTTATATTGTTTTAATATTAAACAAGTTAGTTTATATTGTTTTAATATCAAGCAAGTTAGTTTATATTGTTTTAATATTAAACAATTTAGTTTATATTGTTTTAATATCAAGCAAGTTAGTTTATATTGTTTTAATATTAAACAAAATAGTTTATATTGTTTTAATATTAACAAGTTAGTTTATATTCTTTTAATATTAAAAAAGTTAGTTTAAATTCTTTTAATAGTAAACAAGTTAGTTTATATTGTTTTAATATCAAACAAGTTAATTTATATTCTTTTAATATTAAACAAGTTAGTTTATATTGTTTTAAGTTAGTTTATATTGTTTTAATATTAAACAAGTTAGTTTATATTGTTTTAATATCAAGCTAGTTAGTTTATATTGTTTTAATATCAAGCAAGTTAATTTATATTGTTTTAATATTAAACAAGTTAGTTTATATTGTTTTAATATCAAACAAGTTAGTTTATATTCTTTTAATATTAAACAAGTTAGTTTATATTGTTTTAATATCAAACAAGTTAGTTTATATTGTTTTAATATTAAACAAGTTAGTTTATATTGTTTTAATATCAAACAAGTTAGTTTATATTGTTTTAATATCAAACAAGTTAGTTTATATTGTTTTAATATTAAACAAGTTAGTTTATATTGTTTTTAATATTAAACAAGTTAGTTTATATTATTTTAATATTAAACAAGTTAGTTTATATTGTTTTAATATTAAACAAGTTAGTTTATATTGTTTTAATATTAAACAAGTTAGTTTATATTATTTTAATATTAAACAATTTAGTTTATATTGTTTTAATATTAAACAAGTTAATTTATATTGTTTTAATATTAAACAAGTTAGTTTATATTGTTTTAATATTAAACAAGTTAGTTTATATTGTTTTAATATTAAACAAGTTAGTTTATATTGTTTTAATATTAAACAAGTTAGTTTATATTGTTTTAATATTAAACAAGTTAGTTTATATTGTTTTAATATCAAGCAAGTTAGTTTATATTGTTTTAATATCAAGCAAGTTAGTTTATATTGTTTTAATATTAAACAAGTTAGTTTATATTGTTTTAATATTAAACAAGTTAATTTATATTGTTTTAACATCAAGCAAGTTAGTTTATATTGTTTTAATATTAAACAAGTTAGTTTATATTGTTTTAATATTAAACAATTTAGTTTATATTGTTTTAATATCAAGCAAGTTAGTTTATATTGTTTTAATATTAAACAAGTTAGTTTATATTGTTTTAATATCAAGCAAGTTAGTTTATATTGTTTTAATATCAAGCAAGTTAGTTTATATTGTTTTAATATTAAACAAGTTAGTTTATATTGTTTTAATATTAACAAGTTAGTTTATATTCTTTTAATATTAAAAAAGTTAGTTTAAATTCTTTTAATAGTAAACAAGTTAGTTTATATTCTTTTAATATTAAACAAGTTAGTTTATATTCTTTTAATATTAAACAAGTTAGTTTATATTGTTTTAAGTTAGTTTATATTGTTTTAATATTAAACAAGTTAGTTTATATTGTTTTAATATCAAGCAAGTTAGTTTATATTGTTTTAATATCAAGCAAGTTAATTTATATTGTTTTAATATTAAACAAGTTAGTTTATATTGTTTTAATATCAAGTAAGTTAGTTTATATTGTTTTAATATTAAACAAATTAGTTTATGTTGTTTTAATATTAAACAAGTTAGTTTATATTGTTTTAATATTAAACTTTATTGTATTGGTTTAGTATCAATACATTAACATATTGCCCATCAACTAGAGAAGAAATAAAATCACAGCAATGAAGGAAGAAAAAAAATCACAGCAATGAGAGAAAAATAAAATCACAGCAATGAGAGAAAAATAAAATCACAGCAATGAAGGAAGAAATAAAATCACAGCAATGAGGGAAGAAATAAAATCACAGCAATGAAGGAAGAAATAAAATCACAGCAATGAAGGAAGAAATAAAATCACAGCAATGAGAGTAAAATAAAATCACAGCAATGAGAGAAAAATAAAATCACAGCAATGAAGGAAGAAATAAAATCACAGCAATGAGAGAAAAATAAAATCACAGCAATGAGAGAAAAATAAAATCACAGCAATGAGAGAAAAATAAAATCACAGCAATTAGAGAAAAATAAAATCACAGCAATGAAGGAAGAAATAAAATCACAGCAATGAGAGAAAAATAAAATCACAGCAATGAGAGAAAAATAAAATCACAGCAATTAGAGAAAAATAAAATCACAGAAATGAAGGAAGAAATAAAATCACAGCAATGAAGGAAGAAATAAAATCACAGCAATGAAGGAAGAAATAAAATCACAGCAATGAAGGAAGAAATAAAATCACAGCAATGAAGGAAGAAATAAAATCACTGCAGTGAGAGAAGAAATAAAATCAAAAGCAATAAGAGAAGAAATAAAATCACAGCAATGCAAGACGAAATAAAATTTGTGATGAAAAGACCTACTTGTGAGTGTATACGAGTAAAATAATACAGATAAAATCATGACAAGTTTAAAGAGTTAGTTAAAATTGCTATATATGACACAGCCTGAAATATTAAAGTTCGACAAGACTTCCATCATTGTATAAATGGTTTAGTGTATGCTGGTTCTTTGTAAACTTTGTGCACATCCACTGTAGATTCGAAAATAATATTATACATTTTTAACTTACAAAGGATACATACACATCTGTAGAACCGTCAAACAAAAATATCCACTACTAAATATGTCCACTCGATAGGAAGATCTATTAAAGATCAAACTATGGGATTTGTACAGTAACGTTTCCTCTTTAGTCTTATGTGTTTTCGTTGTATGCATTTAACGATAATAAAATGTATCAATCAAATATAACCAGTGTATTATGCGAATACTGCCAATTACATGTATTACTGACGAAAAACTGTGAATGTATTTTCCTAATTAAATTGACTTAATAGATGATGATCAGCTATGATTTTGATATTTGTCATTTACAGTGTGAAATATTAATTATTGCATGGATATATAAAGTTATTATAAAATATGAATTAGAGAAAGAAAAAGGTTTAGAAGCATTTTGTGAAACTCCCATTTGCAGCACGCTGTACGTAAATGCTTTTGGATCATTTGATATATCTCTCGAATGTATTAATCACGATGAAGATTACAAAAATAAAATAAAACGGTGTATATAATTTTCATTGTCCTAGGGACTTATTTAATTGCGATAAGAAAAGGCGTAAAGTTGTTCTGGCTCCTGCAGGCAAATAAAGCTCGTTGCCATCCTTAGCAGGTTGTATCAGAAGATATCATCATTGATTCCTTCTATGTTAATTTCTATCCAATTGCATTCTTATGTCATTACCCTTCAGAGAGATTCATATGCTTTTTTCATCTCAGGTGTTAAATTTGTAAATATATTTCAACACGCACGGATAATATGTCGCTCATTACAACTCGTACAGATAATATCTCGTTCGTTGACTTTTGTGTACGTTTCTAGCAATTAATAACGGTTTGAAAGGAATACGAAACTAGCAATACCATTTAATAATTAATAACAGTTTGAAAGGAATACGAAACTAGCAATACCGTTTAATAATTAATAACAGTTTGAAAGGAATACGAAACTAACAATACCGTTTAATAATTTTAAGATATCCTTGTATTTTCTAATTCGGGAAAACTATCAGACACACGCTATCACTAATTAGGCATCTATCTTTGACAGTATTTCAAGCGCCGTAATATTCAGAGAGACACGATGGATTATCGATTTGTTTACGTATATACAGATATATTATGGGATAGCGGACTCAACTACAGCATAATTGTCGGTGGAACCGAGCATACATCTCTGTTTTACTTGCTGACTTATTTTGCAGTGCCCGGGTTTAATTCGTCGTTGTTTAGATGCTCGCAACAGTTGCTTAGAACAGAATAATGTTACTCTCTGTTTGTCTGCATGTTCTAATTAGAAGGATGGATTTGACAATTTCATTACAATTTTTTTCTATGGAATAATACATTGTCGTATAGTGAAATGAGTGTTATAGTGTTATCGCTTGGAAGCGGCACCAATTGAAGTAATGAAAATTACCTTTCGCAAATATTACAGAAAATCGTTATTGCATCTGAAACAATCGCATCAGAAGAAGAAAAAAATGGACGAATGTATTTATGTTTTAAATAGGCTGTTGATAAAGAGATGCTAGTCATATAACTGTTATGTGGCACCCTCCATGGATTAATAGTGTAATGAAGTATTTTTAAGTTCACTTCCAAAATATAACTTGCTTGCACACCGTTTTTGAGGCACAATAATTGTGAGGACTGTATCACTTAATTGTTGATAATTTGTAAATGTTCCAGTAGACATTCTATATCTTAAATCCTGGATATTACGTATTATTTTTACAAAGAACATTTGGATTTGTCTCAAAGGTATAAATAGTAAGTACTTTCATTATAGATATAAAATAGATGACAAACCATTACAACAAGTTTAACCTCTTTACAAAGCAAATATGGCCATTAATTTATTATGAACGATCTGACGGCAGACCATATAAGCAATCATGGAGATACAGAACTTTCATTTCTTGAAAATATGACGTTTAATCAAATAGCATGTAATGGATTGCCGTCTATGGGTGTTTATATATATATAGCAATATAAGAAAGACATTGTGTTTTTATACCGTTGAAGGTTTGTTTTCTAAGAAGAGATTATACCACAACATAGCAAAGAATAATTAATTCTTTCAGTTGTAAAGATTAGAATGTCCTTTCAATCAGACATTGAAGAACAACTGTTGGTTTCAGTGTGAATGAATATTGGAAGGAGTATCTTTAAAACAAACAAAAAGTAAAATGAACGAGACGCATCAGTCTGCCGAACAGAGTCACACAATACCTGGACATGTAAAGTGTGTGATAATTATCATGTATTCTGTAATCACGATGATAGCTGTTGGCGGGAACGGGATCGTCTGCTACCTAGTTTATGCATACAAACGTCTACATACCGTCCCAAACTATTTAATCGTTAATCTTGCCTCCAGCGATCTCATCATGGCCACATTTTGCATCCCTTTCACAATTGTGGCGAATGTTCTAAACTATTGGCCCTTTGGAGCAACTATGTGTCCAATTGTCTTATATGTTCAGGTTGTGGCTGTATTTCTAAATGCTTATACGTTAGTTGCTATGAGTATAGACAGATATATCGTGATAGTCCATCCATTCAAAAACAGAATTACGATAAGACAAACATTTTTTGTAATTTCTGGAATCTGGGTGCTATCTTTGTCCATTCCGTTACCAACACTATTCAAGGCTCGGATTCTGTACTATAGTAACACCAGTGGCCAGTGCCTAGAGATGTGGGAGGACAACACGTGGCAATATAAATACAGCCTTGTTATTATGACGTTACATTACTTCGGACCAGTAGTTCTTCTCATATTCTCATATTCCAAAATTGGGTATAATATATGGGTAAAGAATATCCAGGGAGATGTTCGGAATAAACGAAGACTTCAATTAGCAGAAGCAAAGCAGAGGGCAAGTATTCCTTAATATCACTAGTATGCAATTAAACAGTCCAATAACTAGCGTGAAAGTTTTCATTCCTAACACTAGCAAACAAGTATTCATTGCTACTATTTGAATGTAATAATTAAATCCTATCAAGTATGCAATTAGCCATTTCTATCACTAGCATGCAATTATTCATTCCTATCATTAGTATGCAAATACATATTACTATCACTAGTATTAAAGCATACATTACAGAGACTAGTATGCAAGTATTCATTCCCATCACTAGAGTGCAAATAGCCATTACTATCACAAGTATGTAAGCATTCAATCGCATCATTAGTATGCAAATAAATATTACTATCACTAGTATTAAAGCATACATTACCAAGACTACTATGCAAGTATTCATTCCCATCAGTAGAGTGCAATTAGCCATTACTATCAAGAGTATGTAAGTATTCAATGGCATCATTAGTATGCAATTACCTATTAGTATCACTAGCATGCAATTGTTCAATTCCATCACTAGTATGCAATTAGCTATTACTATCACTAGTATCCAAGTATTAAATTCCATCGCTAGTATGCAATTATTTATTATTATCACTAGTCTGCAAATATTCATTACCACAACTAGTATGCAAGTAGCTATTACTAACACTAGTATGCAATTTTTCATTACCAAGACTAGTATGAAAGTATTCATTCCCATCACTGGTATGCAATTGCCTTTTATTATCACTAGTATGCAAGCATAACTTACTATCACTAGCTTGCAAGTAGTCATTAGTTTAATGGCATGGAACTAGCGATTAATGTCACTAGTTAGTATTCAATCGTATCACTAGTATGCAAGTATTCATTCCCATCACTAGTATGCAGTTAGCTATTAATATCACTAGCATGCAAGTATTCATTCCCATCACTAGTATGCCATTAGCTATTACTATCACTAGTATGCAAGTATTCATTACCACGGCTAGTATGCCAGTTTTCATTGTTATCACTAGAATGCAAGTATTCATTGCTTTCTCTAGTATACAAGTCTTCATTGCTTTCTCCAGTATACAAGTATTCATTGCTATACTTAGTATACAAGTATTCTTTGTTTTCTCTAGTATACAAGTATTCATTGCTTTCTCTAGTATACAAGTCTTCATTGCTTTCTCCAGTATACAAGTATTCATTGCTATACTTAGTATACAAGTATTCTTTGTTTTCTCTAGTATACAAGTTTTCATTGCTTTCTCTAGTATGCAAGTATTCATTGCTTTCTCTAGTATACAAATATTCATTGCTTTCTCTAGAATACAAGTATTGCTTGATCAAGTATACAAGTATTCATTGCTTTCTCAAGATTACAAGTATTCTTAGTTTTCTCTAGTATACAAGCATTCATTGCTTTCTCTAGTATGCACGTATTGCTTGATTTATCTAGTGTACAAGTATTCATTGCTTTCTCTAGTGTACAAGTATTCATTGCTTTCTCTAGTATACAAGTATTCTTAGTTTTCTCTTGTATACAAGTTTTCATTGCTTTCCTTATTATACAAGTATTCATTGCTTTCTCTAGTATACAAGTATTCATTGCTTTCTCTAGTATACAAGTATTCATTGCTTTCTCTAGAATACAAGTATTGCTTGATCAAGTATACAAGTATTCATTGCTTTCTCAAGATTACAAGTATTCTTAGTTTTCTCTAGTATACAAGTATTGCTTTCTCTAGTATACAAGTATTCATTGCTTTCTCTAGTATACAAGTATTCATTGCTTTCTCTAGAATACAAGTATTGCTTGATCAAGTATACAAGTATTCATTGCTTTCTCAAGATTACAAGTATTCTTAGTTTTCTCTTGTATACAAGTATTGCTTTCTCTAGTATACAAGTATTCATTGCTTTCTCTAGTATATACGTATTCATTGCTTTCTCTAGTATACAAGTATTCATTGCTTTCTCTAGTATACAAGTATTCATTGCTTTCTCTAGTATACAAGTATTCATTGCTTTCTCTAGTATACAAGTATTCATTGCTTTCTCTAGTATACAAGTATTCATTGCTTTTTCTAGTATACAAGTTTTAATTGCTTTCTCTAGTATACAAGTATTCATTGCTTTCTCTAGTATACAAGTATTCATTGCTTTCTCTAGTATACAAGTATTCATTGCTTTCTCTAGTATACAAGTATTCATTGCTTTTTCTAGTATACAAGTATTCATTGCTTTCTCTAGTATACAAGTTTTAATTGCTTTCTCTAGTATACAAGTATTCATTGCTTTCTCTAGTATACAAGTATTCATTGCTTTCTCTAGTATACAAGTATTCATTGCTTTCTCTAGTATACAAGTATTCATTGTTTTTTCTAGTATACAAGTTTTAATTGCTTTCTCTAGTATACAAGTATTCATTGCTTTCTCTAGTATACAAGTATTCATTGCTTTCTCCATTATACAAGTATTCATTGCTTTCTCTAGTATACAAGTATTCATTGCTTTCTCTTGTATACAAGTATTGCTTTCTCTAGTATACAAGTATTCATTGCTTTCTCTAGTATATACGTATTCATTGCTTTCTCTAGTATACCAGTATTCATTGCTTTCTCTAGTATACAAGTATTCATTGCTTTCTCCAGTATACAAGTTTTCATTGCTTTCTCTAGTATACAAGTATTCATTGCTTTCTCTAGTATACAAGTATTCATTGCTTTCTCTAGTATATACGTATTCATTGCTTTCTCTAGTATACCAGTATTCATTGCTTTCTCTAGTATACAAGTATTCATTGCTTTCTCTAGTATACAAGTTTTCATTGCTTTCTCTAGTATACAAGTATTCATTGCTTTCTCTAGTATACAAGTATTCATTGCTTTCTCTAGTATACAAGTATTCATTGCTTTCTCTAGTATACAAGTATTCATTGCTTTCTCTAGTATACAAGTATTCATTGCTTTCTCTAGTATACAAGTATTCATTGCTTTTTCTAGTATACAAGTTTTAATTGCTTTCTCTAGTATACAAGTATTCATTGCTTTCTCTAGTATACAAGTATTCATTGCTTTCTCTAGTATACAAGTATTCATTGCTTTCTCTAGTATACAAGTATTCATTGCTTTTTCTAGTATACAAGTATTCATTGCTTTCTCTAGTATACAAGTTTTAATTGCTTTCTCTAGTATACAAGTATTCATTGCTTTCTCTAGTATACAAGTATTCATTGCTTTCTCTAGTATACAAGTATTCATTGCTTTCTCTAGTATACAAGTATTCATTGCTTTTTCTAGTATACAAGTTTTAATTGCTTTCTCTAGTATACAAGTATTCATTGCTTTCTCTAGTATACAAGTATTCATTGCTTTCTCCAGTATACAAGTATTCATTGCTTTCTCTAGTATACAAGTATTCATTGCTTTCTCTAGTATACAAGTATTCATTGCTTTCTCTAGTATACAAGTATTCATTGCTTTTTCTAGTATACAAGTTTTAATTGCTTTCTCTAGTATACAAGTATTCATTGCTTTCTCTAGTATACAAGTATTCATTGCTTTCTCTAGTATACAAGTATTCATTGCTTTCTCTAGTATACAAGTATTCATTGCTTTTTCTAGTATACAAGTATTCATTGCTTTCTCTAGTATACAAGTATTCATTGCTTTCTCTAGTATACAAGTATTCATTGCTTTCTCTAGTATACAAGTATTCATTGCTTTCTCTAGTATGCAAGTATTCATTGCTTTCTCTAGTATACAAGTTTTCATTGCTTTCTCTATTATACAAATATTACTTGCTTTCTCTAGTATACAGTATTCATTGCTTTCTCTAGTATACCAGTCTTCTTTGCTTTCTCTAGTATACAATTATTTCTTGACATCACTAGACTTGTATTTAGTTAGACATTAATATCACAGGTATGTAATTAGCAATAAATATCAATTGTATGGAATATTCATTGCTACTCTAGTATGCACTAAGTCATTCATATAATTAGTAATAATTCATTTATATTTCTAGCATGCATGTATTCGTTGCTGTCACTGGTATGCAAATATTCATGCATATGGTTAGCATGTAGTTAGCCATTCTTATCCCTATATCGGAAATATTCATTGCTATGGTTAGCATGTAGTTAGCCATTCTTATCACTATATCGCAAATATTCATAGATATGGTTAGCATGTAGTTAGCCATTCTTATCACTATATCGCAAATATTCATTGATATGGTTAGCATGTAGTTAGCCATTCTTATCACTATATCGCAAATATTCATTGCTAAGGTTAGCATGTATCACTAGTATGGTGGTATTGTTATTACTAATATGCCAGTATTTTTTTTTCAATTACTAAGTTGCAAATATTTATTGCTATAAATGGTATAATGTAGTAATTGTTTTCCCTAGTATGCAAGTATTCCTTTCAATCACTAGTAAGCAAGTATTTATTCTTACATGTAGTATGCACGCCTTCTTTGATCACTAGTTTCCAAGTATTCATTCATATCACTAGTATGCAGGTAATCGTTGCTATCACGAGTATTCAGGTATTCGTATCTTACACTAGTATACAAGTATTCATTCCTATTATTAGTATGCAATATTCTTTACTATCACTAATATGCATGTAATCATTACTATCAATAGTATGGGAGTTTTCATTAATATTTTGGCATGGAATAGACCATTCCTATCACTAGTAAATATTGATTAGTATTACTAGTATGTAAGTATTCATTGCTATCACTTATATGCTAGTATTCGTGACTATCACTAATATTCCATTAACCATTTTATCACTAGCATGACAGTAGTTATTAATATTACTAATATGCAAGTGTTAATTGGTATCACTCGCATGCTTTATATGTGGGCATAGCATCTGTCAAGTGGGTTCATTATTGCCTTTCATCGAGAACCGGAATAGAATTAGAATAGTTCCTTAATGAGATACTACCATGTTAATAAAGCTTTCAACTCGCTTCATCAAACTCAATAAATATTTACTTCTACAACCAACACAGACTATTTGAATGAATGTCCGAGTAAACCAAATCAAAATTAATAAAACGCTTTGAGAAGCAATGTACTATATATATATATATCTTAATTATCGGGTTATTGGCTGTCCGTTTAGACGCTTAGATCTATAGCTCATAACCTCCTCCCTTAATGTTTTCATTGTATCTAGTACAAATTAATGTTTTCATTGTATCTAGTACAAATTAATGTTTTCATTGTATCTAGTACAAATTAATGTTTTCATTGTATCTAGTACAAATTAATGTTTTCATTGTATCTAGTACAAATTAATGTTTTCATTGTATCTAGTATAAATTAATGTTTTCATTGTATCTAGTACAAATTAATGTTTTCATTGTATCTAGTATAAATTAATGTTTTCATTGTATCTAGTATAAATTAATGTTTTCATTGTATCTAGTACAAATTAATGTTTTCATTGTATCTAGTACAAATTAATGTTTTCATTGTATCTAGTACAAATTAATGTTTTCATTGTATCTAGTATAAATTAATGTTTTCATTGTATCTAGTACAAATTAATGTTTTCATTGTATCTAGTACAAATTAATGTTTTCATTGTATCTAGTACAAATTAATGTTTTCATTGTATCTAGTACAAATTAATGTTTTCATTGTATCTAGTATAAATTAATGTTTTCATTGTATCTAGTACAAATTAATGTTTTCATTGTATCTAGTACAAATTAATGTTTTCATTGTATCTAGTATAAATTAATGTTTTCATTGTATCTAGTATAAATTAATGTTTTCATTGTATCTAGTATAAATTAATGTTTTCATTGTATCTAGTATAAATTAATGTTTTCATTGTATCTAGTACAAATTAATGTTTTCATTGTATCTAGTATAAATTAATGTTTTCATTGTATCTAGTACAAATTAATGTTTTCATTGTATCTAGTATAAATTAATGTTTTCATTGTATCTAGTACAAATTAATGTTTTCATTGTATCTAGTATAAATTAATGTTTTCATTGTATCTAGTACAAATTAATGTTTTCATTGTATCTAGTATAAATTAATGTTTTCATTGTATCTAGTATAAATTAATGTTTTCATTGTATCTAGTATAAATTAATGTTTTCATTGTATCTAGTATACATTAATGTTTTCATTGTATCTAGTACAAATTAATGTTTTCATTGTATCTAGTATAAATTAATGTTTTCATTGTATCTAGTATAAATTAATGTTTTCATTGTATCTAGTATAAATTAATGTTTTCATTGTATCTAGTACAAATTAATGTTTTCATTGTATCTAGTATAAATTAATGTTTTCATTGTATCTAGTATAAATTAATGTTTTCATTGTATCTAGTATAAATTAATGTTTTCATTGTATCTAGTATAAATTAATGTTTTCATTGTATCTAGTACAAATTAATGTTTTCATTGTATCTAGTATAAATTAATGTTTTCATTGTATCTAGTATAAATTAATGTTTTCATTGTATCTAGTATAAATTAATGTTTTAATTGTATCTAGTACAAATTAATGTTTTCATTGTATCTAGTACAAATTAATGTTTTCATTGTATCTAGTACAAATTAATGTTTTCATTGTATCTAGTACAAATTAATGTTTTCATTGTATCTAGTATAAATTAATGTTTTCATTGTATCTAGTATAAATTAATGTTTTCATTGTATCTAGTATAAATTAATGTTTTCATTGTATCTAGTATAAATTAATGTTTTCATTGTATCTAGTACAAATTAATGTTTTCATTGTATCTAGTATAAATTAATGTTTTCATTGTATCTAGTATAAATTAATGTTTTCATTGTATCTAGTATAAATTAATGTTTTCATTGTATCTAGTATAAATTAATGTTTTCATTGTATCTAGTATAAATTAATGTTTTCATTGTATCTAGTACAAATTAATGTTTTCATTGTATCTAGTATAAATTAATGTTTTCATTGTATCTAGTACAAATTAATGTTTTCATTGTATCTAGTACAAATTAATGTTTTCATTGTATCTAGTACAAATTAATGTTTTCATTGTATCTAGTACAAATTAATGTTTTTATTGTATCTAGTATAAATTAATGTTTTCATTGTATCTAGTACAAATTAATGTTTTCATTGTATCTAGTACAAATTAATGTTTTCATTGTATCTAGTACAAATTAGTGTTTTCATTGTATCTAGTATAAATTAATGTTTTCATTGTATCTAGTACAAATTAATGTTTTCATTGTATCTAGTACAAATTAATGTTTTCATTGTATCTAGTACAAATTAATGTTTTCATTGTATCTAGTACAAATTAATGTTTTCATTGTATCTAGTACAAATTAATGTTTTCATTGTATCTAGTACAAATTAGTGTTTTCATTGTATCTAGTATAAATTAATGTTTTCATTGTATCTAGTACAAATTAATGTTTTCATTGTATCTAGTACAAATTAATGTTTTCATTGTATCTAGTACAAATTAATGTTTTCATTGTATCTAGTATAAATTAATGTTTTCATTGTATGTAGTACAAATTAATGTTTTCATTGTATCTAGTACAAATTAATGTTTTCATTGTATCTAGTATAAATTAATGTTTTCATTGTATCTAGTACAAATTAATGTTTTCATTGTATCTAGTATAAATTAATGTTTTCATTGTATCTAGTATAAATTAATGTTTTCATTGTATCTAGTACAAATTAATGTTTTCATTGTATCTAGTATAAATTAATGTTTTCATTGTATCTAGTATAAATTAATGTTTTCATTGTATCTAGTATAAATTAATGTTTTCATTGTATCTAGTATAAATTAATGTTTTCATTGTATCTAGTATAAATTAATGTTTTCATTGTATCTAGTACAAATTAATGTTTTCATTGTATCTAGTACAAATTAATGTTTTCATTGTATCTAGTATAAATTAATGTTTTCATTGTATCTAGTACAAATTAATGTTTTCATTGTATCTAGTATAAATTAATGTTTTCATTGTATCTAGTATAAATTAATGTTTTCATTGTATCTAGTATAAATTAATGTTTTCATTGTATCTAGTACAAATTAATGTTTTCATTGTATCTAGTATAAATTAATGTTTTCATTGTATCTAGTACAAATTAATGTTTTCATTGTATCTAGTATAAATTAATGTTTTCATTGTATCTAGTATAAATTAATGTTTTCATTGTATCTAGTACAAATTAATGTTTTCATTGTATCTAGTACAAATTAATGTTTTCATTGTATCTAGTACAAATTAATGTTTTCATTGTATCTAGTACAAATTAATGTTTTCATTGTATCTAGTATAAATTAATGTTTTCATTGTATCTAGTATAAATTAATGTTTTCATTGTATCTAGTACAAATTAATGTTTTCATTGTATCTAGTATAAATTAATGTTTTCATTGTATCTAGTATAAATTAATGTTTTCATTGTATCTAGTATAAATTAATGTTTTCATTGTATCTAGTATAAATTAATGTTTTCATTGTATCTAGTATAAATTAATGTTTTCATTGTATCTAGTATAAATTAATGTTTTCATTGTATCTAGTATAAATTAATGTTTTCATTGTATCTAGTACAAATTAATGTTTTCATTGTATCTAGTATAAATTAATGTTTTCATTGTATCTAGTATAAATTAATGTTTTCATTGTATCTAGTATAAATTAATGTTTTCATTGTATCTAGTATAAATTAATGTTTTCATTGTATCTAGTATAAATTAATGTTTTCATTGTATCTAGTATAAATTAATGTTTTCATTGTATCTAGTACAAATTAATGTTTTCATTGTATCTAGTATAAATTAATGTTTTCATTGTATCTAGTACAAATTAAAGTTTTCATTGTATCTAGTACAAATTAATGTTTTCATTGTATCTAGTATAAATTAATGTTTTCATTGTATCTAGTACAAATTAATGTTTTCATTGTATCTAGTACAAATTAATGTTTTCATTGTATCTAGTATAAATTAATGTTTTCATTGTATCTAGTACAAATTAATGTTTTCATTGTATCTAGTATAAATTAATGTTTTCATTGTATCTAGTATAAATTAATGTTTTCATTGTATCTAGTACAAATTAATGTTTTCATTGTATCTAGTACAAATTAATGTTTTCATTGTATCTAGTACAAATTAATGTTTTCATTGTATCTAGTATAAATTAATGTTTTCATTGTATCTAGTACAAATTAATGTTTTCATTGTATCTAGTACAAATTAATGTTTTCATTGTATCTAGTATAAATTAATGTTTTCATTGTATCTAGTACAAATTAATGTTTTCATTGTATCTAGTACAAATTAATGTTTTCATTGTATCTAGTATAAATTAATGTTTTCATTGTATCTAGTATAAATTAATGTTTTCATTGTATCTATTATAAATTAATGTTTTCATTGTATCTAGTATAAATTAATGTTTTCATTGTATCTAGTATAAATTAATGTTTTCATTGTATCTAGTATAAATTAATGTTTTCATTGTATCTAGTATAAATTAATGTTTTCATTGTATCTAGTATAAATTAATGTTTTCATTGTATCTAGTATAAATTAATGTTTTCATTGTATCTAGTACAAATTAATGTTTTCATTGTATCTAGTATAAATTAATGTTTTCATTGTATCTAGTATAAATTAATGTTTTCATTGTATCTAGTACAAATTAATGTTTTCATTGTATCTAGTACAAATTAATGTTTTCATTGTATCTAGTACAAATTAATGTTTTCATTGTATCTAGTACAAATTAATGTTTTCATTGTATCTAGTACAAATTAATGTTTTCATTGTATCTAGTATAAATTAATGTTTTCATTGTATCTAGTACAAATTAATGTTTTCATTGTATCTAGTACAAATTAATGTTTTCATTGTATCTAGTATAAATTAATGTTTTCATTGTATCTAGTACAAATTAATGTTTTCATTGTATCTAGTACAAATTAATGTTTTCATTGTATCTAGTACAAATTAATGTTTTCATTGTATCTAGTATAAATTAATGTTTTCATTGTATCTAGTATAAATTAATGTTTTCATTGTATCTAGTACAAATTAATGTTTTCATTGTATCTAGTACAAATTAATGTTTTCATTGTATCTAGTACAAATTAATGTTTTCATTGTATCTAGTACAAATTAATGTTTTCATTGTATCTAGTATAAATTAATGTTTTCATTGTATCTAGTACAAATTAATGTTTCGCGTGTAAACACAATTTTGTTGCTCTTGCTTTTGCTACAAATCATTTTTTTAAATTACAAAATCCTTGTAGCATGCATTTGCAGGATTTTCTGTTCATAAATACTATGGCAAATAAGGACAGCGAAATTAGCTTAATGTGCGATAAATATACTTTAATACTTTTGTGTTCACAACGGAAAACAATCACCATGGTTGTCAAACATACACATTTAAAGGAAAGAAAGAAACAAAAGCAGAATGTATACTTCTCAACACAACACATGAAATGGATTCGTACTGGTATAATTGTGTGGCATGCATCAATAAATAAAACGTTTGACCCAACAATCGTGCAATTCCTGTTATTATTGTTTATTGTTATTATTATTAGCAATTCCTGTTATTATTGTTTATTGTTATTATTATTAGCAATTCCTGTTATTATTGTTTATCGTTATTATTATTAGCAATTTCTGTTATTATTGTTTATCGTTATTATTATTAGCAATTCCTGTTATTATTGTTTATGGTTATTATTATTAGCAGTTCCTGTTATTATTGTTTATTGTTATTATTATTATCAATTCCTGTTATTATTGTTAATTGTTATTATTATTAGCAATTCCTGTTATTATTGTTTATTGTTATTATTATTGGCAATTCCTGTTATTATTGTTTATTGTTATTATTATTAGCAGTTCCTGTTATTATTGTTTATTGTTATTATTATTAGCAGTTCCTGTTATTATTTTTAGCAATTCCTGTTAATATTGTGTATTGTCATTATTATTAGCGATTCCTGTTATTATTGTTCATTGTTATTATTATTAGCGATTCCTGTTATTATTGTTCATTGTTATTATTATTAGCAGTTCCTGTTATTATTGTTTATTGTTAGTATTATTAGCAGTTCCTGTTATTATTGTTTATTGTTATTATTATTAGCAGTTCCTGTTACTGTTTATTGTTATTATTATTAGCAGTTCCTGTTATTATTGTTTATTGTTATTATTATTAGAAGTTCCTGTTATTATTGTTTATTGTCATTATTATTAGCAGTTCCTGTTATTATTGTTTATTATTATTATTATTAGCAGTTCCTGTTATTATTGTTTATTGTTAGTATTATTAGCAGTTCCTGCTATTATTGTTTATTGTTATTATTATGAGCAATTCCTGTTATTATTGTTTATTGTTATTATTATTAGCGATTCCTGTTATTATTGTTATTGTTATTATTATTAGCAATTCCTGTTATTATTGTTTATTGTTAATATTCTTAGCAGTTCCTGTTATTATTGTTTATTGTTATTATTATTAGCAGTTCCTGTTATTATTGTTTATTGTTCTTATTATTAGCAATTCCTGTTATTATTGTTATTGTTATTATTATTAGCAATTCCTGTTATTATTGTTTATTGTTGTTATTATTGGACGTGTTTATACAGTTTTAAATGACCCATGAAAAATATAATTTACTACAATTCTGAAACAAATATAATTCCATGAACCATTCTGTAAACGTTTGCAAGTAGTTAATGCATTGATAAAATCATCACAAAAATGACAGCAGTAATCCAGCTTGCTGGCACCTGATTTTTTAACGACATATTTTGTGTGGAGATCGGATACATACATACATACATACGTACGTACGTACGTACGTACGTACGTACGTACGTACATACATACATACATACATACATACATACATACATACATACATACATACATACATACATACATACATACATACATACATACATAACATAACATATATTAAATCGACCCATGAAAAATATAATTTACTGCAATATTATATATATATATATATATATATATATATATATATATATATATATATATATATATATATATATATATATATATATATATATATATATATATAGTTATTTTTAGTCAGTCGTCTCACAGTTTTGAAATGTCTCATCGATCAGACCTAATGTAGTGCAATAGAGCTCTATAAGACCTACTTCGGTAACTCATTTTTTTTATATGGTAAAGTTTGCACTCTGGAAATCCAGATTGATATTTACACCATTGCATTTTAACAATATGCCTAGTCTGATATTTACCGCATTACATTACTGGAGACATTAATAATATAAGTTATTTGTTGACAGTGTTCTTTTAATTTCAGATGATTAAGATGATGATTACTGTGGTGGTGTTCTATGCTCTCTGTTGGTTACCGCTTCATATCATCACAATAGTTGGGGATAACCACCCTAGTATTTATAACCAACTTCATGGGCCTATTCTCTGGCACTGTTTCCACTGGCTGGCCATGAGCAACAGCTGTTACAATCCAATAATATATATTTGGATGAGTCCAAAATTTAGGACTGGTCTTCATTTGGCACTTCAAAAATGTACAAGAAGACGACGAAGTCCGTGTGATTCTGAAGAAAATATTAGTCAGCATGTTCGTGTAGTTTTACCCCAAACAGAACTTCCGCAGAGGCAAATAACGCATCGAAAGGCACGAGAAAAATGGAAAAGAAATCGACAACTACAAGATAAGTTTGATGTCCTCTTGTCAAGGAATTATCTGTTACCATGGAGAATCAATAGTGATACATAAATTATTTTTTACAATAAGGTGATATTGAACTGTCAATTTACATCAATCTATTACTGACTCAGATAGGATATTACAGAAAGATCAGATATCCGCGTTGAACTGAGGAAGTAATTATCACACGTTTTGCTCACATCAAGATTGTTTGTTTTTTTTTTTTTTGGAGGGGGGACACCAGACAGATGACTCCTCCTCCTATTTGAAAAAACTAAAAAAAAAGTGTTTATGTATTGATGTGTACCCCCTGATGTGTAGTTTTTATGTTTTTTAAGAAAAATTTCATTTTCTTTACCCTAACCTCAATTTTGTCCCATCGGGGTTATATGAAAAATAGGAAGATATTTTGGTCCTTAGTGTTTTCTATGACAAGGCTACCCGAGCTAAAAAGCTCATCATGGGTCTCCTGTGCATCAAGATTCAGGAATGAAGGACAAATTTTGCTTTAAAGAAGCTCTTTATTTCTTCTGTGAAATTATACTTATATTAAACGCAATGAACCATGAGTTGAGGTGTGTCTGCGGTCGCTATTGTTTAAACACTCCCTTGTCAATCCCCGTGTGAACGTATAAGAAAAAGTATGAAAGTTAACAGTAAAGAATTTTTTAAACATGAATGTTATAACTTATAAGTGTTTTCATTATTTCCTTTTCATTATTTCTTGGTACATTTTATACAAATTTCACACACAAAGGTTCCTTTGTCACAAAGATATCAGCTAATTGTAAAACAAAATATGTTTTCATCATCATAATATACATTGCTTTTCTGACATATTAGGAAAAGCTGCAGAAAAGTATTATTTCATTTATATCATTGTTTCCAACTTATTATTGATAATTTGTAACAATAACAATAATAATAACATTAATACTAATAACCATTGATGTTATTGATATCCACGAAATATGTTCTTAAAAATACTTAAAAATATTTTCAGCTACATTTAATTAGTCTGTCGCCGCTTTCAGTTTGTATACTCACTCGGAGCAATTGCTTACTTTTCTTGCGATCGCTAGTATTACAAAGCTGTGCGTCATCCCATTTCATACAAGCAGTCCTGTTGTTTAAGTATTTTTGTCTCATATTATTGACGTTAAAACATCTAAAGTTAAATCAATGATT
Source organism: Unio delphinus (assembly GCA_029339505.1). Classification (NCBI taxonomy): domain Eukaryota; kingdom Metazoa; phylum Mollusca; class Bivalvia; order Unionida; family Unionidae; genus Unio; species Unio delphinus. The sequence continues at coordinate 1,177,839 of JAQISU010000400.1, forward strand.
CGAGGGTAAATAGTGTGCGTAGGATTAAAATATGTAATTTGGGACGTAGTGTGTTTATAGGGTCAAATAGGACTCGTGAGGGTCAAGAGTTGTGAGACAAAAGTGTTTATAGAATTAAACGGGAAGGGAAATGGGAAGGAGTTTATCTTGAGTTTAGGATGACAACGACACATTATATGTGGGAAATATTCATGGCGAATTAATTTTATGGATACTTTTCATTTGTTTTATTTATTGTCGACCGACTACAATAATATCTGCTTTTTGCTCCCTCACATGCTAAATTTTTTCTTTTTGCAACACACTCCTTGAAACAACAATTTTTCAACATTTTCCTACAATAATAACATAGGTAACAATAAAAACACATTTTTTTATATCGGAAGTCTCAAGTAGACTGACTATAACCATATAGATCTGAATGGACGCTTGGATCAAATGACAACACAACACAACATGATGAAAGATGGAAATATACGAAATGAACTAATAACAAAATATGTATATACTACAAATACAGTGAGTCTCTCACGCTCTCAACATACCATTCATGCAATCACTTTACACAAACTTTCACAAACAGAAAAACAAAATATTATAAATGTATTCTCGTGTATGACGGTAAAAATCCAATAATCTCATGTAATGAAAGTAAAATTCTAATAATATCATGGAATGAAAATCAGATAGATTCAAATAATCTAATGTCATCAAAATGATTCAAGTGTACTCAATTTAAATAACAATTGGAACAAACAGATGACTCGGTCATTCATAAATATTTGTAAAATATTGCAAATGTGTCAAATCACAAGCCACACAGTTTGCACGAATTCGTTGATTGGCCTACATTGGTATCGGTCCCACGTGCCCTTCATTGATCAGCCATGCACCTCATTTTACAAATTAGCGGTTTTAAAACCCCAACAATTCAAAAGTTCACAACGTTACAAATCTGCGTAATAGTAAAGGCATCATTTCACGATAGGACATTAAAAACTGACTATGCTTCACATATCAAATAGAATACAAATGTAACAATTACCCCCAATGGCTGGAGAATACAAATGGAGAATGTTTATCAATTGCTGAGATCCAAAAGACCAGTGTGTCATTAGCAAGGGAAAAATACCAGCGCATAACGTGATTTTAGTGTCTCTCTCCGCAAGCGATCTCCGAACAGATACATGCAAGTTCATTTCGTCAGCTAGAAAAATAATTACTCACTTTAAGTAAAGTTGTAGGCATGTATAATGAAAATGGTCAAATCATTATAAGGTAAAACTAAGCTATTTTTGCCTTATGCTATTTAAAATAGACCATACATTGTTACAGTTTTTCTGTACGCGTGTTTTAGCTTAGAATGGGAGTGTTTAATAAAAGTCATACATTGCAGAAAACGAATTATACTAGAGTCGTTCCGGTCTTCTTCCGGGATTAGTATTTTTCTTTTCTGATCTAGATTTGTGTTGATCATTATTCTCTTGAATGTAATATAAATTTTCTCTTTCGTAATTTGTAATGTAGGAATAAATTATTAATCTGTCTGTCTGTCTGTCTGTCTGTCTGTCTCTCTCTCTCTCTCTCTCTCTCTCTCTCTCTCTCTCTCTCTCTCTCTCTCTCGCAGACACACACACACACACATAATTTGTTTTATAACTTATTTAGATTGTGTTCCCTTTTTAAGAAACATCACCAACTATGTGTCAGCAGTGACAATGATTGTCTGAAATGTTATATTAATTTCTCATTGTTCTATAATGTCAGTAGTCGCAATGATTGCCTGAAATGTTATGTTAATTTCTCATTGTTCTATAATGTCAGTAGTCGCAATGATTGCCTGAAATGTTATGTTAATTTCTCATTGTCCTGTAATGTCAGTAGTCGCTATGATTGCCTGAAATGTTATGTTAATTTCTCATTGTCCTGTAATGTCAGTAGTCGCAATGATTGCCTGAAATGTTATGTTAATTTCTCATTGTCCAGTAATGTCACATAATAATAGAAACAAATGATGTTCAATTTGTTCTGTATTTTACCATCCTCTATCTGTCCCTCCTCTTCTAAAATATATACCACTTTTATCATATCATCACAATCTGTAATAATAATAATAATAATAATAATAATAATAATAATAATGAAGATAACAACATAACGGGATGAGATTTTCAAATTATTTCATAACACTTTTGACGATGATATAAAACAATGTTTAATAATGAATGACTTGAATGAGGAAATAAATTACGAATGCTTGCGTGTATATGAAATCCAAATATTGGATTATAAACATAATAACGCACAAATGTAACGAAGAAATATACAAACAAATTACTCTTCGAAAGACAAACACAAGGCGTGAATGATTCACAGTGACTACAAAATGGAAAGGTCGATATAGTTTCCTCAGCTAGCAAACAATGTAAATGTTTACTCTTGTAGTGAAATAAATTCACTCATAGTGAAATAATGCAAATGATAAATAAAGATATAAAATGTATCTTTAGAGTCCCGAAAGATACAATGGGTTTTACTAACCCCAAAATTTAGCCCACGGCTACAATATTACATGCAAAGAGATACCCTCCATCGCCAGAACACTTTATTTCAGCTCCACGGCTGCTAAAGTTCAGCTTTACAGCTGCTACGATTAATTCCTGTGGTTGGCTTTACAGCTTGCACCACGTAGACCTCGATTCCTCCGATACTTGGAACGCTCGGGTCCCTCTTGCCACTCTGGACATCACTGGACAACACCCGACACTCCAGATACTGGACAGCTCTATAGCTGGGACACTCCAGACACTGGAATATCACTCGACAACACCGGTCACTCTTGACGCTGGACATTCCAGAAACTGGACAGCTCTAGAGCTGGGACACTCAAGTTACTGGACATTCCAGACACTCGACAGCACCGGACAACACCTAACATTCTGGACATTCCAGACACTGGGCAGCTGAAAACATATCCAATACCGTGTACTATACATGACACGGGCATAAAAATGTAATAACGGTATACACGGTAAGTTATACAGACTATATTAAGGGCACAATAATTACAAAACCGACCTCACTATTTTGAAAAACGACAAAATATACATTCTTCAACGTCGGGTATCGTTGTACGCCAAAACTGAAACTCTAGTACACGAATTTATTTTTTTACAAATAAAAGGATTTACACAATTCCGTGACAAATAATAATAATAATAATAATAATAATAATAATAATAATAATAATAATAATAATAATAATAATAATATAATGATAATAAGCATTGATAAGAAAATTTACCAAGCTGCTAAAGGAATGTCACAAACATAGTCCATGCAGCGAAATCAGCCTACTACAGTGCTAAGAAGGGGCCCCGAGTGGCCGAGTGGTCTAAAGCGCTGTCCGTTACGGACCACTGCCATCTCACCTCTGTCTGCGTGTGTTCGAGTCTAAGATTCGGCAAATGTAGTCATGTGAGAAAGCTTGCCAGTAGCTTCTCGTGGGTCGGTGGTTCTTTCCGGGGTTTGTCCGGTTTCTTCCTCCACCATTAATACTGGCCGCCATGTATAGCCTATATTGTGCTGAAAAATGGCGTTAAACCATAAAAAACAAAAACAAAACAGTGCTAAGATCACGGAAAGGTCCAGCTGCAAAGAGCTCTTTGTAATTACTAATAATCTAATGTCAAGGAACAAATGTACACCTCTTCCAGCTACCTTCTCTTACGTCAATCTTCCTGACATATTTGCAAATTTCTTTCGTTTACGAATACACACAAAGTACAAACCATTAGATATAAGTTTGACAACACAATTTCACAGATGCGATATAGAACTTCCGCGGCAACCGTTAGGAGCATTTGAGCTTGTCTCATTGGATTTATAACGTACAATCGTGGTGGAGAATGCACCAGTCATGTGAACTTGATCCAATTTCAACATCACTGCTGCTGGAGTGCTTAGATCCAGTTTTACCTTCGACCATAACGATTAACTACCACCCAGTTTCTAATTTCCCATTAATATCACAAATCTTATTTTTTTTAAAAAGATGTTCTAACCCAGTGTGTATCTCATTTAATTCAAACAGTCATTTTAGCAATGTACAGTCTGCATATCGCCATTGCCACAGTACTGTAACTACTCTTCTGACATTAGCTAATGATATTCTCTCCGATTTGAATAGCGGAATGATTACCGTTCTCAGCCTTTTTGATTTGTCTGCATCATTTAACACAATAGACCATTACATTTTAATTCACTCTCTCCAGCATGTATTTGGAATTCATGATACAGCCTTACTGTGGTTCATGTCTTATTTGGTCAATAGGAATCAAATTCTTTCCGCAAATGGAATACACTCCAACCCAGTTGATATATGTTGTGGAGTTCCAACGGGGTGTGTTCGTAGACCTGTTCCCTTCATGATATGCACTCAGGCGCTCTTAGGTGTCATATATCTTTATCCAGTATCACACCAATTGTACGTTGATGACACCAAAATGTACAAATCTAGCCACCTAAATGAAGCTGATGATGCTATCCAATGTGTTGAGAGGTGCATGTCTGATGTGAAATCATGAATGACATAAAACGAGCTACAGATGAATGATGATACAGCGGAGGCCATTCTGATCAGACCACAAGGAATTTCATTTACCTAAAACAATAAATATCAGCAACGTCAACATTAAATTTACACAGTCAATACGCTACCTAGGTGTTACTCTGGACAGTACATTCGCATTGCACCAACATGTCCTGAACATAAGCAAGGCTGCATATAACTTGAGTTGAGACGTATCAGCTCATTTGCAAATATCTTTCAGTTGATGCCACTAGAACACTTGTGTGTTCATTAATAATTTCAAGACTGGACTATTATAACTCAATTCTGTCTGGTTACTCTCAATATCTACTCCAGAAACTTAAAAACGTTTAAAACACCGCTGCATGGATCACCCTTAGAGTATCACGATCACGATAAAAGCATATCTCTCCGCTGTTCTCTACCCTACACTGGATGTCCATTCGATCCAAAATCAAACACGAACATTTGTTCTCTGACTGACTCCAATCCAACATACTTTCCGACCTCACCCATGTGTACACACCATCAAGATAATTACATTCCTCTTCTGACAATCATACAATCATCATTCCCACTATACGGACTACGTTCGTTTGCATTTTAGGGCCCAGAATAAGTGCCCACAAGAGTGCTCCTAAAACTCCCATTTGTCGACTGCAAGAAAAAACTAAAGACCTAATAATGTTTCAAACCTTAAATATTTTCCGCATATGTTATCTTTTCTAATTTCATGGAGTTGCTTTTGTTATCATGCCATGATATATGTTTTGTTATCATGCCATGATATATGTTTTGTTATCATGCCATGATATATGTTTTGTTATCATGCCATGATATATGTTTTGTTGTCATGCCATGATATATGTTTTGTTATCATGCCATGATATATGTTTTGTTATCATGCCATGATATATGTTTTGTTATCATGCCATGATATATGTTTTGTTATGTTATAGATGTTTTCAAATGCAAAGCGCTTAGAGCTTCTAGAGATTAAGCGCTATACAAATTCCTCATAATAATAATAATAATAATAATAATAATAATAATGATGATGATGATGATGATGATGATGATGATGATGATGATGATGATGATGATGTATGGCCTCTAGCTAACTGGTCTTATGAAACTCATGTAAATTGTTACCTCTCTGTTTGAATTTTCTGTTCGAATGTTTGGCAACGTTTTTCTGTGAACATTTCAGGTTTTTTTTATTGTGTACACTTTGTTCACAGTAACTAATCATGTATCTAGGTCCAAACGATTTGTACGAGTAATAGTAAACTTGGATCAATACTATTTGTACGAGTAATAGTAAACTTGGATCAGTACTATTTGTACGAGTAATAGTAAACTTAGATCAATACTCGCTGTTAGTAAATATATATTTGTCTAATTTGTTTACTTTATGGATAAATACAAGTACACTGATTCAAATATTTAGTGAAAATGGATTAAGGTCTACATGACTATGCTGTCTGTGAATAGTACTTTGTTTCCAGAGATTCTTATTATAAAAGCTTCTTCCCGTGAATGAACATGTTTTAAAATAAAATTGATGCTTGCTGGTTCCGATTTATCTTTCTGAGTCGCTTTTCCAATCGTGTTTCCAAATCGTAGTAATGTTGTCCATCGCATCCGCTCGTGGAGCATTTAATGCGGTGCGTTGACATAAATAGCCCGACCCTCGGACATTAACTGGTCGCGAAAGCACTTAGTTGCGCATGTGACCTTAATTCGTATAAGTGAATTGAATGTATCCTCCCCCCCCCCCCCGACCGACCTAGGCGCAACCCTGACCGAGCCACCTGTCCTCCTTTTCCGCCACCAGACAATCACACACGTACAATGCACGCCCTTTTACCGCAGCGATATTGTATTGGATAAAAGGATGCGTGCGTGCTCGGTCAATTCCCACTCACCATGGCCCTCCATTCACTTCTATAGTTGCTCAATAGCGATTCCGATCTGGCGGCCTACTTAAATAGTATTCTATGAACACATTAATGCCTAGGGCATGTGGCACCATTCCTTCACCCATGAGTAATTAAATAGTTAGCTGGGGCATTAAACAGTGCCAAATGACTCTAGTAGCCGAATGCACTTCAAATGTAAATTTTGTTCATGTATACCCCAGGTGAAACTTTTTTCTTGTGAATGAACATGTTTATTTTAAACAAAATTGGTGTATGTTGTTTTCGATATATCACTCTGGGTCATTTTTTTCAATCGCGTTCCTAAATCGTAGGGAAGTTTTTCATCGCGTCAACTCTTGAGGCTATAGCTGTAAGCTGACCACACCGACCAGGATTTTACAGCAAACGGTCAACAATAGATCAACTAATTATGCTAAATCAAAGGTTAAATTGGCTTTTGTTACAATGATGAAATTTGATAGCGACCTAATCATATATGTAGTCATATCATTATGTATGCTGTAAAGCGCTTAGAGCTTCTGAAGAATAGTCGCTATTCAAAGTCCTCATTATTAACATTATTATTATTATTATTATTATTATTATTATTATTATTATTATTATTATTATTATTATTATCTGACTTACAGTTGTGCAAATCTCATAAATTGACACACTTAGTGCTAGATGAAACATTTATTTTTATTTTTTAGTTCCAAACATTGATCATCCGAGTTGAATGGTCCACATGTCAATCAGATTTATTTACAAAATCAATATGTTGATTCATGTTTTATTACTCGTCTAGCTCTGTCTTCTGATTAGTTGCAGTTAGGAACGGTAGCATTGACGTGATCATTCTGTTAAATAGATTTTTGGACTATACACGCACGAGTATGGTGTCAGATTTATTCATCGTTCAATTACATTTTAAATAAAGATTCATTTACAAATTACTTTCAGTGGTATCGTTAAAATCGAATTCCACCTCGGCTTGATCCTGCTGCACACTGTCTGTTTTTTCAACAGCTGGCCATAATGAACGTTTGCTACAATCCATTTGTATTTTTTGTACTATTTCAAAATTTGAGACAGGTCTTCATCTGACACTTAAATGTTGTAGACGAAGACGATGTGCATTTGGTTCAAAATCTAATATAAAACAATTGATTAATGGCGTTTTCCCGCAAGGAGAATCACATCAGAGAGCAAATAGGACACCAGAACGTAAGCAAATAATATAAACGAGAGCGGCAACTACGGGATTGGTTAGATGTACTCTTTTCGATGAATTATGTTGCCAGGGCAATTTGTTTTGGTTCACGAATTATGTTGCCAGGGCAATTTGTTTTGGTTCACGAATTATGTTGCCAGGGCAATTTGTTTTGGTTCATGAATACTTATTGTTAAGATAAGGCATTTTGGTTAAGCTGATATTGAACTGACAGATGGCGTCAAGAAATACAATAACAGAACGCGCAGATGTGCTTTTTATATTAAGGCACTATTTAATAGAAGTTTATCGCAAATTAAAAAATGAAAACCTATGAATGATGAACAAATTAGCTTCTCAACAAACAACATCGATCTTAGTTGGGCTTCTTTTCATTTGTATGGAAACATTCCTTTCTTAGCGAGAGTATCAGACGTCTGATATTTGCTTCTTGCATTTTTTTGGAAACATTCGTTTCTCAGCGAGAGTATCAGACGTTTGATGTTTGCTCCTGGCATTTTTATGGAAACATTCCTTTCTTAGCGAGAGTATCAGACGTATTATATTTGCTCCTGACATTTTTATGGAAACATTCCTTTCTTAGCGAGAGTATCAGACGTCTGATGTTTGCTTCTTGCATTTTTATGGAAACATTCCTTTCTTAGCGAGAGTATTAGACGTTTGATATTTGCTCCTGGCATTTTTATGGAAACATTCCTTTCTTAGCGAGAGTATCAGATGTCTGATGTTTGCTTCTTGCATTTTTATGGAAACATTCCTTTCTTAGCAAGAGTATCAGACGTCTGATATTTGCTCCTGACATTTTTTATGGAAACATTCCTTTCTTAGCGAGAGTATCAGACGTCTGATGTTTGCTTCTTGCATTTTTATGAAAACATTCCTTTCTTAGCGAGAGTATCAGACGTTTGATATTTGCTCCTGACATTTTTATGGAAACATTCCTTTCTTAGCGAGAGTATCAGATGTCTGATGTTTGCTTCTTGCATTTTTATGGAAACATTCCTTCTTAGCGAGAGTATCAGACGTCTGATGTTTGCTTCTTGCATTTTTATGGAAACATTCCTTTCTTAGCGAGAGTATCAGACGTTTGATATTTGCTCCTGGTATTTTTATGGAAACATTCCTTTCTTAGCGAGAGTATCAGATGTCTGATGTTTGCTTCTTGCATTTTTATGGAAACATTCCTTTCTTAGCGAGAGTATCAGACGTCTGATATTTGCTCCTGACATTTTTATGGAAACATTCCTTTCTTAGCGAGAGTATCAGACGTCTGATGTTTGCTTCTTGCATTTTTATGGAAACATTCCTTTCTTAGCGAGAGTATCAGACGTTTGATATTTGCTCCTGACATTTTTATGGAAACATTCCTTTCTTAGCGAGAGTATCAGACGTCTGATGTTTGCTTCTTGCATTTTTATGGAAACATTCCTTTCTTAGCGAGAGTATCAGACGTCTGATATTTGCTCCTGACATTTTTATGGAAACATTCCTTTCTTAGCGAGAGTATCAGACGTTTGATATTTGCTCCTGACATTTTTATGGAAACATTCCTTTCTTAGCGAGAGTATCAGACGTCTGATGTTTGCTTCTTGCATTTTTATGGAAACATTCCTTTCTTAGCGAGAGTATCATACGTTTGATGTATGCTCCTGGCATTTATATGGAAACATTCCTTTCTTAGCGAGAGTATCAGACGTTTGATGTTTGCTCCTGACATTTTTATGGAAACATTTCTTTCTTAGCGAGAGTATCAGACGTTTGATATTTGCTCCTGGCATTTTTATGGAAACATTCTTTTCTTAGCGAGAGTATCAGACGTCTGATGTTTGCTTCTTGCATTTTTATGGAAACATTCCTTTCTTAGCGAGAGTATCAGACGTCTGATATTTGCTCCTGACATTTTTATGGAAACATTCCTTTCTTAGCGAGAGTATCAGACGTCTGATATTTGCTTCTTGCATTTTTATGGAAACATTCCCTTCTTAGCGAGAGTATCAGACGTCTGATATTTGCTTCTTGCATTTTTATGGAAACATTCTTTTCTTAGCGAGAGTATCAGACGTCTGATATTTGCTTCTTGCATTTTTATGGAAACATTCCCTTCTTAGCGAGAGTATCAGACGTCTGATGTTTGCTTCTTGCATTTTTATGGAAACATTCCTTTCTTAGCGAGAGTATCAGACGTCTGATATTTGCTTCTTGCATTTTTATGGAAACATTCCTTTCTTATCGAGAGTATCAGACGTCTGATATTTGCTTCTTGCATTTTTATGGAAACATTCCTTTCTTAGCGAGAGTATCAGACGTCTGATATTTGCTCCTGACATTTTTATGGAAACATTCCTTTCTTAGCGAGAGTATCAGACGTCTGATGTTTGCTTCTTGCATTTTTATGGAAACATTCCTTTCTTAGCGAGAGTATCAGACGTTTGATATTTGCTCCTGGTATTTTTATGGAAACATTCCTTTCTTAGCGAGAGTATCAGACGTTTGATGTTTGCTCCTGGTATTTTTATGGAAACATTCCATTCTTAGCGAGAGTATCAGATGTCTGATGTTTGCTTCTTGCATTTTTATGGAAACATTCCTTTCTTAGCGAGAGTATCAGACGTTTGATATTTGCTCCTGGCATTTTTATGGAAACATTCCTTTATTAGCGAGAGTATCAGATGTCTGATGTTTGCTTCTTGCATTTTTATGGAAACATTCCTTTCTTTGCAAGAGTATCAGACGTCTGATATTTGCTCCTGACATTTATATGGAAACATTCCTTTCTTAGCGAGAGTATCAGACGTCTGATGTTTGCTTCTTGCATTTTTATGGAAACATTCCTTTCTTAGCGAGAGTATCAGACGTTTGATATTTGCTCCTGGCATTTTTATGGAAACATTCCTTTCTTAGCGAGAGTATCAGACGTCTGATGTTTGCTTCTTGCATTTTTATGGAAACATTCCTTTCTTAGCGAGAGTATCAGACGTCTGATATTTGCTCCTGACATTTTTATGGAAACATTCCTTTCTTAGCGAGAGTATCAGACGTTTGATATTTGCTCCTGGCATTTTTATGGAAACATTCCTTTCTTAGCGAGAGTATCAGACGTCTGATGTTTGCTTCTTGCATTTTTATGGAAACATTCCTTTCTTAGCGAGAGTATCAGACGTTTGATGTTTGCTCCTGGCAATTTTATGGAAACATTCCTTTCTTAGCGAGAGTATCAGACGTTTGATGTTTGCTCCTGGTATTTTTATGGAAACATTCCTTTCTTAGCGAGGGTATCAGACGTCTGATGTTTGCTTCTTGCATTTTTATGGAAACATTCCTTTCTTAGCGAGAGTATCAGACGTCTGATATTTGCTTCTTGCATTTTTATGGAAACATTCCTTTCTTAGCGAGAGTATCAGACGTCTGATATTTGCTTCTTGCATTTTTATGGAAACATTCCTTTCTTAGCGAGAGTATCAGACGTCTGATATTTGCTTCTTGCATTTTTATGGAAACATTCCTTTCTTAGCGAGAGTATCAGACGTCTGATATTTGCTTCTTGCATTTTTATGGAAACATTCCTTTCTTAGCGAGAGTATCAGATGTTTGATATTTGCTTCATGCATTTTTATGGAAACATTCCTTTCTTAGCGAGAGTATCAGACGTTTGATGTTTGCTTCTGGCATTTTTATGGAAACATTCCTTTCTTAGCGAGAGTATCAGACGTCTGATATTTGCTCCTGACATTTTTATGGAAACATTCCTTTCTTAGCGAGAGTATCAGACGTCTGATATTTGCTTCTTGCATTTTTATGGAAACATTCCTTTCTTAGCGAGAGTATCAGACGTCTGATATTTGCTTCTTGCATTTTTATGGAAACATTCCTTTCTTAGTGAGAGTATCAGACGTCTGATATTTGCTTCTTGCATTTTTATGGAAACATTCCTTTCTTAGCGAGAGTATCAGACGTCTGATGTTTGCTCCTGACATTTTTATGGAAACATTCCTTTCTTAGCGAGAGTATCAGACGTCTGATATTTGCTTCCTGGCATTTTTATGGAAACATTCCTTTCTCAGCGAGAGTATCAGACGTCTGATATTTGCTTCTTGCATTTTTATGGAAACATTCCTTTCTCAGCGAGAGTATCAGACGTCTGATGTAGGCTCTATAAAGTGAAAGTGCGTAAAGTTATCAGCAGATTAAACAATGCATTTCTGGCACGTTAGGAAAGTATTCTCATGAAACATGTTGTATATCATTATCAATAATCATCCTTATATTCACACCTTATTAATCATCATTATTTTTCTAATGATAATGAAAATAATAATATTTGTTGTTGTTGTTGTTATTATTATTATTATTATTAAAAGTAGTAGTAGTAGTAGTAGTAGTAGTAGTAGTAGTAGTAGTAGTAGTATTGCCAATGATGATGATACAATAGAAGAATTCAGTTCTTATAATAAGCATATATGTTTTTGAGATGCATTAATTATTATTTCGCCTATGAACTTAATTTACTCTATACTCGCTAGAAGATATGATTGACTTATGCTTAATCTTTAACCCTGATGAAACTGTTCTTCATTCCATTCCATATATAGAAGTGTGTGTGTTTGACATTGATAAACGTAACAGCGCTCATACGATTCAAGTGCGACGAATCAGAACTAATGATTTTGAAAAACATACACGAACAAAAACCACTAAAGATGTATCTAATTTTGATTCGGAATATAGAAATTATTCATGATTTAAATGTAATTTTCTCCGCTGATTCCACCAAGGAACTTGAAATGTTCATGAAGGTCTTCCTAATCTGTGAGAGCAAAGAAAACGCTTTAACCAGTCCAACAATAGGTGTCTGATAGCCGGTGAAAACATAACTGTTCTAAAATGACTTTAAGGACAGATAGAGCCGCGCTCGAGGAAAACAAGCATTCTAGATGGAGAATTCCCTCATTAAACAAATTCTGAATAACATCATTAGTTGGATCGTATCTATCCTGTTGTCGTGTCTGTTTATCATGTTGACTTTATTATATGAGTGTAGTTCTGCTAGACGCACAGTAAGCCATTACATCTGGTAGCTAATTTACCAGTGCTCGATGCCAATATATCAACAATACAGCAGTCAGAGTAAACTTCGTCAGGTATAATTTTATATGACCAGGTTCCACATTTTAAATAATACCGTATTCCACATTTTAACAGGACCAGATTCCACATTTTAACATGACCAGATTCAATATTTTAACATGACCAGATTCCACATTTTAACATGACAAGATTCCATATTTTAACATGACAAGATTCCATATTTTAACATGACCAGATTCTACATTTTACTATAACCAGTTTACACTTTGTAATATGACCAGATTCTACATTTTAAATAACCAGTTCCACATTTTAACATGACCCGATTCCACATTTTTGTATTAGAGGTACAATGGCAAAATTAACAATAAGCTACCAGTTTGTGTTGAGTTAATAGGACATATTATGTAAGGAATGTTTATATATTTAACCTTCTTTAACTCGTACTTTTATGAAACTGTAGAGGAAATAATACAAATTTTAAACATTTGGTTGTCCTTAATTTAAGATTAAGATTTATACTAAAAGGTTGTCACAGAGAGAGAGAGAGAGAGAGAGAGAGAGAGAGAGAGAGAGAGAGAGAGAGAGAGAGAGAGAGAGAGAGAGAGCGCGCAAACATGCCCATTTATATCATATCCAACACCCACAAAATACCATTACAATCCATCATAAAAACCAATACTCAGTTTTATATCATATCCAACACACACAAAATACCATTACAATCCATCATAAAAACCAATACTCAGTTTTATATCATATCCAACACCCACAATATACCATTACAATCCATCATAAAAACCAAAACACAGTATCAACCATTAAATACGCATTATAACTCTCTTTCTAGTAAGTCATAATAAAGCGCTTTACAACATCTATAACGATATGACTACAGAAAAATAAAACAAAAAAAAACATGAAATTGGAAAACAAAGAAAATGCTGAAAATATTTAAGGTACGAAACATTTGTAGGTCTTTAAGTTTATTATTGCAGTCGACAAAGGTGAGTTTAAAGAGCACACTTGAAAGGAATCACGGTGTCTTTGTGTCTAATTTCAATGGGCAATTCGTTCCACATTGCTATGCTCTGGGGAGGTGTTCGCTGATCTTGGTACTCTAACGATGATCTGAGCAGCTGTGTTTTGAACTTTTTGAAGTTTCTGGAGTATATGTTGAGACGAACAAGAGTGATCTGCGTTAAAATAGTCCAGTCTTTAAAGTACTAATGAATACACAAATGTTTTAGTGGCACCAACTGAAAGATATTAGCAAATGGATCTGATGCATCTCAGCTTAAGATATGCAGCCTTGCATATGTTTATGACATGTTGGTGCAATGTGAGAGTGCTATCTAGAGTAACACCTAGGTTTTATACTGACTGTGTCAATTTAATATTGGTGTGAATGAGAAAGTCTTTGTTTTGTGATCAGAATGTACTCAATTGAATTATCATTCATCTGCAGCTTGTTACATGTCATCCATGATTTCAAACCTGAAATGCATCTCTCTGCTCCTTGGATGGTAGCATCAACTTCAGTTGGGTGGCTAGACTTGTATTGTTTTGTGTCATCAGCGTACAATTGGTGAGACACTGTGTGATGATCTATGACACTTGAGTGTACAGAATTAAGTGAACAGGTACAAGAACAGACCCCGTTGGAACAACACAGCACAGATCAAGTGGGCTGGAGTTTATTCGATTTGCAGATACAATGTGTGTCTTGTTGACTAAGTTCGACTTTAACCACTGTCAGGTTACATTCTGAATCCCATATTACATACTAGATACGGTGAAGTAATTCATCATGTTCTATTGTGTCAGTTGATGCAGACAAATCGAGGAGGGTGAGGACTGTAATCTTTCCGCTATCCAAAGCAGAGGCAATGTCATTATATTACTTTAAGAAGAGTTTAGCGCGATACAGATTACTCATCATGTGCATCCTTCATCACGATTTTCTGTACTAAATCCATAGAGACAGGTTCAAATGGTTGTCGCTGAAATTCTGTAACGTAACTAAATGGTGACAACGTGTCAATTGAAATTGTGTTGTCAAACGTAATTCTAATGGTTTGTACTTTGTTACGAATGCATTTGCAAATAGGTCCGGAAGGTCTACTTGAGAGAAGCTGGAACTCTCCGTGATCTTAGTACTGTAGTGGCATAATTTGGCTAAATGGACTATGTTTGTGACATTCTTCTTAGGTGGCTTCATAGATTTGTTTATGAATAGTGAGTCGGTTGGAAAGCCAAAGCCTTTCTTCTGTACGGCGATGTCTTTTAGCAGTGCGAAGTTGGTCCCGAACACTGCCATGCCAAGAAGAACGCTTTTTTATTGATACTCTGCACTTGGTGGCTAGGGCGCTTTTCAAGCAATAACTGCAGGCAGTTATCGAGTTGTTCTGCTGTAGGAGGTAAGCAAGTTATTATTTCTTTTGGATGTCATGCATTAATTTGGTTATATTTATCACACAGAGGTTTCTGTTACCAGCAAATAAAGGTGGAGGAGTAGGGACTGATACGTCGAGATGGCATATAATGCAGAGGTGGTCTGATGCACGTTCGTGGGATACAATGGTGGATTGCAGAATATTATCATCAGGTCTATGAAGAATCCAGTCTAAAATGTGACCACGTTTATAGGTGGGTTGGTTAACTGACTGTTTATGGTTGAAAGAAAATGAAAGGAATCTAGAAGTTTTAATCGGGGTTTAATATTCAGGATTTAAATCCACCTCTCACACAACACGCACGTACACACACACACACACACACACACACACACACACACACACACACACACTCTATCCAACATACTGGCATAACTAATACCCTAGATATAATATCCTACACCCATGCTATATAATCAATGTACCGTTGATGTGACCAACACGGAGAGAACTAATGATGCTATTAACGTAGATCTATTATCCAACACACAGTTGTAGTTCTTCTCATTATCATAATACCTATTCACCAATGTTATCATGCAGAAGAAGGCGATGAAATGGCAGACAACACGTTTTAATTATTGAGACACGTTAAATTTTAGGTTGTTTTCGTCTTACTCTTTTATCTTTGTTTTTATGATGCTAGTGTGTAATTATAAGATTTAAAATTTGTCTAATTCCTATTTTAAACAATTTTTTGTTTCTTTAAAATTTTGTTTTTTAAGTATTTTTAATTTTAATAGTTATTTTTAAGCTTAATATCTTTTAAATTCACAATTCTCTTAGTTTTGTATTTTTACTTTTCATTTTAATATCCGTCCTCATGTATGTTTTGTTTTCAATGTTCGTGTTCAAATATTTTATAAACTTAATTTTATAGTTTCACTTTCAATAATCGATTCCAGTGTTTGTTTAAAAATCGTCTTATTTAAAAATTTAAGTTTGTAATTCTCGTTTTCAAATTCATTTTTGTTCAAATTTCACTTTCAAGGTTAGTCTTTGATGTATTTTCTTCTTAAGTTTTGTTTCCAATTTTTAATGTTCAATTTTAACATTCAAATTTTGTTTTAATTTCGCTCAGTTTTCGTTATGAAGTTTCATTTTAGTATTAAATTTTCATCTTTCGTTTTTCTTATTTTAATTTTGAAAAATGTATCCTTTGTTTCTTGACTTTTTAAAATGGTCCAGAAATCCAAAGACATGTTTTTGTCCTAAGTATAACCACGTACGCAAGATCCGAAAGATTCTAAGGAACCATAAATAATTACTGATAATACAGTCACGTGATACATGTAAATAATTACTGATAATACAGTCACGTTATACATATAAATAATTACTGATAATACAGTCACGTTATACATATAAATAATTACTGATAATACAGTCACGTTATACATATAAATAATTACTGATAATACAGTCACGTTATACATATAAATAATTACTGATAATACAGTCACGTTATACATATAAATAATTACTGATAATACAGTCACGTTATACATATAAATAATTACTGATAATACAGTCACGTTATACATATAAATAATTACTGATAATACAGTCACGTTATACATATAAATAATTACTGATAATACAGTCACGTTATACAAGTACCAGACTGACGAATACCAAAAGGGATTGGGACAAAAATCCTGTCTGGTAATTTATGGACCATTGAAATGTACAAATTCACCCACGACGACGTTTTTGTGCTCTTGGGAGTAATCACGCATTGGTTGTCACGATACGTGGTTATACATGGGCTGCATTATATATGTGGTTATAATTGGGTGGTATCAGGTGCGTGGTTATACCTGGGCTGCATTACTTACGTGGCTATACTTAAACTGTATCACGTACTTGGCATTACATTGGCTGCATATGATACGTGGTTAGGCGTGGACTGTATCAGATACGTGGTAATACCTCGACTGCACAAGATATGTAGTTATACTTGGGCTCCATCAGATACGTGGCTATAATTGGAATGTATCAGATACGTGGTTATATTTGGACTGTATCATATAAGTGAATATATTTGGGCTGCATCAGGCACGTGGTTAAACTTAGGCTGCATCAGATACGTGGTTATACTTCAGCTGTATCACGTACGTGGTCATACTTGGGTTGCATCATTTACGTGGCTATGCATGGGCAGCATCAGGTACGTAGTTATACGTGTAGACCGTCAGAGACGTGATTCTACTTGGCTAGCATCAGGTACGTAGTTATCCGTGTGCTCCGTCAGAGACGTGATTCTACTTGGCTAGCATCAGGTACGTAGTTATACGTGTGCTCCGACAGAGAAGTGATTCTACTTGGCAAGCATTGGGTACGTAGTTATCCGTGTGCTCCGTCAGACAAGTGATTCTACTTGGCAAGCATTGGGTACGTGGTTATACATTGGCTGCTTCAGATATGTGGTTATGATTGGGCTGCATTAGGTCAGTGGTTATATTTGGGCTGTATCAGATAGATGTGCATACTTGGGATGCATCATATACGTGCTAACGCTCGGGTTCCTTCAGGTACGTGGTTAAACGTGTACTTCATCTACTTAAGCTGTAACAGGTACGTGCGCTCTTGCTTGGGTTGTATCAGGTTTTTGGTTATATTTGGGCTGTATCAAGTACGTGTTTATACTTGGGCTGCATCAGGTTCGTGGTTATACGTAGCGGTATTAGGCACGTGGCTATACGTGGGCTACATCGCATACGTGGTTATATGTAAGCTGTGTCAGGCACTTGGTCATATTTGGCTGTATTAGGTACGTGGTTGGGCTGCACTAGATACGTGGTTATCCTTGGGCTGCATTAGATACGTGGTTATCCTTGGGCTGCATTAGATACGTGGTTATCCTTGGGCTGCATTAGATACGTGGTTATCCTTGGGCTGCATTAGATACGTGGTTATCCTTGGGCTGCATTAGATACGTGGTTATCCTTGGGCTGCATTACATACGTGGTTATACTTACGCTGTATCAGGTACTTGCTTATACTTGGGCTGTATCACATACGTAGTTATAATTGGACAATATCAGATGCGTGGTTAAGCTTGGACTGCATTAGGTACGTAGTTATACATGGGCTGTATCAGATACGTTGTTATACTTGGACTGTACCAGGTACGTAGTTATACGTGGATTGCATTAGTAACGTGGTTATACTTGGACTGCATTAGGTACGTGGTTATACATGGGCTACTCTAGTTCATTTATCGCAGTGATCTCTCCAGCCTCCCACCCATGTCATATTCGATTTTATAAAAGGGTGAAACTTTGTATACATAATTCCATCCCATAGTACACAAAAGGTTGGTCTATTGTTCATTTCCTGTTTGTCTCTACAGCCACATAACCTTTTTCACATAATATTCTGCTTTGATGGAATTAACTCACAAAGATGATGTTCAAAGTTTAATTCCCAATTGTCCCCAAACTACCATAAAAACTGGTGATCTCTAATATTAACATCCTTTAAAGACTTAAGTGCCATACCCTAATATCCTAATGTACACTGAAGTCGATGTTACCAGCTGTGATCTGGTCTTAGAATATCTCCATTTTGTATTTGCTCTGTTAATGATTTGTATTCTTAGTTTGGCTATTATATCTTTGTTTTTTTTTTATTAATTTTCTCCAAGTATTTATCAAGAATTTAAATATTGATAGCATCCGTGGCATTTATATTTTTTGGATTTAATTGTCGTCTTTATGACCATAAAGGCTTGATATGATCTTCAAGGTTGTGATGGTTTAAAATGCTAATCAGGGGTTGATCAATTTGGGGAAGAGAAGGGTGCTCTGAAGAACTCCTCCCAAAAAACATCCACCCACCCAAAAAATGAAAATGATCATGATACACCCGTAAGTTTGCCTGAAGTTAGTTTTTTTTTCACAGCTGGAATGTGACAATAATTCCCTAGAATCACTTACAATGTATGATCTTCCGGGAGCTGCTGCCTCATGGCCACTACCAGGGGTTTTCTCACAGAAGCCTTGCCTTTTTGCTTATGCCGCCCACCAGAAACCTATTCCTGGATCAGTCCATGAATATTAAACAAGAAACTATTCACATGCTCTCGGAAAGGCATTGATAATATATCTCTTGGAAAGTCTATAGTTGCAGAAAAGTGTGAAAACTATTATATTAAACTGTTATCAGTTCAAGATCATTTTTCAGTGTACAGTACTTCACTATCAAAACACGATACAGGGACGAATTGTTACCAAAGAATGAAAACACCAAATGAAAGCAAAAAAATATTGTGTACTTCATGTAATTATTTTATTGCATCAGAAAGAACATCAGATTGTTATGACAATTTTAAGCACAGAAGAAGAGAATATAGACGCATCAAAAAATATGAACCTGCCAAGAAATTAAGTAAAAGAACAAGAGCAAACTATCGTGCAGGTGTGTGTGGCTGTCAATTCTATATGGGACCGCGTTTAAAGCAAATTGTGTATCGTACATTTTTTGAAACGCTTAAAGATTTGAAATATTTGTTATATCAAGGCACGACTCGATGATTGGAAAGAGCAATTAAATTTAAGATTATTTGAAATTCCAGTTAATAGCTGTAGTATAAATATATAAAAATTATATGTTTTTCTGTTAACGAAGAATGGTATTGGTATATTGATATATTATATTACATTGTAATGATATTGATATATTATATTACATTGTAATGATATTGATATATTATATTACATTGTAATGATATTGATATATTATATTACATTGTAATGATATTGATATATTATATTACATTGTAATGATATTGATATATTATATTACATTGTAATGATATTGATATATTATATTACATTGTAATGATATTGATATATTATATTACATTCTCCATATTTGGGTGTCCTTTGTTAAATTGTATACTTTAACACTGTCTCTGTAAAAGAATTTATGTCGCAGCAGTTCATAGTACGATTCTCACGTAATGTCGGGAAACTATAGCTAAAGGTCAAAAGGAAGACAAATCTAAAAACCTGACCTAGATTCCTTTCACTAGTTAAAGGCATACAACCTAAGTTTTTCGACTTTTTTGTTCTTGCAAATGCATGATATTATGAAAAGTATAGTAGAAATAATGAGTAATTACAGGTAATTCAGTTTTAAAAAATGTACATCTGTAAGTTTAATCAATGAAATTATAACGATTTTCTGTACGGATCGCTAATTAATTATGCAGAAACGGAATTTACCGATATTCTCCGAAGTCGCAGTGTCAAGTGACGCGCGTCAACAAATAATGGGAGTCGAGGTAATCCTGTGATTCTCTTTTGATGTAATTATTGCCTTATCCTTCGTCTTTCCTTCTCCTTAGCTCTTTATAGTCACCCACAATATATGTATTGCTTATAGATTTCTCATTATATATGATAAATTACAAGAAGTAGGCAAAAAAGTCAATATGATGGAAAATCCTGCCAATAAGGGGTTCCTAAGGGGCCATTCTTGAAAGTGTTTACTTCTCGTGTTTGTGTGATTCTGTTACGTTGTAAGATAAACCAACTAAAAATATGATAATTTGTATATTTGTAATCAGAACCGCTATTAAAAGGTCTCGCTAAAGTCGCTTCTTTGGCTCAGAATAACGTTGATCTTTTTGGGCAGTTGCATTACCACATTACGTTCACGTATCCGATAGTCGATGTGATTTGCGCATTTGTTTGTATATTTACACGTTTGCTTCATTGCATAATACAAAAATTAATATTTTCCCACATAATATTTAATGGATTTATTTTATTTGGAATTTTTTTTACTGACAATTTTAAAAAAAAAATTCTGCAGGACTTCGACCTGGTTGTTTTAGATGAAGTCGTGCTCCTTGTTGCACAGAGGTATATTCAAGATGTCCTGGCAGCAGAAGAAGATAATGATTACAACCAGGGGAAAAGGCATACTGCTAATAGGCAGTTTATTTTATGGACTTAACGGATACCTAAGTACTGGCAACAGACATGTCATTCCAAGCTGTTGTGTATGGGGTATAATGGATAAATAATTTTGGCCAGTACCATGGCTTTACAAAAGGAAGACTTGGATGATCTATCCAAATATATGATGTGTGAATAATATAATTTATGTTGATTTTCTGTTGTATAAAACATTTCTTTTGTAGTATGCAATTTTTATTTTGCATGAACAAGTTTTGTTAAACATTTTTTTAGCTACCTACCCACTAAAGAATGATTATATGTATGGCTATGTTTTGAAAGCAGCTGTGAAGAGACTATTTATTAAAAACATAGGATGAATTGAAGTTGACTTGCATTGTCTTGGGATGCAAAGAATAGAAAAAACAAAAGTACACTGGTGAACATTATTTTAATCGTGCATATACAGTAACACATTAAGTTAAATGATAAATAATGCATATTCGTATTGAGTTGAGAAAGCAAAACTTGTTGCAGTGTTTCATGAAAACAGATTGGTTTGCAAATATCAACAGAACTACAAACACTAGGATACTATTCTATCCAGACACTGCTCATTAATTACAATATCATGTAATACAAAATGGCTCTGGAAACAGAATAAGGTTTTTAAGACTAAAATACTAGTTCATCTAAAGCAACCTTGAATGCTTATATCACATATGTGGATCATCAGCCATCTTATTACAACTAAATCAAATATACTTGACACCATTTAAAAGCATCAAATTTTCAATTTTTTAAAATGTGTTCATTTACCATAGAAATAATTATACCCTTTATATGAATACCCAGATGAACGTACACAACTGCATACACTGTAAAACTAACTATTATATATTATGAAATGTACAAAACTTATATAAGTACAAATGTGCACGTACAGGTATAACTTTAATTCAAGA